>OY728143.1:1329108606-1329733606 GCA_963277665.1 Viscum album
GTCTTCATCTTCAACTGAGCTCCTAAATCACTTAAATTCTCCAATGTGCTTCATTGATCTAATCAGAGATCAATTGGATCAACTTCAAATTCACATGCACTAAGTGATAGTGCATGGACTTCATTAATGCACATCATCCACTTAGTAGTTGTGGATGGAACTCCTTTCAACTCCTCATGCATTGTCACTACAATGCATGGTCTTCTAATCATGTTGTGACATTGTATCATCAGGATACAAGTTCTTGGAACTTTAAGATCAGCTCAACAATCGTCTGATGTTTCTAGAGAATGTTTCAACCACATCTCCTATGCCCCTTAGTGAATCTCCTAAGTGACATGCCCCTTAGTACAATGGCCATTCTCCTTCATCACTATCACCATCACATCCTTTGACATTCACATCTTGACTCCTTGACATCCATTCATTCCAGGACAACTTCATGCCTCATTGACAACAAATGCAACACAATGCACTTCAATCTCCCCCTTTGTATTTGTTGTCAATACACTCCTTCAGCACATATGAATGGGTCAATATGTGTGCCAATATTTCTCCCCCTTATTGGCAATCAAATGCAAAGGTGTGGTGTGGTATTCTTTCAAAAATCTCTTCCTCCCTTTGAAAAGTATTTTCTTGAAAAACACTGAGAGAGGGATGATGTCACATGTTCTTCTTTAGCAAAGAACCTTTAGTTGATCAACTCTAAGTCTACTTGGGCTAGCCCGGTGTAGAAAACAAGAGTGATGTAACCAAGGAACTCAATGCTGTCCAATCATTCACTATACATGTGAGATCATGCTTAGGGGTTTGAAATTTTTCAGATATAACAATGAATTGCTAAATCCTGCACATACTTCACAAAACTCATTAGAAAGTTCAGTGCAAAGATAAAGCACCCCCTTTCTTCCATTTGTCTTCAATTCATACTCCCCCTTAATTGTCATGATGAATGCAATTAAGAAACAAGGGATGAAAGTATGATTGGAATACCTCCACTTTTCTCAAGATGGTATTAATCTAAGAATGCCATCTTCTTCAGATTGGCTCCCCCTCAAGGGGTGCACTCCATTCAATCCAAACCATCCTCCAGCTGAGAATGATCATCATCTTCAATTCCCTGCAATGTCATCACATGTAAATACCAATAGTACAAGGGAATAAGATGGAACCTCCTTGGTTCATTAATGTGAACAACAAGGTTGAGAAGATTCTCTCAACCGAGATGTCCCATTTTCACCAGTCTTCACACTTGCACATTTGATCTTCATTGATGATTGTGCTGGTGTGGATCTCAATACATCTTCATGTGAAATCTTCTTCTTCCTTTTTGCCTTAGCAATTGCCAGAACTTCATCTTCAGCTCTCTGGAGATCTTTGGCAAGTTGCAACTGATGTGGCCATATGACAAGTATATCATTTGAAAGAGTGGCCCCAGTTCTGGAAGTTTCACATGGTTCCTTAGATGCTGTCAAGCTACCTTTCTTAGGCAACTTGTTTTCAATCAATCCCTTCTTCTTCTTCTGGATTGATTGTCTTTTTGAGTTCAGTTGGCTTCTATTGATTTTCATGGCTTCTTTACAAAGATCCATGGTATGACCATTCTTTCCACAGTAGAAGCATTTTTTCTTGGTGGTCCTTCTAGATGACTCACCCTTCTTGGATTTCAATTCCAAGGACTTCTCTTCATTCTTCAAACTCTTCTTGGGAGCATCTTCCACTTTCTTCTGCTTGCTTCCCAAGGAATCTCTCTGAGCCAGGTTCTGTGATCTTTTCTTCTTCTGAGCTCTGGATACAGTTGGAGATTGACATGTATCTTTTTGTTGACCACTTTTGCAATCATCCCAGATGTTGTCAAGTAATCCAAATCTATTAGCAGTAAACAGATGTCTCTGGACCTGTGGATGTTGCTTCCTTCCTTCTGGCTTGCTCCCCCTAGGCATGGGCTTCCTCTGTGCTTTGGCACTCAATGGATTGTACCAACAATCCTTTGCACAATGCCCATACTTATTACAACACCAGCATTGACCCACAAATCTTGACCTCTTGAGTCCTTCTGATTGTTGGGTACTTTTCTTGACTTGTTGTGCTGCTTCAGGAGAGCTCTGCTTCTTTACTGTCTTCTTTCTAGAAGTTGTTGCACTTTCACAAGAGGATGTCTTTCTTTTAGAATCATCCTGCTCAATGCATACTTGAGTAGCAACATTTCTTCTTCCAGCTGACTGGGAGGATTCAGCTTTAGGTGATTGCTGATTTTTCAATATCACCTCCAGTTCTAAGCATTTCATATTGAGGGAGTTCTTCTCATCCTCAACAGTTCTTAGCATTCCTTCCCAATTCTGTTTCAGCTGTTCCATCTGGTCATCATGCACCTTCTTCATTTCATGCAATGAGTTGTCAAGCTCCTTTACCCTTTTTACTTTGTCTTCAAGTTGAGCATCTTTAACAACCATTGATACTCTATACCTCTTTTCCAGTGCATGGAAAACATCTTTGACTAATATCATAAAGAATTCTTTCTCAGAAAGGCTCCTTTGCAATTCTTCAGTAGTGTCTTCATATCTATCATTGCAAAGAGAAACTGTTTCATCCTTAGCCTTCACCAGCTTTCTGAGAGTGTTGGTTATGCCAACCCTTTTTGCCAATTGATCTTCCATTGCATTGGCTTCTTCTTCTAACTGTGATTTTTCTTCATGAAGATCATGGATGCCTGTAGCTATACACTTTGCCACTTCCATGGGAACTGTCTTCTGAAGATATTTGAGTGCACTCTGAAGATCATTCATTGTTTCAACTTCATCACAGCTAGGACAGGCTTTCTTCATCTTCTTGGCCTGTTTCTTCTTTCTATTTTTCTGAGTCTTGGCAGATATCTCCATTTGAGGCTGGTCACTCATTTCCTCAAATCTGCACTTCATAAAGACTCCCTTGGATCTTTTAGAGGTAACCTCCCTCTGATACCAATTGAAGTGCCCAGATTAGTGTGAATCACTGAGAGGGGGAGGGGGTGAATCAGTGATCCTTTAAAACTTTTTACTAATTGATTCTTAATCAATTAAACCTCTATGGCTGGTTAAAGCCTCGATCCACTCTTCTTGTATCTCTCACCTTTCCACGAATGATGCAGTAAATGTAAAGGCACTGGACACAAGGATTTACAAGGTTCGGCACCAAAGGCCTACATCCTTGCCATGCTCTCCAAGCATGGATTCTCCCATTATAATCTGTTAGTATTACAATGGTCGATACAGCTTCCCACCGTATCTCTCCTGAGTCCCACAGGAGGGTCTTTATACTGCGTCCCACAGTGTTACCAGAGTCCCACTGGCCTGCTCCAGAATCCCACTGAAGACTTCTTCTCCCTGAGTCCCACAGGGTCTTCTCCTGGCTCCTCGAGTCGCACGAGTAGCTCTTCTTCACTTCAAGTTCTTCAAGTATCCTCAGCAGTCTGGGATAAAGACTGTTGGCCTTGCTCTGTACCTCTGATCACTTGTGATGATCAGGTCTTCTCGTCTAGCTCAGGATTTATCTCCTTCTTCTCAGGATGACCTGGCTTCTCTCCAATTACTGAATGCTCAGACAAATAATATCTTTATCTTCGGTCTGGTCCAGTCTCAGTTGCACACCACTGATTTAGCACTGTTCACGTGTGCACGTGCATGCATGCAAGCATGCACTTCCCTGTTCTTCTTCTAGGTGCAGTAAACCCTCAAAGGGTATATTTCTTTTAAGCACACACCTTCACTGAACTTCACACACTTTATCAAAATAGTTCACACACTTAGAAGTGTGTTTTACTTTAGTGTGGAACTTCTTCTTCTTCTTCTAATGTGTATACACTTTTTAGTGCACACACCTAGGTTCGGCCACTTCTTTAATTTGCACACAATTGTTTCACTTTAGCACACACATGAGTTGGCCTTCACTTCTTCTTGCACATACTTGGGCCGTAGGTGGTTCTTCAAGTTTGCACACACACACAAGTATGTGGTCTTCACTTCACCCACTTGCATACACTTGGCCTCGGCTTATTTCTTCACTATCTTACACACACACAATGGTGTGGTCTCGGCCTCCTTCTTCTTGTGCACACACTTAGCCAAAGGCACTTCCACTTGTCTTGCAAACACAAATAATATTCTATAATTTGTTCTTCAATGTGTGCACCCACATAAGGGCTACGACCTCCTTCTTTAAATGCACACACAAAGTGCAAGATTTGACTTTCTCCTATTTGCAACCACACAAGGCTACTGCCTTTTCTTCAAATGCACACACAATAGGGCCACGGCCTTCTCTTGATCACTTTGCACACAAGGCACTAAGGCCTCAGCCTTCCTCCTGTTTTGCACCCACTTACACACACACTGCTTGGTGTGGTCTTCTTGTTTGCACAGGGCTACGGTCTTTCCCTCCTTTGCACACAAAGTGCCTCGGGTATTCTTTGCACTTAGCACACACAAAAGGATGCAAGGGGCTCGGCCTTCCTTCACTTCAACAACCGCGCAAGCCTCAAGGGTGCAACCAGGCGCGCAAGTGCCACTGCCGCGCAAGTGTGCAAGGTGCAACACCGCGGGCACTCAAGTGCAAGGGCACAAGCGGGCCGCACAAGTGCCTACCGCGCAGGGGGGCGTGGTGCACAGAGGGAGTGCGCAAGATCGCGCTGCCCTTCCTCCTTCCTGTCGCGCAAAGGATAGCGCGCAGGGACCTCCTCTTTTCTTCTTTCGCGCAAGGGATGCGCAAAAGGGACTCCTTCGGGCCTCAGATGGCACCGAGAACAATAGCCGCGCAAGTGGGATGCGCGGGGCTTCGGCTTCGCGAGGCAGAGAGTGCTCCGCGGGAATCCGGATCTTCAACAAAATAATCAGCAAGCAATATTCATGCCTCGGCCTCTCCTTTTATAGGCAGAGGGATCTCGTTCAATCCGCGTGGATAATATTTGAATCCCCGATGTTTTCGGGTATTTCAAGATTCTGCAAATCTTGTTTTTCTTTTAATTTCACGCGGGTTTCTTTTCCTTCATTTTTCCTCACGTGCATGCATTCTTTTGAACGCGTGCATGCCTCTGTTTAGGCTCATGCATGCAGAGCATGCTCTCCACGTGGCCTCGGCAACTTCGCATGCCTCGGCCGAACTCCAATTTCCCATCCATTGCATGCACTCCCATTTTTACGCATGGTTGTGTTCAGTTCATCCAGACGATCTCAATGAAGCCTTCGGCGTTGGAAATGGTGGCCCGGAGCTCGAAATCGGTGCTCGGGTGGCCTCTGGTTCGACGGCGGCTGCGGGTGGCTTCGGGGTGTCCTCGGCGAAGGAGACGAGCCGGGAGCCGTCGGATCGGGCGATCGAAATACATCGGACGGCCTGGATCAGATTGCCTCGCCGCGGATCAGATGTGCGGCCGAGATCTGGCGCGCGATCGATCGTGCGGCCAGGATCGCTCCCGGGTGAAATTTCCGCGTCCCACATCGAAGTGGCGGCCGGTTTTCTCGCGGATTAACAACCAAGCGCTGGGGGAAAGCACTCAGTTGAATCCTCTCCCCTCCCGGTGCCGCCCCGCACCGGGTTCTCTCTGCGGGCGCGCTATGCGCCCACCTTGCTCCTCGCGGGCGCGCTACTAGCGCCCACTATGCATCCTGGGTGCGCGGGCTTCACCACCGCGTGCCCTCGGGGGCTTACACACGGCCCCCTCTGCCTCTGCCGCCTGGGCTGGCCACATGGGATCCCCCCTTGGGCGTGGCGCCTTAGGCCCACATGTGCCTTGGGGGTTGAACCCTTAAGGCTGGCCTTGGCTGGCCAATATTTTTGGCTAAGTCTTCAAATAAGACTTTGTAAAAACAAAGTCCTCCTCTATGTAAAACATGCCAAGTGCCAAGTGCCACTTGCCCTTCAAGGCATTCTTTTCCTTCATCTTCTTCTTGAGAATTCAAACATTAATCTTCTTGATTAAAAACAACTCCTCAATTTATAATTCTTCTTCACCATCTCATTTTCAACTTAGGAGAGAATTCTCAAGGATCTTCATCAACCGAGCTACTTGATCAATTATTTCTTCTTCATTAGAATTCCTCCATTTTTCTTCAACATTTATTCATCACTTTGTAATGGAATTCACGAAGGGTCTTCATCTTCAACTGAGCTCCTAAATCACTTAAATTCTCCAATGTGCTTCATTGATCTAATCAGAGATCAATTGGATCAACTTCAAATTCACATGCACTAAGTGATAGTGCATGGACTTCATTAATGCACATCATCCACTTAGTAGTTGTGGATGGAACTCCTTTCAACTCCTCATGCATTGTCACTACAATGCATGGTCTTCTAATCATGATGTGACATTGTATCATCAGGATACAAGTTCTTGGAACTTTAAGATCAGCTCAACAATCGTCTGATGTTTCTAGAGAATGTTTCAACCACATCTCCTATGCAACTTAGTGAATCTCCTAAGTGACATGCCCCTTAGTACAATGGCCATTCTCCTTCATCACTATCACCATCACATCCTTTGACATTCACATCTTGACTCCTTGACATCCATTCATTCCAGGACAACTTCATGCCTCATTGACAACAAATGCAACACAATGCACTTCAATAAGGAACATGTTCTTATGATTTGAGAATAAATCTACTTGAATTAATATCATGAGTGATGAGAGAAAAGATTAAAGAGAGGTAGATCACTATTTTGAATGCCTAATAATAATGAATTAAGAAGCTTGAATTAATGATAAGGGAAATACCATTATTTTTCATATGGGAAAAAGTACAATACTATATTTTCTTTTTTCTTTTAAAATTTAAAAGTAAAATTGGAATTTTTAAAATTTGATTTAACATTAATGATCTTTTTTATTACTTTGAGACTAAAATATTGGTAGATTCACTGCCCTCTATAATTATATGTTGAGATTTTATACTTATGGAAAAGTATAGTTCAAGTGTGGGGGTATTTAACACAAACATTTTTTATGAATATTTTTATGCAATTTTCAATGACTTTAAGTGATTTTCAATGAATAATTCCCATGAATTTTAATATTTTACATAAATGTGGGAAATTATAAATACGGAAGAAAAATGATTTTAAATGGGTAAAAGTATTAATAATTTCAAGTTGGTATTCATTTAATTATTTAGGATTGAATTGTTTTTAGTTAATTTTGAATTTTTTCTAAGTGTTAAATATTTTATCAATATTTTAACAAAAAAATGTCCAGGATCAAGCTAGCCTGACAACCAGTGGTAGCCCGCCACATATTTAGTCCAAAAGGGTTTGACCATCCAGGATACCATGGGTAGGGCCTAATAAAGTTTCTTGGGCCTCATGGGTAGGATACGTCTTGTGCAGTGGCCCATGGGGAGGATACCATAGGGAGTATATGTGGGTTGAAGCCTATATGCACATTATCCCATAGTGGTTAAGCCAAAGAGACAACGAGAGGAGTATCTCATCAAGAAGTGGTGGTTCACAACGGTGGTGGGATTCCTCTGACCCCCATCATACATCATTACCACAGTGATTCTATGAGTTTATATTTATATTCTCACTCAACAATGTTTGGTTTTGATGTTGGGTGCACCTTATTCGGTATTTGTTCATTACTTAAAGAAATGACGTTGTCCCTCTTTAATCATGCTCGATCCCGCTCTGACACATGACTCCACCAGCCTCTGTCATGATCATCACCTTCATCAATTCATTATGTCATTATTATCATAGGATAACCCCATTTTTTGTCTAAAGAGATCAGTCCAGAGCCTCCCACCATATTCGAAGTCTAATATAACCATGAATAACCTTAGGGACCCCATTTGACCATATTGAGACCATTTTGATTCTTCACCTGACTATGTGAAGGAATGATGACTTAAAGGATCCCTCCTATAATGATTCCACACATTCTATCTATTTCCAAGACACTTCCACGTCACCCATACCATCATTCACCCATGCATGAGTTGAGGGATTATTCCACTTCAATCCATGATGCATGGTGTGATCACCCAAACTATTCACGTTTTTTAAACCTCACACAATCTGATCTCATGGGAGATTAAATTTAAGTTATATTCATACATTGAACCATTATAATTAAGATGGAGGATATATTAGAGAAGACCATGGGTGATTATTTGTTTCCTATAAAATAGATTCTCGGTTACTGACAAGGAGTTCAAACCTCTGGAGGATGAGAGGCTTTGTTGAGACTGATGCTATACATATTCTACTTTGTTTTTACATTATTCAATAATTTCATATTTATTTGACTATATTTATATATAATTTTAATTATTTTATTTTTACTATAGTGTTCCACTGATATTTTTCATCTTCTTCATCTTCTTTAATTTTATCTTCCATTCACATTCTCTCTTATAATTTCTTTTATTCTCATTATCTTTTATTTTATTTTTATTATTTTTTTCTCATACCCATTCTTATTTTTATTTTATTCTTCATTTTTTTATCTTTTTTTTATTATCATACTTTTCACAGTGACCTCCTACCCTCATTAATGAGGGGTTAACCCAAGGCTTTGCCCAGGGTAGGTAAGTATTTTTTTCAAAGTTCTACTCTTAAATTCAAATGATTTATTTATGTTTATAGTGAGAAATTTTTATGTACATGAGTGTGGTGCTTCTCCACCATGATACTAAATTAAAACTCATTTCTATACATTTATTTAATTATTTTCTCTCCCTTCCACTAGTGAAAACATTTTTATATTATATATTTGAGTTGTTCAATTGATGAAACAACATATGATAGATCTGGGTTTTGGAAGGGGTTACACTCTTAATTAAGGTGGGAGATCGACCTTAATTACAAGAGGAGGTGGAATTTATTTTTCTCTAGGAATTAAATATTTCCAAATCACTAAATAAAAGAATTGCAGTTTAAGAATTATATATCATAATTAAACTATAAAAATAAATTTAGACAATTAAAATAAGAATGATGTAACCCATTAACCAAACCACAAATTCTATGTTCTTTCTTGGATAATAAAATTCTATCATTTCATGTTAGTTTACTTTTCTCAAACTTTTATTCCATTTAAATTTCATTGTTTTAAGAAATTAATTTAAAAAAACAAGTAGTCTTAGATGAATTATATTAGCATTTTGAACAGACTGTGAGGGTTCTCATGTGAGAAAACTCTATTCATCCACTTTGTTTTGCTAGGAAACATATTGAAATTTGTTTCCACACACTATGAAAGGTGTGCTATAAACTACCAACTCATGGTAATTTTTATACATGACAATAATGTATTATCCTTGAGATATGATCATTAGAACACTTCAAATGATTATGAACTATTTGTGTATCCATAAATATACCATCTTAAGGATTCATAATCGAAGGAAACTATTGTAGTGTTTTTAGCATGGGATAGTCAATTAATATCCCATATCCATGTATTTCACACACCATGACGGAAACCAATATTATTATAATATAGTATCATCTTCATACCCATATCACTAGATTTGACTCTAGGATATCATAAAATATAATACCCCTAATTTAGTGCATTTACAAAAATCTCCCACTTGAAAAACAAATCCAATAATGACTTTATAATAAACATCCTAACTCATTATGAATCCATGCAAACTCCTATAGATCCAGTTTATCAAAATCTCTTTATTTTGGAACAATCTATTTATCTAAAACTTAACTATTTTCCAAAGTCAAAAATATGAGACCTTATAGTACTTTATAGCATTTATAACAATATGAAATCTTGATTTCGTAGATGTAAGCACAGAACGGCCTCTAGAAGATCATCATTACTACTCAAGAAATAAAGGTGTGTAGTTTGATCTCAATAAAACATAATAATATATTCATATGAACATGTACACCATAAGATGTATCATATAAATCATATGTACACATACATAATATCTTTTCCCATGAAATTGAGGGACCACGGTACATGGAATATGTCAATCAAGTTTAGGTCATATCACATGTTCCTGATTTTCTGAAAAAGACTAACAGATTTGATGAACAATATCATGGAATTCATCTAGTAAATGGGTATATCATATGTCCCCCATCTAAGGCTTTGATCACCTAACATGTATTCTAACTAAAAATAAACACAAATTTACTATATAATTTAATCAAGGTTCTGGGTGTCTTATCTATTCATATGAGTGGGAAAATACCATCTTATTTGATCTCCAAAAAATTACATGATCAGTAATATACCCTACCACCCATTAATTTTCTATTACATAAGGATTATGTAATAAAGGTGTGAAAGTTTAATGGTATTCATACTTGGAATCATTCCAGTCTCATATATTTCAGATTCATAATTAGAATACACCCATGATTATATCAATGATCATATGATATTCTATGTCATATACTTTGGTGGGTCAGTCAAAATAATAAATACACACTTATTATCTCATGATTATATTCTTTATTTATCATATTAAAATAATTTTATCAAGTATACTATTCTAATTATGATAATATTAACATATCATCACAACCCATAATAATCCATGATAATCATTGATTAGGAACAACTCAAAGTCATACATTGAGGGGATATCATCATTATACTTTTCATTTAATAAAATTTATAACACATATAAATGAATGATAAATAGTGATTAACTTTATTATAAAATCATGATATATTTTCCATCAATTTCATATAATCTATCATATATCTTATACCAAGATATTCAACAAGTCACTCATTCTTATTCTATCATAATTTTTTCTTAGATGGATATATTATATTCTCCTCTGTATCCACTTAATAGATCTTTACGTCACACCTCTCAATAATTTATAGAATGATATAGTATTTTAGAAGTATTTGTTTGGTCCTTTGGTCATACCAAGGTTCCTTGGACTCTAAAATATATCTATTGTTGTCACAGTAATGCTTGATTTCTCCCCTAGTGCTACGAACCACCCCAATTTAAGAAATGAACTTCTTGATCCAAAAAACATCCATAAATGCATCATATATACTATTTTGAGATTCATCTATTATTGAACCTATTGCGGTGGGTTTCTCAGAAGTCTTCTAACTTATAGATCATTCATTTAAGAAAAACAAGAAACTATATTGAGATCTCATATCATATTTTTTATATTGGAATCTATCATCAAATGTAACCCCTCACAACGATATCAACTTATCCTCGAAATATTAAGAACATGTCCTTAGTTATTACCAACTACTTAAGGATATTCTTAATATAAATATATTAAATCTAATTTGTATTATATTTTGATCTATGGGTCATTATTCGTGCATAATATACATTGATTTTAATACATAACATGGAATACAAGATACATATTATTGAATATACATAAGGAATTCTATCTATCCTTTATAACCCTTTAGAATTATCTAGAATCTTACTAAGATTCATACCATAAAATAATTGTAAAGATCATTTTTGGATTTCTCTATTTAAAATAAAATTATAAATTTAGAAATATATGTTTTCCAACTCTCTCTAAGAAACAACTAATATTTATCTATATAGATCTTCATGTTGGATTTGGTTCCCTAGAAAAACCTCCTATTTACTTTATGAAAACCTATAATCATAGTTTTCAATATTAATAAACTAATTTTCACATCAAGATTGTTTTTAGGTGTAACATTGTATGTGATAATGTCCTAAGAGTAGCGGTCGCACTAAAGGTCATATACGTTCCCCACTATGATGAGAACCCAGAAGTACTATGACACTATTCTTAAATATATATTCTATAAACATATGTTATCATTTGAGGGTTGAAATGTTAGATTCTATAAAAGGTGTAAACTCAAAGGACATTGAGGCACCTTCTCATGGTGTCCACCCTTGGTAATATACAGTGTAGGGTATTACGAGAATGAGATCTGCTAGTAGGAAATCCATATTTATATGTGTCATTAGATTTTCCTATTTTTAGATGTGTGTATTCATCCGTAGATTTTAATATTACTATTATTGATTATTATGAGTAATGTACTTTGATGTATTGATTAAAATATTTGTGACATGTGGTCACGATGAGGTAGTATGTGTTGGGTGCATCATGTGTCATAATACATTAATTAATAAGGAGAGAAAGGATTTTTCCCTTATGTTCTTTAATAGATGTTGATATCTCAAACCGTTTTATAGAAATCATATAGCCTAAATAAATCCATGGCCTTGGTGGTCTATAGGAATGTTCAATTTCTAGGCACTCAAAGAAGAAGACATTGACCACATAGGTTGATGGAACCAGTATGAAAAATGCTTGATTAGAGATACAGTGATAAAGGGATTATATTACACATTATGTGTTTTTATGAGCTATTATGTCATTGAGGAATTACATTATTTTTCTATGGGTGGTATTTCATGATTTTAGATTCTAACCTTGGACATTAGGATGTTTCACCTAATTCTGATGAGAAAAATTCCTAGAGGGTGACACTCTAAGTGTATAAAAAATATCAGTTAAATAATACATTATTATTTATTATTTAACATTTTTAATAAATATTATTCTCGAATGTGGTTTAATAATTTTTCATGTATGCTTGATCACATATATTTCATTCATGTTTATTTGATAGAATATAATGTTAGTAGAATATTTAATAAGTGTTTAATTTCTATTTAGTGAATATAATATTTATTTATTGGTGAATAATGTAGTGATATTTATTTACTAAATAAATAGTCATTATTAAAGAAAAAATAAATATTTTGGAGAAATGGTGGACCTAGTTTAAATGGTCTCGTCAGAAATAATAAATATTGAATATTATTTGATTAAATTATATTTAATCTAATTCGCATGTTAAGTGCATGTCAAGAAATAAAAATATTTTTATTATTATTTGACATGGGATTCCATAGAGATTAAATAAATAATAAAGAGAACGTGTACAATTATTTTATATTAGACCTAGAAGTATACAAACCCAATAATATTATTTTCTATTAAATTTAATTAATTTTTTTGGTTATGCAGAACGGATTTGGAAAATCCTATCAAGAACAAGAGATCTCCCTTCTACAAGAACGCTCCCAATAATGGATTGTGATCTCCCACTATAATACACTCTCATTTCAAGATATATTAAGGATAATTCTTTTGAATATGTTCTTTATAGAGATCAAAGATGGAAGATGTGAGTGATAGGGTCTATCGTGATAGCACCCATAGATTCCTATGGTGATGTTTAGAGATTTGTGGAACACGTATAGATCACTAATAGAGTTAATATGATCTTGATTCCTAAAATTAAATTATGGTTCAATATAGATCTATTCTCAAATCAATCAAGATAGAAATAATTCCAACAAGGTTATTCTTTAATTAATTAAATTAATTATAAAAAATTGTGATGATCCTCCCTATGGTTCTGGCGTATTATCCATTGTCTTTTTTCTTTGATTCAATTCCATTTATAATGGATTTTATGATCATATAGATCTTGGATTGATCATTGATCATGAAAAAATGAAAATTTGGGTATAACCCAACTCATGATTACCCTATTCCCAGAACATTCAAGTGGTATCAATGTATTCAAATAATTATTTATGACTATTTAATGATTTGAGATTGATTTACGCATCTTTTATTTACTTTTTTATTAAATTTTAATCATTCATTTAATAAAAATTGTGAGATCTTATTCTCCCTCATTTTTTCTCATATATTTAATCGCAATGTTTAATTTCATGAATGAAATAAAATCTAAGAACTCATAAGGAGGTTTTAAGAATTCTATCTAGGTAACACAGGAGTACACACTGTGTAACTAGAGATACACCCCGTGTACTTGTGCTCGATGCATATCCAGAAATTAGGTCGATATGTGTGCATTGATGATATGTGGGGAATTTATTTCATACACCACATGTTGACTAGGATATCATGGTTCATGGTCAGTCATAGTACATGTTTTGTATCCTGTTTACATAGATTATAGTCCCTTTGACCCATAGACGTTTCATGTATTTCCATACATGGTCTACTTGACTGGTGACCATTTAACTCAGAGACCACACACCATGTAGTCACTTATACACAACACAAACTCCAATTTTCTGAGGCATGGTTTACAAGTTGATTCCCTGGGAATGTGCCTTGGATAGAGGGTGAGAGATGTACATGCCATGTAGCTCGCATGTACCTTCTATGTACATATTCCAAATTATAAAAATTTAAAATTTATTTATTATACATTGTAAATATTATCAACATGTTCTTGTGTGTGATCATAAATTTGATAAGACACACAATGTGATGGGTTTTAAATATTTATATAATTAATATCTGCATATTGCCCAGATATTCATATCATAAATGATTCATATTACTGTTTTTACTCTACAGGCATTGAAGCATAACACAAGACCCAAAAATCATGTGATTCATGTAATCATTATATATCATGAAAGTACATGATAATTTTTGTATTAAATATCTCACAAGAGTAAACAGTACATGAGCATAATATTTTTTTGGTTGAATCGGATGGCTATTCATGTGTTTCCTCCAATTTACATGCATATAAAAAGTTAATTTTACATAAATTTATTTAATTTGTTTAAAATTATGATGGATGAAAATCTCAATGAAATTTGGATTAGAATTAAGATAAAATAATTGATTAATTAAAGAAGATAATTAATTGTTTTGAGTATAATTTATCTTAAATAAGAACTATTAAGAATTGAATTATAGTTTTATTAAAGGTTTAATTAGTTTCATGTATGTGTATGATCATGAGCATAAACCAGATCTTTTTATGAGACAATTTTAATTTAATATATTATTTAAATAAATTATTGGTATGAGTTCCTTCTCTCCTCTTATTATGTAAGGCTCTATACGCCAATGGTTTTTTTATCTAAACCCCTTATTTCCTTCACATTCATGTGAGTAAAAGCATATTTAATGGAGTGAACTTACATGCTAGTGGCAGAAGATCAATTTTAGATTCGAGGGAAAACCAATCCAAGAGAGATACATAGGTGGATAAGTGAAATGTTGTAACACAAAGCTTAATTAGTTCAAGGTTTTTTTCTCCTAGGTCAATGGTTACGTTATCTACTACTAGATAAACTAACCCTTAGTAAAATCTCCTTTTCATACCACTTTAATATTTTATTTTAGTTATGTTTCCTGGTTATTTCATTATGTATTTTTTTTCAAAATCACTTGAATTATTTAAATTAACAAGCATGTAAGATGGACCTAAATTAAATTGTATTATTCTTAAATATTATCTAATACATGGTTAATAACTTTAGTATATACACTTAATATTAAAAAACATATAATAAATATAATAATTGTAAATTTACTCATAAAAGGGTAAAATATATATATTATATATATATCAATCTAGTATATCCTTCCACTACTTTAGTGAAAATTTAACCATAGTTCAAAGTGGTTGACCTGCCAATGTTGGGGAACTTTTAGTTTTCAGGGAATTCTAACATGAAGTTTTGGGTTAACATAAATTATCTAACATAAAGGGTTGATTTCAAGGTAGTAATCTGTATAAATGAGAGGCCTAGGTTGAGGAAATCCAATTTCGATGATTTCAAGATTAAGGAGTCCATTGAATAAATCATGGAAGTATGAGTTAATTCATTTTTCATTTGGAATTCCTACCTAAAACCATTAATGTTTCTTGACTAACCAATTTTTGGTTAATGAGAATGGGAATATAGGTCTTTTCTACTTGAATGTACAAGAAATAGGATATTTTGATGCCAATGGTGAGGGATATTAGGTTTTGATAAAATATTGGGAGAGTAAAAAATATAATATTTATTTGTTTGTTTAAATTTTTTTAGATAAAGTAATAAAATTTGTCTCATCATATTTGTAGAAACATAATTAAAATGAATTCAAATATATCACTGTGATCTATACTTGATAAGGATAACTTTCCCACTAGAAAATATTTCCTATAAAGTCAAAGGATTCTATGTGTTATCCTTCTCCACAAAAGGAAAATATATGTACCAAATAATCCCATTCCTAAATCAATGGTAAAGAGGCTAGTGATGAGTAATTATATATCTTTGAGAAGTATTTGCATGATGCTACATATGTTCATTGTTTCATGCTATCACCTATGACCAATGAACTTTTGAAGCAATATGAGGACATGGATGTGTATAGTATGATGTCTCACCTTTGAGATCTCTATCAAGAGAAGGTGATTAAAGAGAGGTATGAGATCTCCAATGGTTTTTTTACAACAAATCATGGAGATTTTGTGACAAATGGGCCATGTGTAGTCAAGATTATTGGCTACATTTAATTCTTAGACATATTAGGGATTTAATTCCCAGATGATTTGTGTACATATCTCATACATTCATCACTTCCCAAGACCTTATATAGTTTTATTGTTAATTAAAATATGATAAATAATGAGAATAGAATTTCAAAAATTCATACTTCGAATATAAAAAGGCCTCCTCTACCCAAAACAGCGCGCCTCACGCACTGGAATGTTTTCAAATTTTTCTGCCCGCTTCTCCTCAGGATTCTCAATCTCAGATGGAAGATGCGGTGGGGATGACCATTGATCCTGCCTCAAGCCTCGGTGGAGGCGGCTCTCCACTTTCCCTGGTTCCTACTGGCTCTTCACCTTGGCCTTGTCGGTCTTTGATTTCCTTCAAGGAGGCGCTTTGTGGCTCTCTATGTGTCTTCTGGCATCCATGTTTCCCAGAGGCTCCCCCGGTGTTTCCAGTGGTTTCGAGGGAAATATCTGGCCTCTCATTGGATGTATCAGCAGCAGACTTTGATGTGGCTATTGATGGTCTAAAATGGACTCTTCTTTCTAGGTTTTTGGGAGGTAAGTCCCCCTTGTCGTTCATCAAACGTTGTGTGGACTCCTAGGGTTTGCAGGCTCTAGTTTATATCTCCATGGTTCAGCATATATCCTTCTGTATGGTCTTCTCCTCGGAAGCTGACTTCTTCCAAGATTGGTGTAATGCCCCTTGGTGTGTGGGGTGGTGGGATTTCAGTCGGGTGCAGTGGTCTTTGAATGATCATAGAGGTAAGTAGATCCCTAAAGCGGTGGTTTGGCTCAGTCTTCCAGGGCTCCTGTTGCCCTTCTAGAATGGGTCCTTTCCTAAAGCCATTGGAGATTCCCTGGAAGGTTTTCTCTGTGTATATGAGAGTACCAGCTGTGGTGCAGATATGTCGATTTTCAGGATGTGTGTTGAGATTGATCTGTCCAACCCCATCCTGGAGAATCTCTCTCTGAAGGTTCAGGGCTTGGAGTTGTGGAACCCGAACATTGTGTATCTGGTGTATCCCAGTTTTTGTTCCATATGTTTCTGTCAAGGTCATTCATAGAAGATGTGTAGGCAGCGGCATCACGGAAACCTCTAGGGTGAGGGCAGGTCAGAACTGGGGCATGACTCCTCTTTTTATAGTTCATCTGGTTCATTATTCTATATGGATTAGGAGGGGAATCCGTTTGATGGGTCCTTTTCAGCTTTGTCCCCCCTTCCTGCATCCCTGGTTGTTCGAGTTTTTTGGCTGGTGGTGGTGTGCCTAGCAGAGCTCTAGTTCCCCTTGTTCGAAGGGACCCTCCTTCTTGTATGGTTAAGCTTGCTTGTTTGTCTTACAATCCCCACTCGATCCTCTCTACGGGTGGGTTACTAGAACACCTGGTGCGTTCCACTACTGGCTTTCGGAAGCCCCTGGTTTTTCTTCCCCCCGGTTATGAGGTGCCCTCTGATGAGGTCGGGATGATTGAGGTAAAAGATAAGATGGATGCTCCCCTCCCCTGGTCGGGAGTAGGTGGTGTCCCTGGTGTGGTTGGGCTGGATGGGCATGCAGACATGGGTACTCAGGCCTGTTAGGAGAAGGGTAAGCGTTTGATGGAAATATCTCCCACAAGTGCCATGAGAGGGATGATAATCAATCTCCTCTCTCGATTTCAATCATCACCTTCAAACCATTTGGACAATAGCCCGGGTGTGTGTACCTGTGCAAAGTTCAAACAACAAAACTCACAGATCAGGGAGTGTCTCTCCCATCTTCAGATTGAGACCACGATTCCTGGGGCCAAATCCAGGAAAAGGTTTAATCAACGATTCCCATCTTCATCTAGAACTATCGTGGCATTGAAGCAAGGGGGAAGTTTGACTACATAGCTTCAGAGATCAATAAAAACAGAGTGCTCATTGCTGTTTTCCTAGAGCCCATGAAGGACCCAGCCAAGCTGCAGGAGTTCACTCGTAGGATCAGCATGCATGCATCCATGCAAGTGGTACCAACTAACCAACATATATGGATCTTTTAGAGAAAATACATCTATGTGGACTTGATATAGGTGGGGGTCCAGTTCATCATGATGAGGGTGACTAAGGGCTCTATCACCGTCTGTGTATCCTTTTTCTATGGAAGCTGCGACAGTGGAAGAAGGGGGACTCTGTGGGAGGAGATCAGTATTTTTGATCCAGTAAGTGAACCCCGGATCGTTGAATAGGACATCAACATCATCATGGAACCATCGGAGAAAAAAGGAAATGTGGTGCTCCAGCACTGCGCTAGAATAAACTTTTTCCAGTTCATGGCTACGAAGGGTTTAATGGATTTGGGTTACACTGGTGATCTCTTCACATAGTGCAATAATCAAAAATGGGATCAACATTGCTGGATTCGTCCCGACCGCTGTCTTTACAATGTTTATTCCATAACCAAGTTCCCAGACTCCAAGGTGGATCATCTAGTGTGCGGTATATCAGATCACTCACCATTTCTGGTCTCCCTGTCCTCAAGGAATATCCATCAAGGTAGGTTTAGATTTTATGGTAAATGGACCTGGAATCCGGAGTTTCTTCACGAGGTGTGGGATTCTTGTGGGGAACCAGTACAAGGGGTTTCCTGGGTGGCCTTTCATAATAAACTAAGGCGGCTTAGAATGAGGTTAAAGGATTGGGTAGGGGACCTCGGCTCCATTAATAAGGGTATGGAGGATCTCAAACAGGAGATTTAATTCTTGGAAGCTAGTCTAGAGGAAGGATGGAATGATGTTATTTTTTAGGAGATATCTGTCAATAATAATAGTTTTGGGGAATTGGTCCTTTGACAGGAATGGGTGGCTCGAGAGGAATCAAGGATTAAATGGATGAATGAGGGAGATAAGAACAGGACCTTCTTTCACGCCTGCATCAGGGAGAGAAGACATCCCATTAAGCCCAATATCAGGCTCGAAGACGGGAGTTACATGGATAATAGGAATGTCATGGGAGGAATGGCCTACTCCTTATTCAAAGACATCCTTGCAGGGCCTAACGTCAGGATGGCCAGTGGGTACCCGAGTGTAAATATAGAGCTTTGAGAGGAAATTATGAACAATATATCCTCTATGGACAATGCATGAATGGAAGGGATCCCATAGGAGTCAGAGACTCACCAAGACATGATGAGTCTCAACTCGAAGAGTGCTCTAGGACCTGACTGTTTTCCTTGATTGTTTTACAGAGCTGCATTGGATGAGGTCAAATGTGACATTGTTGCAGAAGAGCAGGATTTTTTTAGAGGAGGATCTCTCCCATGGGTTGCATCTTCCACGACCTTGGTGTTAATACCGAAGGTTAAGGACCCCTCCTCCCTTCTCCACTACCGGCTTGTGAGCATGTGTAACTTCACCTACAAAATCCATGCGATTATTCTTAACATGAGGCTATCTATGCACTTACCCTACTGGATTTCAATGGAGAAACATGGTTTTGTGAGAGAGCATTAAATTTAGAGGGCTATATCCCTAGGACAAGAGATGATGAGGGACATTAATGCTAAAACTCACAGTTACAAAATGATCATCAAATTAGATATGAGAAAGGTGTATGACATACTTGAATGGGGTTTTGTGATTAGAACCTTAGCTTGCATGGGACTATCCTCTAAGGCCTCGAACATCCTCTTCAGATGCTTTAGTTCTCCATCGATGAATGTCTCGTTCATGGGAAAATAAAATGGATTTTTTAAGTCCACTCATGGATTACAACAAGGTGACCTGATCTCCCCAACCCTGTTCATCCTTATGCAGGACGCACATAGCCATCTTCTGAATAGAGGAATCCTCACTGGTAGTATACTTCCTTATCAAAGGAAAAAAGAACCTTCCTCTCATCTCATATTTTATGTTTGAAGATGATATAATTATCTTCTCAAATTCATGAAAAATATCCATGTGTGTCATTAAGAGGATCCTTGAAGATTACTACTATTAGAGTGGTCAGATGATAAACCACTCCAAAAGTAATTTATATATCTCAAACAAGTGTGGAGTTGGTCGCATGAACCTCCTTTGCAGCATCATGGACATGCAGCCTGGTCATTTCCCGATAGAATACCTTGGGGCCCCTCTTTCACCAAGCAGAATGTGTATTCAAGACATTGATCATGTGGTGAGCATGATTACAGGGCGCATCCTCCATTGGAAGAGCCACTTATTATCCTTTGGAGGGTTCATTGCACTGCTCAATAGTGTGATGGCTACTATCCAGGTGCATTTGATGGCTTCCACTTCTGTTTCAATGGGGTTAATCAAAGGAGTTGATAGGATCTTGGCTAATTTCTTATAAGATGTGCTTGCTGAAGGGAAGAGGCACTGGGTCGCATGGGGAGGAATGGCACATCTCATTCAGAATGGCATTATTAATGTTAAAATCTTGAGGGACAAACTTCCTGGCATGCACACCAAACTCGTATGGGAGGTCATGGAAGATTGGTCCCTCTATGGGAGGATCATGTTCTATAGCTACGATAGTACCATAGAAGCCGACAGCGTGCAGGGATCCCCCCTCTAGCATTCAGTCTGCTCCCTTATCTTGAGCCCCTAACTGCACTCTCGATGGGTTGTGGGAGAAGGTAGTATTCTTTTCTGGACACAGAACTTGGTGGTATCAATGCTTGGTTTCCCGAGGAGTCCGGACCCAATGATTACCTTTAAATAGGTGAGTTATCATCCTGGTTTCATCACAGTGGTGATTGACAAGGATCAACTTGACATATTTGATTCTATCCTCATTAACTCCGAGATGGACTGATGTGTGTTCACCCCCTCTCAGTCTATTAAGTTAAATATCAAGGATTATCAATGGATATCAACCCCCGAGTATCAAAAAGATAGCTGGAATGAATTTTTATGGTATAATATGCTTCTGAGCAAGTACAAATTTCTGTTTTGGCGCATAATGAATTACTGGATTTCATCGGATGAAGGAATGAAGAAAATTGGCATCAATCTAGAGTCTTGTTGTCAATACTATAAAAACAAGAGGTAAGAAACCGTGATCCATATCTTCTTTGAAGGGGAGTGGGCATGTGGTGTTTGGTACTCTTTCGGAGATTTCACAGTGATCCATTCACCTCATCGTTGGGACCTTCCGTTCATGGAGAGGTGGTTTTAGGGGACTACAGATAAAGGTCCTGAGAGAGCAGGGAGTTCAATTATCCTTAGTGTTGGATGTTGGTGCCTTTGGAAAGCTCGGAACAAGGCCAGATTTGACGGGTATTCCTCCACAGGATGGTCCGTTATCATGAGAACCAAGATCTTATTGATTGATATGGTCTCTCTTGTTGATAATTTCCGCGAATCTCCCTCCCTCTGTATCCTACAGTCTCGTTCCCTTCTGGCCAATCCTCTTATGGACAGAGCACAAGGCCGCTAGATTAAATGGGTTCCTCCAACAACTGTATTTAAACTTAACACTGATGGATCATGCATTGAGGGAGCCATGAGAGGTGGTGGAGTGGTTCCCAATCTAGGATGGAGTGTTTTCCTTGCTTTCACGGCACACTATGGTAATGGAAGTGCTCTTAAGGTAGAGGTGAATGCAGTTCTCATGGGGATAAGTCTTTACAAACTGAAGAATATTACTCTATCTGAGGTGGAAATAGACTCAAATATAATTCACGATTCCTCACGGGGAAGAGGGGAAACCCCTTGGTCAGTCTTATACATCATTATGAAATGAAAACAGCTTCTCAACATCCAGGCTCAAGTCACCCATACCTGTAGAGAGGGGAACAAAGTTGCGGATTTCCACTCCTCTCTTGCAGCCCCGAGATCCTCTGTCACTTTCCTTTCTAATGAAACCTCACTTAAGCCGGAGGGGGTTAATCTTATCTGATGGGATTCCCTCGGTCTTCATTATTTTAGACCCCCCTAATCTGAGGTCCTCTGTTGTTCCTTTCCCCCTATTTTTTTACTCTCTTCCCTTGGTTAGATATTTATTGATTTGTGTCATACTTTGATTCTTAAAGTTGATAAGGACATGAGGTGTGATAAACTCATGGTCTATATGGTGAATAAGAAAATTAATAACATGGAAAATGGGGCCAAGATTCATAACAAGTATAAATCTTCTGAGCATTATCCTTCAATGAAGTTTAAGATCCATATGTAGGGAAAGGAAAAGGAGGAAGTGTGTTTTTCATGTGTCAATCATAGAAACTGGAAGAGGAACATTACCCAGAATCAAGGTTAAGCTAAATGTGTGTTTTTATCAAGTGTAATCTTTCAATATATACACATTGGGTATTATATACAGCCTATGGTTCTCACATCTGTATCCAAATATAGGAACCAAGTATATTCTGAAACATTAATAGAGGAGATGTGGATCAAAGAGCTTATAATGGTGCAAGGATGGCCATGCTAGCCATTGGTGACTACAAAGTTTCATTTCCAATAGGAATGATTTTGGTTTTAAAATATTGTTATTATGTTCCAATGGTTACCAAGAACACAATTCTGGTATCATGGCTAGATGTAGAATGGTTTAATTTCAAGTTTGGAAAAAAATGATATTTCTTTTATAAGGAAAACATATGTTATTCTATGGAACATTTAAATAACATTCATTATTTACTAAATTATGAAAATCAAATATTGGAAATTGATAACAAATCATGTCCACACTACTCATATAACACCCAAATTTTTCATCATCCTCTTAAAAAAGTAATTGTGAAGTATATGACAAAGACCTATCAAGTTGGTCATTTAGGCTCTTTTTAATTAAATCCACATGAAATATGTCATTATTTTTTACAAGGTAAAATAGATAAATAACCATTTGCTGGATAGGGTGAATGGGCCATAAAGCCTCTAGGATTGGTACACACTGATGTTTTTTGATCATTTCTAGTAGAATCTATTGGTGGGTATTATTACTTTATAACTTTTACAGATGGATTGAAATGATATGGTTATGTCAAAATGATGAGGTAAATGTAATAGTCTTTTTAGAAATTCACGGAACTCAAGAATAATGTAGATATCTAACTTGGTAAAATGATAAATAAGTATCGATCAGATTGAGGTCGTGAATAAATTAACTAAGAGTTTAGTGACTTTATATAGGAGATTGGGATTATATCTCAACTCACTCCACCTAATACACCATAGTGGAATAGTGTTAGTTAAAGTAAGAACTGTACCTTATTAGAAAAGTTAAGTTCAATGATGATTCATGTGGATCTTGCATTATCCTTTTGGGGATATATATTACAAACTATGTCATACACTTTAAACCGGGTACCAACTAAAGTGTAAAATATAATTCCATTAATGTTGTAGTGTATAATGAATCCTTTTTTTACACACTTGTGTATGGGGTTGTGAGGAATTTTTTAACGCCTTATCGGGAAAAAAACAAGCACACTAAAGAGAAAAGTGTATCTTTATAGGGTATCCTAATGAAACAAAGTGTTACTACCTATAAATCCCCTGATACCAGAAAGTGAATGTCTCTATACAAGCCATATTTCGTGAGAGGGATCACATTATAAAAAGGATAGTTGGATAAATATTGACCTTTATGAATTTAATGCTCAAGATATGAAAGAATTTGTACAATAATAGGTTCCACAAGTCCCTATTAAAGATATAGTTTCTGAAACACAAGTATTGTGTATGAGAACAAGAGAGTTAAGAGAACTAGAGAGATATTGATTTATATTCACCAAAGATAGTGACTCATTTATGGTTAAAAATGATGAAACTCTATCCTATAAAGAGGTGGTGGAGAGTTCAAAAGATCCAAGATGTCAAGAATCCATGAATTATGAAATGAATTGCATGTATCGGAACTAATTTAGGGTTCTGGTCAATGCGCAAGTTGATGTAAATCCTATTGGCTTACAATGGGTATTCAAGAGAAAAAATGGACATGGATGGTAATGTAAATACCTATAAAGAAATTTCATTTGGTAAATGGTATAAATTGAGTCAATTAATTGTCTATTATGAAACATTTTCACCAGTTAACATATTTAAATCCCTCAGAACTATACTTAATATAGCTTCTTATTATGACTATGCGATTTGGAAGATGGATATAAAAACTACTTTCCATAGTTGGAACCTTCACAAAGATGTCTATATGACACAACTATAAGTTTTTTTTTATTTTATGTGATGCCAAAATGATTTCAAATTTTATAGATCGATTTATGGATTGAGGAAGGTATCCAAGTTAGGGAAAATTCATTTCTATGAAGCTAAATAATAATTTGGTTTATTTAAGAATGAATGTGATCCATGTGTTTATAATATCTTTAGTTGAAATGAATTTTTATCCTAGTATTATATGTTGATGAAAAATTACTTATTGAAAATTAAATACCAGTCTTCCAGTCCATTAAAGACTGGTTAAACATGTTTTTCTTCATGAAGGAATTAGGTAAAGAAACCAATATTATAGGGATTAAGATTATTCATGATAGATACTAGACGCCTCTTGGACTAAGTCAATGTACATAAGTTGACCAAATCCAAAATATATTTGGTTTGGAACAATCCAAGAAGGGATTGGTTCTAGTGTCACATGGTTTATATCTTTCTAAGAAAATGTGCCCTCATACATAATAGGAGAAAGAGAGAATGAGTAAGATCCCATATGTTTTAGTGAAATGATCAATAATTTATGTCATGATATGTACTAGACTTGATGTTGTATATACATTGTGCATGGTAGGAAGATATCAAGAAGATCCATGAGAATAGAATTGTTTTATTGTTAGGAAAATACTTATGTATCGGATAATAATAAAGGATATGTTCTTGTTGTATGGAGGAGATGAGGAGTTGGTCATTAGGGGTTATATAGATCCTAGTTTTCATATGGATCATATTGATCTAAATTCATAGTCAGGATAAATTTTCTATCTCAATGAAGGAGTTGTGAGCTGGAAGAATTCAAAGTAGCCAGTTTTCACTGATTCTATAGTGGAGTCCGCGTATATAGTGGCTTCTTATATAATCAAGTAATACATTTGTATTTGGATATTTTTTAAACTGAATGATGTGGTACCTAGAAATAAAGACCCTAAGACATTTTAATTTGATAATACTACGGTAGTGGATTTCGAAAAAGAACCAAGGTTACACCAACATACAAAGCACATACTCCAGAAGTATCAACTCTTAAGGTATTTTCATAAAAGGGGTGAATTTTTAGTAAGTAGAGTACCCACAGAATATTATATTTTTCACCCCATAAACAAAGGCCTATATCAAAAAATCGTGAGAATTATTTGACGGATAGAAGACTGATGGTTGTTAGCAGTTGGCTCTAGTGAAAGTGGGAGTTAGTTGGTGTTGGTGCCCTATAACTAACTTCTATGTACTTTATGATAAACTGTATTCATAGTTTTGAATATAATAAACAATTTATCACATCATGATTGTTCTTATATGTAAAATATTATGTGATAATGTTTTAAGAGTATCTATCGCACTTAAATTTCATAATAGTTACCCTCTATGATGAGAACCTGGAAGTACAATGACACAATTCTTAAATATAATCTCTATAGCTAGATG
The DNA here is from genome assembly GCA_963277665.1 of Viscum album. NCBI lineage: Eukaryota > Viridiplantae > Streptophyta > Magnoliopsida > Santalales > Viscaceae > Viscum > Viscum album. Next base: position 1,329,134,487 of record OY728143.1, read on the forward strand.
ATGTCATTTGGGGGACACAAATAATACAGTCTATTAGGGGTGGATACTCATAGGACTTTTGGGTACCATCTCATGGTGTATTCCCTTAGTATTATATACAGTAGGATATTATGGAAATGAGACCCTCAACTTGGAAATCCACATTTATATGTGTCATTAGATGTTTCTATTTATAGGCATGTGTATTGATCCTTAGACTTTATGATTAATGTTAATGATTATAATTAGTTATGTGGTTTCATGTATTGACAAAAACCGTGATGAAATATTTTCACGATGAGGTATGATACATTGGGGGCGTCGTGAATAATATTGAGTTGCTGAATAATGTGTGCAAATATTTTTCCTTGTTGTTCTTTAACATAAGTTGATATCTTAATCCCTTTGATGGAAATGATATAGCCTAAAACAATCCATGTACATGGTGTTCTATATACATTTTAAATTTCCAAGAAGTCAAATAAAGAGACATCGGGAACATAAGTTGATGGCACCATCATGCAACCCACTTGATTAGAGATGTTGTGATTAAGGAATTATATTACACAGTAAGAGTCTGTATGAGGTATTATGTCATTATGTCATTAAATTCTTTCTTTATGGGTGCCTTGGCATGTTTATAGAGACTAACCTTGGACTTTAGGTTTCTTTTCCTAATGCCACTGATAAAAAGTCCTAGAGGGCCACATACTAAGTGTATCCAGAATATCATTCAAATAATATATTATTATTTATTATTTAATAAGTTGAATAAATATTATTCATGGGCATGGTTTAATAATTACTGATATATTCTTGATCTCATATATTCTGTCACCAGTTATTCAATAGAATATAATGTGAGTTTAATATTTAATAAATATTTATTTTCTATTTAATGAATATAATATTTATTTATTTATTGATGAACAAGAAATTTTTTGGAGGAATTGCGGACTGAGTTTAAATGGTTCGGTGAGAAATAATAAATATTGAATATTATTTTATTAAATAATATTTAATCTATTTTTAAAAGTTATATTTAGGTTGAGAAATATTAACAATATTATTATTATTATTATTTGACATGGGTTTATATCGTCATTGAATATATAATAAAGGGAACTTTTTCAGTTATTTTATTTTAACCATAGAAATATTTAAACCCAATTATATTATTTTCTCTGAGAACCAATTAATTTGTTTTGTTATTTACAATGTATTTAGAGAATTCTCTCAATACCTAGAGAGATCCCTTCTAATAGAATTCTCCCATGAATGGAGAGTGATATTCCTCCACCATCCACTCTCAGGTTAAGAGAGATCAAAGAGAATATTTTGGAAGTGATTCTCATGATTATCAAAGGAGGACGATGCAAGCGATATGATCTATCGTGATAGCACACGGATATTCCTATGGAAAACATTCAGAGATTTTTGGAATAATGAAGATCAGTTTTTAGATACAAAAATGGACAAATAATTCCAACAAGTTAATTATTTAATTAATTTAATAAATTATAAATAATAAGTGATGTTCATCCCTTAGTTTCTATTTATTACCCATTTTATATTTTTATTTGATTCAATTTCATTGATTAGGGAATTTATCATCATATAGATCTCATGTTGATCATTGATTGTGATAAAAAGAAAAGTTGCTCATAACCCTCTGAACACTTCCACTACACCCAGAACCTTCGCATCATACCCAGTATATTGGCTGATTTACCCATGAATTTCATTAATAATAATTTCTAAACCAAATATTTTCATTGTGTAATGTTAGGGAATAATTTATTATAAAAACTATTTCATCAACATAAAATATGAGAAACACTATCACACTCCCACTACTACACTAATACACACAAGAATCACCCATGTTTTTTATGAAAAAATGCTCTTTAATTACATCATAAAACTAGATATTCGGACTCCGAGAGGCATACTTCAATACATATATAGATCACTACAACTTACAAACATTTATTGACTAATTTGGAACTTCGAAACCTTTTGGTTGTATCTTACACATATCCTTGAATAAATTCTAGTTAATGAAATCAATTTTAACATCCATTATATATATATATATATATATATATATATTATTCTTAATGAGCTATTTTTGAAAGTGATACCCGAATAGACTTTATCATAGAAAATATTGAAAATTTATCATTATAGTCAATACCATTAATTTTTTTATTCCTTTACCTCCAAAAATGATTAATAGGTATAAATTCAACCATACATGTTTGTTTTAATTTGTAAAACCCACTTACACCTTATGGGTGTCAAACATTTAGGTACATACACCATGTTACCATCTTTTTTAGTATACAAAGTGTATATTTTTGAATCCATGGATTTCAATCATTTCTAAAAATTGTACCTCTCAATGAACTCTCAGAAGGTTGTAGGTTCATCTACAATAAGCATTACTTTGTCAAAATTTTCTATAATAAATTCATATCTTGTAGGATCCTAATGCATCCTACCAAAACTTCGATGTTCTTATGTAACTTGAGTCGGTTCTTCATCCACAATGTTTTATGAAACCGATTCAACTTACATCATAGGAACACTTAATGTTTGTTAGTCTTGATTATTCCAAAGTTTAACATCCCTCCTACTGACTCCTAGATTAATTTGATCTTTATTATGGAATTATTACATCTTTCCACAAACAGTTAGATTTTGGTAGGATTATAAAAATAATTTCCCATTGTTTATTTTGAATAACTAAAAAATAAACATTTATCTAACCTGGGGATAATATTATTATAATACTATCATCATACGAGTGTTTCAAAACTCCAATTACTCATAAAATACAAACTGGGTGTTTATAAAACCATATCACAAATACTGACTTTATGACTATTTATATAGAATGCGGTTAATTATGAATTCAACAGTCACTAGAGTATATCCCTTAAATATAATATGACGGTCACAGTGACCCATAATTGATATAACAATGTATAATAAGGCACTATTACTCCTTTTAGATAGATAATTCCACTATATTGTTCCATTATGAGAGAGTTGTAGAACAATTAAACAATCTCTTAGATGATTAGTGAATTCTTATATCTCTTATTCACCACCTAGATTTTCTTGTAGAATCATAATACTTTTACCCAATTAATTTTGTACTTCATTTTGAAACAATTTAATCTTTTAAGAAGTTTCATAATTGTGTATCTTCATAAACATATGACCATACTAACTAAATTCATCGAAAAAGGTTACAAATTACTTAACCGCTCCACATTATATACTCAATATTTCTCATACATCACTATGTATATGTTCCAATATTCCATTATCTATATCACCTTTCCCACTAAAATTTTCTTTGGTAATTTTTTCTAATAAACAAGATTTTATGAATCAGATGAATTATAATTGAATGAGTCAATAAATCCATCTCTATAGAGACTTTGGAAGTATTTAACATTTATAAGTCGAAAGAGAAAATTACAAATGCATGTGGTATTTGAATCAACATTTTCCTTATTATTGTGAATGTTATAAATTGGATTATCCATATCGTGAATGCATAAAATGGTTACTATTTTTCTGATACCATAAAAAAAATTTATTCATATATATATAAACTCTTTTTCTTAATAATGAATGAAATTTCCATCTTTTACAAAAAAATAAAAAGAATCAAATTTCTATTTTTGAAAGAACATAATAATAGTTCTCTAATTAAATAATTAATTTAATATATTGATTTAGATGATAATTTTAAAATATCAATGTAGAAGTTCTTTCTCTATTACATCCATGTGGATCTACATATCCATTTTTGAATTCCCTCTTATCACTGAGTTTATGATTATCTTCAGAAATATGTGGTGCACACCCAGTATCTAAAATCAACGAGTTAGAGTTAGATAAATTGATCTCTAAAACATTTATATTTAGATTCTCAGTATGCTTCTATTTGGTAACACTTCTCAAAATTAGACACCAATATAGAATTTTTTTTATAGTCAATACCTATAAGATATCTCAAAAGGATATAAATTATGCATTCCATAATCTTCAACAATTACAGGTCTAGGGGTGATTATAATGTTTTACATCTTTTCATCAAGGAATTTTAATTAAATTACTCCCACTAAAAAATATTCCCACATACATCATATATATTTAGTAAAAAACATATATTTCAATATGTTTTGAGTCTACTATAGTTTTCCTATAAAATTGTGTCTATTTTGGTGGGATAAAATGGAAATAGTATCACATATGACTCTTGGATAGTTTAATGGAAACATATTTTCTCAAATTCATTATATGGATATAGACACAATTATATTTCATTGGATTCTTATCTCTTATTTTATCCTAGCTAAGTTTCACCTAAATCATATAGTAGGATTTGGTTACTTATATTTTATTGTTAGTCATTTTCACCATGTCTTTCCCAAGATAATCCATGGGAACCTAATATTTTCATAAACTTTCCCATTTAGATGATTGAGTTCTTAACATGAGTTTATTTTAGATAGAATATTACACTTATTATTTGAGGGATTTTCATTGTTTGTCTCAACAATTTAATATATATTATGTGAATATTATGTTCATAACTATTGAATCACATGAAATCATTATTATATCATGTTTTTTTCCATCATGTATGCATGTTTTTGACAATTTATTTTTGGGATACCTATTACATCCATCGAATTAAAATGTTCACACCATGTTAATGTGTAATGCATTACACAACTCATAGATTGTGTTACTCATCCAAAAATATTAACGAAACATATTAAAACATATCAAATTCATCCTATGAATTAGGTATATGAACTTTTCATCGAATGGTTTCTTATTATATGAAATTAAAAATATCTACATTAATAATCCTGGAGCCACAAATAGATGAACCCCAACTTTATAAATGAAGGAATAAGCCTCTATGATTGTGGGAAGTTTGGAAAAAGTCCATATACCTAGGGATAATTTACCCAATAGAGAATATAATTCATCATAACTCTACGAACTTATATATATAACCTATATTCAATTACTAAATTCAAGTCAATAACATCAATTGCAAAATAAGTTCAAGGTATATGAAAACTAAATCTTATATTATCATACCTAGCATGTAATGCTTGGAATAGTAATTTATAAGAATAAATTTATAAGAATAAATTTATAAGATAAATTACAGAAAAAAATAATATCCTTATTTCATAAACATTTTCCCAACATGAATATTCATATAGGATTAACAAATAAATAAACATTTTATTTATTTTATAAACATGATATATAAATATGGACATTTATTATTTATTTATGAATTATAATATCCTATATATAGTTCCCAGCACTTATTATTTATAAATAATTCATAAAATATAATCATATCTACACAAAATATAAAATATTTAAATTTTAGTCAATATAGTATTTTAGGATTGATAGGGGAAATAATAAATTGTAATATATTGATCTTATAAAAATTGTTGTTATAAAAAGGAAAATACATCTATATGGGAAATTTGCTTATATATCAAATATATCTTATGTATCGATCTTATATATTGATTTTAACTTAATATATTTGTTATTTCATATTTATGAAATGATACACTATTTTTACATCTAGATTTCATCCATAGATAATGATATGACTTATATGATAACCTGTTATATATAACAGAACCTTCTGATTTATCTATATCATACATTATTATGTATCCTAATTATACTAAATAAATAAGAAAAAAAATGAGTTATGATATCATATATTTTAAATCCATGTGATCTGATGGATAAAATTCAGATATGTCGTATTGTATTCTATAATATGGCCTTATATAAGTCACGATACACATCTTCTTTTAAAAAATAATAAAATAATATATGTATTAATTTTTGACCATGGATATAATTCCACTAATGGGTTTAAAAAGATCATCCTAGTATTCACATCATAGAAGAAACCCAAATAATTACTAATCTATCATCAACATAACTAATATGTTAAAATGAATAACATAAATAAATAAGAATATTTTTTAAAACTATATATTTGTCGAATTTATATGATTTTTCATGATTAATATCACTGAGTGACTGCCAAAAAATCTCACCACCTTAGTTGTTACACTGGAAACTATGATCCTTATATTCTACTAGAGTACCCATAAACATCAAAGAGTGTGAGTAACCTCTCTTTGAAGATAAATGGTGAATAGTTTTTGAGATAACAATGATTATTTCTTATAAGTGTCTCACACATCCAATGGGGGTCATATCCTTTTATATAGACACCCTTCATTCAATGAATGGATTTGAGGATCAACTTCTAACTATTGGTAGTCGTTGCATGTTATAATAATATATTCCCATTAAGATATGATCATTTGAACAGTTCAAATTATCATGATCTATTTTTTATCCTTTAAGAAATCATCATAATAATTCATAAATAAAGGAAACCATAGTGAAAGATGTGGGAGTGGATAAGTAATAGATATCCCATATCATTATCTATCAGACATTATGATGTAAACTAGTCGTATGCTATGATAGTAGTGTCTGCATGCCCATATCATTAGCTATAAAATAAGGATATCATAATACATGATATCCATATTTTAGTGCATTTACAACATATAAAACCTAAATAAGGAATAAAAATACAAAAGGGGTTCTATTGTAACCCTAAATATCGCACAAATATATCTCTAAACATTATTGAGATTCTCTATCACAATCCATTGTGCAATCTCCTCCTAGTCGTGTATATTAAACATAAGTTCTACATGTTTATTGGGTTTCCCATACAGGGTGTTAGAAATAAAAACATGTTGGGTCTCACTAAGTTCCCATAATATATTACATCATAAACATGTTTATGTATGAGGAAAATAAATGAGGTAACATATGACATGAAATCATGTGCATCAGGTCATCCTTTGCTGACTAGGCCACCATGACACCCAACCATACCTAGCCCAGCCAAATATGATGGAAGAAGTCACATCATTCTATAACCCCATCCCAAACCATGTGAATCAATATAGGTTTTACTACAATGTCATGGAATCTTCCCTATCTCTCAAGGTAGCACATGTACCAAACCTAAAATGCATTGTTCTAAATCTCTACCTCTACACTCTCACTCTGAGTAGGGTCCCATGCTAAATCTTGATCTTATAGCCCATCTCATATAGAAACTTGTGCCACAAACCTCTCACTTAGGGTGAGGTACATACCTTGTCCCATACTATAGAACAATTACTGATCCACTGTCACTCATAGTGGGTCTCACAATTTCATTATATAACAGAACCCTCTCACATTGAGTGGTCTATGTTTAAACCCTCTCAGTCAATTTGAGGCCTCTCATCCAGTCTCATACAAAATCACATCGACTACTCCCCTCCCATTCAAGGTGGGTCTCAAAATAATATTCTATACCAATTCTCTCTCTCTCAATGAGGTCTCTTCCAATACCCTATAACTCAGGGTAATTCCTAGAATCAATTCTCTTCATCAGCTATAGGATCACAATCAAAAACATGCACAAAACAAAAAACAATGAAATGTGGCCCATCCCACATGCATGATAATGGATCACATACAATGGCCCTAGATCACATATAGCCTATCATATATCACAGACCTATCACCCAACTCGGTACCAGTCTCCCATAATCTATTCAAACACCATAAGTCACAACTCATCATCCACACAGCCTTACCAATTTATTCACTCAAGCTTAACTCAATCACAAAATCACAACATGTCAAATGCATCGACATAACAATCTTACCAATGAGGGAATCCACTTGGTTCTTTATACCTAACCCAATATCTACTCATCAATAATAACCCACCCTTGTCACCCGATGGTGACCCCACAACCAATAACCCCTATATATCCTTGGTCTCAAGAGGTCATGTCCAAATCCCCCTTTCAATACCCACATCAATTTTATATACCTTATTCCCAAGAACCATGCGAATACCATTCCCTAATGGCCTCTTATAAACATGTTTCATTATCATTATGACAATTCCAATGACCCAAACATGGATCTTATCTCACTTATCCAATAAGAGATCCCATATTCCCATTCTATTGAAGAAACCATCCCCAACACACTACATCAAGCCCTAGGGGATTTATCCTACTCAAAGCACATAATAAGACTCTATTCCATCCTCAATAGTATATTACAAACCATTTATGAGATATATGATCATATCCTTTATTTTCTATAGGCTTAATCCCCTCATTCATGTGATAATAATCTTAGGAGGACAAACCTAGACTACCCACAACTCATATCGACCCCCAAACTTAACCCAGGACTCTCATAAACACAAATGACATCCACATTACCTTGGTATTAATTCATTGAACAGTTTCATTTCACTCAACATGTAATTGAAAACTTTCACTGGCTCTAAAAGGCTCAATACCTACTTATTTCGTTGCATATGGTGCTCTCAATCCCTATCAGAATACCACAAACTGAACCACCATAAAAAAATGTTGAATCATTCATAAATATGTATATACATAATTATTTTATGAACCACCTACCTCATTAATTGTATTACCATCCTCAAACCACACTCATAAAACCTCATCCAAGCCCAAACCAATCCATGAAAACATATTCACACCTTATATCAATACAAGGAATCCAAAAAATAAATTATAAAGAAATAATAATTAATTTATAAATTAATTATATCAATTGTAATTAATTATACAATTTATGATAAAGGGGTATAATTACTAATACCTCATTGAGCAGCCTTTGTCTAATGTAACCATGAACAACAACACAAAAAAGTTCTATGGTGCATCAACAAAACTTATACAAAAAAGATACTTGTTAATTGATATCAAATTGATTACGAATTTCAAAATTAATTAGTGGAATATCTAAGAAACTCATTTGGAATAGATTAACTTCTAAAAAATTATAAGAAAATAATCATTCATAAATCATTCATATCCTCTAGTCATTACATGAAAAAAAAACCATGGTTCGGGATGATTCCACCAAGGTCTGGTGAAATCATCACTAAATCCCTATCTCAGAGACATCATAAATTAGAGGAAACTATAAGGGAAGAATAATAAGGTATGGTGATGGAGTTTGTACCTATAGAAATCTATGAAGTAAATGTTTAAATCACCATTTATTGAAGGATAAATGGGTGAGGGAAAGAGAGACAAGGGGGTAGACCCCTTTACGGTCCTTCAATTAGTGGAATAAGACCCCTAAGTGGAGTTATAATTGATTATTTTATAAAAGAACCTTCTTCTCCCACCAAAAAATATCAATAGAACCTACTAAGAACCTACTTCTTAACTATTCACTTAATGGACCCTCACTAGTTATCCAGCGAGCCACCAAATTCTACAAGATTACTAGCCAACGAAATGGATGCTTAGTGGCTCTCTATCAGGTATCTGATGGTAACTATATAAATCATATAGTTCTACCACCATCCTATCATTCCCCCGACCACATAAAACACCTCTTGGGCCTCCCAAAACCAGTCAAACACATCTGAAAATACCTATTCGAGATTTAAAAACACTAGAATGATAAATATGAATCTAAATTATTAGATCAAAAATACTCAATAACAAAAATCAAATATTCCTCAAAAACCAATTACCCCTAAATTTTTTGTTCCTTGCACTGAGGTTATGTACTCACTTTATGCACAATATGTCATATTTTTAGTGGGACTAGTTGTCCTAGGTTCTCTTTTTTAAATAATATCTATTTTTTGTGTTTTTCATGTTCTTCCCGGAGTGAGTAATCCTTTACCTTAGTGGTTTTTATCTAATGAGATCTCTCTATATTCTTTTTTAATGGAATATGACCTAAATTCATTTTATATCATATTATATGATAGGGATAATTATATATTATGACATGTCATTGTGAAAAAGTATTAGATTTTACCCTATAAAAAATAGTATCTTACGATATGATGATATAATATTTAGGCTATTTGTGAATATAATATTTTATGATATGGTTGAGTTGTAGATCCATGTATTGAATTATTTGATACTTTTGGTACTATCATGAATTACTCTATCATATAAATGTTATAGTGTTAAGGTTTTATTCTCCCTTTCACATTAATATTCATTAAATTTCATGGGAGAGTTAATGGTTATAGGTTACATGGGATGTAACTAAATGAATTACATATATATTTATGAAATGTATGATTAAATGTGTGGATTGGATTCATGGATCATAGATCATCCCTATAATATATATAAAGTCATTAAATCATTGTGTAGTGGTTGTGAAATACTCTTGAAAGACTCTAGCAGAAACATTTCCCTCTTAAAGCTCTCTACTTTATCCCTTATTTGATTTTGAGATACTAACATATCATGAAATTTAAATAACCATAGAAAAAAATCAATGATTTGGTGGAAAATTGGTATACATCATGAAAGTAAAATCCTTTCGATTATTCCTTAGTAATCATCCTTTAACATCGAAAGCAGGCATTGACAAAAGATTTTGGAGATGAAAAATACACATTCTTCATTTTCATTTTTGTAAGATTTTAGTTTTGATCACATGGTGTTCTTTAGTTCACTGTTCCAGTATTATTTTTATTCTTTAATTAATTGTTAATTTATTCTGAGAAACTTATCAGTGGTATCAATTCTTTTCTATGTCATTACATTTTTAAAATTGTTTGACAAATAAATCTTATCCTAATCGTAATATTTCTCATACTTCCAGTCATAGAATATGATTGAAAATATGTTTTATAAGATTGAAACATAGTTTATGATATAGGATATCATAACCAATGAATCGATGTAAAACCCTTGACTTTATATATGTTGTACCACACAACATTGGTGTATTGTATTCTACAACAGCATTCTTATGTTTTTTTCAAAAATATAGTTTCATATGGCTATTAGGATATCTTTATGTATCAAAAATTATAATTTTCTATCACATTGAATGGTTGGATTATAAGTCATAAAATATGACATATTGTGCATAAAGGGTTTATGCATTGCATCTTATCATTCATATCCAATGATTAATCCTGACATTTTAAATATAGTGTGTTGAAGAAAATTTGGTTTTCTTTATTTTCAATTATAAATTGAATTATATAATTTATAAATTGTTTATAAATTACAATAAAATACATTTTTTATGTTTATTAATTTATAAAAAACTTAGAAATAATTAATTATAAAATGTTTATAACTAATTAATAAATTTTTTTAACATTTATTGATAAATATTCCATTCTATTAAGTGTTAATATTAAAATAACTTATTTAAATATTATTCCACGACTTATAATTTGGGTAAATTTTTTTTATTGAAATTATATGTGTAATATTTAAAAGGTTTATAAATTTAATAGAAGGAAAATTTTAAGTGTTTATATTTAAAAAAGATGAATTTTTTTATAATTTTAAATTAAAGATACTTAAATTACAAGGGCATTATTTGGAAATTATTTAGACATTATCAAAAGGGTTTTTAGGTATGAAATGATCATTAATTTCAATAATTTTAATGTGTGATTTTTAGAATAGGAAAAATATTTACAGGATAGAAATTGAAATATAAAATTTTCACATTTCATAAAAATATCACATATTTTAAATAAATGACATATAATAATTAATTTGAATGTGTTCATATTGGTGATAAATATAAATTATTTATATTTTTATAATTATGGAATGTCTATAATTATAAAGTGAGTATAATTATTAATTTATTAATTGTTCTTAAATAAAAAATAATTTTTTGGGAAAATAAATAAAATGTTTACTTATTTGATTAATTCCTTTGGAATATTCATTTTTATAATTTATTTATGAAATTTTAATATTATGTATGTATTAATTTAGAATATAATTTTCTTCTTATAAAATTTCATGTCATATTAGCTATGAAAACATATGATTTTATTTTCATCTACCTTGAACATAGTTTGTAATTAAATTTATTACATTAAATTTAGTTGTTTAATATAGTTTTTACATATTTGATGTTGTAGTTATCATGAATTGGATTCTCTCTTGAGTAATTTCTCCCTAGGGAGAGGGAATTTGGATCAAACTTTCCTCTAGCCATGATAACTATTCCTTATTCTAGAAAGGTGTGGTGGTTATTTATCACTTTGGGCTTACTCATATGGAGATTATAAATATCATATATATCCAAACCTTTATATGAAAATTTCATATAACTTATGAAAGAGATTAATTTAGATATGTATGAATATATTTTACTTTTTTGGGTTAGGAAACACAGATTGTGGGTTGTGTAAAGAGTTATACATTAATATGGTTTGAATATATTAATTTGGTGGATTGAGTAGGGACTCCAAAACAAAATCGTTTGAATCATGCACAGGTAAAGGAATAAAAAATGAGATAATAAAGATTGTGTGTGATGCAATATTTATTAAAAATGAATATGATGTATATTGAATTGATAATACTTTAAAAGAAAACCTCTAAAATTTTAAGTGTCAAATTCCTTACAAATATACACATATCAAGACCTTGATCATTTAGTATAGGTGACCCAGATGATTAAGTTCCCATGGATTATCTTATATATCGAAAGAAAATAATTGGTGGAACAAAAAAATTAGGTTATTTTTTATTATTATTTTCGTTGAGTAATACATAGCTGGGAAACCCAAATGGTTAGGATACTAGAGGAATATAGTTGAGTTAATCCATACAGTGGATTCGGAAAAAGATTTATCCACTCAGCTATCCAAGAATCATATAATATTGGATTAAAAATTGGTGTCTACTCGATAAATCCATCAAAAATTTACATGCTTAAACTGGTGTAATTTATGATAAAATATGGTTCTTATCTCACTACATGGATATCATGTATGGGATTATCATTTTTAGTGGGAGTAATTTTAATAAAATTTCTTAATAAATGAATATATAACATGAAACTCATCAGATAAAAGATTATATTATAGGTAATTTCATCATCATCAACAACCATGACCTTGAAATAAATATTGGATAATTAAAAAAGTAAATAGTAGTAATTTCCACAAGTGGTATTGGAACCTGAGAATCACTCACAAGAAAGAAAGAAAGTTCTATTTGTTAGAAGAACCCCTTACAAAGTAATAGAATGGTTAATTCATTCAACAACATTATACCATGGATGATTATAAGTGTTGGATGTGCACTAAAATGAGATTGTATAAGAGTCATGTGAATATTCATGTGATTAAAGAAGTATTTATTTATGTATAGAATATGGTGTTGTATATATATGGTGTCTTATAAATACATGCATACAATTAATGTATATTATATTAATATTATGATGCATAAAATTTATGGATATGGTACATATATATATTAATGATGAAAAATATACATATACAAAATTTTATATACAATGCAATGGTTAGCTCTCTTCATAATGATATTTCATCATTTTATAATTAATGATTTGGTTCATCTTATATTTTAATTTATTCATTGAAATTTTAATTGAATGGTACACCTTAATGGATGTAACACATATGATTTATTGGATGGAGATTCGTCTATATAAGTTATATTATCTCTTTTAAGGCATACCATTGTGTTTAATGTTTTTGCAAAGGTAACCACAGATTACCGTTAAACACAATAGGGGTTCTATGTAAGGGTAAGCTATAATTTTTAAAAGTATACATATATTTTAATGATTTAAATCATTTTTATCGTTGATAAAATGTTTAAAAATCATAATAAATGTATTTTAGTAATATTTTATTAATAAGGTTTTTATATATTAAATAACTAATTTCAACATTTTGTAATTAATTAAGTAAATTTTTATGAAACATTTTTTTTTTGAATATCAAATTTTAATATTAAAATAGATTATACCAAAATTGTATTCCATGATTTATGATCTAGAAATAAAAGGCTTTAGTTTTAAATCATAATGGGTAACTTAAAAATGGTTATAAATTATAAAATATTTGAAATTTTGATTATATAAAAATATTTTATACTAGAAATTAAATTATTAAATTTTTATGATTCATGAAATATCATATAAATTCCATACAATAAAAAATATGATTGATTTTATATTGATATTTGTAACACACCAGGTAAATAAATAATATGAAATTTTTATATTTATCCATATTTGTGAGTAAAATGCTAATATTAATTTAAAGGGCACACTATTCTTGATGGTGTACCTAATATGCAACAATGAGTTTCTTGGAAATCTTACGTTGCACTCTAATAATAAAATTATATTATTTTAAATGGTAGTTAATGCCTATTCGTTGTAATGGCATGAATGAACATAACTAACTACAAAATGATTAAATGTGTTTGTCAAATATTTTTACTTTTATAGAATAAATGTTAGAGGCTTAAAATGCGAATAAATCCAATTTTAATCGTAAATATTCTAATATTCTTTAAAGGGTCGATTATCTGTCTTTTGATTGCAAACCCTTTTTAAATACATTTGTTGAGAATTTTATATTTTATATTGGACTAAATAAAATCATTCTTTAGAATATGGATATCAAAATTTACTTTGTGTATGTTTTTGTTATTTTTTTTGATAAAGTCCATTTTTAATGAATAAGTGAAAAATGTTGTATTTTAATTAAAAACCTATTTTTAATCTAATTTATTTATATTATTAGATAATATTTTTAATTGGTTATAAAGTTCAATTAGAATATATTTTTACCATTTAATCCAATGGTGGTCATTGGAATTAATTTCACTTTGAAATTGGACTTAAACTAGTGTCAATCTTTTAATACATATTGCTTCTTAAAAACACGTTATTTGTTTTGAGAGCGGGAATTAATTATTAAATTAATTAATTCAACTTATATTTTTTCAATTTTTTAGAATAGAAATCATTTTTGAATTCGGAATATCAAATATATCTTAGGGTGAATTTTTGGTATTTATCTGAAAAACATCAATTTTTGATGAATAGTGAAACCACTAAGTGGTGGTTAAAAACTGATTTTCATTTAAATGAAACTTCACCACTTCTGTGATTTGAATTTCAAAAATCCAACAAACATTTTTGTCATTAGGATGTAAAATTTGGTTCAATGGGATTAAAATAATTTTTTTGTGAATAGTAACTTTTATGTTTTATTAATCGTGATTAAAGGTAATTGGTGTAATTTAAGGTAAAGATAATGTTATAATAATATGAAATGACCTTGACACATGTCCTAACCTTATTGGATGAGTCATTTCCGACCAATAAAATCCATGGGTCAACTTGGGGACCCCATGGAGCCACTTTGGTAGGAAAATGACATTAATAAATTTTTATTTAAAGTTAAAATAAAAATGTCACAAACATGTATTTTTTTACTAAAAAAATTGTTACATGGGGTTATACAAGTCATATTTTCGACTATAAATATTAATTATAAATCTAAACATATTTCCAAAATCATGATATTTTTTTTGTAATTTTTAGAGATTAAATAAATAAATTTATTTATGACACCATGATGATGCAGTGATTACCTCATTAATGAACGATTTAAATAAAATGAGTAGATAAGGTAAAATATATAAACATACACTTGTAAAAAACCTATTTGATAGGTGTATTTATAACCCTTATCACCTTACCCTCGATATATATAATTATGGGACCTTTAATATCAGAAAATCATTTTATAATAAAGTAACTTTTCAAGACATTCCAAGAGTGTCCCTCCTCCATCTTATAAAAGGCCTCCACCCCTACCTCATTAACCACAACTCTAAATCATTTGGCTTGGCCAAACTCTGCTCATTTTATCTCTCCACATCCCTCTAGTCATCCTAGAATACATACCTTAGGCATAAAGCTCTTCAAGAAACCCTTTTGGTTCAAACCAAAGAGATTTACCAGATTTAAATGTAATGTCCTCTCTTATGTTCTTTTTTTTATTTTGCTTCTCCAACCCCCTAAAATAAATTTATTAATTTATTTTATAAGAACACCAGTATATTCAATATACTAGGATGTTTTTATGAGAATTATTTGAGCTACACTTACACACACCTTCGTCTAATGGTTAAATAACATATTATTTCCGTGGATGGAGAATTACTATCTCACGAAACGATGATTGTTCTATCTTCACCTACCACCTCTCATGGTGGACATTATGATGGAAATATATTTTTTTTATGATATATATTATATTTATTACCTCTCTATGCTTCTGTATTTTACATTTAAAATATACCTTTATGCTTTGCATGTTGTGCAAATGTGATAATTTCATTTGAGGAAGTGTGGACAATCGCCCCCTCAAGTGATGTGACTCATTCATGCAATACATGGATTGTATAAAGAATGAAAATAATGAAAATATTTGACCTATATAACATATATATTATACTTTAATTATAATATATATATATATGTCATTTAATTTTAATTCCATTAAATACGTAACAGAAATGAAAGTAGCGTTCATGCGTATGTACGGCTTACCGTCTCCATGAACGGTGCATTTCATTTCTTACCTTTAAATGTTATGTAATATTATAAATGAAAGTATTTAATGGATATATATGATATATATGATATCTAAATCATGAATATAATTCTGGATATAATGGAAATTTTACCACATGAACAACTTGTAATTATAACAAGTTTATTTTTGACTCAAGTACCAATGATCGACAAAACGACCGTTATTAACTTAAATAATTACATAATGTTCATAACATGGTAATAAGTTATATAAAAGTAATAATGAACATTAAAAGGATATTAATCAATTATAAATTAACTCTAGTTTATTATTCATTAATATAATGAAACGAACAAGACAATTCGGACTGGAGGTAAGGGATCCTACCTCTCTCTTTCTTTTTAAGTATTCTCTTATATGAAATTTCTTTTAATCTCATATTTAATATGTTTGGGGGTGTTATTTTATATTCCTCATTCTGTAATTTTTATGTTCAAATTTTGAGAAACCCTATTTGATCTCATAAATCCATTTTTGTAAGTTTTAAGTGGCGTCGTTAGGCTGCCGATTTTTCATAAGGGGTTTTTCATCTCACTTTTATTAACGTGAGATTTATGCTACATTTTCCACCATTTCCTTTGAGTAGTGTATGTACTGCCCATTATTCTACTCTTTTTGTAATATGGTTTCATTTATGAGTATTTACATCAATGTTGTATAGTTCTTCTTTCATGGGGTATATGTTTCGAAAGTCACCCAAGTCGGTAAGGGAACCTTTCACCCTCCTATTTTTAAAAGACTTATTTTTGTTTTTTATTTTAAATTACATATTATTATGTTGGGATATGCTCTTATATATCCTTATTGATAGAAATTTTATGTCCAAGTGATGAGATACCCTTTATATCTCTCATCAAATCTTTTTCTAAAATTTCATGTGACATCGTTAGGCTATCGAATTTTTGCAAAGGAACTTCTTAACCCAATTCCAATTCTTTGGGTTAAACCTCTACTTCTTGATTATGTCGTTCTATGAATATGTGTGGATAACATCTGATTGTTTCACACTAAGTATCCACTTATATATAGTTTATTTATATTTTTCACACTTGATTATGTCATTTATTTATCCTTGCTCTAATGACATGATCCTTGATTGGGATTACATCTCAATTTCTTCTCATTGAGACATTTCTTAATGATATGCACTTTTATTCTTTTATAAAGTGTATATAAAGCCCCTTTGACTTTCCATATCCATATTATGTCTATACTAAAGTCATTTAAATGTTTTCAAAATGGTCTACTTTCATGTTGCTTATAATTTAAATGTTCAAAATGGAAAAGGACTCTTTTATTAAAACATTTTTTTAAATGGTTTTAAAGATTTATTCTTTTAAACATTTATCATCCATGTCCATGTTTTAAAAATGGTTTTAAGGATTTATTTATATGCACATGAATGTTTTAAAACCCTTTCAAAAGTTTCTAAGTGGTATGGGACACTTTTATTCTAAAATCTCTTTTAAATGTCTTCTTTTAATATTTTCAAAGTATAAAGGGATATTTCTCTCATAGAGTTTTAATGATTTTATTAGATGATTTTATTTATGATAATATCATGATGTGATCTATTTTGATTGAAATGAGGAAATTTTATGTTTCTTTTATGCATGTTTTAAGTGTTATGATTATGTTATGGTTCTTGGGAAATGTTTATTAAATCAGGTGGTTTCGTGAAAAACATAGGGCAGGTGAGCCTGATATAGCTCTCCAATGCATTGGGTAATGTGAAGGAGATAAACGCTAAGGTTCCTCTGAATAGATTTAGGGAATATACTGTGATGGGTATTCCAAACGTAACCATGAGGGTTACTCCCTACGTAAGAATTTTATGAATGCCTCAAGTAACCTTTATGTCTTATGATTTATATAAGTTATTCCTAAATCTTATGATTTAATGAGTTATGTTAAAGTGCTTATGTTTTATGAGTAAAGTATGATTTCATTGATTCATATGTATACATGGACTAATGTTATCTTTCTGTATTTTTATAACCCTTACTATGCTTTTTAGGCTCATCCCAAGTTTTTAAAATGTTTTCCACAGGACGTAAAGTGGAATACGGTCAAGGATGGGATCAAGGAAATGTCATGATGTCTAAAACATGGAACTAGACATGACTGTTTTGTTCAAGAGTTTATTTTTTTTGTGAAAAAAAATTTAAACTCAGTAGATGTTTCTACCTTGTA
Source organism: Viscum album (assembly GCA_963277665.1). NCBI lineage: Eukaryota > Viridiplantae > Streptophyta > Magnoliopsida > Santalales > Viscaceae > Viscum > Viscum album. The sequence continues at coordinate 1,329,153,268 of OY728143.1, forward strand.
ATCTTTGAGATGTATTAGTTATGTTCTAATTCTCTAAAACTCTAAAACTGAAAAGATCCCCAATGTGAATTATTCATTTAATTCAAAGAATATGTAATGTACTAAGTCCGGGTCTTTATAGTTGGTATCATGGTTTTTTTAGATAACCTTAGAGGTTAGAGTGTTGTTTAAGCATAAGTGACAGGTTGTGTATAACCACAATGGTTATTATATTAGATAGAGTCATTGTTATTTATGAAAGTTGGAATGAGTTTGAGAAAACATGGATAATTATATCCTAGTGTTTATCTTTCCCTTTAGTACATGATGATTTTGTTGATATACTCACACTGACATTTTTGGTTTTAGTAAATGGATGGATCTAGCAGGCACCAAAGTGACAATGGGTTTGAAGGAAACTATGGTGTTTCTCTAATTAAGATAATGGATGAAATGGGGGATTCAATGAGAAAACTCGTGGTTATTTTAAACCAACTATCAGGAGTCATGATCAAAAACTTGAACCTTGGTGAGTTCCCTATGCATCATGTACGAGAGAACCAACTCGATGTGGAAGTTCAGGTAATAATTATAAAGGTAACCATTAGGGTTTATATGATCCGTACTTTTGAGGTAATTATGTGTTACTATATGTTATGATGGAATATGAATGACATGAGATAAACTTGAGGTTAAATTATGTTATGGTTATTTTTGAAGATTTTATCGCTTTTGGGGAATGTTATAAGAATTGTGTAGTTTTGGAAAAAGGAAAACACATAGACCGTGTGACAACCTGTCGCATCAGAAGAAGCTGCAGGAATCGAACCCACAACCAAAGTGCGGCTGATATTTATCTCCTACCACTGGACTACGTGAATTCCCTGGTTAGTTTGACTAATTATTTTTAGTTAGATGATCTTATGAATCTAGAATAAGTTGATTTTGGGTTATCTATGGAAGTTATTAACCTATCATGGAGGATATGTGATTAGGTTAATTACTTTTCAGTATGAGACTTTAAGAGTAACTGATGTTATTTGGAGATAAATGTTAAGGTTTATCTTGGAAGACTATGTGATTAAATCCTTCATAGATTTGGGTTTCAATATTATTTTTGATTAATTTTAATAATTTTATGGATAGATGTTTATTGAATGGTCTTTGTTGAACTTTGGGTATTGTTTGACAATTTTGGAGATTAATGATAGATTTTTTTAAAGGATTATCCTTTTTGGGTATTATCTGATCTTGTACTAACATTTTTTGTTTTGGTTTTGGTTAAGGTCTAAAGACATGGGAAGTGTATAGTTATCTTTTTTTGATTAGTTTATTCTCTAGATATTGATTATAGTACTCGTAATGTGAACAAGTCTTCCTAAATACTCGTCTTTTGTATAAAATATGAGTTTGTGTATAAAATCTAGTAAAAGTTGAAAGTCAACATGACAAGTAAGTATGTTTTCTTATGATTTAGTTAAGGTCATAAATAAATTCCTCAATGAAAAGTAACTTAAAACTTAAATGTTTTCTGTTAACGTTTCCTACTAGGCAATCAAATACCGTTTATTCGATCACAAGTTTGTCATTTTCTGGTGGTTAACTTTCTCTTAAACATGTTTTCTATAACTCTCCCTCAGAACATGAACCTTTGTTTTTTCTTACATATCCATGTATTCCTATATGTAATCCTATTATGGGTTAACTTAGGTGACCTCTGTACTTCTCTTTCTTTTAATGTGATATTTTTACCGACACGTGTTCTGATGTGGGACTTTCAATGAAGTTCTCGAGCCCAATTTTAAAATTGCGAGGACGCAATTCCCAAAATGGGGGGAGGATGTAACACCCCAGGTAAATAAAGAATATGGAATTTTTATATTTATCCATATTTTTGAGTAAAATTTTAATATTAATTTAAAGTGAACGCTATGCTTGATGGCGTACCCAATACGCAACAACGAGTTTCTTGGAAATCTTACGTTGCACTTTCATAATAAAATAATATTATTTTAAATAGTAGTTAACACCTCGCCATTGTAATGGAGGGAATGAACAGAAATAACTACAAAATGATTATATGTGTTTTTCAAATATTTTTACTTTTATCCAATAAATGTTAGAGGCTTAAAATGTGAATGAATATAATTTTAATCGTAAATATTCTAATATTCATTAAAAGAAGGATTAACCACCTTTTGATGGAGAAACCTTTTTAAATCCACTTGTTGAAAATTTTATATGTTATATTAGACCAAATAAAATCCTTCTTTAGAATCGGGATATCAAAATTTACTTTGTGTAGGTTTTTGTAATTTTTTTTGATAAAGTCCATTTTTAATGAATAAGTGAAAAATGTTGTATTTTAATTCAAAACTTATTTTTAATCTAATTTATTATATGATTAGATCATATTTTGAATTGGTTTTAAAGTGAAATTAGAATATAATTTTACCATTTAATCCAATGGTGGTCATTTTAATTAATTTCACTCTGAAATTGGACTTAATCTAGTGTCAATCTTTTAATAGATATTGTTTCTTAAAAACACGCTATTTGTTTTGACAGCGTGAATTAATTATTAAATTAATTAATTCAACATATATGTTTTGAATTTTTTAATATAGAAATCATTTTTCAATTTGGAATACCAAATATATCTTAGGGTGATTTTTTCTTATGTTTCTTAAAAACTAAAAATTTTTATGAATAGTGAAACCACTAAGTGGTAGTTAAAAAACTGATTTTTGTTTAAATGAAACTTTACCACTTCTGTGATTTTAATTTCAAAAATCCATCATACATGGTTGTCATTAGGATGTTAAATGTGGTTCAATGGGATTAAATTAATTTTTTGGTGAATAGTAACTTTTAAGTTTTATTAATCGCGATTAAAGGTAATTAGTGTAATTTAAGGTAAAGATAATGTTATAATAATTTGAAATGACCTTGAAACATGTCCTACCCTTAATTTATGAGTCATTGCCGACCAATAAAATCCATGGGTCAATTTGGGGACCCCATGGAGCCACATTGGTAGGAAAATGACATTAATAACTTTTTATTTAAAGTTAAAATAAAAATGTCACAAACATGTATTGTTTTAGTAAAACAATATTTAAATGGGGTTATACATGTCATATTTTTGACTATAAATATTAATTATAAATATAAAAATATTTCCTACATCATGATATTTTTTTATAATTTTTTTACATTAAAAAAATAAATTTATTTATGACACCATGATGATGTAGTGATTACCTCATTAATGAATGATTTAAATAAAATGAAAATATAGGGTAAACTCTAAGACTTTCACTTGTCAAAAACATATTGGATGGGTGTATTTCGAACACTTATCACCTTACCCTCAATATATATAATTTTGGGACCTTTAGTATCCAAAAATAATTTTATAATAAAGTAACATTTCACGAAATTTCAAGAGTACCCCTCCTCCCTCTTATAAAAGGCCTCCAACTCTACCTCATTACCCACACCTCTCAAGCCTTTGGCTTGGCCAAACTCTACTAATTATATCTCTACACATCTCTCTCTTCATCCTAGAAACCTTACCTTAGTCAGAAAGCTCTTCAAGAAACCCTTTTGGTTCAAACCAAAGGGAGTTTCCCGATTTAAAGGTAATGTCCTCTCTTATGTTCTTTTGTTTTATTTTGCTTTTCCAACTCCCTAAACTATTTTTATTCCTTTATTTTGTAAAAACACCAGTATCTTAAATATACTAGGATGTTTTTCTGAGAATTATTCGAGCTACACTTACACACACCTTCGTCTAATGGTTAAAGAATATATTGTTTCCGTGGATGGCGAATTACTGCCTCACGAAATGATGATTGTTCTATCTTCTCCTACCACCTCGTATGGTGTCCATTATGATGGAAATATATTTATTTATGATATATATTATATTTATTTCCTCTCTATTATTCTGTATTTTACATTTAAAACATACCTTTATGCTTTTCATGTAGTGGAAATGCGATAATTTCATTTGAGGAAGTGTGGACTACCGCCCCCTCAAGTGATTTGACTCATTAATGCAATACAAGGAATGTATAAAGAATGAAATTAATGAACATATGTGACCTATATATAATATATATTATACTGGAATTATAATATATATATATATATATATATATATATATTCAATTAGTTTTAATTCCACTAAATACAAAATAGAAATGAAACTAGCGTTCATGCGTACGTACGGCTTACCGTCTCCATGAACGGTGAATTTCATTTCTTACCTTTAAATGTTATGTAATATTATAAATTAAAGTATATACTGTATATATGTGATATCTAAATCATGAATATAATTCTGTATATAATGGATATTTTACCACATGAACAACTTGTAATTATAAAAATTTTATTTTTGACTCCAGTACCAATGATCGACAAAATGACCGTTATTAACTTAAATAATTACATAATGTTCATAACATGGTAATAAGTGATATAAAAGGTATAATGAACTTGAAAAAGGATCTTAAGCAAGTAGAAATTAACTCTAGTTTATTATTCAGGAATATAAAGAAAACGAACAAGATAAGTCAGACTTGAGGTGAGAGATCCTACCTCTCTCTTTCTTTTTAAGTATTCTCTTATATAAAATTTATTTTAAGATCGTCTTTCTTATATTTGGGGATTTTAGTTTATCTTACTCATTATGTAATTTTTAATTTTCACATTATGAGAAACCCTATTTGATCTCATAAATCCATTTTTGGATGTTTTAAGTGGCGCTGTTAGGCTGTCGAGTTTTCGTAAGGTATTTTTCATCTCACTTTTATTCGAGTGCGATTTATGCTACATTTTCCACCATTTCCTTTTAGTGGTGTATGTACTTTCCATTATCCTACTATTTGTGTAATATACTTTCATTTATGAGTATTTACATCAATGTTGTATAGTTCTTCTTTCATTGGGTATACATTTCGAAAGTTACCCAAGTCGGTGAGAGAACCTTTCACCCTCCTATTTTTAAAAGACTTCTTTTTGTTTTGTATTTTAAATTACATATTCTTATGTTGGGATATGTTATTATATATCCTTATTGATGTAAATTTTACTTCCAAGTGATGATATACCCTTTATCTCACTCATCAGATCTTTTTATAAAATTTGATGCGACATTGTTAGGCTATTGAATTTTTGTAAGGGAACTTCTTAATCCAATTCCAATTCTTTGGGTTAAACCTCTACTTCTTGATTATGTCGTGCTATGAATATGTGTGGATGAAATATGATTTTTTTACACTAAGTATCCACTTATATTTAATGTATTTATATTTTTCACACATAATTATGTCATTTCTTTATCCTTGCTCTAATGGTATGATCCTTGATTGGAATTACATCTCAATTTCTTCTCCTTGAGACATTTCTTAATGATATGCACTTTTATTCTTTTATAAAGTGTATATAAAGCCCCTTTGAATTTCCATATCCATGTTATGTCTATAAAAAATTCATTTAAATGTTTTTGAAAATTATCTACTTTCATGTGGCTTATAATTTAAATGTTAAAAATGGAAAAGGACTCTTTTATTAAAACATTTTTTTAAATGGTTTTAAAGATTTATTCTTTTAAACATTTATCATCCATGTCCATTTTTTGAAAATGGTTTTAAGTATTTATTTATATGGACATGAATTTTTTAAACCCTTTCAAAATTTTCTAAGTGGTATGGGACACTTTGATTCTAAAATCTCTTTTAAATGTCTTCTTTTAATATTTTCAAAGTATAAAGGGATATTTCTCTCATAGAGTTTTAATGATTTTATTAGATGTTTTTATTTATGATAATATCATGATGTGATCTCTTGTGATTTAAATTTGGAAATTTTATTTTTCTTTTATGCATGTTTTAAGTTTTATGATTATGTTATGGTTCTTGGGAAATGTTTATGAAATCGGGTGGTTCCGTGATAAACTAAGGGTGGGTGATCCCGATATAGCTCTCCAATGTATTGGGTAACGTGAAGGAGATAAACGCTAAGGTTTCTCCGAATAGATTTAGGGAATATACTGTGATGGGTATTCCAAACATAACCATGAGGGTTACTCCCTACATAAAAATGTTATGAATTCCTCACGTTACCTTTATGTTTTATGATTTCTATGAGTTATTCCTAAATATTATGATTTAATGAGGTATGTTAAAGTTCTAACGTTTTATGAGTAAAGTATGATTTCTTTGATTCGTATGTATAAATGGACTAATGTTTTCTTTCTGTATTGTTATAACCCTTACTGAGCTTTTTATACTCATCCCATGTTTTTGAAATGTTTTCCATAGGAATTAAACTGCAATAGAGTCAAGGATGGGATCAAGGAAATGTCATGATGTCTAAAACATAGAACTAGACATCACTCTTTTGTTCAAGAGTTTATTTTTTTGTGAAAAAATTGGAAACTGAGTGGATGTGTCTACCTTTTAATCTTTGAGATGTAATAGTTATGTCCAAATCTCTAAAACTCTAAAACTGAAAAGATCCTCAATGTGAATTATTCATTTAATTCAAGAATATGTAATGTACTAAGGTCGGGTCCTAATAACATGAATATAAATAAAATTTATATTCTAATTAATTTATAAATTGTTTATAATTATAAATTATTTATGACATGTTCATGAATGTTTATCTTATGTTTTATAAAATAAATAAAGAGTTTATCTATTAATTAAATTACTTTGATAATAATGTTTAATAAATTTTTTAGGAAATGTGAATATTTATTATGACTTTGTTTAATTGTTAAATTAATTCAATGAGCGGGAACCCTACATTATGTGTTAGCTATGACTACATAAAATTTATTTTTCATATATATTTTCCTCAATTTTTTATTTTAGTTATAAACTTGAAAATAGTTTTTTAATATAGTTTTTTTATATCTGGTATTATAGATATCATAAATTAAATTCCCTCTTACGTAAGACACATCGGGTATAGGGATTTGGGGTCGGACCACCTACCAGTTTAGAGGCTATGCCTTGTCTAGAAAGGTGAATGGGGTTGGTGATCTATCTCTCTACGCTTACTCTTGTGGAGATTTCCAATATCATATAAGTATATTCCTTTATATGAAATTTTCTTATACCTTATATATGTGTTACATTTTTATATATATGAATATGTTTGACTTCTATTTTTGGTGAGTAAGAAAAACATGTCAGTTGTGTAATGAGTTACACAAGAATGTGGAGTGAACACATATATTTTGTTATTTGAATAGATATTACAGAACTAAATCATTAAAAAAATCATGCACAAAATGAATAAAACATGAGAATATAATGATTTCATAAGATGCAATAATTATGAATTTAATATTCATGTGATATATATTAAATCAATGATACTGGAAAACCCCATAAATATTAACTTTGATATCATTCCAAACTGATACATTTCAAAACCTTGGTTATCAAACTAGATAGTTTTGTGTTAAATCTAGGAAAAACTAGATAGTCTTATATAAGGTAATCAAGTAATAAGTGACTCTATATTGTCCTTATGGGTAGTTTTACACAAAAATTGTGTTCCCATAGATTAATATATTATTATCTTGTTTTTTATGTTTTCATTGGGTAACACATAGCAGAGAAACCTTAACAGTTAGGATACTAGAGGAATAGAGTTCAGTGAATCTGTATGATTAGTTTTTCTAAAGAGTTATCTGCTCAATTATCCAAGAGTCGTCGCGATTGAGATTGGGATGATTATATACCTAAATATATATGTTTTGATATTAATTCTAAAGTGGACTCATTACTTAGTGAGATATGGATATTGGAATTATAAATAGAAAAGATGTGAGGGTCGTATTTTTAGTGGTATCACTTTCATTTTAAATCATTAATGAAAAAATATAATATGTGATATACACCCACTAATATGTGTTTATTGTAGATCATGCCATACTTAATAAAAATCATATTTAGATCACTGATAGATATGACCTATAAAATATTTAAATATTATTATTAAGGATTAAGAAGACTTATTAAGGATAAACATTTAGAGTACTCAAATATTAATGTTATAGAGATTTATTCCACCAACTCGGACTCATGGGTATTGGATACTAGGGGTAAATTACACATTTGTGTTGACAAACACATAATCAGATATATAAGGTAATTCAAAAAGGATAGAGTGGTTCATTATTTCAGTAATAGAGAAAAAATTACCATATTGGAATTATAAACTTATGATCTATGTCTACCCATTGGATTAGTCTAAGAATTGAAAACTTTTTATTTTGTTTCCGCCATAAATAATAATTTGGTTTCTATATAGTGTTTGGATAAGATTTTATTTTAATTCATTATTAAAAAAATATTTATTTTATGTATAATAATGAAATGTTTAACTGCATTAGAAATATAATGAATGTTTTATGTATTATATATATAGATAATCATATTTATAGAGTATATAATAAGGAGGCCATGGTTGATTCCAATCATGCATACATTTTCCATTTTCACCTTTTAAATACAAACAAGAAATGTGTTCAAATAATCCATGGAGATGTATTGTTGGACTCATTTGATTATGAATCATTTAGTAATTGAAAATATTGTTTATTAGTAAAATTGAAAATTTAATATTTTGGGAGAAATAGTGAAAGGGATAGTGTACTGTTGGATATTATAAATGGTGATGTTTTTGAAATAATGAGTAGTCAAGAAATTAGTGGTTATAGGTACATTGTTACTTTTATTGATGAATTTAGTCAGTATGGTTTTGTGCTTATTATGAATCATAGGTATAAAACTTTTGAAATAGTTAAAAAGTTTTATAATGAAGTACAGAATCATGTAGGTAAAATTATTAAGCTTATCCTATCAGATTAGGGTGTTGAATACTTGAGCCAAGAATTCATCTGAAATATTGTGGGATAGTTAAACAAGTAACTCTTCCTAGAATACAATAATTGAATGGTGTTTCTGAGAGATGGAATAAAACACTATTGTACATGGTTTTCTTGGTGATGAGTCTATGAAACCTTGTTATTTCCTTTTAGGGTTATACTCTAGAAACTGTTATATCCAAATTAATTTTGTTAGTAGTCTCAAATACATAGTATGAGATATGAACTAAAAAACATCCAAAAATAAATTATAGGTGGATTTTGTTTTTTGAATCAATCATCCAATTATTTACTTTTGATATGATAAGTCTCAAATTATATAAATACTTTTTTTTGGTATCCCAAAGAAAGGATGTGGTATTTTTATATAACACAACTTAACACAAAGTGATTGTATCCTGATATGTTTCATTCCTTGAGATGAAACATATAATATAATGTTTCAGTGGGAGTAAATTTGAGCGTATAGAAGTTCAATACCGATAAAATCAATTATTCAAGAGATTGAATTTTAGTTATTTATATAAAGAGTTGTGCAAGAAGAACTGACTTGAGTTACAAAAGATCCTTGAAGGTCTGGTAGGATTATTTAGTAATCCAAGAGATATTGATTTATAATGGATAAAACTGATTTATTAATGTTCATAAAATATGAATATACTTCATACATAAATCCCATTGAGAGTTTAGATTCCAATAAATTGTTAAAATCTATGTAATTTGAGATAGACTCCATGTAAACTAACCAAGTTTGATACATGGATAATGCATCTAAAGGGGTAATACCCATAGTATGAAAGTAGATTTTATATAATAAATTTTAAATTGATGTTAGAGTGTTTACCTATAAATAATTTCTTGTTGTAAAGGTTTACAAACAAATTCAGAACATTGACAATAAAGAGACCTTTTTTCTAATTTCAATGACAATATCCACTCATATTTTTCTATATATAGAATCTTATTATGGTTTTGAGATATAAAAAATGGATGTTAATACTATTTTCCTTAATAATAATTTAGTCTAGGATGTGTATATGATATATCATAAAGGTTTTGAAGTACCAAATGAGACTGTTAAGGTTTTCATGTTGCAATATTCCATTTATTCATTGATGTAATCTTTTTGAGTTAGAATATCTCTATTAATTATGTTATAAATAGTTTAGATTCATAAATAATGATGATTATTCCCATGTATATAATTATTTTAGAGAGATTATGGTATTATTTATGATATTGTATGTAAATGAAATGCTGGTTATCAAAAACTAAATACTGATAGTTCATTCTATGAATATGTGGTTGGGTAAATGTTTCTCAATGAAAAGCATGGGTGAATCAGTATATATATAGTGTATAAATATATATATAAAGAGTTATAATATGTTTATTAGAATTATTTGAAACACATATATTGTTAAAGTTATAAATCTATTTAGCATAGAGAACACCAAGGAGGGGTATCTACCATTGTTTCATGGCACAAATATTAGGAGGATTCGTGATCCTTTTAAAGAGCTGGAATGGATGGATAGGATTCCTTATACATCTTCTATTTGATCTATCATGTATTACATGTTATCCACATAACAAAATTTATTTTATTCATTTTTTATTATAATTATATTTCAATCTAATATCGGTGAGTGTCAGAAGAGACCCAAGATAAACTAGACATAAATAATAAATTAATATAATGATTTAAATATTAAAACTCATGAATAGTCACACAACCCAAGGACCTAGAGGTTTAGGGTCATAAGGATTAACTACATAAAAATATAATTTTATAATACTTGTAAACATTTCTCTATAATCATTATCCACTTAAACCTTTCGAGATAGATCACATGATATAATCATCTTCATGCCTTGGGAAATAAAAGTAAAAAAAGTGGTTTCTCAAGAACTCAATAAGGTAAATTTTTATCATAATCTATCAGATCATAAACATAAAAGATAACATGAAGAATAGATAAATATATTAATAAAATATCATAAGGCTATCGATTATAGTCATAAAACATGATAGATTAACATAATATCATAACTATATTGCTAAGGAAGTGTAAAAAATAATCACATGTCTTAAAACTCATATCAATAATCATAAAACATTTGACCATGATATAAAGTGAAGAATAAATTAAAAACAAAGGTGTGATGATGAAAACATGGAATTTCATGGAAATGAAGTGTTTATTGAAAATTTTCCATAACATGATAAACAACAAGGAAATGTGGAACAATCATAAGCATAGGAAAACTGTACTGTGGATAATCATTGTACTCCCTCGTTTATAAATAGTCTCATTATGTACATGCCTAAAAATGCGAGCAAACCCATCATTCCCATATATATATGTGAACAAACTCATTATGTCCATTTTTTATTATATCGTAAGATATAAACATTAAACAATTCATTGGAGGGAGAAATAGGACCCCACCCATCATTATCCATACATGTGTGTGCCACTTAAAATCAACCATAAACATATCTTAATCAACACATGGAAATCGAATATGTTTATTAAACATTCCAGAAAAATCACATAACATAAACATAAGAGATCATAGGATATAAAAAATAACATTTTCCAAATAAAATCATATCATAATAAAATATGGAGGTTGGTCGAAACATTATGACATGAGAGATAAATCATGGAGGAAAAATATAAGTGAATATAAAAAGTTTTCACAAAACCATTCGAACATTGGTATAAAATATGAATTACAAATTACTTTTAAAAACAATTAAGTAGGTAAAGATAATAATTTTGAAAAAAAAATTATGAAAACTTAAAAATTAAATAGCCTTTAAAATACATAAAATTTATCATAAAATTTTTTGTGGAATATAAACTATTTTATTTTGGAAGGATGGGAATCTTTTTTCTTAAATATTTTGAAATACCTTTGTTTAAAACCCCAAATTTTAAAAAGAGCATTAAACCTTAATTATGAAAATGGTTCAGGATAATTATGAGAATCATAAAACTTAATCCATATAATATTTTTCAAAAATATAGGAAAAAATAATGGGATGTAAAATATGGATATAGAATAAAATAATCATTGGTATGAATGGGAGTTATTCTTACCTACTTTACAATTTTATTTTGGAAAAAAATTAACAATGAATTGGTTATTGATTACGAGAAGTAATTTCCTCATATAAAAAAAGAAAATACCAAATAAAATAGGGTGATTTTATGATAAAATAAAACTTGAGAAGTATATTCATGTAAGAAATATTATGAACCAATGAATAAACAATTAATTTGATGAAACTCGTACAGAATTGGTAATAAAATAATCAAAGGATATTGAGAAAAAGATAATGAAATGGACATTAAAATATCATAAAATAAAACATATTTTTATATGGGAAAGAAATTGGGTATTGAATACACCAACTAAAATAAATTAGGGCGTAAAATATCAAACATGTCACATGGAGCATAAATGAGATAATGAAACCCATACCTTTACTATTAATTTCCATGGAAGTGATTTAACCTAATGTATAAAAAAATTAATATCCTAATAACTCATTTAATAACAATATTCATACATAAACAAATTGTAATTTTCATTTATAATCATTATCTACATGTATATTATATATTTTTTTAATAATTATCCCACATCAAGTGTTTATAGTTTTAACCGATTTTACATATTTCGTAAGAGGGGTGTCAGTATTTTTCATCCCAAATATCATAATTCCATGTTCATTAAAGTTAATATAATTTATTTATTATAATTATTTATTCATTATCAATATAATTTGATGAGTGTTTAATTGTTTATCCTTGAATATGAAAAAGATAATTTTCACACTTTGGTTATTTTCTTATCCAACGAAAGTTATTTACATAATTATTAAGATGTTTCAATTATACAAAAAAATAAATTGTAGTTTAAATATTTATATCATATTATAAAATAAATTATGTTTTCATATTCATACATCACATAATTTTGTGGTGTGGTTCAAGTAGGTGGTCAAACTGACCCAAACATGAACAAACCCTAATTAATGGATGATTATGAGGTAATTTAGTTGAAATATCATCATATTAAAAGAATAATGATCTTATTTATTCATTACTAGTATGATATATGATAATTTACGGAATTAAATGAATAATTTATGGATTTATAAATATTACATAATATGTATAAATTATTTTTTCTTATTAGATGGGTTATTTGAGAGGATTAGTTTTCTAATGAATGTTTATCAATCATATTATTAATAAGATATTAAATTGTTTATTTAAATAAACTTATTAATATTAAAAACATCATATTTATCCTTTAAAAACATTCTCATAACTATCCATGTAAGACTGTGATGGAATGAAATTGGAAATCAATAGTTTTATAGAGGCAGTAGTCAACATGTACGTTGGATTGATGATTTCATTTTCCATAGAATGGGTAAAAGAAGTAATAAGCTTTATATTTTTCAAAACCTAAAATATAAATTCAATATAATAATTATATATTAAATTACAAATTATAACCATCCCTGTTAGGTGGTAATGGAGAACAAAACACATTATGTCTTGGCGGCAGTAATCCGCACAACACACAATTCACGTTTTCATTTTTCTTAATGGAAAAAAGGAGGATAGTTGAGGATTTAACATAATTTTAATAAAATAATAGAGTAATAATTATATATATTTTATCATTATAATATGGTGAAAATATTTTTAATTATAAGAAAATAAAATTAAGAAATAGGAAATATGGTATGTGTTAAGAAATTTATACCATACTACTTGGATTATATTCTTTGTGAATTGGAATAAATATTTACGGGATGGAATTTTGGGAAGAAAAACTCATTAGGGTGTATATAATTGTTGAGGAGATGTTTGGGAATATTTGTGGATAAAAATAATAGTGTTTTGTGTGAGTGGGGGTGAGGAGAGGAGACCCCCCTTTATCAGTGAAATGGGATGACATTTTTTTAAATACCAAAAACAACTCAATAATGGGAAGTCACTATCAAGTAAAAATATTGAAAATTTAAAAAATAAAATAAAATAGAATTGATAAGGTCTATAAAAACATTAAAAACTTAATTAAAAATATTCTTTTTACATGTTAGTCCCTTTACCACTTGGGTTACTCATTTTTACTATTCAGGTTTACACCACGGTGACTAATTTTTACCCAGGTAATTTATACTTTATGACGAATAGTAAAATATTATTTATTATATAATTTGGGTATACTGATTCCAAATTCGTGATATTTTCTTTTCAATTTTTAAAAATTATAAAAAAAATAAAAAACTAATTGTATTATGTATTAAAAAAATTAAAAAAAATATATCCTAAGTTTTAAAATACAAAATAATAGTCTATAGATTAAAATGTTAAAATTAAAAATTCATTTAAAAAAATATTTACTATTATAAAAAGGTTTCATAAATTCCCAAATGATACTTAAATACTAATAATACCATAAATGTCGTGTTATTTTTAAAAATGATATTTCTCGTTATTCATCTATAAAACAATATTTTTAGAAAAATAAAAAAATCATCTTAAGATAATATTATCATGATAAATACAAAAAATGAATTTACCTTTTTCAAAATATCATCCTAAAAATTAAATAAAAATTATTTTTAAAATATAAAGTATAGTAAAAATGATTTTATAGAAGAAACTTTTTTGGAATACTAACTGTTCCTTTTCAAATAAATTACTAATTAATATAGTGTTAATATTTCTCTTTATTATTAAATCAATATAAACCTAGTTCCTTGAAATAAAACTATTTTTTTTAATAGTATTTTTTTAGCAGAATGTGAATTTAGAATAAATGAATTTTTAAAAAAACTAATCCATGAAATATTAGTACATATAAATATTTTTTCAAATTTTGAAATAATATTTATTAATACATACATAACACCTTATGGTCTATGTATAATACATAATAATTAGATAAGCTCTAGTTTCCATTTTAGGTGGTAGTTCAGCTAGGATTGACCTTGAGGAAATCTATAAGAATTTAAGCATATCTCATATAAGTTTTTTCTCAAACTATAATTGCTCGAATTCATAAATATATTGGTTAAGATAAAACCCTAGTAAAGCTACATCCATTTCGTGTTCATAAATATACGCTTCATAAAGAAGGCTTAATCTTCAAGATTCAATTTATTCTAACTTTAATTAATTATTTTTTTATATCGTTAATTAAATTTATACCATCTTGTTTACCTATCATATTTAATATTCAAAATATATAATGTTTTTTAGTTATTTATAGCTCTTGAAATAGTATATTTAACATCTTATTTATTTAAGAAGAATATACAGTGAAATCTTATGTAGTTTTTTTATCCCCTTAAAAAAATTGTGACCTCAAATGTAACAAACTGGGTTTTTTCATTTAGTAAATTTGAGAAACATTTTAATTTATTTTATTCAGATGCTTTTAATTGTTAAAATGATCATTTCCCCATAGAATATTACTGTTGATTTTTTTTCCTCTCTATTGGTTCTGTCATAGGATTTTTACCCTAGGATAGTTTTTTTGTGGAATTTAGAACCAATTTTATTTTCATGGAATATTTAATATTTAATTAAATATTAAATTATTCACACACATTCATTCAGCTATATCTTTGGAATAGAGCATCAAATTTATTTTATATCTTCTTACTTGAGTCCGAAATGGGGTGGATTTCCTTGGTATGGAAAAAAACATGTGTTGGGTGCTGGTGTTGGGCATGTACCCATTTTTCTTTTTCTTTTTCTTTTTATCATTTTCTTTTTCATCTTTTCATTCTTTTCCTCCCCATGGATTCTCACATATGCCCCCTTGGGCCTCATATTAAATTAAATCATGAGATTAAAGTGAAAGATAGTGATAAGGGAGAATAATAGTGGATTCATAACAGAGCTCGGGAGGTGTCAGATCATAATGTGGTAGCTATGGACCCTGGATATGGGCGAAGCTTCAGTGGATTACACCCAAAGGAATGAAATTTTTATGTTTTACCATAAATCCTATTATATTTAAATTTTTCTAGTTTTATATCCCTATTATCACTTCTTAGAACCTCTCTAGGGTTGATATATGGCCTTTGGGGAGAAAACAGGGTTTCGAGCCAATTTTATGGGTTTCCCATTTTGAAATCCCGATCACATAGCATGTAGTTCCGGAACATGTGCCATTTTTTCATATTTTGGTAAGATGACATTTTTAGAATTACACACCATGTATTGGGTATAGATTCCATTATTGGTACTTGTCATGTAACCAAGTACACAACTAGACAACCTGTATGATTTAATATGGCCATATAGAGTATATGGCCAAACCCCAAGTGGGTTGCTCGTGATGTAGAGGTACACGGTCAAATAGAATACCTATCCAATCCATGTGAGGTTCACTGAAAGGTTCCTCGTGTAGGGTACATTCCATGTGTATGTTATATATTCCATTTACATGTTCTTACACTCCATGTTTGTCTGAAGTACACACCCAGGTGAGGATTTAATGGTAAACACTGGTTATTGGGGTATACATGTTGGGTATTCCTTCCTTACTACCCTTTTTATGTTTTTTCAAATATTTATTCCCTAGAGTCATTATAAGATGCATGAATAGTTAATTTTTATCTTTCTTCCACATGTATCATGATTTTATTATACTTAAGGTGATTTGAGGACTCCTAGGATGTATTTCAAGGATTTTACTAAATGGAGAGGTTGTACCTCTAGTAATCAAATCCAACTATCTCTTGGGAGTGATAAACTTGATCTAAGATCATACATGAGTTATCTCTATTGACTGATTCCTCCATAGCCCTTACTTTGAGGATGTATCCCTTATGATATGTTCCCTTATAGCTAGGAGGATGTGAAATTATTTGTTTATAAGGAATTTTGGTAGGATGACTCTTCTTACATTTCCACTAGAAGGATACCATATAGTATACGTCTACCTTACTAATGTTTCTAAGGGTCCCTTATAGGGTGTATTCACATACATCCTGACCTATGTAATCCCTAGTATAATCACTCTACCTAATTACTCTTTCTGAGGATACCATGTAGGATACCTCCTTATATGTTTGACCTACAGGATCCCATATAGGATTTCTCTGTTTACATCTTCAGAGGGACCCATGTAGGATTCCTCTAGAATCATATTTTATTTGAGAATCCAAGTATGATGAATCTATAGTGTTTTGACCTATGGGACCCAGTGGGTGCCCTGTTTTTTGATCACCCCTGAGATAATAAATCAATTTTGGGTAGAGATGGTATCTGGTGTCACCATAGAACCCATACCTAATTTTTGAGCCTGATAGGTAGTGGCAGAAGCGGTGGGATTAAGCGTTTGACCTCCCTCACTCTTTTGTTTATGCATTCACTTGTTTACTACTAATGGAGTGATGATTAATAGAGGTGCTTATTAGTTTGTGGTCGATGAGCCTGAAACGATGTCATATTTATCATTGGGATTCACCTATTTACTTACTAGGGTCTATCTTCATAGCCTTTTTATTTATATCATTGGGATACCCGGTCATAATTCTTGGGATCTGGAATTTGAGCCCCATTAATTGTGATACTCAGGCTTGGTTTCCCTATGATTATGATGTTTTCTTCTGGAATCCCTATCAATTATGATACCCAAGTGACAAAGATGATTATGATATCCCTGTTTGATTACATGACCATAGTGTTGGATAACACACTCCACATCATTGATGGATACTCATGGATGATTATGATCTCACAGAAGACACCTAGGATGATCCCCAGGTTACTATGGATTCACTATTACTTAAATCACCATACTTTACTAGGATTGAGATGTTGAGATGTTTATATGAATGGGTACTACTAATTTACTTGGATATAGAGATAATTACTTAAAGATCGCCTAAGGTTCATCCCCTTAGGGATTATCTAAGTCAAAATTCCATGACCCCATATGGACTAGGGACTAGAGATAAGGCATCAGACTTGATTTACATGGATTAACTATTATAACATCCAGATCTATGAATATTAAAAATATGTCTACTTATTACCTATAATCTTTTATTATAGTGATTAGGGGTGAGTACGGGAGAACCCATGGATAGGACATGTATCCCCCTATGGTGATGTAGCATTCTAAGATACATTTCAGGAGCTGGATGAACCCAGTATTGTCAATTGGGATTATAGAACTGGGTATCAACTTAATTATAACTGTATTTATTCATATATAATCCATCTAAACTCCCTTTTCACAGGATTCCTAGATTATTAAGAATAAGGACCCAAGGATCACCTACTATTAATTTTGTTATTTTTTACCTTACCCACACACACACACACATATATATATATACACACACATATATATATATATATATATGTGTTTGTGTGTGTGTGTGTGTGTATTTATGGTAATATATATAGACATGTAAATATATAAATATATATATACACATGTTGGAACATTCCCCAGTTGATCGGGATCAAGGAAACAGAAATCAATTTTGGATTCACTTTATTTATTATATTTATCATTTAATTTTTGTCTTGGGTAGGATGAGCATATTGGATGAGCATTCATTTATCATAGAATATTTTTAGGTTCCTAATTGGGGTGGCCTGCATATATTATTTATTAACCCTGTACATGCACCTTAGTGTGTGTACAGACCTTTTGTCTAATTTTTAGGTTGAGCAAAGATTTCATGATTGATGGGGCTGAGACCTTGGGTTGCACGATTACGTGTAGCTGCTCATGTGTAATCTTTTAATCTAGATAGATAAGTTCTCAAACATTTTGGAGACCATATATGTGGTACTACATAGAGTTGGTGGGAGAGACCTTAAATTTTATTTTATTTTCCTTTATGTAATCCTATATGTATGGTTATCCCAGTGGGTGAACAGTGTTGTAAGTATAACATGGTTGTTTGGAATTTTGTATAATTTCATTTACATATATAATGCTTCTATTTCGGTTTTTTACAACATATGTAATCTATTTATTTAATTATTTGGATGATATCTAGTTATTTCCACTCATTTCTACTCTGATTTGAGGATATAGTCTCCCCACTATCACACTCTAGTCCCTTGCTTCTAGTTGGAAGACCCTATTATATGGGGAGGAATGTTTTAGTCCTTATAGTGAACTAACTCAGAGCACCATTTTAGTGAAATCTGGGTCGAGACATTACAAATTCGTATCATAGTCCTTCATTTCTTATTGATTTACTATTTTTGATATGGTGGAAAAAAAATTTAGGACTGTGTCTGAACTAGTTAAGGATATTAGAACACTTTAATGAGAACACTTGTCTTGAAAAGGTTTCTTGGTTTCCATGTTTATGGTATTTTTTTTTTATTTGTGATATTAAAGTTTTATTTGACTTTTTCTTTGATAGATGCACATTTTTTGGTGAGTTTTATTATTTATTGATGGATTTCAGGATCTTATAAATTGGTATGATTCATGTGATTGATTTTAATTCTTTCTAGGAAAGGGAAATATATATCTCATGAATCATATTTGACAAGTAATAATCACATGTTATAGGACTTATAGTTTGTGATTTTTTCTAATAATAGGGATAAATTGTTTAAAGTATCAACAAAAACATAAATGATGTTTTCAAATATAGGTTTTTGGTGGAATTATACTCAATTATGATAACTTTTATACATTTCATTTTGATTCTAGGCTATATTGGTCTATAATGAAACGTGTTGTGGTGAGTTTTACGATGTCTTCCTCATTCCTAAGAGGTGTAGTGACCCTAGTAGGTTGATAGGCCACATGGTTCCCGGTGATGGACACCTTATACAGTGTTATTTCTTTGGTTTGGTTTTTTAAAGTATCGATAACAACTTATATAGTGCTTCCCTAAATATATTGGAATGAAATTCTACTTATCTGAACCATATATGTGGTATGACATGTATTTTTGAGATGACCAATCTTATTTTATGTTTATCTAGTCAGATTGAAGAGTGTGGTACTGATAAGTACCAGGATTTTTCTAGTGAACCTGATCTCAAGGTGGTATAACCATATATAGATTATTAGTGGGTTTCTATTTAGTATCTATTCGTTTTTTGATATTATAACTTTTTGGGAGAAATTCCTTATAAGGGTTCTCAGGGAGGATAAGGTCCTTAGTAAGTTGATATTGATAGTTTTGACCCTCATAGTTTTTTATTTTTTGTACCTCCCATAGAGAGGTTTGAATTTCTAGGCTAGGTGGCCAGACCTAGTTACCTTCTTCTGATACTTTATCATTATTACTAGGTGGGAGACCAAGAAACCTTTAGTTATGAATTGGACCCTTTGAGGTCGATATTTGTTTTGATAGAGGGAACCCAGTGAGAGAGGTTAGTTATGGTTTATGGATTTATTTTGTTGGAAATGAACTGTGTTATATGGTCATTTGATACTGATTCATGGTTAGTGATAAGGTTTTGTGATATATATTAAATGATGAGATATCTTCATCATTCAGGTAATAACCTAGGGTGCTTTATTTTTTAGACTAAATTTGGTAGGTGGGACTGGTCAGGTGCCTAGCCATGTTGACCAGTGTTTCATCTATTGTTAATTTAGTCAAAGAACAGGTAGACTCTCCTGAATGGAACAACACTAGGTGATTGGTGTTCATGGAAATACATTTTGGCATATGATTGGTGCTATATTTTAAATATGATTTCCAGGGAAGCTTTTGGATTAATGATATTGACTTGTCGTGTAGCATGGTTAGCTAGGTTTCAGTAGCAGATGACTCACAAGGGTATGAGTCGGGTGATGACCAGGTGGTATGCATTTTTACACATGATTTTCTATGAGATATAAAAAAGGTACATGTTGATTGTGTGTGGTACTATTTAAATCTTAAATCAATGACTTTCCATGTGTGATATGATTACCAATGGTTTCAAATACTTTTTGAAATCATGGTTTCCATTGATTGGGATAAAATGAGGAATGACAATCTGTGGTAGAGAAGATATCTAGAATGAATTAGGTATTGGGAGGAATTTCACCCATGGTTGGACCTGGAAAAACATTTTCTAGATACATGGTTTCAGGAGTTGGTTAAAGGAATGTATATCCTTTTTTATGTGAGTGTGGCACGGGGAGAGCTATACCCTCCCATTAATTGAATCATACCATACTCTTTGTCTAGAGGTGATCAAGCTCTTTATCTTAATGTTATCCTATGTATGATGAAAGTGTGTCGGTTATACACCAATATACCCTTCTTTCTATGTTTCATGTTTTGATTAGGAAACCTATTGAGGAATTTCTTAAGGAGCGGTATTAGGTATTCCATATTGTGGGGAGTTCACTGTTATCCATTTGAGGGTGGTGACCCTTGCTTTTAATTAAAAAACAGCATTTTTAATGGTCCATTGAGCTTCGTGTTTTGTTTTTGATGTGATGATAAGGGTATTATAATGGTTGGGAGTACTTATTTAGTCATGGTTAGGCATATTAATTTATAGAAGACTTGTGGATACTATGAAATTGGTCATTGGAAAGTCAATATAGCATGTTTTTTAAAATATTTAGGTTTATAACATGGTTGTGTTCGACCACTAGGGATTCTCAGGAATGAGATGGTTTATGGTGGGAAGGGTGTAACAACCCATGTTTTTTTAGACTCAAAATTTTTGTAAAAAATTGATTTTTTTTCTTTCAGATGTTTTTAGGGGTTAAAATAGCCATTTCCTCCTAGAATATTACCTTGGATAATTTTTTTGACCAATCTGTTGGTCTTGGAATAGGGTGTTTACCCAATGATATATGTTTTTTGTATTTATGAAGCATTCGATTTTTCATGGAATAACAAATATTTAATATATATATATATATAATAATAAAATATTAATTTATTCACACATATTCGTTCAGATATATATTTTGAATGGAGTCCATAATGATATTATTTTTCCTTCTTTGATTCCAAAATAGGGGTTTTCCTAGGTGTGGCATAAAATCTTGTCGGTCACTATGGTAGGTCCTGAGCCCTTGTTTTCCGTTTCTTTTCTATTTCTTCATTTTCATTTTCCTATTTTTTTCTTTCTTCTCCCCCTAGTCACTCATGTGTTCCCCTTTGGGCCTCTTATGACAAGTAATCATGAGAGGAAAGGTATATGGATAGGGATAGGGAGAGAGTGTGGGATAGAGTGTGTGTGTGTGTGTGTGTGTGTGTGTGTGTGTGTGTGTGTGTGTAAAGAAGAGAGGTGTCATCGTGAAGATTGGGAGGAGATGGATCGTTGTGTGAAAACTGTGGATCGTGGATACGGGTGAAGAAGCGGTGGATTCCACCCAAATAGTATGTTATTTTTAATTTTTTACATAAATCCCCATAGATTTACAATTTTATAGTTCTAGATCTCTATTTTCACTGCTTAGGACCCCTTCATAGTCGATCTATATTCTTCATGGGATAAAAACTGTGTTTCGAGCCGATTTGAAGGGTTTCCCATTCGAAAAATCTTATCACATAATGTGTAGTTTATGAACACACACTATATGTTCTTAAAATTTGAGGAATATGACCTTTTTAGAAGTACACATCATGTTCTGGTACACAACTGTTTAGCTAATTACATGTCTAGTCAACCTGTGTAATGGAACATGACCATGTAGAGTACACGGCCCGACCCCAGGTGGGATGCATGCCATGTATAGGTACACTGACATATAGAATACATTTCCAAGCCATGTAAGGTACATGGGTAGGTACCCCATGTAGGGTACACACTATGTATGTGTTATACATGTCATTTACATGGGATTACATCCCATGTGTGGTTGAAGTACATATCTAGGTGAGTCTTTTATGGTACACACGGTGGGCCTTGGTATATATGTCATGTACTCCTCCCATGCTACACTTTTTAAATTTTTTCATATCTTTACTCCCCAGAGTCATAATTAGATGCATAAATAGTCCATTTTTATAATTTTCTACATATATCATGATGGTACTACCCTTGAGGTGATTTAAGGACTCCAATGAGGCATTTCAAACTTTTTATTAAATGGTGAGGTTTTTCCTCTAGTAATCAAATACAGCTATCTCCTAAAATTGATACCCTTTATCTGAGATGGTCCATGAGTTATCTTTCTTGATCGATGATTTTATAGATATTTACTTGAGTACGTATCCCATGTGAGATGTTCCCTTATGGCCTAGGATACTATGAGATTAGTTGTTTCTGAGGATCCCATGTAGGATGCATCTACTTACGTTTCAACCTAGATGATCTTATATAGGATGCTTATAATTTACTATTGTTACTAAGGGTCCCTTGTGTGATTTCTACACTTACATTAAGACCTATGGAATCCCTAGTTTGATACCTCTAACTATTTACTCTTTCTAAGGATCATGTGTAGGGTTCCTCTTCCTATGTATATCATTCTGAGGATCCTCTATAGGATGCATCTTCTTATGTTAGACCTATAGGATCCCATGTAGTCTTCCAATAATTACATACTTTTTCGAGGGTCCCATGTAAGATGCCTCCAGTAAATTATTATTTATAAGGATCCCAATTAGTATTTCTATCTTGTGTTTTTAACTAAGGGACTCAATGGGTGCCCCTGGGTTTGACCAGCCCTAACCTAGTACATCGATTTTGGGTAGAGATGGTAGAGGTTGTAACCCTATAACCCATACTGTACTTGTGAGCCTGGGAGGTAGTGGTAGTAGTCATGGGTTTAGGATTTCATCCAACCTCACTCTCTTGTCTATGAATTCACTTATTTACTTATAATGTAGCATTTATTTCAAGATTTTCTTCCTTGTCTATGGATGATGAAACTAAAACTATGTAGAATTTATCATTTGGATACCTAGAGGTACTTCCTAGGGTCCGTCTTCTAAGACTTTTTATTTTTACCTTTGCATTTCCCATACATACTTCTTGGGATCTGGATTTTGAGCCTTATTGATTTTCATACTCAGGCATGGTGTTTATATGATTATGAAGTTTGGTCATTAATTCCCTATTGATTGTGATACCATAGTGATTGGGATGATTATGATCTCCCTGATTGATTGTGTGACTATGGTGTTAGATATGGTGCTCCATATCATTTAAGGATACTCGTTGATGATTTACCACTCCTGAGATATACCTTGGATTCATTCTAGGGTTAGGTGGAAAAACCATTACTGAACTCACCTGACATGACTGGGAGTGGGATGTTGAACCATTTGTATTAATTTATACTAAGAATATACTTAGATCTAGAGATAATTCCATAAATATCTCTTAAGTTTCATCCCCTTCAGGATTATCTATGTGGTGATGTCATGAATTTCGATAGACCAGGACATAGGTATCCGAGATTAGACTTGATTTACATAGCCTAAGTGGTATGAAATCTAGCTTAGAGACCATTTATAGTGTGTTTAGTTATAACTTGGAATCCTTCATTATAGTTATTATAGGTGAGTATGAGTGAATATAAGGCTAGGATGTGTATCCCCATATGGTTATGTTCCTTTCTTAGAGAAATTTGTTACACTGGCTGAAACAGGTTCTGTTGATCAAGATTATAGACACAAGGATTGACATAAATATGCACAACTTGAGTGGTACAAAATCTAGCTCAATTCACTTTTCATAGGATTTCCCTACCATTGTGATTACGGACCCATGTATCGAATCTTATTGATTATTTTATTTTTGTCCTTACACATATATTTATATATATGAATATATACACACTTACATATAATTTTATATATACATTAAGGAACATTTACTAGTTGATTGGGATCATGGACCCTTGGATCAACTATTGTTGCACTTTATTTATTTGATTTATCTATTCAATTGTGTCTCAAATAGTCTGATCATATTGGCTAAGAATGTAATTATAAGAGTATATTTATAGGTTCATCATTGGGGTGGACTACTGAGATTATTTCTCACCCATATATGTTCACTTCAGTGTGTGTGAAGACCGTAAGTATGATTTTCAGGTTGATCACAAATATCATGATGGATAGGATTGAGGCCTAGGGTTTTATGATTGATTAAATATACTCATGTGTATTATTTCGATCAGGATAGAGTAACTCGATAGTGACTTGGAGACTGGGTATGTGGTCTAGCTCAAAGTTGGTAGGAGATCCCTATAATTTTATTTTAGTTTCATTTATGTGCTCTTTTATGTATGGTTAGCCCATAGGGTGACTATTATTATATGTATGACATGGCCTTCAGGATTTTATAGAATTTTATTTATTATTATATCATTATTATATTTTAATTTATATCCTACTTATTCACACTTTTTATTTACTAATTTTGATGATGTTTATTTATTTTCATTGTTTTCTTCTCTAATAATGAGGAATATTCTCCCCACTATCACACACTAGGCCATCACTACTAGTTAGAATCCTCAAGAATATGGGGTGGCATGCTTGATTCTATGTGGCGAACCGGCTTTGATAACTAATTTTGTGGAATCTGGGTTAGGACATTAAAAATTGGAATCAAATATATTACTTTCAAATTGATTTCTATTTGGGATATGGTATATAATAATATAAGGAATGTGTCAGAACCTGTTTTAAATATCATACTAATGTGTTGATAAAACTTTTTTTGGTAAGAATTCTTGGTTTCTAGGGTTATGGGATTACTATTTTGATTTTCCATGTTATAATTTTATACAACTTTTGATATGAGTGATGCACATTTTGTGTGAATTATATGTTTTATTAATGGATTTTTGGGTCTTGGTCATTATGATTAGTCTAGTGATTGATTCTGACTCTTGGATGGAAAAGGTAATAAATGTCTCATGCTTCATATATGGAATGTAGTATTTATGTACTATAGTCCTACAAGTTTGTTATTATTAATAACGACATAGGACAATTGTTAAAAGTGTCCAAAAAAACCTAAATGGTGTTTTCTCATATAGGTTTTTTGTTGAGTTCTACTCAATTGGGATGATTTTTATATATTTTCTTTTGATGGTAGGATATTTGGATATATGGTGAAAACATTAATGGTGAGGCTGATGACTCATTACTCATGCACAAGAGGTGCAGTTATCCTAATAGGTTGATAGGGAACATGGTTCCCAGTGATGGACCCCTTGTAGGGCATTTTTTCTTAGGTTCAATTATTTAATGTGTTATTAAAAACCTATAAAGTGTTTTCATACCTATATTTGAA
This sequence comes from Viscum album, assembly GCA_963277665.1. NCBI lineage: Eukaryota > Viridiplantae > Streptophyta > Magnoliopsida > Santalales > Viscaceae > Viscum > Viscum album. Next base: position 1,329,179,416 of record OY728143.1, read on the forward strand.
TGAAATTATACTTAATTAAATTGTATGTGTGGTATAACATGAATCATTAATATGACTGACCTTAGCTTATGGTTGTCTAATCGGATCACTATGTGTGATACCAGAAGGTACCAAGACGTTTCTAGTGAACTGGACCTCACAGAGGTATTATCGTAACAAATTCCCTATTATTATTAGTTCATTATCACTTCTTAATTGATATCATGACCTCTAAGGAGTAGTTATTTTTTAGGTTACTCAGAGATTATCACAACCCTAGTAGGCCAATGTTGATAGTTATAAATCTCATAGGTCTATGGTATATATATACCTCCCTTAGAGAAGATTGAATTTTTTGGGATGGGTTTTTGGACCTAGTTTTCTTATTGTGATACTTGATTAGTAGGTCTATGTGGGAAACCAAGAGACCCTTAGTTAGTACTTGGGCCCTTCTAGGTCAAAAATCATTTTGATTTAAGGAAACTTTTGAGATTGGTTATCATGGGTTTATTGATGCCTTTTTAGGTATTGATATATGATTTATGATCATTGCAAACTAATTCATAGTTAGTTCTTGAATTTTCCAACATAGGAAATGGTGAGATGCCTTTAACCTTCAAGGAAGCACCTATGGTGCTTGTTTTTTAAAATTGGCTTCGATGAGCAGGACTAATCAGGTGTCTGGCCCTGTTGAGTAATGTTTTCACTATTTCTAATGTAGTCAAATTAAATGTATATTTTCATGACTAAAACAACAATGGGTGATAAGCATTCATGGGAATAAATTTTGGCATAAGTGAGGTTCTCAAATTTGAAAAGTAATTCGAAGGGAGATTTTAGGTTAATGAGACAAATGTGATGTGTAGCATGGTTATTTTGGATATAGTAGTAGATGAATCATTGGAGTAAGAGATGGGTGATTACCTTTTTACATCTTTTGTGATGTGAGATATAGAAAAGTTACCCTTCAGTTGTGTGTGGTACCATTTAAATATTAAATCGGTGAGTGGTCATGTACGTATTGAGGACTGATGGTTTAAAATAATTTCAATGGGTGTGGATTCCATGAAGTTATGATAAAATGAGAAAGTCCCTTTGCGGTAGAGGATACATTATGAATGAATCATCTATCAGGAGGTATTTGACTAGTGGTTTCACATGGACACACATTGTTAGTAGACGCGGTGTTAGGGGTTTGTTAAAGGAAAGTATGACCTATTTTTATGTGAGTATGAATCAAAGGGAGTTATATTTGTCTATTGATGGAATCCTAGTGTAATCCTAGTCTAGAGGAAATCATTCTCTAGATTATTACATCATCCTGAGTATGTTATGAGAGAATCGGTTATACTCTGTGCTTCTTTTATTTTTAAATATCTTTCATGGTTTGATGAATAAATATGTGGGGGTTATGCTCGAGGAGCGGTATAATGTAATCCATATAGTGGGGAGAGAACCATTAGATGTTTAAGGGTGGTGAACCTCATTTTTAGTTAAAAAAGATGTGTTTTCTATGGTCCATTAATCTTGATGTTTAGTTGTTGAGGAGACAATAAGGGTATTCCTAATGTGGGGATTATCGGGTTCGTTGTGGTTTAACATCATCCTTCTTAGAAGAGTTGTGGACGCTAGAAGACTGGTCATTGGACAATCAATAAAGCATATTTTTTGGATGCTTGGGTCGATAGAATTGATTCATTTTAACACTGAGGATTCTTATAGATGAGAAGGTTTATAGTTGAGAGGTTGTAACGACCCATGTATTTTTACTGAAAATTTGAGTAGAAATTTGAATTTTTTTACTTTCAAATGTATGTATGGGGTAAAATGGTCTTTTTTCAAGAATATTAACCTAGATAATTTTTTTACCCAAAAATTAGTCCCAGAATAGGGTGTTTCTCTAAGAAATAAGTTTGGTGGAGTTATGAACTGTTTTAATTTTCATGAAATAATAATTATTTAATATAAATTTAATTAAATGTTAATTTTTCACACATGTTCATTAGGCTATATATTTTTAATGTTGCGTCATATTGAGATTAAATTTCCTCCTTCAATCTTGTAATGGGTGGGTCTATGATATTTATAAACTCGTGTAGGGATATGGTTCTTGGCCCAGACGCGTTTTTCTTTTTCTTTTCTTTTTCTTCATTTTCTTTTTCCTCTTTTTGTTATTCTCCTCCACCTAACTTCTAGTGTACACACCCTTAGGACTTTTGTGTCATGTGACCAAGAGATTAAAGGTATAGGGGGAGATAGATATATTGAGTTAGATAGAGAGAGAGAGATAGGTAATAAGAGAGTTGTTGTCGTGGAGCTCGGGGGGAGTTGGATCAGTGTGCGACAGTCGTGGACTATGGATATGGGAGAATATTTGGAATATTCCACCCAAAGGTAGACCATATTTATATTTTTTGTAAATATAAATTAATTTTATATTTTCTAGTTTTGGAACCCTATTATCACTACTTAGGACCCCTTTATGGTCAATATATAGTCATTGGGGAGGAAAACATAATTTTGGGCTGATTTGAAGGATTTCCCATTCGAAAATCCTGATCAAATGGTGTGTAGTTTAGGAACGCATGTCATTCGTAATTTCATTTTAGGTATGTTGCAATTTTTATAAGTACATTATATGTATATTTGATAAAAAAACATGTACAGGTACTTATCCGTGTAGCTGAGTACATGGCCAGATAGCACGCGTGTGGGCATATGGTTGTGTAGAGTACACAGCCATACCCCAAGTGGAATTCACTCCATGTAGAGGTGCATGAATAGATATAATACATTATCAGGACACAAAAGGTGAATAATAAGGTACCCCATATAGGTTACACACTGTGTACAATTTATACACAACATGTGTAATATTCTGACCTGGGAGCCACTAAAAGTGTAGCACCCTGAATATTTATGAATTATTTTTTTCAAATAAATTAAAATTATTTGATGGCTTGTGTTGCATGCTACATCAAGTTAACCTTTATTTATATTAATCACCATGTTAGTATTACACTATATGCAAAAATAATTTTATATTGTGTGAGATGAAACACTTAGTTTGTATTGTGTTACACCCAAGACTGAGTTTTACCAAACTACAACATAATATTAATAATATTATTTAATATGATGGCTAAAACCGCACTGTTGGAATGGAAAGAATGAATAGGATTAACTAGATTAGGAAAAAATATATTTTTTCATGTTTATTATTTATATATTGATCTTAAAAAAATTAAAATGATTTAAAAAAAACAAATGTTTTCTAAAAACAATATCTTTTCTAAAATACTTTTTAATCATGCTCGGATCACATAATTTAAAATTAAATTTTACCAATTTCATAAAATTTATATGAAATTTTAAACATAATTTTTGAAATAATAATATCAATGTTTTCATAGGGTGAATGTTTTGAATTTTTCTATGAAATTTCATTTTTTTTTATGAACAATGAAAAATAATGAGTTTAAATTGAAAACTGCATTTTAAATTAATTTATTTATAACATCAAATTATATTTTAAATTATTTTTAAAGTATAATGCATACAATTATATATCTATTAATAAAATTTAGGTCATTTTAGTCAATTTAATTTTTAAATTTAATATAGAAACTTTGTAAACTTTTGATCATATTTTCTTTTTAAAAATGTGATTTCTTGTCTTGTATGTGGGATTAATTATAAATTAAATAATACAAATTCTATGAATTGAATTTAGAAAATGGATTCAATATTTTTAATAATAATAATTTAAAATTTAAGATAAGTTCAAATTAATTTTTTACAATAATGATTAGTAAAAATAGTTAATAATTAATTACAGTGATTATGCAAAAAACGAGTTTACTTAGCGGTTAAACATAGAATATAAGGTGTATGAATGAATAGAAACTTTTCCAAAACCCATTTTATGGATATATTCAGACCCGTTTGACCTTAAGTTATAATTTAATGAGTTTTTCGGACATTGTTACATGAAATTGACCCATATAATATGCTAAGAAAATAAAAAGACAAATATGTTCCTTTCATCCTTTTAATTTCAACTTAGATTCCATATAGGGAAAAAATAGGTTTGGTAATAAATATTATTTTTTCAGATAAATTAGTTTTATTATTATTATTTTAATTTTTTATATATGGTATAATTACATTAAATTTATAAGAAACGCTAATGAAGGGATTATTCACTTAATAATTAAATAAACCAAATGATGCTAAAAATATTAAAAGTGAAGTAAATTGAATGAATTATTCTATCACATTATTTTATTATATGGATATATAATTTTAAATCGGTGATGAAATAATTAAATCTATTTCCATTATTATATTGATATTTTTTTAATTTAAATTAAATTAACAATGTAAAAATTAACATTAATGTAATTTTATAATAAATTGTATTCTATAAATTGATTTAAAATTACTAAAAATACTATTTTCTGTAAAGTGGTTTTTAAATATTAATAAATAAAAACTATTATCCATTAATGAACCAATTTTTATATTATAATGACTTTATTTTTCATTAAATAGAAAAACTATATATCATGGTTTCCATTAAAGCGATGTTTATCCACGTTTCATGCGCTTGTGTTAAACTTATTTTCCAAACCACATAGTTTTTATAATTTATAAATTAAATTTAATATTTAGAATCAATTATTCCAATTTATCTAATAAGTATAACACTAGATTATTTTTAAATAATTAATAAATTAGGTTTGAAAACTAGTTAACATAATGAAAAACCAAAATGATAAAATAACGTAACATAAGAGTTAATGGGATAAATGATTAAATAATGTTTATAAATGTATAGTTGTTGTTTTTATAAACCATATAATATATAAACACCTTTAATTATCAGTTTTGGATCATCATTAGGTAATCTTGACCTCCCAATAGTGAATACTAGTTGTATTTACAACAATATTTCTCATCCTCAACAATAGAAAGGCACTCACACTCCCCACTTCTTCACACATCTCAGTATATATGGCTTTACCATTCTCTAACCAAATAACTTATCTAATTACATAATCTCATAATAGAAGCCTTACTTTGGTCATAAATGTAATCATGAAATTTCATTGGTACAAACCAAAAGTAGATACCTGAAGAAGAGGTAACCTTCATCAATGAATGTTTTTGTTTTGTTTTTTACTCAAACCCCTTAAATTATTTGTATATCATGATTATATGATATATTAAGTATATTAAATAAAAATATATGTTTTTTTGTTATGGTTAATACCTAAAATGGCACACACTTCCATCAAATTTTCTATGAAATCATCATTTGTGTGTACGACGGACTATTGCCTCGTGAACCAATGTTGTTCATTTTTTCCATTACAACCTTTAAAGGTTGGGAGTAATAATGGAAATACTATTTATATATGATATATATGATATTTATGATGACTTTATGCATCTTTAATTATGATATAACACATACCTTCATTCTTTCCATTTTGTAGGAATATGATAACATCACTCGTGTGTACGGCGGACTACCACCTCATGAAGCGATGTGGTTTGTTCATGCTTTACATGGAATGTATTAAGAATGGGTTTAATATAAATATATGATATATATGAAATAAATATGATATCATAATGATAATATATATATATATATTATTTTCCTATCTTTCGTTCAATATGACAAGAAAACAGAAACGGTGCTCATGCATACGTGTGGTCTACTGTCTCTAGGAATGGTGTATTTCATTTTCTATCTCTGTATTTAATATATTATTATAAATAATGAATATATATGATATTTAAATCATGTTTATCATTCTATAAATTGGTAAATCCAAATCAATGTTAGAGGATCAAAAATAACAGGTCAAAACATATATTAAAAACAAAGCAGTTGTTACCCAAAACAAAACTTTGATATTGAATATTTAGTAAATGAGTAATAAAAGGTCATAAGAAAATCATATATATAATTATATAATTGAAAATGGTTATTTAATATATTTATAATAAAGTTATATTTATAATACAGTTGGATTTAATGAGTAGGATGAGACTCAATACTTTAGGTAAGGGATTCTCGTCTCACTTTTTACATTGGTGAGACACATGCTATATTCCCCACCTATTTATTATATATGGTGTATATACCTCCCATGAATTTATTTTATTATGATAATCCTAAATTTTATTGGTATTTACATATCTATTTGAGGATCACTTTTTCATGGGGTTACGGTTTCAAAATAACCAAAGCGGTAAGAGAATTTTGTCTCAATTTGCCTTCTTTGAGACACATGTTACACTATTCACCTATATTCTTTTATGAGGTGTATATACTTCAAATTTGACATGTTATATCATAAATCACTTTATTTTCATGATATTTTAATATTCATGCAATTTTATCCTTTTGTGGGTATTTTTATTCAAAGTTACCTAAATAGCAAAAAGTTTTTGCTGCAATCTCATAGTTTATCGAGATTGTTAATATTTATATTTCCATTGATTAAATATTATGATCCAAATCTAAATAATTATGATGAATTTTATTCTCCCATATTTATCAATGATATCTGAAATTATTGGTACCATTTTTACATTGTTTATTACTTAAGATAATTATGAAAATGTTTTTAAGAATATTTGAATTTATTTCTCTCTTTGGTCAGAAATCTGTGCTCTTCAAAAATAATTTTTTCTAAAAAAAATTTAAAATTTTTTTAACTTTTTAATCTTATTTTCAAGGAAATTTAATTTTATAATATTTTATTTTTAAAAATTGGATATAAATTATTTCCAAATATTCCTTTATATGTTTTCAAGGTTATTTGAAAAGAAAAATATTTTCAAAATGTTTTATGTTTTATACAACGTTTTTTAAAGTGGAAATGTTATTTTCAAAAAGAAATGATTTAAATGATCCCTTAAAATTTATTTTCTATCTAATATGACATTCGTTGGTGTTAAATATGCCTTACGGGGGATATGATCCAATAATACCATTCATTTTATTTCTCTAAATAGTTTATGTTTTGATGACAAGATGTTTATGAAACCTATTTCTTCTCCATGAGTTAATTATATTCCAAAGAGATTGACATGAAACTCATTTATTTTCTATGGGTTAATCTGGTTATGAAAGAATAATGATTGTTTTTGTGATTTTTTATGATGATATTCATGTTATTGGTACTTTACTCATGATGTGGTTCTTGTCCATTATATATAAATTCCGAAAAATTTCTAAGTGATTAATGAATAAATTACAATTTAAAAAAAATAATTTATGAAATATATTTTGTAAAACTAATTGATTTTATTTAATCAAAATAAAAGTTGTTTATTTTGAATTGTATCTTTTAAAAAAATATCACCTTTATTATACATGATTAAATATTAAATTATTTAATAATGCTTTTATGAAAAATCTGGTTTTCCAATTTTATGTTATAATGTCATTAAATAAATTACTAATAAAAAATATTTTATTTTAATTTAATATTAAAATTTATAAACAAATACCACTTTTATAAAGATGATAATATTTTAAATAATTTAAAATAAATGTTATTTTGAAAGAAATAAAAAATCTTTTTTAATAAAAAAAATGAAATGATTTTTAAGTACTATTAATAAATAATATAAAACATTATTTTATTGAATTATTATTTATGAAATAATAATTTGTAATATAATTATTTTTTAATGAAATAAATAAAAATAATTAAAGGTTATATAAAAAGTAATATATTATTATAAACATAACTATTATAAATTTATTATATTTTGAATTATAAATTATGATACAAGTATTAATAAATTATTTTTATTACATTATTACTATTATAAATTTTGTTTTATAAAAATATGAATTATTATTATATATAAATATGAAATTACAAATATTTAGTTTAATAAAATGTTGAAATTATATATATATATATATTGTAATTATTTTTTTATTAAAAAATTAAATTTCATATGTGAAAAAAATTAAAGAAACAAATTTATAATATAATAAAATGAAAATGGATAAGGGTAAAATAAAATGAATATAAAAAAAATTGATGGGGAAAAATTGTACTGAGAGTTCGGTTTCACCAAAGGGGAGGTTGACAGGTGGGGCTCCTATGGAGTCGAGGCCAAGTGAACCTTTGTTTGAAGTCGGTCAAGGTGAGAGAAATCAAGATGGAGGTCGAGCATGGATGGTTTTGATTGAAGGAGTTCGGTTATCAATGAGGAGTTTGAGTGAGATCGGCCGTCAGAAAACCAGGAGATACCAAAGGATATCTAATGTGTTTTAGGGTACGGCCACTAAGGGGGATCAAAATCCTGATCTATGGGTGTTGGATCTTCTTCATCTTATCAAGGTAGGTGTTTGTTTTGATTTTTAGGTGTCGTAATCTATTCGGTTAATTGTGATACTCGTCTTGTACTATTTTTTTCATCGTTCGTCATCTGCTACCTACCTTTTTTTGTAGACCACTCGATCTGTATACTCGATTTCAATATGGATTTGGTTAATAGAGAATTTTTTTCTCATTGTTGACTCCACATTTATATTGATTTTTCTTTTGGTTTTGGACCATTGATAGAAATTTGAATGATTCGGATATCCTGTTGTGGCTATTTTAAATTGTTGTTTTTATCAATGTTTTGTGCTGTTTTGTATCATTTTTCAACACTATTATCATTTTCACACCCAGCTTGCTCTTAAAACTTCTTGGAGTATTTTTTTGGTATCTCTAAAAATATTTTATGGTTCCTAGATAAGGATTTATCCAATGGTATATATTTATATCATTGTATAATAGTAGAGGATATGGCTATAAATGGATTATACCAATGTGAAAATATAAATGTATAAACCATTTTTTATTCCATAAATGGTGTGATATAGTCCAAAGAAATATGATTTTATACAAAACAATTTAAATATTATATTTATTTTTATCAAAAATTATTTTTAAATATGTATTTATTATGCTGTTAGAGTTTCCTTTAGAAACATTTTTCATTTCAATATTGAAATCACTTATAAAAACTTATAATTAAGGGATGTGTTTTTATTTTAAACATATCCAAATATCTAATAAATTGAACTCGTGAAAAATCTATTATAAGGGTATTTTATTTATATTATTATTGAAAACTATTAAACATAAGTCTTTCAATTTCCCAGTTTATATTTATAGTATGTAAATCCATGATTTATATATATATGTATTTTTTTAGTCTATGACTGTCATATATATTTAAGTATTTTCATTTAAATTTTATGATTATTTAATATAAAATTTTGAAATTATTTTTTATGGGTGTAGTATATATATATATATATATATATATATTCTAAAAACATACATACATATATTATTTTTTAAATGTTTTGAATCATTTAACTTTAAGACTTATAGTTTCAAGTTTATAATTGCCCTAAACCAACTCTAGTCTCCATCAAAAATAGTGCCAAACCTAGCTTGTGACAAGGCCTAAAGGGATTTCCCTATCCCTAAAGGCTTTCAAAAGTTCTTAGGTATCATATATTTTGGTTTGGGAATGATTTACCTGAATATGGAAGCATAAAACATCAAAACCAATCAAGAAACTAAATCTGAAACAATCATACCAAATAAGGTTTATTAAAAATCGAAACTAAGTACATATGTCTAAACATAATAAAAAATTTCCAAAGAAACAAATATATATCATAAAAACAGCCCCAATGACTCCACATGACAAGGGGTCATACCCACAAGATGTCTCCACAACGCTGCACCAAGGAATTGGAACTATCCCCCCGAACCCCCTTCACCCAAAGCCTTTCCTTTACATGTGTCAAACATGGACAATTATACTTACTACCAAGTGGTGTAAGTAGTTTTTGATCCTAATCCCAAAAGGATACCACCAAGATATTCTATATAGTAAACAATACAAGATAAAAATCAGGCCATTTTTTATAAAGAAGTGGTAGTGGAAATAATTTCTAATGAATAAAACATTTTAATGTAAATATTTTTCAAAATAAATTTTCCATGAATGACCACATTTCAATAAAACATGTAAGATACTGTATTTTACAGAAAAAAACCACCACATGAAAAATCTAAATACACAAGATTCAATGAGCACCAATCTCAGGAACACCCCTAGGCACTAGTTAGTTTCAGGCCCCGTGTACCATGTACCTCATTGTAATGTAACCATAGAAAAATCAGTTCCCATGCATGAGATTATAGTAGGGAACAAACTCATAACCTAGTGGTCCCCAATCATCATAAATATGAATTTTTTAGGATTTTATTTATCCATTTTCTTAGTGAAACAGGGACAAACCCCATTTGGATCACTAGAGTACTAGTACATATCTACCCTCATAGATACCTAGGCTTCCCCCTTTATGATCAAACCATTATCTCATCATACCAATATCCATTATCACATAAACACATTAGTTATAGTCATAATCAACTCAAAATAGTAGCTACACATGTTTTTTACCATTTACACCACTCAATAAAACCTTTAGAATTTTAATAAAACAACTTCACAAAATTTAACAATGCTTTATGCTCAAAATACCTTTAAAATCACACTTTGAACACCATGTGTATACCAATATTCATCAAAACAGAATTTTCGACACTCTAAAAAAATTTATAAACCCATTACAAGAGTTATGAAAAAACCCCATTTGGCATAACATAAAATAGGAAAGTAAAACACCCAATTTAACACAAAATTGGTACATAAAAAATATTTGATTTACAAACTTCACCAAAACTAGATTTTCAGAAATTATAATGGATGATAAGTGTTCTAAAAATATAAATTCCAAAAATCTCACGAATCTAGCATTGATTACCCATGGAATCACCTACCACAATTGTCAAAACCCTTGAATATTTGGTCAAAAATCCAATTACATCACTATCGCACCACAAGGTAATTAGATCAAGCCTAAATCCAAAATTATAGAACAAAAGAACCAGTATCAAACCCTAGGTTCTAAACCCAACCTTCTTGAAATAAGAAACTTCAATAATAGGGAACGAAACCCCATGAAAAAGGAATGAAATAAGGAATAGATTCACTTACTTTAGGAGGTTTGAAGTTTCTCCACCAAACCCCCCTTAAAAATGGAGTTCCAATGAGGGTTTGAAGTTCTTGGTAAGCTATAATGGCTTTAGTGGTCTAATTGTAGAATAAAGGGTAGAGTTTGGATAAATATTGGGAGGAAAAAAATGGAATTTAACAATTTTTTTAATGAGCTGGAGAAGGTCACACAGTTTTCTTGCATTGTTTAGAAAACTGTGTTCCCAAACAGTAAACCCCCTTTTGTCCTCTCAAAAAGTTTCCAAACTCTTTAAAAATCAGTGAGATACTAGGAGAAAATTATAGGGGAAAGTTATTAAAATGATAAAATACAAAAATAATACCTTAAAATAAAGTGCATGGGTGTGACACCTCTCCCCACCATGAAAACTTTCCATCCCAGAAAGTCAATCTGAAGCTTGATCGAAAAACAGGAATGGGTATTCTTCCTTGACCCATGAATTCTGCTACCATGTCTCATGAGTATCATTCCCTTACTTCCAAAAAACCTAGACCATTGTAATATACATTACCTGAATAACTTTTTCGTGTAAATCCACTATTCACACCGACAACTCAAAAATAGATAAATCAGGATCTATATTCAACTCTTCCCAATTAAATACATGGGATGGATCCGAGTTGTATTTATTCTACTGGGAGACATGGAGGACAGCATGGATAGGTGTCAACAGAGAAGGTAAATCCAACCTGTATGCCACCATTCTAATACGCTCAAAGATCTTAAATGGTCAGACTTACTACGGTGTCAGCTTCCCCGGCTTACCCAGCCGTTGATGGCCTAGACGAGGGATCACATTCAAGAATACTCTGTCACCGACAGAAAACTCTAGGTCTTGATACCTCTGGTCAGAATATGATTTATGGAGACTGTAAGTTATCAATAAGCATTGCTTTATCAATTTGACCTTCTCAGATGTCTCGGGCACCAGACTCGGCCCCAGTAGTGAGGTCTCACCTGCCTCACCCCAACACAGGGGAACCGACAAGGCTGACCATAGAGCACCTCAAAAAGAGCCATTTGAATCGAGGATTGGTAATTGTTATTATAATCAAATTTAATCAATCCCAAATGGTTATCCCAGGAACCTCCAAAGTCCAGAACACATGCACGGAGCATGTCCTCCAAAATCTGATTGGCCCGCTTTTTCTGGCCATCCGTTTGAGGATGGTATGAAATTATCATATTAATCTAAGACCCCATGGCCTTTTGATGTCCCACTCTAAACCGAGAAGTGAAACAGGGGTCTCTATCTGAGATAACTACTAACGGCACACCATGGAACCTTACCACCTCTTGAAGAAACAAATGGCCCAACTCATCCACTTTAGTTGTATCTCGGATCAGGATGAAGTGGGATGATTTGGTCAACCGATCAATCACCACCCAAATGTTATTCTTACCCAGACGTGTATGAGGCAAGAACAAAATGAAGTAAATGGTGACCTCATCCCACTTCCAGGTAGGAATGGGTAACAGATAGAGAAAACTGAAGGGCCTTTGATGCTCCACTTTCACCTACTTACATGTGTAGCATCTCGACACGAAGTCCGCGATGTATAATCTCATACAAGGACACTAGAACTACCAATGGACATCATAATAAATCTTGGTGGAACCTGGATGGACAGCCCACTGAGACTGGTGGTTGTCTTGTATCACCAACTTCTGTAAGATGATGGCACTATTGAATGTCCCTTGAAGAGAAAGATTCCCTCGGGAGACAATGACCAATCAAAATATGTCTCCCCACCATTAAGAAACTACCTCGACCACTGAAAAATCTTGTCACAAGGTTGTTCCCGCTAAATTATCTCTACTAAATAAGTGATCAACAGAAATCTCTCAAAGAATACACCCCCATTTTTCTCTTTCATCTCCACATGCATCTGAGAAAAGAGCACCATCAGATTTTACTCATCACTATACTTCCTCAAATATTTCACTGGGACTCTTCTGCTTAAGGATTATTCCACCACATTACCCTTTATTGGAGTATAGAAAATGTCAAAGTCAAACCCCTTTAGGTACTTGATCTAATGACGTTTCCCCATATTGAGGTCCTTCTACGAGAATATATAGGCCAAGATTTTGTGATTAGAGTAGACCAAAAACTTCTCTCCAAATAGGTAGTGATGTCAAGTCTTAAAATCATGAATCACAGTTGATAAATCTAAGTTGTTGGTTGGGTAATTAATTTCATGTGTTCATAGTTGGGGAGATCCATATGCCACCACGTGATCATCCAGCATAAGCATGCACCCAAGACCCATACGTGAAGCTTCACAATAAACCACATACCTAATTACAGCCTCTAGAAAAATTGGAATGGGGGTGGTATTCTAACTCATTTTAATCTCCTTGAAGGATTACTAAAATTCTTAGGCCCATAAAAACATCACCCCTTTCCAGGTAAGCTCGGTCATCGATGAAGCAAGCTGAGATAAATCCCAAACAAACCGCATGTAATAACCAGCCAAGCAGAGGAAAATCCGGATCTCAAACACGTTCTTCATATTCTCCCATGACATAACCACACTGATCTTTTTGGGGTCCACTGAAACCCCCTGCTATGAGATCACATGACCCATAAACTTCACTTCCTTGATCCAGAAATTGCATTTGGACAACTTTTCAAAAAAAGTGATTCTCTCTCATGGTTCCCAGAACGATCTGAAAGTGATTCTCATATTCCTCATCAAATCTGAAATAAACAAATATGTCATCAAAAAATACCATGAAAAAAGAATCGAGATACTGATGGAACACCCTATTCATGAGTTCTATAAAGACTGCTGGAGCATTGGTCAATCCTAAGGGAATAACCAAGTACTCTAAGTTTTCGTACTTTATTCAGAAGGATGACTTTAAGATATCTTCTTCTCTCACCCTGAGTTGATGATAGCCCGAACACAAGTCAATTTTAGAATATCACCTTTCCCCCTTCAACTGATCAAACAAGTCATCTATTTGGGGAAAAGGATATTTGTTCTTGATTGTTACCTTATTCTGATTCTGGTAGTCAATGCATAACTGGAGGGATTCGTCATCATTTTTTGAAAACAACACACAAGCAGCCCAAGTAGAGACACTCAGTAGAATGAATCCTTTGGATTCTGAGTCATCTATTTGTATCTTTAATTACCTCATCTCGGTTGGGGCCATGCGATATGTGGTAAGATATATCATTTGTGTTCCTAGGACCAGATCAATTGAGAACTCCACATCCCACTCCATGGGAAAACCAAATAAATCATCTAAAAATACCTCTAAAAACTCATCAACTACTTTAGGTAGTCAACCTTCAAGATAATAACCATCATACTCTATCACGAGTGACAATAACTGAAAAACAATATCTCCCAACTCTGGGAGTGGTGGTCTCGCACGACTTGACTGAGGATCCCATTCCCCAGAAAAAAACCTTAAGAATCACATCAGGTTCTATGAAACTGACCTACCACCTATAGTAATGATGTGTTTATGGAAGTGTAATAGACAATCCATGCAAATTATTTTGTCCAACAAGTCCATATCTAATACCAGAAGGTCTCACTCCATCTTAACCCCAGACACTAAAAGTGAACATGACAGGCACCTGAGACCCTGCTCTTTCTTCTTTCCCAACAACGTCACCAACTCAATCGAAAAAGACAACAACTCAGTGAGAAAATTCATAGTGTCCACAAAACATGTAGAATTTAATGAAACAGAGGCACCAGTATCAAAGAGAGCAACATCTATAGAAGATGAAATCAAAACGGTACCTTGAAATGTCGGTGGTCCCACCTTTGATCTTGCGGGTGCCTGATCCACCACATGGAGATGTACAGTCTCTTCCTGAGGATGACTTCTAGTCTATAGTTATGCCCTAAACTGTTTCTTCCCAAATGATGACCTATCCCTACCACCATATCCACCAAACGAGATCCCACCATCCTTGATGTCTTTGACTAAGCTGGAACTCATCTTGAAGCCACTAATCCGGCCCCACTTTGAAGTGGACATGCCACCCTGAAAAAGCGTTGTAAGTTTATCGTACCTCCACATTGATAAAAAAATGTTCTGAGTAAGTGTTCATGCTGGTCGGATGTGCCTCGACCTCCAACACTGGTGGAACATGACCGATATCACATCAGAATCCACAAATGAAAACTGTATGGAATAGTGGCTTAAGCTACCACCTCCCTTCTTCACATGATCCCCCCCCCCCCCACTTCCTTTTATGATTTGAAGAGATTACACTGCCCCTACTGATACTATCCCAGACAAACCATCCCTCCCTTTCTGGTCGATCTCTATCATGCACGCCCGATCAACCACCTCAGCATTGGTCCTCATCTTAAACAAGAAAAACTGGGAGTATATCTATGGTCGTAAGCCTTTCTAAAACCTCTAGGCCTTCACTTGCTCATTAGAGAATATTTTAGGAGCATACTAAACTAGATTAGTTAAACGATTGGCTTAATCCATCACATAAATATCCCCCTGAACAAGATCCATGAACTCTCAAGACCTATCATATGTCAGGACCTCAGGGAAGTACTATTCAATGAAGATAGCCTTGAAATCTCCCCAGCTCATTTTCTTATTCTTTCCAGTTTGAAGTACCAATTCCCACCACCTGTGGATGGGACCCTCTAATAGAAAATAGGAACACATCACCCTTATCTCCTCAGGTTTATCCAAGAACTCCAACATTCACTCGATATTTTCAGGCCATTCCTCTGTTTCCTAGGGTTCTATGCTACCTAGGAAGGTAGGAGGCTTATTTTTCTGAAACTCCGGGGCCTTATCCTTTCTAGTACCAGTCTCATCTTCACTAACAAAATCTGTAATAGGATCTAGTCCATGTCCTAGATCCTCGAAAGCCCAAACCACAGCCTCTACTAGCCTCTGATCTATCGGTGTGTGAGAACTCTCTCTGGCTTCCTTTCGTGGGTGCATGGGAGCTTTCTAGGGGGCATGTTTCTACAAAAAGTAAAAAGTCACAAGAGGAAAATAAGTACAAAAATTATGAAAATTTCATTAATGGCATAAACTATAAATAATACAAACACATTATAGTGATAAAATAAACAACTACCCCACTCCCATCAGATATCTACATGTAGTCTGCATCCCACACATCTCACCTAGAAGTGAGTTCAAACAAACAATGTCAATTTTTCATGGTGAATCAAGGTCATCCAAGATATGTGTGGTCCAAGCACCCTACACATGACCAAAACTATGATTCCGGACAGTCCTAGCTCTTTTCTATCCCGACTCATCCCAAAATAATAATATAACCCAAAAATATTGGCCTCCTTTGATACCATTTTGTCACTAACCAAATCTGGTCTCCATCAAAACTGGAACCACTCCAGGCCCGTGAAAAGTCATGAAGGTCATTACCTATCACCAAGGGCTGGAAAAAGTTTTTGATTATCATATATTTTTGTTTGGGAACAATTTACCTGAACATGGAATCATAAAACATCAAAACCAATCAAGAAACCAAATCTGAAAATTGTATACCAAATAAGGTTTATAAAAAATCCAGAACTGAATAAATATGTCTAAAAATAATAAAAAATGTCCAAATACACATTGAAATATCATAAAAACATTCCCCAAGGACTCCACATGACAAGGGTTCATCACCCACAAGCTGTCTCCACAACGCCGCCCCATGGAATGGGAACTAACCCCTTGAACCACCATCACCCAAAGCCTTTCCTTTACCTGTTTCAAACATGACAAATTATACTTAAACCTAAGGGGTGTAATTAGGGTGTGATCATAATCCCAATATAATACCACCAATATATTCCATAGAGTAATAAATACAAGATAAAAGGCATGCCATTTTTTATAAACAAGAGGTAGTGGAAATAATTTCTAAAGAATGAAACTTTTTAATGTACAAAATTTCCAATGTAAATTTTCCATGAATGATAACATTTGAATAAAACATATATGATAGAATATTTTCCATAAAAAATCACCACATTCCAAAGATAAATATACAAGATTCAATTAGCACCAATCTCAAGAACACCCCTAGGCACTAGTTAGATTCAAGCCCCATGTACCTTGTACCTCGGTGTAAAGTAACCATAGAAGAATCCATTCTCATGCATGATCCACCAGTAGGAACCATAACCATAACCTAGTGGCCCCCAATAATCATCAATATGGTTTTTTTAGTGTTGTTTTTATCCATTTTTCTCAGTGAAACAGGGTCAAAACCCATCTGAATCACTATCGTACAAGTACATACATGCCCTCTTAGATACCTGGGATACACCCTTTGTGATCAAACCATTATCTCATGATACCAAAATCCATTATCACATAAACACATCCGTTACAGTCATAATAAACTCAAAATAGTATGTACACATGTTTTTCACCACTTACACCACTCAATAAAACCTTTAGAATTTCAATAAAACAACTTCACAAAAATTTAACAATGCTTTACATACAAAATCCCTTTAAAATACCACTTTGAACACCATTTGTATACCCATATTCATCACATAATAATTATCATAACCCTAAATATTTCTATAAATCCATTACAAGAGTTAAAAAAACAACCCCATTTGGATTAATATAAAACAGGCAAGTAAAACACCCAATTTAACACAAAATTGGTACCTAAAAATCATTTTCTTAACAAATGTCACCAAAAATAGATTTTGAAGCTAGTATAATGGATGATATGTGTGATAAAAATAAAAATACAGAAAATCTAACTCATATAGAATTGATTAACCATGGAATCACCAACCATAATTGTCAAAACCCTTTAATCATTGTGCGAAAATCCAACTGCACCACAGCCCCACCATAAGAGAATAATATTAAGCCTAAATCCAAAAGAATAGACCAAAATAACCACGATTAAACCCTATGTTTGAACCCATACATACTAGAAATAATAAAATTCAAGAATAGGGGAAGAAACCCCATGAAAAGGGAAGTAACTAAAGAATAGAATCACTTACTTAAGGAGGTTTGTAGTTTCTCTACCAAATCACCCATCAAAATGGAGTTCCAAGGAAAGTTTGAGGTGCTTGGGTGGCTACAATGGTTGTAATGGTCGAATGGAAGAATAAAGGGGTGGGTTAGGATAAATCCTGGGGGAATGGAATTTAACAAATTTTTTAATGAGTTGTACAAGGCTACACAGTTTGCTTGCACGGTTTAATAAACTGTGCATCCAAATCGTTCGCCCACTTTTGTCCTATCAAAAAGTATCCAAACTCTTTAAAATTCAAGGGGGAATAGGAGAAACGTAAGTGGGAAAGTTAGGAGAAGAATAAAATATAAAAAATTACCTTAGATGAAGGACATGGGTGTAACAATAATTATGTACATATGTGTATTTATATACATCTTAAAGTTTATGTTCTTCCAAACATATATGTATGTACTCATATTTATGGTTTTTCTTTCAATTTATATTTAAGTAAGTTTTTTTCATACTAATGAGTCATGTGTATAAATATATACATATATGTATGTTTGGCTGTTATTTCTTGATTTTATTGAATAATAAATTCATTTCCAATCATGAGTTTTACTCAATTTAACATTTACAAGTTTAGAAAGGATGAAATGTTACTTTTATAATTTTATGTATATTATATAATTTTTTATTATTTTGATTATTTAACAATTATTTTACGAGAATAGTAAAATAAAATTTCTTTTATATGAAGGGTTCATGAATTTACACATTTTTTATATATAAAATGCTATCATCAAATATCACTTTTTTTAAACTAGTAAATGAGTACTTAATATCATCATTTAAGGATGAATATTTAAATGGTAAAGTTTAACATTTCCTAAAAGGTATTTTATGAGGTTACGAATGAAAGTGTGAATACATGGATGTTAATTATTTTTATTAACAGTCCATGAAAAGACTATTTGACATGAGTTGTTGTTGTACCAAAACTCATAAGGGATTTCAAATGAAATTTTCATATTTATATATATATTTATGTATAAATGGAAGTGCATGTGTGTATTAAATATATGATTATATTATTTAAGGGAAAATATATAATGAAAAAAAATGAATATATATATAGTTAAGGAAAGATTAAATTGTTTTTTTATAAAATTAGGCACTCAAACTTTGTAAACATGCTAGGGAGTGGAAAGTGAACCTGTAAAGTGGGTAGCCTAAGAAGGCATTCAATGTTTCAAGTATCCACATGGTTTTTTTTAAGATCTAGTTTACTTTTTTCTGAAAAATCACTAGAATATTTTTAAATAATTTTCAAATCATAATTATTTAAAAAGTATTATATTGTTTTTATAATGTCATTTTACAAAATTATTTTTCACTAGAATTTTACAAAACCCCTTACTAGGAATTTATGTTCATCCCTAGTTTTAAATTATTTTCCAGAGGTTTTGTAAAAATTTTCAGAATTCATTCACTATTTTTACAGTTTTAGCATGTATAAATAAATTCATTCATTTTATTATGTTTTTATACATATTTGACAAAATTTAATTTCATTATATAATTCTCCAAAACCTATATTAGAAAAGGTCCTGGTATGTAAAATTCTCTATGTATTTTTCAGTTGTCTTTTAAAAAAAATACAAAACATTTTTTTATGTACTAAATACAGAAGTGCAGGTTCGGGGTGTTATACTTGGTATCAGAGAAACATTCTAGAAAACTTTGTATATTTTATGTTGTCAGAGTATATAAGTATAGTAGTTCTAGTTTTTCTTAATTCTAAAGACAGAAAATGAAAATTTTCTTAAGTCCACTGAAAAAATTGTGAGGGTACAATTCTTTTAAGAGGGGAATAATGTGACATCCTAGAAATTTATAAGTTACTAATAAATGAATTATAATTTAAATAAATTAAGTAATGAAATATCTTTTATAATACTAAGTGATTTTATTAAAATAAAATAAAATTTGTTTATTTTGATTTGTATTTTTTCAAAAAATGTCACCTTTATTATATATGATGAAATATTAAATTATTTAATAATTCTTGTATGAAAAATATTCTCTTAAAATATTATGTTATAATTTTGTTAAATAAATTATTTCGAAAAAAATATTTAATTTTAATTCAATTTAAAAATTTATAAAAAATGTTTTTTTTATCAACATTATATTATTTTGAATAATTGAAATTACATGTTATTTTAAAAGCAATAAAAATGTGTTTTAATAAAAAAAAATTGAAATTTTTTAAGTACTATTTATAAATATTATAAAAAAATATTTTATTGAATTATTTTTTATCAAATAGTATTTTGTAACATAATTATTATTTTAATGAAAATAAATAAAAAAATTAAAGATGATATAAAAATTAAAATATTATTATAAACATAACTATTATAAATTTATAATGTTTTGAATTATAAATTATAATATAAGTATTATTATATTATTTTTATAAAATTTTTACTGTTATAATTTTTTTATTATGCTATGAATTATTATTATATGTAAATATGAAATTATAACTATTTAGTTTAATAAAATGTTAAAATTATACATATATTATAATTATTATAATATTAATAAAACGAATTTCATATGTGTAAAAAAGAAAGAAACAAATTAATAATAGAAAAAAATGAAAAATGTATAATGATAAAATAAAATGAATAAAAAAATAAATCGGATTGGGTAAAATCAAACCAAGGGTTAAATTCCATCAAAGGGGAGGCCAACCTGTAAGAATCATGTAGATCTGATGCCTGTTGAACCTTGGGTTGAATCTGATATAGGCGAGCGCAATTGATATTGAGGTTGATCATCGGGGGTTTCAACTGGGGGAGTATGGCTACCGATGAGGAGTTAGAGAGATATCGACCACTATCAAACCAGGCAATGTCGTAGTATATTCGAAGTGGTTTGGGTTTTGGCCACTAGTGAGGATTAAAATCCTGATCTGAGGGTTTCATAAATTCCTCAACCTAAGGAGGTAGGTGTTTTTTTTTCTTTTTCAGTGTCAAGATCTATTATATTAACTATGATTCTCATCTTGTTCCTCTTTTCTTCATCATTAATTATAATATTCTTACCTTTTTGTGTACCGCTCGATTTATATGCTCATTTTTAATATGTATTTAGTTAAAAGAAAATTTTGTCTCATTTCTGAATCCTCATTTATATGTATTATTCTTTTGGTTTTGGACCATTGATAAAAATTTGACAAATTTGAATATCCTATTGTGGTCATTTTAAATTATTGTTTTTTTCAACATTTTATGTTGTTTTTGTGTTTTTGTCTTCATTTTCTTCATTTGCACACCCATCTTTCTCTACAAGCTTATTGGATTAATTTTTTTGGTATCTCTAAAAATATTTTATAGTCCAAACATAAGGATTTATCTAATTCGATGTATTTTTATATCACTATATAATAGTGGAGGATATGGATAAAAAATCCTTATACAAATGTGCAACTCTAAATGGGTGAAACAACTTTCAGTTTGGAGAGGGTTTGGTAGAGACTGAAGCATTCTGATTTTATGCAAACCAAGTAAGTGATTATATATATTTTTATAAAAATTAAGGTTAATTATGAATTTATTCTAATATTAGAGTTTTCTTCAAACGCATTTATCATTTCAACATTGAAATAACTTCTAAAAATTTATAATTAAAGGATGTGTATTTATTTTAAACTAGTCCAATTAAATGTTAATTTGAACTCATGACAATTCTGTTGTAAAGGGAATTTATTTTTATTTTTGAAAACTATGAAACATATGTCCTTCAAATTCTAAGTTATATATATAATTTCCAAGTTTATATTTATTGGATGTAAATTCAGGATTTATATATATATCTGTGTGTGTGTGTAATTATTTAGTCTAAGTCTTTCATATAAATTTAAGTATTTTATTAAAATTCTATAAGTATTGACTATAAAAAAATTTATGTATTTTTTTATGGGTGTATTATATATATGTATATATTATACAAACATATATACATATATTATTTATTCAATGTTTAAGCTCATATAATTTTAATACTTCTAGTTTCGATTTTATAATTATAAAAAAATGTGTATTTATATACATCCTCAAGTTTATGTTCTTTAAAACATATATACATGTACTTCTAATTATCATAGTGATTTCAATTTTTAAGTAAGGTTTGTTTTCATACTAATTATTCAAGTGTATAAATATATACATATATGTATGTTTTGATATTATTTCTTGATTTTGATGGATAAGCAATTCATTTCAAATCATGAATTTTACTCAATTTTACATTTCCATGTTGAAAAATGATGAAATGTAAGTTTTATAATTTTATCTATATTATATAATTGTTTATTATTATGATTATATACCCTTTATTTTAGGATAATGGTAAAATAAAATTGTTATTATGTGAAACGTTCATGCAAAAACACTGTTGTTGTATGTATAAAATGAAATTTTCAAATATCAGACCATTGAATCAAGTAATTGAGAACTTAATATCTTTATTTAAGGATAAATATTTAAATGATAAAGTTTAGAATTTCATATAAGGTGATTGACATGATTTTTACTAATTGACATGATTTTTGGTTGTACCATAACTCTCAAGTGATTTGCAATGAATGTTTCATATATATATATATAGAAGTGTGTGTGTATTAAATACATGATTATTTTTTTTGAAAGATAAATCTCTAGTGAAAAAAATGTTATATATATATGTATGTATTTGTGTTAAAAATCATAAAATGTTTTCTCTATAAAATTAGGTTTTTGAATAATGTAAACATGATAGGGAGTGGGGAGTGAACTCATCCCTCGAGAAAGTGGGTAGGCTCATATATCCTTCAATGTTCCAAGTGGCCCATGTTTTTGTTTTCAAGAGCTCTCTTAATGTTTTTCAAAAAATCACTTGATTATTTTTCAATAGTTTTCAAAGAAAAATTATTTTCAATGTATTATTATATTTTTATAAAGGAATTTTTTTCTAGTATTTTAGAAATCCCCTTACTGGGAAATTATTCTCACCCCTTTTTTTAAATTATCTTCCCAATGTTTAGTATAATTTTTGTGAAGTTGTTTTCTCTGCTTATGGAGTTAGCGTACATGAATAAATTCTGTTATTTTTTTAAAAAAAATTATACATTTTTTATAAAATGTAATGTCTTTGTCTAATTCTCCAAAACCAAGATTGAAAAAGGTTCAGGTATGTAAAATGCTCTGTGTATTTGTTGTTTGTCTTTTAAAAAAATACACCTGATTTTTTAAAGTACTGAATCAAGAAGCGTTGGTCAGGGGAGTTATACTTGGTATCAGAGAAATATTCTAGACAACATTGTATATTTTTAGTTGTCGGAGGATAGAATTTTAGCGGTTCTATTTTTTCCAAATTTTGAAGATGTAAATTCATTATTTCCTTAAGTCTCCTGAATGAATTACGAGGGAGGTATTATTTTAAGGGGGAAGAATGTAACTTCTCGGAAATTTCTTAGTGATTATTTAATGGATTATAATTTAAATAAATTTAGTCATCAAATATATTTTATAAAACTAAGTCATTTTATTTATTCAAAATAAAAATTGTTTATTTTGACATTTATTTTTCCAAAAAATATCACCTTTATTATACATGAGGAAATATTAAATTATTTGATAATTGTTTTATGAAAAATATGGGTTTTAAATATTATGTTATAATGTTTCTAAATAAACTATTAAGAAAAACAATTTAGTTTAATTTAATATTCAAAATTATAAACAAATATTTTTTTATAGAGAGTATATTATTTTGAATAATTGAAAATACATGTTATTTTAAAAATAATAAAAAAGTGTTTACAAAAATTGAAATAATTTTTATGTACTGTTTATAAATATTATAAAACAATATTTTATTAAATTATTATTCATGAAATAATTTTTTATTACAGAAACATTATTTTAATAAAATTAATTAAAAATAATTAAAGGTAATATATAAAGTAATATAATATAATAAAAATAAATATTATTTTTTTTTATTTTTTTTATTATGAATTATGATACAAGTATTATTATATTATTTTTGAAACATTATTACTATTATAAATTTCGTTTTATAAAACTATGAATTATTTTTATTTGTAAATATGATATTATAACTATTTAGTTTAATAAAATTTAAATTAAACATATATTATAATTATTTTATTATTAATAAATTGAATTTTATATTTTAAAAAATTAATAATATAATAAAATGAACAATAGATAACAATAAAACAAAATGAATAAAAAATAAATTGGATGGGGTAAAATCGAACTGAGGGTTCAGTTTTACCAAAGGGGAGGCCAACCAGTAAGGCTCCCACAGAGTCAAGGCCGAGTGAACTTTGGGTTGAAGTCGACATAGGAAAGTGAAATCTATATGGTGGTCTAGCATCTGGGGTTTCGATAGACTAATTATGGTTGCCGGTGAAGAGTTCAAGAAAGATCAGTTGTTGGCAATCCATGTAATGCCAAAGGATATCCAAAGTATTTTGGGGTTCGACCATAGGCGAGGATAAAAATCTATATCTTAAAGTTTTTTATCTTCTTCAACCTAGTGAGGTAAGTGTTTGTTTTCTTTTTTAGGTGTTAGAATCTATTCAGTTAACTATGATTCTTATCTTGTTTTTCTTTTCTTCTTCATTCATCATTTTCTACCAACCTTTTTTTTTTGGTGAACCGCTCGATCTATATGCTCGATTTGAATATGGAATTGGTTAATATAAAATTTTCTATCATTATTGACTCCTCATTTATACTGATTTTTCTTTTGGTTTTGGACCATTGATAGAAATTTGACTTATTCAGATATCCTATTATGGTCATTTTAAAAATTTTTGTCATTAATTTTTGTTGTTTTTGTATTGTTTTTCTTTGTTGTATGCATCTACACACCAATCTTTCTTTGTAATCTGGTAAGATTCATTATTTTAGTATCTCTATAAATATTTTTTGGTCTACGGATAAGGATTTATCCTATTCTATATATATTTATATCATTTCATGAAAATGGAGGATACGACTATAAAATCCTTATAATAATGTGAAAATGTAAATGGCTAAACCGATTTTTAGTCTGGAGAGGTTGTGATAGAGTCTGAAGAATTCTGAGTTTCAATAAAGGTAGGTATTATATTTATTTTTATCAAAAATTATGTTTATATATTAATTTGTTCTTCTGTTAGTGTTTTCTTCTAAAAACATTTCATTTAGATATTGATATCACTTCTAAAAATGTATATGTAAGGGGTGTGTATTTATTTTAAACCTATCTAATTATCTATTAATTTGAACTCATTAAAAAAATTATAAGGGAAATGTATTGATATTATTTTTGAAAACTATTAAACATATGTCTTTCAAATTCTATGTTTTATGTATATATGTTCCAAGTCTATATTTATAAGATATAAATTAATGATTTATATATGTGTGTGTGTTTTTCTAGTCTATGATTTTCATATATATTTAACTATTTTTTAAAATTCTATGATTATTTTCAATAAAAAAAATTAAGTATTTTTTTGGCATATGATATATATGTATATATTATACAAACATGTATGCATATATTATTTATTGAATTTTTAAGATCAAATAATTTTAGGACTTCTAGTCTCAAGTTTATAATTATGTACATATGTGTATTTATAAACATTTTCAAGTTTATGTTCATCAAAACATATATACATGTACGTCTAATTATGGTAGTTATTTAAATTTCTATTTAAGTAATTTTTTTCCATACTAATGTTGCATGTGTATAAATATATACAAATATGTATGTTTGGCTATTATTTAATGATTTTAATGAATAGGGAATTCATTTCAAATCCTGAATTTTACTGAATTTAACATTTCATAGTTGTGGAAGGATGAAATGTAACTTTTATAGATGTATTTATATTATATAATTGTTTACGCTTATGATTATTTACCCGTTATTTTATGAGAATAGTAAAATAAAATTGTTATTATGTGAAGGGATCCTGCATTTACTCTTTTATTGTATATATAAAATGATATTATTAAATATCACATTTTTAAATCAAGTAATAGAGTACATAATATCTTAATTAAAGGATGAATATTTAAATTATAAAGATTAACATTTAGTAAAATTTATTTTATAAGGTTATGAATGATAGTGTGAATACATGGATGTTAATTATTTTTATTAATATACCATGAAAAGATGAATTAACATGATTTATTTGTACCAAAACTCTCATGTTATTTCCAATAAAAATTTCATATATATATGTATATGGAATTTTGTGTCTATTAAATGGATGATTAAATTTTTTTTAAAGTAAAATATCCATTAAAAATTATATGTATATATATAAGGAATTCTTAAAAGTTTTTTTTATAAAATTATTTTCTCAAACTTTGTTAACATGATTGGGAGTGGGGAGTGAACTCCACACTCATGAAAATGAGTAGGAGGAGAAATACTTCAATGTTTCAGGTTCCCTATAGTTATGTTTTCAAAAACTCACTTAATGTTTTCTGAAAAATCACTGTATTATTTTTAATGAATTTTCAAAGCATAATTATTTTTCCAATTATTATTATGTTTTCATAAATTCATTTCAGAGAGGTTTGTTTCACTGGTATTATAGAAAACACCTTACTGGTCAATTATGCTGGTCACATGTTTTAAATTATTCTCCATGGGTTTAGTTTAATTTTTCTGAATTTGTTCACTTCGCTTATGGATTTAGTGCACATAAATAAATTAATTTATTTTATTTTATTTTTGTACAGCTTTTATAAAATGTAATTTAATAATCTAATTCTTGAAAACCTAGATTGGAAAAGGTCTTGGTATGTATAATTATATGGGTTGTTTATCATTTATCTTTTAAGAAAAATACATAGCATTTATTTAGGTACTAAATCTTGAAGAACAAGTTTGGGGAATCATACGTTATATTAGAGAAATGGTCTAGAAAACTTTGGATATTTGATGTTGTGAGAGTATATAAGTTTATCAATTCTATTTTTTCTTAATTCTGATGATAGAAATTCCAAATTATCTTATGTTTGTAAAACTAATTATGAAGCCACAATTATTTTATATAGGGAATAATGTACCTTCCTAAATATTTCTAAGTAACTAATAAATGAATTATACTTTGAATAAATTAAGTCATTAAATATATTTTATAGAACATTGTGATTTTCATGAATCAAAATAAAATTTGTTAATTTTTATTTTTATTTTTTCAAAAAAAATCTCATTTATTATACATGATTAAATATAAAATTATTTAATAATTATTTAATGAAAAATATTTTTTTCAAATATTATGTTATAATATTGTTAAATGAATTATTAAAAAAATATTTGACATTAATTTAATATTAAAAATTATAAAAAATGGATTTTATAAACATGATACTATTTTGAAAAATTGAAATTGCATGTTATTTTTAAAAAAAATTAATTTTTTAAAAAAAATGATTTTTAAGTACTCATTATAAATAATAAAAAATAATATTTTATTGAATTATTGTTCATGAAATAATATTTTGTAACATAATTATTATTTTAATGAAAATAAGTAAAAATAATTAATGGTAATATTAAAAGTAATATATCATTATAGACATAACTATTATAAACTTTATATGTTTTGAATTATAAATTATGATACAATTATTTTTAGATTATTTTTATATAATTATCATTATTATAAAAAAAATTATAGAATTGTGAATTATGATTATATGTAAATATGAAATTATAACTATTTAGTTTAAAAAAATGTTGAAATTATAAATATATTATAATTAATTTATTATTAGGAAATAAATTTTCTTATTTGTAAAAAACGAATTAATAAAAGAATAAAATGAAAATTGATAACGATGAAACAAAATGAATAAAAAAGAAAATATGTAAAATCAAACTGAGGGTTTGGTTTCACCAAAGGGTGGGCCAACTAGTAGGTCTCCCACAAAGCCAAGGATGAGTAAATCTTGGGTTGAAGATAATGATGGTGAGTGCAATCAAGATGGAGGTTGAGCATTGGGGGTTTTGACAGAGGGAGTACGATGGCCGATGAGGAGTCCGAAAGAGATCAACTGTCCGCAAACCAGGAAATTTCGAAGGATATTCGAAGTGGTTTAGGGTTCGGTCACTAGTGAGGATGAAAATATAGATCTAAGGGTTTCATATGTTCTTCAACTTAGAAAGGTAAGTGTTTTTTTACTTTTTTTGTTTATGTTTCTTTTTGATTAACTGTGATGCTAGTCTTGTTCTTATTTTCTTCATTGTTCATCATCTACTTCCTACCTTCTTTTTGGACCACTCAATCTATATACTCGATTTAATGTGGATTTTTTTAATATCAATGTTTGTCTCATTATTGAATCCTCATTTATATTGATTTCTTTTTTTGTTTTGGACCTTTGATATAAATTTGATCGATTCAGATATCCTATTATGGTCATTTTAAATTATTGTTTTTTTCAATGTTTTGTGCTGGCTCTGTATAATTTTTCTTCATTGTCTGTATCTACACACCTAACTTACTCCACAATCTTATAGGACTCATTTTTTTGGTATCTTTTCAAATACTTTATGGTATACAAATAAGTATTTATCCAATTTTATCTATCTTTCTGTCACTTTATAACATTAGAGGAAGTGGTTATAAAATACGTATACCAATGTGAAAATGTAAATGGATAAACCAAATTTCAGTTGTAGAGGGTGTGATATAGTCTGAATCATTATTATTTTCTACAAACCATTTAAAGGATTATATTTATTTTTATAAAAAAATATTTTCAAATATGAATTTTTCTATTGTTAGAGTTTTATTCAAAAACATTTTTCATTTAATTATATAAATCACTTCTAAAAATTTATAATTAAAGGATGTGTATTTATTTTAAACCTATCTAATTATTTTTTTAATTTGAACTCAGGAAAATTCTATTATAAGGGAAAATTGTTTATTTAATTTATGAGAACTACTAAACAAATTTCTTTCAAATTCTAAACTTTATGTGTAAGATCCCAGACCTTGTGAAGGTATTTACTTGTTTAAATTTTGGTTTTAAATTCTTTCATTTTGTTAATTAAATTCTTCTAAGGAGTATAAGGGGCATAAATAGTGTTCCAGGGGTTCAGGACATGAATGGAAGGAAACCTACGCTAACCTGTGCAAGGTGCACGGTTAGCGCATGGTTAAGTAAATCATGTGTACTTCCCCCGATAACGGTGAAGCCTTGGATAGTAGAATATCACCATTTTATTTCATATTTTTTCAAACCCTATGGCCTACCCAGATAATTTTGTGACCCCTCTCCCCATGGATAGTATCTTGTGCATAGTTTTGAAAACTGTGTGGGTAAACCGCATTCCCCTTTAAAAGTTATAAAATTTTCAATTTTTCCACCTAAGGATTTTAAAGTGAAACCATATTTTCTCCCACTTTATACTACCTCTATCACTATTGACGAACTAGAGACCTTAATAACTTCCAAGGATCTATCTCCCTTATTTCTTGGATTCTTGGAGTGTCATTAGTTGCGGATCAAAGCATCGAGTACGTCTAATATCCCTCTTTCTTCTCTTTTCCATATTTGGGCTTGTATCTTGGGAAATATTCTTTTAAATCCCTAAAACCTTCATCCTCTGGTGGTTTATAGGTTAATGCTTCAAGGGGGTTCTTGAATACTGATCTAATTCCATGATTAAGAGTGTGATCATCAATGGATTTGAGGTAGGTTTTCTACAAGTTATATATGATAGTCTTTGTGTAGATTTTTTCATGTTTGGGTGTGTTCTTAGTTATCCCTTATAGTTCTTTTGATGCCTTTGGTGCGATTCAGTGGAATATACATCTAGATAATTAATTTAACCCCCTGTGATCCCCTTAGGATGCAATGAGGATTATTTTACCGATTAAGGGTCATCCATGGAGTGCACCGACATTCTCAAACCTAGGAGTGGTAAATTCAAGTTTGTAATTGACTTGAGGAAACATAGATCCTTTGTTGAAAATGTTAATATGTTTAGTTTTGTTGAAAATGGAATATTTATTGTTTTTCATAGGTTTGATAAAGTCATAATGGGTTTTTTTGAATGGCATGTAAATGCGTTGATTGGGTTGATTATGATTATTTCTAAAGGTTTGTGAATTATGTTATAAATGACTAATAGAGTTTGTGAATGTGAAATTATGAACATGTTAAATTGTTAACGGATTATGAATTTAATAATTTGTGAATGGATCTCCCTAAGAGAATTTATTCATATGTTGAATGGGTTAATACATGTTAAATGAATAATGGGTTATGTGAGTTAACATATTGAAATGGTTTAATATGTTAAATGGGTTAATGTATGGAAACTAGTTAATATGATTAATGAGTGTAGGAATAATAAATGATAAATAGGTTAAATGTAAATAAAGTGTAAATGGAAATTTACTAATGTTTTATGGAACAATAATATTTTCTATATTGATTTTTATGGCTTCTAATTGTTATTTATATTGGATGTTTTTGGTTATTATATAGTATGTGTGTGATGAATGGAATGGAAAGATTATGCACATGTCTTGGTAGGGAGGGGTTTTCACTAAGGTTCTACGCCCATGGGTTGAGTTAGACTAATACTTTAATCTCCACCCCACAATTCAAAGGTTAGGGAAGGGGATGGATCTTTATTCCCCTAACGGTTTCATTCCACCCATATTGTGGCTTTGAGGTGAGGATAATGTGTTTTTTGTGATGTGTTTATCCCTATTGAGATAGGTACTTGACTTATTCCCTTATAAATGATAATGAATTCCTTGAACCCTTGTTCAAATAACATAAATTTCTAACCCATGGAACTCATGTTGATAATGAATTAAGTAATGAGGAATATGGAAATAATAAATTTGGAACTAAGGTTGGTAATGGTTAAAGTAAATATTTTTTACTAATAGAACACTAACTATCTTTTATTTACTTTTCATTTATTTTTTAATTTCATTAAATATCCATTTAGATTATATATTTTGTAGACACCATTGGTAATGGCCTACTAATTTGTACTCACATCCTGCCCGGGTCATCGTTAGGTACCCAAGATGATTCATGCTTGCAGGTCAGGATAAAGGAAAAGGCCTCATGCTTGGGAATTGATTCGGGCTTGGGATGTACATAGATGTTGTTCTAGACTAGGACTTAGGAAGTTTTTGGGGTTTCTTCTATTTGTCTTTATTTTGGGTTTTGTTCACTTATAATTGTTAGCATGACATGACATATTTACTGTTCACTAGGGTTTGTACCCAGTTTTGGAAGATAGTTGTTTATGCATGATCATTGGTTATTACATGTTTCTTCCGTAATTATATTTACTTTTTGTTGTGGCTTAATCTGTTAAAGAGAGTATATCCTCCATATGTGACCTTTTAAACCCTTATTATTAGTCAGCAACCTCTGGCACATGGGGAGGCGTGCTTGAGGTCATGTGGTAACCCTACTCAGGGAACCAGTTTAGTGGTTCCTAGGTCGGGGATGTTACAAAGTCATATTAGAGGATGTCTTTTCTATGTCTTACTATTTTTGGATAAATTACAAGAGGTTATGAAAGTTTCGGTCCTTGGTACTGATTTCGTGCTTGGGAGTAGTGTAACACCCCAACCTAAAAATCCCAGAGTCGGTGCATTATTGTAATACAGTGGCATGATTATAAAAAATTTATATCATGAAGGAGAAAATAGTTTAGTAGATTTTGAAATCCAGATACATACATAAGTTCAACATTAGGACTTGAAAATATGTACAACATATATGTTTTATTGGGAAAATCCACAACTATAATTTTATCCCTACAGGTCATTCATAATAAATTTCTTCATGTCCTGAGAAAATGAAACATAAGAAAGTGGTGATATCATATGCTCAGTGAGGGTAAGAAATACAGTAGAAGATATCATAAACATAAACATTAGGCATTATGAATAACTAAAAACGCATTCCTTTAAAAATAAATTTGAACACATTATGGTCGGAATAAGAGCTGAGTAAATAATTCCATAATAAAACTTAATCATGGGTATTATACTAGTCAAATAACCACATAAACTATCAATACTATTTTGATAATTTGTGAATTCATAATGCAAGTCACCATAACCATATCTTAATGTAATCATTCCAATGCCATAAATAACCATTTTGTTAAGGCCTCATGCCAAGACCATAGTTTGTCTCATGATACCTACAGATTCACCGAGAGGATATAGGGGCCCCCACCCCAAACTTACTGAGTCCAATGCATTCCTATTATGAAGAAGTATAAACATAAACAACATTCACATTCATAATGAAACTAACATAATAAATATAAATAACTTTCCATGAACATTGAACAGAAACACTAACCATTCAGAGTAAAATGGTGAATGGTTTCAAGATAGCACATCCACAGTCAAACTAATCATAAACCTTTCAATAAAAATGGTGGATGATATAATATGAGATAAACATAAATAAATTAAAATAATAAATAAATTATTTTGACATATATTAATATACTTTTAAATGACACCATTGAAAAATACTTGAGGAAATAATCCTTAAACATTCCAAGGTGTCAAATACCACCTTGAAACATCCAAATCATAATACATTAAAATATAATGAGAATAAGGAGACTCTTGATATTATTAACCCAAGGTAAGTACATAAACCACAAGAAAAAAATAAGTGGTGAATAGGTAATGTATCTCATAAAAGTTAAAGTGATATGAGAAAAAAACCATTTTACTTTATAAATAATAGTTCTTTTGGAAAATCAATTTTATTTGTCATGAAATCAGATTATAAACATGTAGATCTCAGAAAATAAAAGGGAAGGTAATTTAAATTATATATGAGTCTTAAATAAAGTCTTATTGAGGTGAAATAATTTAAAAATTGTTTTTAAAGAATCTTTAGAAATAAAACATTTTAGTGCGGTTTAAAGAAGATATTCAAGTATTTTAAGACGCAAAGGCATGTTTGTTTTCATAAAACTAAAAATGAACAAAAATAGATTATTCATGATAAAATTTTTGATTTTGGAAAAATAAATATGGATTTAAACAGATTATATAGTGAACTTAAAATTGGTAATAATTCGAGAAGTTCCTTAAATCAGGCTTCCATTTTTGAAATGTTGTTGAAATATTATTTTAAAACACATAACTCCCCATAAAATAAAGAAGGATTAATGATTGGTAAACATATATATCACATCCAAAAAAAATTTATAAATAGTAAAAATTAATAAATAATAATTTCATTGAGGTGATTAGAGAATAAGAGAAACACGAATGAAAATAAGAGTTTGGGTAGATAATACTTAAAACTTTGTAATGAATTGAATCATATGCCCAAAAATTAATAGTCATAAAAATATAAATTTATTATAATTAAAATAAATATATTTGTGATGTTAAACATTAATTGTAACTATAAATACATGATACACAAATATTAGTAGTGAATATGGAATATCTCACAAAAAATGGGAGTGAGATGAAGAAACCCTTACCTTAAGTCTGATGGTGTTCTTCACTTGATCTTAGATTCATAGATAACAAAATTAAATTCATTAATTAATATATACAGAACCAATTATTTATGTAATTGATTTATTATATCCTTATTAAGTTAATTAATGGCCTTATTCATGGGTTTAAGAGGTTTAATTTCATTGTTCGGAAGTGTTTTCTTCCTTGGTTTTCATGATTGGATTACTTATATTCATGTACAAACAAAAATGTAGAATTAGAATGATTCTACGGAATTGAATTAAATGTTATTAGTGAAATTCCATAATATTTTATATTTATAAAATTCATTTTGTTATTTTGAGTGAAGAGGAATCATTGTATAAAAAATTAATGACAAATGTTTGGGTTAATTGGTGGTTTTTTATCACAACAAACTCATTTTGATTTATAAATTAATATCCCATGTAAAAAAGATTACAGAACCTTAAATAAGATATAATATACATATATATATATATATATTATAATCTTTTAAAACAATAAAAATGGTTTCATTACCGTAATTGAATATGGTAATAGAAATTGAAAACTCGTCGTCCTTGAATGTGATAAATTAACACATCTCAGATGGTGTTTTCATTTTTAGTATAAAATAATGGGAAAGGATAGATGATGATGAATTCTTCCATTACCAAAAAAAAGTTATAATACATGTATGTTAATGTAGTTATCAAAACATTTGGTTGAATGGAGGTGAATAAAGGAAAAAAATAAAGGAACTCAAAATAAAAGAAAAGTTGAGAAATCCCTTATGAAAATTTGGAAGCCTAACAACGTTGCTTAAAATTTCTAAAATATTTTGATGAGAGAAAATGGGGTATTTCATCATTATTACATTATATGTAAGGTAAGGGTGTATTTAATGATATATACCAACATAATACAATTGAAAATAAAAGATAATAAAATAGAAGGAGTGCTTGAAAAAGAGAAGGGTGATAGATTCCCTTTTCTTGTAAAGTAACTCCTAAAACATGAAGGTTGAGACCTTGGGGGATTGAGGAAACCTTGGGAGGAATACTAGGGAGGTAAAAATAATATATATTCTTGGTTGATGAGTTTGGAATGAAATAAAATGAAGCAATGGGTGGGTATTTATAGTAAAAGAGAGGGAGTTTTTTATTAATTTCAAATGACAACTCATTAGTTGTTTTGGCCAAAACATGGGCTTTCCCATGGTATTTTTCAATGGTATTAGCCACTTGGGACACCTCATATAATATGTTAATGTACACAAGTCATCCTGAATTTTATATTAATTATTACATTATTATTATTTCATTAAATATATCTAAAACTCAAAACCGTGTTTTTGAAATTCACAAAAAATTCAAGTATTTTACAAAAATCCCAAAAATTTACCCCAACCATTTTTCAATGCATATAATTAAAAAATGAAATCCATTTTTTGAAAATATGTTTCTAAATATTTTAATTTTAATTTTTAAATAAAATCATATTTTATTCCAAGAAACAACTTTAAAACCATAACTCATTTTATACAACATTAAGAAATTAATCAAGGTCCCATAAAATTATCTTATAACCACAAGACAATAAAGTAAAAAAAATTGATTACATTTTCTAAAAATAAAGTCCTTTTTTAAATTATTAAATTAATCACAAGTGTAATTAAAATATTTATGACATACAAAAATACCAATACTTACACTATGATCATATTTCACTTATAAGATGTCTAAATTGTATTTAAACATTCATGGATAAATTTTCAATTTTTTAGGATGATTTACTATTCATAAGGGTGTGTTACTATTCATAAGGGTGTGTTACTATTCATAAGGGTTTTTTACTATTCATAAAAAATTAAGTTTGTCATATCAGACTCTAAATATTTTTTTAAAAACTACCAAATTTATTATAAAGAAAGAAAGGTACTACATGAGTCTGAAGGAGGGGATCTTATTACAAAATTTTTCACAGACAGGGAGAAAGATAATAGGTAGATCATCAAGCCAAGTAATGCCTTCTTTTATTCCCTTGTTGGAAAGACCGTCTGCAATCATGTTTTCTTCATGAAAATCATGAGTGACTATGGGTTTGATCTCAAGAAGCAAATAAAGGTTTCTCATCCAACGGGTGGTATGCAGCTAGGAAAGGTGCACCACACCATTCTAAATCGCTTGGACAATATTGATTGAGTCACTTTCAATCAATATTTTTTTCCAGTCCTTTTTCTTGAAAAATTCAACTGCATGAATCATAGCCTACATTTCTACTTCCAAAGAGGAGGTTGAAATGTAGCTTCCAATGAAACATCCATGACAATGACCAATATAGTCTCTGAAAATAGTGTTACATCCCGTGGCTCCCGGATTTCCTTTGGAAGCTCCACCAACATTTACTTTGATCCATCTTGAGAGTAGAGACAGCTAGAACACCTCAAAGGTGTGCCTCAGATGCCTGTAAATACCTTAAATATAGAGTTAATGAAGGATCACAAATTCTCTAACAGTGTTTTCAGAATAAGATTTCTAATTCGAGGCCACATCCCTAATTGCAATGAGAATTCGTGTCTGACCTGCATTAATATTAAATGATTATTTGTTGTGAATAATAGAATTTATATCATACCAGATCACATCAAGGAGCTCAGTAATAGTGTTTAAGAATATATTCTTGATTTTATTCAAAAATTCAAGCTCCACACATTATTTTATTTTGGATCAAATTGAGTCAAGGTATAACCATCTGTAGTCAAACATGTCTGTAATATAATTCCAAAGGGACAAATCTGTAGCACAAGATAGAAATAAATTTCTAGTATCTTTTCTATGTATGTGATATAGGTCACACTTAGAGAAAAGTTGGATACCAAAAACCTAAATACATACCTCAGTAAGAATACGTTTATGAGAAATATGCCAAACAATAGTGAGTATGGAGGGTTTAATATAGGTATTATCAAAAGATTTCAACAAACCAAAGCTAGGGTCAGAATTAGTGAAGTTGTGGTTGTAGAAATGTTTTTCTTCAAGCACACTATTATGGGTAGGCTCCCAGATAATGAAATCATCAGAGTTATTGTAAGGATAATTATCAACCACATGCGTGATATTATCTGGAAAATTGATATTATGAGATGGCATCATCTCCTTGATAATGTAGGTGGTGTTTTTAGGATGATAATTATGAGGTAACATGGATATAAGGGGGGTTCCAGACCAGTTATCCAGTTAAAAATTCAAGGAAGAATCAATGTTAACTATCCATCTAGAATTATTCTTAATATTAATGATGGAAATCCTAATAGATGTTCAGATCGAAGATTTAACATACTTCTAGTTTCCCTTCTTTAACGTCATGAGAAACATATTTTTAAGAAAAGTGATGGAGTTAGAGTTGTTATTTATCAATATCAAGGTGAGTTAGGCTTGAAGGGTCTCATTAAAGTGTTTGATATTTTTTATTCCAAGACCACCCTTGTTAAGAGGATTACAATAGTTGAACAAGGGGATGGTTACAAGATTCCTTTCAAGAATACTTCTAGTACAAAATAAAATTTATGGAAACATTAATTTTTCTTAAGGAGACCATTAGGCCATTTATAGATCATCAGTGAGTTGACCATTTTAGAGACTATAAAATATTTCACAAGACAAGTCCTATCAGCCATAAAAAGAGATTTTTCTTTCCAGGAGGACATTTGATTGGTAACTTAGTCAATAATCATGGTGAAATACATGTATTTAGTTTTTCCCCAAAATATGGGAACTCTTGGGTAGGTGAAAGGAAAAGATCCTTCTTTGATACCTAAACTATTGATGATTTTATTTTTCCTAATAAGAGATAATCTTTTTGCCAAAGAAAACAAAGGATTTCTTCCAGCTAATAGATTGACCATAGATCTCTTCATAATGGTATAAGGAATTTTTTAAGTTTTTAATGTTTTTTTTTCACCTTGTAAGAAGAGGAAAATATCATCAGTTTATAAGAGATGCGTATGTATATTAAGGTTTCGAGCTGCCTGGATGGGTTTCATCTTCTTTTGGTTCAGAAGGAAAGTGAGTAATCTGCTAAGATAGTCTTCTACAATCGCAAAAATAATGGAAGATAAGGGATAAACTTTCTTGACACCCTTGGTGCATTTAAAATAGCCTTTAGGTGATCCATTAACAAGGATGGAAATAGTGGCTAAGGTAAATAAGGTATTTATTCTACAAATGAAAGTGTCATTAAAAACAAAAGCCTGAAGAACATTTAAAATGAATCTCCAATCAATGGTATCAAAGGATTTCCTAATATCAAGTTTTATTGAAATGTTACCTCCTCTATTAACATTAATTAAAGAGTTATTACATTCCGAGGAAAGGAAAATGAGTCTTAAATTAACCTACCCTTGATAAAATCAAACTGATTTCAAAAGATAATTTTAGCACATATAGAAGAAATTATATTGGAAATAATATTAGTAATAACTTTGTAAAGAGATTTAATGAGAGAAATGGGGTGGAAGAGATGCATTTTAAGAGCATTAGACACTTCAGGAATTAAGTTAAGAAATTGGGCATTCAAGACATGAGGCGGGACACCATAAGAAAAGAAAGGATCAAACATGTTTACCAACATCTATGTACATAACCGCCCATAATTTTTAAACGAAACCATTATTGAATCTATCACGAACCAGGCCGGGTCGTCATCCGACCCGGCGCCCGACCCGGTCCGCGGCAAGACCCGAAGGGCGTTCCCGATCCCCACGGGCTGGCACAAGTGCCCGGGTATCAAAACTAACACATGGGAACGATTTTACCCAAAATAAAAGACAGAAAAACAACTAACCAGATAAATAAACTGAAATTAGAAATAGACAACAAAACGTGCCTTTAAACTGTGAACAAGTTTAAAGTCTACAACTTGATGCAATAACTAAAAAGAAAAGACGACAGCAGAAACTAAAGCTTATGCTCAAACCTCCTGGCAGAAGAGAGGCCACATCAACACCATTCTGCATGAGAAGACCAACCACAACATGGACCACCATCACTGAGCACGACGCACAACCTGGAATACACAGAAACAAGGTCTACATACACCCAAAGGTGTATGTAGGGTGTGAGCCAAAAGCCCAATAGGACGTCACCCAATAGAAAGGTTCCATGCCACAACATCAAGAAGGAAATTTAATGTGTCTATTCAAAAGTTTAATTTAAAAATTATTTTAAAGAAAACATTTACAAGCTAAATGATAAAATAAAAACATTAAAAAGAACTCATTTAACAAACATGATTTTTAAAGGGGAAAAGAAATGTTCAATATGGGAACACACACACATACTCACACACACACACACCCATACTCACACACACACACACATACTCACACACACACACACATACTCACACACACACACACACATACTCCGGTGGTCTTCCATATGCCGACAGAAGGCACCACGCCAAAGATGGTAGAGCACTACGGGTAAATCCCCTAAGGTTCATCTAGCTCGAGTGGGACCCTAGAAACCTCGTGTCTCGGTGAAACGTGGCTTAGAAGGCCACGACCCTCAGAAAACATGGCTTAAAAGGCCACGACCCTCAGAACACGTGGCTTAGAAGGCCACGACCCTCAGATATCATGTTTTGTTAGTGTTGCAATCGTCAATCCAGCTAAGTGAGACAGGGACGACACCCATCCGGTTCACTAGCGCACTAGTTCTAGTCTGCCCACCTAGATACCCAGGGTTTTCCCTTGTGCTCAAACATGTTTCACATTCAAATCACACTCCACTTTCACATTTCGCAAACCAAGCATGACATTACACAAAAGGTCACCGCTTCATACCAAAACACCATTTCCAAGACACACGCACACCAAGGACATGTCTCATTTTATAAAAATACACCACTTTAAAAATGGACGCGCATTCAACTCCTTCAAAATACCCTTTTTACGTCATATAAATGTACCAAAGAGCCATTTGATCTATTAATGAAACTGTTTCAGGAAAAACCAAAAAAAACATTACACCAAAGCCCACTTGATTTTATATTGAGACATCACTTTACAACTTGATACACGGGGTAACCATATCAAGACTTGTTTTCCATTATTGAAACAATTTTTTCATTTCAATTTCAAAAGTACACAACAAGTCAAACACACCAAATGTGATTCATATACTTTGAAAATGTCTATTTAAATACACAAACATCTAAAGCGACTTGAAAACACCTTTCGCACCTACCAAACATCCCTCAAAACCTTTCAACCATGTTTGAAATCCCAAATACCGCTCAAATAAACAATCGCTCAGTTCGCAAAACATATTACATGTATACCATAAAACCTCACTGCAAAACACACAAATCTTCACATAAAAAGAACATTCTAGAATCAATTGAAGACTCAACTTTTCTAAAACCTCATTTTCACCATTTGCACAATTTATTAGACACCTTAAAAATTTACCACAACAAGGTCGGAAAAAAAAACATTTCAAAAGAGAGCGCAATTTTCTTCAGGTACGCATGTCAAACAAATTTATAAAACGCATTTTGTGCCACTTACAAAACACAACCATTCATTTATACAACAACACATATAAATAATATAAGCATACTACTTAGGAAATCCAATTTTCATCAAACAAGAATGCCAAAGAATTATAAACATAGATCGCACCGTGAAATTATATCATGGAACATATTAAGTATAACTAAACAAACAAATTAAATTATCTAGATGATGCAAAGGCATGGAACCACCTACCTCAACAGGTGCGTGAAATGACACGGCGCAAAACTCCAGTTGCGCAACGATCGCACCGTATCAAGCCGTCAAATGGGTCCTAAAACAGTAGGTCGTTAAACCGGTTCAATAAAAATGATAACATAATAATAATCATAATATCAGAATAATAATTGCATAACATAATAATAATAATATAATGATAGCAATAATAATATAATAACATTAATATAATAATTATAATAATTATAACATAAGAATATTAACATAATAATAATATTGTAATAATAATAATAACATAATAATAATTATATTAATGATATAATAATAATATTAAAATATTAATAATAACAATGCTATAATAAATAAAATAATCACATAATAATAATTTTATAATAAA
Organism: Viscum album; assembly: GCA_963277665.1. Lineage (NCBI taxonomy): Eukaryota > Viridiplantae > Streptophyta > Magnoliopsida > Santalales > Viscaceae > Viscum > Viscum album. The sequence goes on from OY728143.1 coordinate 1,329,220,227, forward strand.
ATGTTTACAACATATAAAATAAAATAGAATAACATAATAAATTAAAATAAATAAAAAGTACAACTAACCTGTGTGGCGGAGCGGATGAAGGAGAAAGTAAAAGAAGATGGAGAAGAGAAGAAGGAGAAGAAGATAAGGAGAAGAAGAGAAGGAGAGGGGGTGCGCTGGGGTGCGGCACATCTGGGAAGAGGCTAGCGCAGCGGTCGGACAGGCGGTGTGTCGCCGGACGGAACAGGGGGCGGCGGTCCGGGTTCGAGGAGGTGGGCGCGTGATGAGAGGCTGAGGCAACAAGGAGGGAGTGATACAGCGATGTCCAGCAAAACAGAGGAGGAAAAAAAAGAAGAAGAAGGAGAAGTAGAAAAAAGGGGAGAAGAAGGGGAGTCGGCCGAGAAGGGGTGCGGGTGGCTGGTGCGAGGCGGCGAAGGGGGCGACGGTGGTTGGCAAAAGGGGGGGGTCCGTGGGGCGAGCTGAGAAGGCCGGTCTGGAGCGGAAGGGGTGCGGTCTGGCGAGGTTGTCGCCGGTGCAGGTCGAACATAGGAGGAGGTTGCGGGAAGGGGTGCGGCGCGACGGGGGTAGCGGCGCGAGGTAGGGTTTTTAGGGGGGAGGGGAGCGCAATACAGGAGGGGAAAGGGAAAGGTATCCGACGGGAGAGAGTGAGGGGTGGGAGAGAAAAGAATAAAAGGAAAAAAAAGAACAAAAGAAATAAAAAAAAAAACCAAAAAAAACAAAACAAAACAAATGGTGATAATATTAATAATACAAATGATAATAATTAACATAATAATAATAAAAGTAAAATTAACAAAACAATAATAATTGTGATAGACTAAAATAGAAATAATAATAATAATAATAATAATAATAATAATAATATCAAATGACATTATTACTATTATTATTATTCAAACATTTTTTTTATTCTTTTTATTTCATTAATTAAACATCGGCATGACGTGCAGTGAACCGAGCGGGGCCGCACGGCGACCCAAGCGAGGCCACGCAGCCTCGACCGCGTTGTGCTAGACGCAAACACGACCAAAACACAAGGGACTCTAAATCCAATGTTGTGTTTCGACCCGAACTACTTGACGCAACGAAAATTAATAAAATAAATAAATTAGAAACGACAGGTGTGACAATTCTCCCCACCATAAAGCTTTCCGTCCCTGGAAAGCCACAACTAAGGCTGAGGCCAAAAGTAAGAAACGACATCCCCCTTAAGGTTTAAATAGGATCACTATGAAAATGAGCGAAAGGAGGAAAACACATCGTGCTCAGAGGAGGTGACTAAAAAGACAGCCTCAAGAAACTCGTAAAAGACCTTCTGATATGCATCGCCCGCCCCAAAGAGGTGAAACAACTCCAGTTGATTAAACAAGGAAAGGATCTCTCGCACTCATGAGAACCAACTTCACAACACGAAACATAACAAACACCATTGAATGAAGACCATGTCATTTGACTGGAATTAACAAACAAGACCAAACACGTCCAAGGAGCACTCTTATCACCTATCGCCAACTCGTCTTTAGAAACAGAACCAAAAGGTCAACATGGGAAAGCCCGAAGGACTCGCTACCATTAAGAACTCACTGAAGATTGAGATGAGATTTGAAAACCAACAAGGGGAGGTTCAAGCGGACTCCCCAACGTTATAGAAAGTCCAGTACTGATTCATTCTAGAGACATTCGTGTGAGACCCAATTTGGGTCTCCCCACCATTAAGAACCTACCAACGCCCAAGGCGAGAATAGAAAATGAACATGGGGAGGTCCGAGCAGGCTCCCCACCATTATGGAAAGGCCAACACCAATTTATTCCAGAGACCTTTCTGTGAGACACATCGTGGGTCTCGCCGCCATCAGAACGAACAGAGGATGCAGAACTTTGAAAAATTCTTGATGGTAACCAAACACCCCACCACAAGGGGCGGGGAGGGAGGGACCAAACCACCCGGGCGTCAAATCCATGACTTAAGGCCTGACCAACACATCCACATCCTAGGCTGAGCATTATAAAATTTTGGGACTGATTTTTCCCCAACAGACTCTCAAGGACCACCAAAAGTGATTGCATCCAGTGGGACGCAACTCCTAATACTCTAAGGCAACGAGACGAACACGCCTCCACATGGACACGAAAACCTTACGCAACCGGATGACTCATTTGTAGTGGAACAACCATAGAAACAATTTAAACCACCTCTACTTTTAACACTGATGACAAAATAAAGTCGGGTCTCATACACTCTCGGGGTTCCTGACCACGCGCCAGCTTCACTCCGAGGCCTATGGCTGGAGCCCTGATGTTTGAAGCATCTTCTGCCTCGTAGTCAGGCATGGAAGACTCCTGAACAGAGCTTCTCCTTTTGGTGTCACACCCAATCATACTGCACCTGAGGAAACACCATCAGGCACAACACGCCATGACATTCAATTACTCTCACACTGAACAGTCACCCGAACGAGAGCTTAAATGATACACATGCATCATCCCTGGTTACACTGAATGATAACATGACACCACAAATCATCACCTGAACATGATCATTGTTGTTGAGAGGAACATTACGCTGAGAAAGACCTTAAACCGCGTCTTGAACAACACGTGATTCCTGCGAATGACCATAGCAGCCTCATACGACTGGGTCTGCCAAACTAGTATCCTAACACGAACCTTTCCTTAAACGGAACAAACCAAAGACCAGAGATCATTTAGAACGATAGACCGCACCAACAACTTCGAGTTGCTTCCACCTTTTTCCCACTGGAGTCTCCTTTACTGCTTCCACACCACCGTTGACTATCAAAGGGACCTTACGCTGCAAGACGTCACCGAACATGACCCTCGCAGCCGATGTAAATACTACAAAGCCCTTCAAGACACTGGTCAACACTGGAAAATTCTGAACCGCCTTCACTCTTCCTCGCTAGATTTCCTTTCGATGTTTCCAGGGGAAACCTTCAAATATGACGACATCAAGACTCATACCCAACAAATCGAACAACTCAAATGACCAAAACTCCCTTCAACTCCCCTCGCATCTGTCATCCCACTGCGAGAGGATCCACTTTGTTGCAAAAAGGAGAGGTGAGTTCCATTCTAGAATTCAAGAAGATTTTCCTCTGATCAACTGGAGGGTCGGCCAATGGCGAATTGCCCGTGGCCACACTTTAATCACATGTCAACACTTTATGGGGGGGCGTACACTAATCAAGGAAGAAAAACATGGACCCAAATTAAACTTGTCCAATGATCAAGACATACCACAAGCGAACACCAAGCGTGCAGGGGAAACCACTGCAAGGGCTCCCCGATGTACTTTTTCAACAGAGACCATTAACCACATGCTTTCACACCAACTGACCAACAAAAATTCAAACTCAAGACACAAACTAGCCAGAAGGGATCCTCAGCTCAAAATGCATCACATCCGACATTTCCAAAAACACAAGGACACGCCACGCAAACACCATTCACTAAAACACCAAACTTTTCCTTTAACAAAAGGTTTTTAAAAAAAAGCAAATCCAGTGGGTTGCACCAACACCAATGGTGTCCCATGAGCCTCGCACATTCATGTTCTCGTGCCGCACTGGCACCCACCTCATATCCATCCAAGCACTCATCCGCTCGTGCCATTAACCTTTTTTTCCCCTATACACTCATGCATGTGGTTTCCCATGAGAACACCAAGGGTCAAAAACAAACCATTCCATTTTTTTTCAAAACCAAAACATCCAACCCACACCTTTCAAACCTCATACCTCATTTTCTTTTTAAAGTGTTTCATTTGAAAACATTCTCCATGACCAAAACATTTTTACTTAAAAACCAATTTCCCATGAATCCAAAACAAGGGGACGAGAAATGACGCAATAGAAACTTGTGTCAGCGGGTGACTGGAACGTATGGTTGGCGGCCATACGCCAGTCACGCCACTACCACGGAGGGTATTCTAGGACAGCGTCCCCAGCTCCGCAGGGCTTGCCAGACCCTGCGAGCACACTAGGACCACTGACCTTACCCCTTTTTCATTTCCCTTAGACACGATTAACCACAAGGACCAAAAACTCAGACAAACCTCCACATACGTTGGTAACTTGAGTCCCGCCACGACGTGTGCTGGCCAGGCACCTTACTCGCAGCCAGGACATCGAGTCCCGACAACCTTAACTCAAGTATACCGTGACTCTATCCTGAAAGAAAACGATCCAAGAGAGAAAACCTTGCCCTTTGATACGATTTTGTCACGAACCAGGCCGGGTCATCATCCGACCCGGCGCCCGACCCGGTCCGCGGCAAGACCCGAAGGGCGTTCCCGATCCCCACGGGCTGGCACAAGTGCCCGGGTATCAAAACTAACACATGGGAACGATTTTACCCAAAATAAAAGACAGAAAAACAACTAACCAGATAAATAAACTGAAATTAGAATTAGACAACAAAACGTGCCTTTAAACTGTGAACAAGTTTAAAGTCTACAACTTGATGCAATAACTAAAAAGAAAAGACGACAGCAGAAACTAAAGCTTATGCTCAAACCTCCCGGCAGAAGAGAGGCCACATCAACACCATTCTGCATGAGAAGACCAACCACAACATGGACCACCATCACTGAGCACGACGCACAACCTGGAATACACAGAAACAAGGTCTACATACACCCAAAGGTGTATGTAGGGTGTGAGCCAAAAGCCCAATAGGACGTCACCCAATAGAAAGGTTCCATGCCACAACATCAAGAAGGCAATTTAATGTGTCTATTCAAAAGTTTAATTTAAAAATTCTTTTAAAGAAAACATTTACAAGCTAAATGATAAAAGAAAAACATTAAAAAGAACTCATTTAACAAACACGATTTTTAAAGGGGAAAAGAAATGTTCAATATGGGAACACACACACATACTCACACACACACACCCATACTCACACACACACACACACATACTCACACACACACACACACATACTCACACACACACACATACTCCAGTGGTCTTCCATATGCCGACGGAAGGCACCACGCCAAAGATGGTAGAGCACTACGGGTAAATCCCCTAAGGTTCATCTAGCTCGAGTGGGACCCTAGAAACCTCGTGTCTCGGTGAAACGTGGCTTAGAAGGCCACGACCCTCAGAAAACGTGGCTTAGAAGGCCACGACCCTCAGAACACGTGGCTTAGAAGGCCACGACCCTCAGATATCATGTTTAGTTAGTGTTGCAATCGTCAATCCAGCTAAGTGAGACAGGGACGACACCCATCCGGTTCACTAGCGCACTAGTTCTAGTCTGCCCACCTAGATACCGAGGGTTTTCCCTTGTGCTAAAACATGTTTCACATTCAAATCACACTCCACTTTCACATTTCGCAAACCAATCATGACATTACACAAAAGGTCACCGCTTCATACCAAAACACCATTTCCAAGACACACGCACACCAAGGACATGTCTCATTTTATAAAAATACAACACTTTAAAAATGGACGCGCATTCAACTCCTTCAAAATACCCTTTTTACGTCATATAAATGTACCAAAGCGCCATTTGATCTATTAATGAAACCGTTTCAGGAAAAACCAAAAAAAAAAACATTACACCAAAGCCCACTTGATTTTATATTGAGACATCACTTTACAACTTGATACACGGGGTAACCATATCAAGACTTGTTTTCCATTATTAAAACAATTTTTGCATTTCAATTTCAAAAGTACACAACAAGTCAAACACACCAAATGTGATTCATATACTTTGAAAATGTCTATTTAAATACACAAACATCTAAAGCGACTTGAAAACACCTTTCGCACCTACCAAACATCCCTCAAAACCTTTCAACCATGTTTGAAATCCCAAATACCGCTCAAATAAACAATCGCTCAGTTCGCAAAACATATTACATGTATACCATAAAACCTCACTGCAAAACACACAAATCTTCACATAAAAAGAACATTCTAGAATCAATTGAAGACTCAACTTTTCTAAAACCTCATTTTCACCATTTGCACAATATAATAGACACCTTAAAAATTTACCACAACAAGGTCGGAAAAAAAACATTTCAAAAGAGAGCGCAATTTTCTTCAGGTACGCATGTCAAACAAATTTATAAAACGCATTTTGTGCCACTTACAAAACACAACCATTCATTTATACAACAACACATATAAATAATAAAAGCATACTACTTAGGAAATCCAATTTTCATCAAATAAGAATGCCAAAGAATTATAAACATAGATCGCACCGTGAAATTATATCATGGAACATATTATGTATAACTAAACAAACAAATTAAATTTTCTAGATGATGCAAAGGCATGGAACCACCTACCTCAACAGGTGCGTGAAATGACATGGCGCAAAACTCCAGTTGCGCAACAATCGCACCGTATCAAGCCGTCAAATGGGTCCTAAAACAGTAGGCCGTTAAACCGGTTCAATAAAAATGATAACATAATAATAATCATAATATAAGAATAATAATTGCATAACATAATAATAATAATATAATGATAGCAATAATAATATAATAACATTAATATAATAATTATAATAATTATAACATAAGAATATTAACATAATAATAATAATAATAACAATATTGTAATAATAATAATAACATAATAATAATTATATTAATGATATAATAATAATATTAACATATTAATAATAACAATGCTATAATAAATATAATAATCACATAATAATAATTTTATAATAAAATGTTGACAACATATAAAATAAAATAGAATAACATAATAAATTAAAATAAATAAAAAGGAAAACTAACATGTGTGGCGGAGTGGATGAAGGAGAAAGAAAAAGAAGATGGAGAAGAGAAGAAGGAGAAGAAGAGAAGGAGAAGAAGAGAAGGAGAGGGGGTGCGCTGTGGTGCGGCACATCCGGGAAGAGGCTAGCGTAGCGGTCGGACAGGCGGTGTGTCGCCGGACGGAACAGGGGGCGGCGGTCCGGGTTTGAGGAGGTGGGCGCGTGATGAGAGGCTGAGGAAACAAGGAGGGAGTGCTGCAGCGATGTCCAGCAAAACAGAGGAGGAAAAAAAAGAAGAAGAAGGAGAAGAAGAAAAAAGGGGAGAAGAAGGGGAGTCGGTCGAGAAGGGGTGCGGGTGGCTGGTGCGAGGCGGCGAAGGGGGCGATGGCGGTTGGCAAAAGGGGGGGTCCGTGGGGCGAGCCGAGAAGGCCGGTCGGGAGCGGAAGGGGTGCGGTCTGGCGAGGTCGCCGCCGGTGCAGGTCGAACATAGGAGGAGGTTGCGGGAAGGGGTGCGGCGCGACGGGGGTAGCGGCGCGAGGTAGGGTTTTTAGGGGGGAGGGGAGCGCGATACAGGAGGGGAAAGGGAAAGGTATCCGACGGGAGAGAGTGAGGGAGGGAGAGAAAAGAATAAAAGGAAAAAAAGAACAAAAGAAATCAAAAAAAAAACCAAAACAAAACAAAACAAAACAAATGGTGATAATATTAATAATACAAATGATAATAATTAACATAATAATAATAAAAGTAAAATTAACAAAACAATAATAATTGTGATAGACTAAAATAGAAATAATAATAATAATAATAATAATAATAATAATAATAATATCAAATGACATTATTACTATTATTATTATTCAAACATTTTTTTTATTCTTTTTATTTCATTAATTAAACATCGGCATGACGTGCAGTGAACCGAGCGGGGCCGCACGGCGACCCAAGCGAGGCCGCGCAGCCTCGACTGCGTTGTGCTAGACGCAAACACGACCAAAACACAAGGGACTCAAAATCCTATGTCGTGTTTCGACCCGAACTACTTGACGCAACGAAAATTAATAAAATAAATAAATTAGAAACGACAGGTGTGACAGAATCCATCGGGACCCGAGGCACTATCAGGGTTGAGGCTAAATATAGTGTCTTTTAATTCATCATCAAGACGGATGCTCAAAATTTCACTATTGTCTTCTTCATTCACAATAACCAGAATGACCTCAGGAAAAAGTCCTTGTTATCATTTGGGCCATTGAAGATATGGTCAAAGTAGGAAACCATATGACTATAAATGGCCACCTCATAATCAAAGATGGTGTCATTATCCCTAAGTAGATAGAGACGTCTACAGAATTTTCTAACTATTTGGAGGGAATTTTAGAACATAGTGTTTCTATCACCATCTGAAAGCCATTTAGTTTTGAAAACATGATTTCAAGCATCAGAAGGGAATTAAGTTTCAGAGAGATGTCAATCTCATTTTGGGGGTCTAAAGAGAAATTAGAACTAGTTGAGATATTTTGAATTTGGTTAAGCTCATTCTCCAGGGTGGCAATTTCCATGTCCATTTTCTTAGATTTATCCTTGCACCATCCTTTGAGGCACTGTTTGAGGTACTTTAATTTAATGATATAGGAAAAAAGTATCATAGTGATGTTTCATAGAATCCATACAATTTTTTATAAGATTTGAGCATTCCATGTTTGCAGACCAATAATTGTTGAATCTGAAAGGAATAATGGGTTTAGAAATTTTAGAAAAAATACTAATAAGGATAGGATGGCGGTCCAAATTTAGCTTGGGAAAGGTAATGCTTGATATGGTGTCTTAGTTATCCAGAGCCAAAAGATTTGTGAAATCCCAATCCAGTTTTTTAGAAACAACCCTATTGTAGTATCTTCTATACCAAGTGAATTTTTCCCCTGTAAGGTTAATTTCAATAATATTACAATCTTCTAGAGTAGATCTAAATTCTCTTGAGGAAATGTGGTAGTGTGAAGGACCAATTTTCTCACTGGGAGTAAGAATGGCATTAAAATCTCCAATCACAACCCAGGGGTCCTAAATGTTATTAGCTAAATCTAAAAGATCATGCCGAAGATTCCTTTGATCTGGATTTAAATTTTTTTCATAAACCATAGTACAAAAAATATGTACGCTATCAAGAGAAAATTACAAGTAAACACTTGATCAGAATATTAGAAATCATTCACATTTTATAAGGTGGAATGATAAAATATCCAAAGAGAATCAGTATCAGCAACATTTTTGAAAGTAGCTAGAAAGTTATACCCATAAGTAAAAAAGATTCTGAAATTTTAGAGAGAAGCTAATTTTGGGTTCAACAATAGAAAATAATTTAGGTTTATGAGTCAAAATAAGTATTTTTAGAGTATTAAGTGTGTCAGGGTTCGCAATTCCCTGACAATTATAAAATAAAACATCCATTAAAACCTGGATTTGGAGGAAGATCCCCCTTTTTCTTTTTTAAACCGCCCGAACCTTTCTTCCTATTTGATCTCCTCAGATTTTGAGAAGAGTTCGGACTAGACTTCATGTCTTGTTTACTCATAGAAGAAGAAGAAACATTTTTTAGAATCAATTGTATTTTCAATTGATTTATTTATTTTAGGTGAGCTAGTATTCATAGGGGGTTAGGTGACCATAATTTGAATCCATATGTAAAGTGGCAGTAGACAACGCCATGGTAGGCTATGTTCCAACTAAATCTTCGGATTCAATGGGTAAATTCATTTCAATTTTCTTACAAGGAATATTGCTTGGGGGACTTAATAATGATAATGCATGAAACCTTTACAGGGTGTGAGAACACTTTTATAGGGTTATCCTTAAGATAACATAAATTAGTTTGAGTAATCAAACTTGCATTTCTATTTAGGAGTTCCGGAGTAGCAGTTTCCATGTCAGTTTACCCATCTTTGACCATGTGAGTTGATTCATTAGATTGATCATTCATGTGTGGTAGTGAGATATAATCTATGGAATAGCCTTTCACAGTCTGTCCGTATTTCTTTGAAGTTGCAATGAGGTCCTGCTGCGTCTTATGAATGGAGTCCAAAATTTCATCCACCACTGTCACTAAAATCTCACTATAGTTGTCCCTTTGAGACTGACTAGCTTCAGTAGAGGCAAGGCGAGATGGATCATCTAAAGAGTTATCATCCTGAGGATATTGGAAAGTATCCATAACAATCTTTTCAATCTCTTCAAGGATAAAATTATTGATATTGAATTGTTCTTCTCCCTCCACCTATTCAGCCCAGGTGGCACCCGATCCTTCACCTAGAAATGTTGATTTCTTTACCCAGACTTCATCTTTCTTTCTAGGGGGTTTGATATTTTTAGGGACATTGGTTTTACCCTTATTTTTTTTAATTTCATTCCATTCATCATCACTTTGTTAGGCATATTTTCTCTTCACAACTCTTCATTTCAGTATAGAATTCCCAACAATTTTTCAAAGTTCGCAGAATGGTGTCATATGCTAAAATTTGACCCGTACATCTATTCTATAATCATTCTCATCGAAAATAATAACCTCCAGGTAGTTCTGTGTAATGTAAACTTCTACCATAACCCTAGAATAATGACCAATCTCATCATTAAGTGTGTGTTGATCAATTTTGAGAGGGGTACCTATCCAGGATGCGATTTCGTTCAAGATCTTGGGATACCAGAAGAACCAGGTGAGTCCATGTAGTCGATCTCGGATTTGTGCCATGGTGTTCCTATAGGTATATGAGTTGAAGGAAAAGTCACATTCTGATATTCGAGGAACATTAGGCTTCAGTTGATGATTCCCTATCTTTAAGATGTGATCGAGATCCTCTCAGGATTGCAACAGCATATGAAAGTAGCCTTTTCCTATGGGAACAAGCATCCAATTAGTAACACCATAGGCATGAGAAATACTGGTCTTTAGAACATAGTTCATCCAAGGTTTATTGCCTTTGATATATGAAATGAGATGAATGATTGAAAACATATATAATGGATACTGTTTCCGAAGAGCCTCAGGTTCAGCTTCAACTGTAAATTGGTCGTCATCGAGTTTCTTTCAGAGAGATTCTTTCATCACAGTAGATTTACATGGCTCAGTACCCTTGAGCACTTCAAGAAACGAGATCCCTCTTGGTATTTCCACTGGAAGGATTTCTCCATTATGGAACTTGAAATCATGGTTATCAAATTTTAAAACCATTTAGGATCAAAATCCACTATAAAGTACATGAGAATTAGAGAAGAGAATCAAGTAGTGCGAGGAATCCCTAGGTTTCAAAAAGGAGACGCTGAGAGCTCTCAAACCTCCACCATCTCCAGATTCCAAATATCTCACTAAATGCAACCTTGTATGTTAGTTTTTCAAAATTCAAATCACAGAGGTGGAAAAATTATATTTATTGGTCAGGTTATAACAAAGTGGTGTTTTTAGAGACTATATGTTTCATGCATTAATTATTAATTTTATTTTCAAAATCTTGGGGTGTTACATTATCCCCTCCTTTCAAAAAATTTATTCCCCAAAATTTGAAATTGAACTTTTAAAGTTAATGGTTGATACTTGAAAATTCCCTTGTGGGAAACCCAGATCATGAATATTGTTAAAATATTATCTTAATAAGAGAAAATGTAATTTAATTGGTAAATATAAAACAAAAAATTCTAATCAGACAACATGGTCATGGAAGAATAATAAAACCATCATGTAGTGACATTAAACTCTAAAACCACATACAATGATCAACTTAAACCATTTCAGAAATGGTTTATCTTTAAAAAAGGTCATGATACAATACCTTATAATCATTTTCATATCCATCCTTTCTAGATCCATGTACAAAGGGTCATTGGAAATCCTCATTTTTTTGAACTCCCTGATCTATCATGCTCAATGCATCTGCTACCTTATTTTACTTAATTAACATAAAGGAGTCCTAAATTTTCAAATTCCAAACATGTGAATATATTCATCATGTTTTCTCTTAAAATATGGTAATAACTCAAATTACCATATAACATTATTGGAAACATTCATCCATCCTTACGCATGTTATTGTATATATTCTTTATACCGAAAAATGTTGTAAACTCCATCAATGATAGGACAGACCACTTGTTGACAAGTCAAAAATTAGTCTTAGGTAGTCAGTAATTATCCAAATAAATCATTTCTTCATCATTGTAAATATATTAAGGTTTTTAATTACCCTAATCATGTGTTTTCTAAAAAATTTAACTTTCCACTGAATATCTTTTCTTAGTACCATTCAACTTATGGTTTCAAATACATAATGAAAAATTATTGTAGTAAAATACTCATATATTCCATAATTCTTATAACTAGTACATTTATGGAAAAAAATCAAGTGAAATGATTCTAGACTAAGTATATTAATCATTATAATTCATCTAATGTAACATCATAAATTGATCATTATCTAGAATCATCATTTGGGGTATATTCCTTTGATGCTTGGGACATTGATGTACATAGTGCCCCATCTCCTTCCAGTTTAAGCATTGTAAATTGGAAACCTTTTTATTACCTTTGAAATCATAATCTTGGTGTCTTTTTTCTCCACACTTATAACAAACACCCATTCCCTTCAATAATTTACCAGTGGGATTCTTTCCATAATTATCACATGTGGGAAAACCCTTCTTTCACTTCTTCCCTTTATCCATATTTTTCACTACTGTCCTCTTCTTATTTTTTTCACTTAAAATCTATAAGACTCATATAATTATTTACATACCATGTTAACATGTGATATTATTTCCTCATATAATGAGGACATAAGGAAGACTATCTTCCTTTGAAACGATGGCTCAAGAACATGAAATATATGATCCTTCTTAATATTTTCATCATGTGTATTGGTGATAGTCTCATTCCTTATGCTAGACGTCATTTCTAATCAATTCCATATTCTATATTATACCATAATGTTTTTAAATTTATATAAATCTCAACATGGTTTAGCACATATTATAAATTTATGCATCATAAATCATGAAACCATATACATTGTTTACTTTTGAAGAATAAATTATTCATAATTTTATGTAAGAAAAAATTTGAATTATCCTAAGAATATCCCCCAAGAGTGTCAAAGTAGGTGCACATTAAGGCCCGTTGTTGTGTACCAGGATACCCTAGATCAAGCCCAAAAGTCATTGTTGCAGTTTTCGATCCAAGGTACATCTGTGCAAGAACCACATCTACTTGTAGTTTTCAAAATAGGGATGTATTTTTTTAAAGATCCACATAATCTATTCCTTACCAAAAACTCTAGAATTTTATTTTATGTTTGTCTTCAAATACTAAATTAGGGTTTTGTTCCCTAATAAATTTCTACTAAATCTATTTTACAATATTTATACTAATATTCCTCTAATACCAACTGTAACGCCCCTATTTTAGAAGCTCGGATCCTATGCATTATTTTAATACATTGGCATGATTACAAGAGTGTCTTATCCAAAAGGAAAAAATGGTTTATTAGAGTTTTGAATCCATACACATAAATAAGTTCAACATTATGACTTGAAATGAAATACCATAAATATATTTTATTGGGAACATCCACAACTCTATGTTTATCCATGCGGGTCAATCATAATAAACTTCTTCATGTTCTGAGAAAATGAAACTTAAGAAATGGTTGATCTCAGATGCTCAATAAGGGTAAGAAATAAAGTGGAAGATGTCATAAACATAAACATTAGGCATGGTGAATGACTAAAAACACATGCCTTTAAAAATAAATTTAAACACATTATGGAAATAATAAGAGATGAATACATAATGCCATAATAAAACATATCTATGGGTATTCTACGAGTCAAATAACCAAATGAACAATCAATACTTTTTCATAATTAGAGAATGAATAATGTGGGACATCATAACAATACCATCAAAACCACGTTCCAAGACTATAAATAGCCATTTTTTCAAGGCCTCATGCTGAGACCATAGTTTGTCTCATGAGACCTACTGATGCACTGAGGGGATATAGTGGGCCACACCCGACACTTAATATGCCCAATGCATTCCTCTTATGAATGGGGATAAAAATGAACAACATTCACATTTATATTTTAACAAACGTATTAAATATAAATAAATTTCCCCAATCATTAAACATAAACAGTAACCATTCAAAGTAAAATGGTGAATGGTTTCAAGATAGCATATCCACAATCAAACTAATCAAAAACCATTCAATAAAACCTGATGGATGATATCATAGGAGATAAAGATCATTTAAGTAAAATATTTTACTACATATTTTTAGATAGATGAAGATACTTTTAAATGATACCATTGAAAAATACCTAAGGAAATAATCCTTAAACATTACAAAGTGCCACATACCACATTGAATCATCCAAATCATAATACCATAGAATATTATAACAATAAGTAGACTCTTGATATGATATACCAAAGGTAATTACATACACAAAAAGAAATAAATAAGTGGTGAACAAGGAATATATCTCATAAAAGTTAAAGTGATATGAGAAAAAACTTTTTTACTTTAGAAAGAAGAGTTCTATTGGAAAGTTATTTTATTTGTCATGAAATATGATTGTAATCATGTAAATACCTGAATATAAAAGGTAAGGTCATTGAAATTATATCCGAGGCTTAAATAAAGTCTCATTGAGGTGAAATCATCTAAAAAGAGTTTTTAAAGAAGCCTTAGAAATAAAACATTTTAGTGTTGTTTAATGGAGATATTAATGAATTTTAAAGCGTAAAGGTATGTTTTATTTCATAAAACCATAAATGAACCAAAGTAAATTTTTCATTTAAATTTTTTTATTTTAGAAAGACAAATATCTATTAAAAAAGATTATAGAGTGAACCTAAAAATATGTAATAATTCAAGAAGATCCTTGATTCGGGCTTGCATTTCAGAACAATTTTTGAAATATTCTGTTAAAACACATAACTCCCCATAAAATAAAAAAGTATTATGATTGGTAAAAATATATATAAAATTAAAAAAAGTTATAATATGTAAAAAATAATAAATAATAATTTCATTTAGGTGAGTAGAGAATAATAGAAACCCGAATGAAAATGGTGGTTCGGGTAGAAAATACTTAAAACTTTGTAATCAATTGAATTCTATACCCCAAAATTAACAATCATAAAATGATACATTTACTATCATGAAAATAAAGATAATAATGATATTAAATGTCAATGGTAAGTATACATACACCATGAACAAGTAGTAGTATTGAATACAGAATATATCACAAAAATGGGAGTGAGATGAAGAAACCCTTACCTTAAGTCTGATGATGTTCTTCACTTGATCTTAGTTTCCAGGATAACCAAATTCAATTATTTAATTAATATTTCCAGAACATATAATTTATGTAATTTATTTATTATATCTTTATTAGGTTCATTCATGTCCTTCTTGATAGGTTTAAGAGGCTCAATTTCATTGTTCGGGAGTGTATTCTTCCTTGGTTGTCATGATTGGATTACTTATATTCATGTACAAACAAACATGTAGAATGAGAATGGTTTTACAGAATTGAAGTTAAATTTTATTATTAAATATCCATAAGATTTCATAGTTATAAAATTTATTTGGTTATTTTTAGTGAAGATGAATCATTATATAAAACTTTAATGATAATTGTTTGGGTTTATTAGTAATTTTTTATCCCAACGAACTCATTTTGATTTATAAATTAATAACACATGTAAAAAAGATTACATAACCTTACATAAGTTATAATATATATATATATATATATATTATAGTCTTTTTCAACTATAAAAAATTGTTTCATGACCGTAATTTTAGATGAAAATAGAAATTGAAAACCCATCATCCTTGAATGTTATAAATTAACGCATCTTAGATGGTGTTTTCATTTTTAATATAAAAGAATGGAAAATGAGATATTAGGATGAGTTATTCCATTATAAAAACAAAATTCAACTAAATTTAAGGTACTATTTTTATTATAACATTTGGATGAAATGAGTTGAGAAAATAAAAAAGAAAAGAAAGGAAATCAAAATAAAAGAAAAGTTGAGAAATCCCTTACAAAAATTCGGCAGCCTAACGACATCACTTAAAATTCATAAAATATATTGATGAGATAAAATGGGGTATCTAATAATTCCTATATAATATGTACATTAATTTGGATATGTAATGACATATCCCAACATAATCCAATTGAAAATAAAAGAGAAAAAAATAAAAAGAGTGCTTGAAAAGGGTAAGGGTGATATATTCCCCTACCTTGTAGAGTAACACCTAAAACATGAAGGCTGGGACCTTGGGGGATTTATGACACCTTGATAGGAATAATAGGGAGGTTAAAATACCTTATATTTGAGGATGAAATGTTTTGAATGAATGAACAAAATGGAATGGGTGGGTATTTATAGTAAAAGAGAGCAAGTTTTTTATTAATTTCAAATGACACTTCATTTGTGGTTTTTCCAAAACCTTGGGCTTCCCCGTGGTATTTTTACATGGTATTATCCACTTTTAAAACCTCATATAATATTTTAATGTACACAGTTAGATTATAATTTTATATTATTTATTACATCATTATGATGTCATTAAACATATCGAAAACTCAAAAATGTATTTTTAGTATTCCTGAAAAATTAAGGTATTTTAAAAAATTCATAAAAATTCACCCCAACCATTTTTAGATGTGTAGAATTCAAAAATAAAATCCATTTTTTTAATATAATTTTTTAAATATTTTTAATTTAATTTTTAAATAATTTCATAATTTATTCCAAAAAATTAACTTTAAGACTATAACTCGTTTTATAACTCCTTGAGAAATTAATCAAGGTCCCATAAAATTATCTTATAGCCATAAGAAAGTAAATAAAAATATTATGATTACATTTTATGAAAATAAATTTCTATTTTAAATTATCAAATTAATTATAAAGGTTTAATTAAAATATTTATGACATACAAAACTACCAATACTTACACTATGGTAATTTTTTCACTTAAAATATGTCTAAATTGTATTTATAAATTCATGGGTGAAGTTTCTATTTTTTTTTGAGTTACTATTAATTACTATTCATTAATATTGTTAAAGGTATGTTACTATTCCTAAGGGTATGATACTATTCATAAAAAATTAAGTTTGTCTCATTAGACTCTAAATATTATTCTATACGCAATAGTGTATGTTAGTTCTTAGAAATTTAAAACACAGAGGTGGAAAGATTATGTTTATTCACTAGGTTATAACAAAGTGGTGTTTGGTAGAGACTGATTGTTTCATGCATTCAATATAAAATTTATTTGCAAAATCATGGGGTGTTACAAGTAGCTAACCCATGTATTAGGGAAAACCGAAGTCACCCAAGTTGGGAATTATTGTTCTTGTTTTTCATTGTAACATTTGAGGATATTTCACCATTGGATGATGCACTTGTTCTGTGATGTGATATTTTTGTGATAATTTTATCGTGGCTAGAATGGAATGAGGTTGTGCTTTCATACCCCATTTTAAGAATGTAAGTATATAAGTGACATAAATCATGGTAGGGACACACACAGGATGATTGTGTAGTACATAAATGGTTGAATGCATTTGAATTTCTTAAAATTGAAGAAAATGGTGTCTAATGAAATGATGAAAATTAGTGAAAAGGGAAATATAATAATAATAATGGTAATGTAATTATGATAAAATAAGGTTATAAATGGTCCAAAATGATAATTGTAGCAAGTTGTGAAATGGGAAATGTTCCTAGGAGGAAATACATTCATGGTAAGTATGAAAATAGTTTTAAAATGGTGTCCAATGTATGATTTGTAACAATTTAAGTTGTTTTACACATGTTATCCATGGTCCTCAATGGGGATGGTCAAGAGTATTTTTTTGGATGTGATGATGACTTTTGGGATAGTGTACGCAATGGGTTGTTATGATCAGAGGATAGCATTTTTTATAAAAAATGTAGAAGCATTAGGTTATGTGTTTTAAAGCTTGTGTTTTTCATTTTAGAGAAACTCCACCACAAAGATGGGTATCATTGGGGAGACAAGATTATTTTGTTTATAATTCTCCCCCAGTAGTGCAGAAATAAGACCTGGTGATTCAGGAAAATATAGAAGAGCAGTTCTGTGATAAATTTTCTCATTTCATGCAGATGATGGAATAGGACCTGGGGAGGGTTGTATCGAGTATGTTCGAGCTGGGCAAGTATTTTTTGTTGCAGTACCATCCCACATTTACTGAAGAGGTTAGGATAAAGGCATCCAAGTTCTGGATAGAATCTATCTATATGATTCATGATCAAATAGAGACTCCTTATGAGATGCAAGTAAAGTTAGAAGCCAATATTTTTCTAGGTCAGGAAATGAGTTGGTGGAACATCATATCTCAGATTGAGCAAGATGAAGTAATGATATAGAAATATTTTCATGAAAAGTTTCAATAACACTTCAACCTATATACCTTGAGGTAGAAGAAGGCTATGGAGTTAATGAGTTTGACCCAGGGGTTGTGTCGGTGATGGATTATGATAGTCAGTTCACTAACAGGTGTCTCTTCTTCACGATGTTATAAAGAGATGAAGCGAATATGGAAAAATGTTTCTAGGATTAGATCAAATATAATATCTTGTCCCATGTTAATATCTTCCATTTGAGGTGGTTTGTAGAGGTAATGGACTATGAATTTATCTCATAAGGGAACCTAAAGGGGGATTAAGTTAATGGACTTGCGGTTCCAGCTATGGGGATGAGTAGGGTGGCTTCGGAGGGCAGGAATCATCGTTTTTAGGTTTTACATTAGAGATAAAGTGCACAGAGTAGTCATAAGAGAGTTATAGTCTCTTAGGGTAGTGATCAGGTGTTCAATTATAGTGTGGTAGTTCAGGGAACATGCACAGCCAGTTTCTTTGACCACCAATTGAATGTCATTTGTGTGGAGGGTTGGGAAATATACAGAGGCTCTATAAGAACCTTTGATATTTAGGCACTAATATAGGTTAGAGGAAGATTTCGAGTGTAGGAATGGGGTCAGTTACCCCATATCAGGAAGGTATTTGGAGCTTTATGGGTCGTACTAGTAGGGGTGGTGGATGTGGAACTCTAGAGTGAGATCATCCAAACCATTAGGGTAGTGCACTTCATTGTACTCAAGCTAAATCCCATGGTATAGTGATGGGTCATCTTTACGTAGTTTAGTCTACTCCTATAAGTGGAAAGGTTAGACCATCTATCATTTGAGGTATGATTATTGTAACTTCCACACTCTCTAGTTCTATATTTGACACATGTGCCACACATTCTTTTATTTCTATATAGTTCTTAGTTTTTTGGGCCTAGTTGTGGAACGTGCATGTGGGTTTTTATAAATTGATACTCTGATTAGGGCGTGATATGAGGATATTAGACAATGTAATGTTTGTTCTTTAGATTGTTTTGGGTACTATTTTCAATGGAACTTATCTTTCATCGAGATTTCAGGTTTTGACTTGATTTTGGGTATGGAATGGCTGGTGTTTTACCAAGACCATATCGAATGTTACCGATATCGGGTAACATTTACTTCTCTCGAGGGAGACAGTTATGTCCTTTTAGTGAGTGGGATTCTTGAGCAGGTCATGAAGGTCCATTTTTTCTAGTAATTTGGAGAACTCATGGCCAAAGTGGCCTTTTAGGCATTAAATGAAGGTGAAATAGAGCACCCAACCTTCCCTCTTATTTTGGATCAATTTCAGAATGTGTTTATTGAGGACTTATCAATGTTTCCACCCGAGAAATATTTTGACTTTATGATCGAGTTGTTGACAGGGGAAGAACCAGTTTCCATTCTTCCATAGAAAATGGCACCAGAAAAACACCAGGTACATAATGTTCAGCTAGATGGGTTGTATCATAAATGGATTTTCCTTCCTAGTATATCACCTTGGTGACCTATCATGTTGTTTTCTAAGAATCTTGATGGATATTTAAGGTTATGTGTTGACTATAGAAAGTTGAATCATATTACAGTTAAGAAAAGATACCCACTTCCCACAATTGATAACCTTTTTGACCAACTGAAGGTTGATTTAGTGTTCTCCAAGATCGATTTGAGTTCTGGATATCATTAGTTGAGGGTTAAATCTTCTAACGTACCACAGACAAGTTTTAGATGTAGGTATAGGTTGTATGAGTTTTTAGTGATGTCATTCGAGTTGACCAACACACCCTGTGTGTTCACGGATTTAATGAAATAAATATTTCACACATACCTGGAGCATTTTTCATTATCTTCATTGATGACATCTTATTGTACTCTAGAACTCTTGACAATCTGGCCAAACATCTTAACATCATCCTGAGCACACTAAGAGAGAGTAAGATTTTTTCTAAACTACTAAAATTCCATTTATGGATTGATATAGTGAATTTCTTAGTTAACTTTATTTTTTAATAAGGTAAGTTAGTGGATATATATAAATTGGAGGTTTTGGTATCGTAGGAGTATCCTAACGATGTTTCTAATGTTTGAAGTTTTCTAGGATTGGATGGTTATTACTAAAGGTTTGTTAAATATTTCTCTTATTTTGTTGTTCCAATCTTAGGATTAACCAAGAAAGGGGTTAAGTTTGAGTGGTTTGATTCATGTTATAATGACTTCCATGATTTAAAGAAGCGGTTGATGACTGCACCATTCCTGATCTTACCGAAGTCAATAAAGAGGTACACCATGTTCTGTGATGCATCTGGTGTTGAACATGGGGCAGTGTTGATGTAGGATGATTGGGTTGTAACTTTTATTTCAAGACATTTGATACCTCATGAAATAAATTACCCTACTCAAAATCTTTAGTTGGATACTATAGTTTATGCCTTAAAATGTGGGAAGCATTTCTTTTAAAGAGAAAATTTCATGATATTTTCCAGTTATGAAAGTCTTATTTAAATTTTATCTCAGTGTTATTGGAATCTTCAGTAATGAAGATGGGTTTAATACATGAAGTATTTTGACTTTGAGTTCATCTACATGCCTAAAAAAGGAAATATTGTTGAAAATTCTCCGAGTCTTAAGACTCAAAATAAAGTTGTTTGGGAATCCATCTTCGAGTTGAGAATGATGGCCTTATCTATTGAGAATCACCTAGAGATGTGGGATGGGCACAAGTAGATGAATATTTCTTCAATAGTAGTTTAGTTTTTGATTTTTAGGCGGGTCTAGGGGAGTCATCTTGAGGATCTAGAGGGTATTTATATGAAGGAATGTCTTAAATATGGGGAGTAACCTTCAATTTTTGTTTTTTTATGATGGGATTGCTAGTGTTTGTGGCCATGTGGTTCTGTCGGTGTGTATGTTGGAATATTTGATGCATGAGCTCTATGCATCGAAGTGGTTAGTGCATTCTGGTTTGACTAATGTGTATCATGATCTTTGTAGGTAGTATTGGTGCCCAAGAATGAAGAAAGATGTTGCATTTTTTGTGGGGTGATGTCTTACCTGTCAACAGGTGAAGAAAAAGCATCAATGCCCAAGTGGTTTGTTACAACCATTTCCTATTCTAGAATGGAAGTGGGATAATGTGATGATGTATTTCATAATGGTTCTTACAAGGAAAACTCGAAATAATGATGTGATTTGAGTTGTTTTGGATCGATTAAGGAAGGTGGATCATTTATTAGCAATTTGAAAGACCTTCAAAATATACCAATTAAGCGATCTATATGCTTAAGAAATCATGCAGTTGTATAGACTACTAAGGACTATAGTTCTGGAACATGATCTTCATTTTTCATGATGCTTCTATTAGGGATTACAAAAGGTTCTTGTATCCTAGGTGTTTTTGAGTATGGATTTTCACCCATAGATGTATAGGTATTCAAAGCATATAACTTAGGTGTTAGATGACATGTTAAGGGCATGTATCCTATATTTCGGTGGTTTATGGGAAAATAACTTATCGCTTATTGAGTTTTCCAACAAAAATAGTTTTCATACTGTGATTTAGATGGAACCTTTTGAGGAACTCTATGGGAGATTGTTTAGATCTCTATTGCGTTGGTTATAATCTATGGAGTCTAAGCTATTGGGATTGAGTCTCATACAGGAGACAGAAGAAAAGGTTCAATTGATTAAAATATTCATGTAAATTGCTCAGAGTTGGTAGAATTTTTGTGTAGATTAGATTTGTAGACCTCTTGAGTTTATGGTGGGTGATAGTGTGTTTCTTTTGGTGTCTCCAAGGTTGGGTCACCATCGGATTCAGAAACAAGTCAAGTTGGCTCCTAGGTACATGAGGCCATTTGATATTCTAATGAGGATCGGCCTGGTGTATTACTGATTGGATCTTCCCCAATGGTAGAGTGGAATGCATGTTTGTTATTTTTAACATCTTTGACAGTATCCCCCTAATCCATTTCATGTGATTAATGTTGAGGATGTAGGACTTGGGGATGATGCATCCTTTGAGGACCATCTGGTTTTTATAGTATATCATAAGTTGAAAGTATTTTGAAGCAAGACTATACCCTTAGTTAGATATTTGTTAAAATACAGAAACATTTAGGAATAAATGTGGGAAAGGTATTTGACTATGTGGGCCTAGTTTCATGACCTCTTTTCTTTATAAACTCAATGATGCTTTGGATTGTGGGTCGAGGATGAGCCATTATAAGGTGGAGAGGCTGTAAGATCCATGACTATGTGTAGGTATTCCCTTTTTTAGATTTTGGTATCAATCTCTTTTTTTTTAATAAAATTATTTCTCAGAGTATGAGGGGCATCGGGGGTGTTCTGGGTTTTTGGACCTCAAAGGAAGGAATATCGAGTCAACCTATGCAAGGGGCATGGTTAGTGTGTGGCTAAGTAAATCGTACGGACTTCCCAGAAAACCATGAAACTTGGACAGTGGAAAATCACACTATTGGTGCATGGTTTTTCAAACCATGTATCCTACCCAGGTAACCATTCGACCCAACTCCCCATGGATAGTGGTTTGTGCACAGTTTGAAAAATTGTGCGGGTAAACCGTATTCCACATTAAAATTTATAAAAATTAAAAAATTTCTACCTTAGTATTTTTATGTTACACACTATTTTCTACCCCTTTCTTCTACATATATCCCTAGTGACGAACTAGAACCCTAAAAAGCTTTCAAGGATCAATCTCCATCATTTCTTGGTCGTTATGAGCATCATTGGTTGTCGAACGAATCTCCAAGTAAGCAAAATCTCACTCTTGATTCTCTTTTCCAGATTAGGGCTTGTATCTTGGGAAATCTTCTGATGAATTCCTAAAACTTTATTTCTCTAGTGTTTTATAGGTTAATAATTCGCATGGGTTCTTGAATCCATATCTAAGGTCGTGATTAAAAGTCTGTTCATCAATGGATTTGAGGTAGGTGGTCTATAAGTTATATCTTGTAACTTTGTGTGGATTTGTGCATGTTTGAGTGTGTTCTTAGTTATCCCATGTTCTTCTTTGGATTCCTTGGTGAGATTTGGTGTAATGAACATCTTGATAATGAATTTAACCCCTCATGATCCCTATGGGATTCAATGAGGATGATTTGACTGATTAATG
This sequence comes from Viscum album, assembly GCA_963277665.1. Classification (NCBI taxonomy): domain Eukaryota; kingdom Viridiplantae; phylum Streptophyta; class Magnoliopsida; order Santalales; family Viscaceae; genus Viscum; species Viscum album. Next base: position 1,329,243,610 of record OY728143.1, read on the forward strand.
CCCATCCATGGGGTACACCGACACTCTCTAACCAAGGAGTGGTAAAGTCAAGTGTGGAATTGGAATGTGAAACATAGAGCCTTTGTCGAACAAGTTAATATGTTTATTTGGTTTTAAATGGAATATTGATAGTTGTGCCTATGGTTGATATAGGCATGATGGGTTATTTGTAATGACATGGAAATGGGTAAATTAGGTTAATTTAGATCATGTATAATGGCTTATAAATTATAATATAAATTCCTATGAGGAAAAGTTCATCTGAAATGATGAACATGTTAAATTATTAATGGCCTATGAATTCAAGAATGTGTGAATTGATCATTATAATGAAATTGATTCATATATTTAACGGGTTAATGCATGGGAAATGAATAATGGGTTAAGTGAGTTAACATATGGAAATGGTTGAATATGTTAAATGTGTTAATTTAGAACAAATAATGAATATGATTAATGATATTAGGAATATTAAGTGATAAATGGGTTAAATAGTAATGAAGTGTAAATGTAAATGTGTTAATGGGTATGGCACAATATTATTTCCCACGTTGATTGTTATGACTTGTGATTTATATTTTTATTATATGTGTTTGGTTATTATATGGTATGTGTGTGGTGAATGGAATGAAAAGAATATGAACATGGATTGATAGTGTTGGGTATTGACTGAGGTTCTACTCATATGGGTTGAGTTAGACTGATGCTCTAAACTCCATCCCATAATTAATGGGTTAGGGAATGGGATGGAGCTCTATTCCCCTAACAGTTTCATTCCACCAAGGATAAGGCTTTGAGGTGATGAAAATGTGTTTATCCTTAGTGATATTGGGACTTCACTTATTACCTTATGTGTAGTGATGAGTTCATTGAAACCTTTTGTGAATGACGTAAATTCCTAACCCATGGAACTCATGTTGATAATGAATTAAGTAATGAAGAAGATTCAAATAATGAATTTGGTAATAATGTTAGTAATGATTAATGTAAACATTGTTAACTAATGGTGCTTGAACTATTTTTTATTTACTTTTTATTTATTTAGTACTTTCATTCATTATATGGTTAGACTAAATATCTTGTAGACACTACTGGCGGTGGCATACTAGGTTGTACTCACACCATGCTCGGGCAGTCATTGGGTACCCAAGCATATTTCATGCTCCCAAGTCAAGATAAGTACAAAGGACCCTTTCTTGGGTGTTTATTTTGGATTGGGATGTACATTAATGAGGTTCTACACAAACTCAGGATCATTTTTTGGATTAATTTATTTTTCTTTATTTAGTGTTTTTCAATAAGCATTGTTAGCAGGAGATAACATATTTACTATTGGCTATGGTTTATACCCAGTTTTGGGATATGGTTGTTTATGCATGTTAATTGGTTATTACATGTTGTTTCCATTATTCTATTTACTTTATGTTGTGTCCTACTCTAGTAAAGATGATATAGTCTCCCTAGGTGACCTTTTAGACCCTCGCTGCTAGTCAGTAGCCTTTAGCATATGGGGAAGAGTGCCTGAGGTCATGTGACGACCCGGCATAGGGCATCAGTTTAGTGGCTCCAAGGTTAGGGATATTAAATAATATATATAATTTAAAGTTTTATATTTATAGGATGTAAATTCATTATATATATTTATATATAAGTATTTTATTATTCTACGATTGTCATATATATTTAAGTATTTTTTTTAAAGTTTATAATTATTTAATCTAAATATTTTTAAGTATTTTTTATGGTTTTATTATATATATATATATATATTAAAAACAAAAATACATATATGATTTATTAAATTTTTAATATCATATAATTTTGAGTCTTCTAGTTTCAATTTTATCATTATGTATATATTTTTATTTATACACATCTTTAGTTTTATATTCTTCAAAACATATATGCATGTACTTCTAATTATGGTAGTTATTTAAATTTATATTTATTTAAAAAAATCATACTAATTATTCATTTGTACGAATATATATAAATATATATATGTGTGTGTGTATTTTTTGCTATTATTTTGTGATTTTAATAACTAAGAAATTCATTTCAAATCAAGAATTTAACTCAATTTAACATTTCCAAGTTCAGAAAGGATAAAATATTACTTTTATAATTTTATGTATATTATATAATTTTTTATGCCTATGATTATTTAACCATTATTTTATGATAATAGTAAAATACAATTGTTATTATGTAAAGGGTTCAAGCATTTATATTATTATTGTATGTATAAAATGATATTGTCAAATATCACATTTTTGAATCAAGTAAATGTGTAATTAATATCTTCATTTATGGTTGAATATTTAAATGATAAAGTTTATCACTTCATAAAAGGTATTTTATGAGGTTATGAACAAAGTTTTGAATACATGGATGTTAATTATTTTTGTTAATATTCCATGAAAATACTAATTGACATGAGTTCTGGTTACACCAAAACCCACAAGTGATTTCCGATAAAAGCTTCATATATATATATATATATATATATATATTTAAAAGGAAGTTTGAGTGGTTTGTGTGTGTTAAATTCATGATTTTATTTTATTTAATACAATATATCTTTTGAAAAACATGTATATATATGTGTGGAGGTGTGTGTAAGGAAGGCTTAAAATGTTTTTTCTTATCAAATTAGGCACTTGAGATTTCTAAGCATGATATAGAGTGGGGAGTGAACTTATACCTCCTAAATTCGGGTAGGGCCAGATAGCCTTTAACTTTTTATGTGGCCCCATGGTTTTATTTTTCAACAGCTTGATTCATGTTTTTTGAAAAATCACTAGATTATTTTTAAATCATTTTCAAATAATAATTATTTTCAATGTATTATAATATTTTTATAAAGTAATTTTGCAATGGTATTTTTCACTACTCCTTTATAAAACCCCTTAGTGGAAAATTATGTTCATCCCTTAGTTTAAATTATTTTTGACTGGTTTAGATTAATTTTTCTGAAGTTGTTAGCTTTACTTATGGAGTAATATCACACAAAACAATTTAGTGTTTTTATTTTATTTTTATATAGATTTGATAAAATGTAATTTCATTGCCTAATTTTTAAAAACCTAAACAAAAAAAGCTCATGGTATATAAAATGATCTCTGTGTTTTTCAGTTTTCTTTTTAAAAAAGCCACAAAATTTTTTGGTATTGAATTCAAAAGCATGGGTATGAGTTTTTATACATAGTATTAGAGAAAAATACTAGAAAAAATCAAATATTAAATGTTGTTAGAGTATAGATGTTTAGCAGTTCTAGTTTTTCTTAACTCTAAAGATGGAAATTGTGAATTTTCTTAAATCCACCGAACAAATTGCAAGGAAAAAATTATTTTATGGGGGAAGAAGTTAACTTCCCAGAAATTTCTAATTGATTAAAAAATGAATTATATTTTAAATAAATTCAGACATGAAATATCTTTTATAAAACTACGTGATTTTATTTAATCAAATTTTTTTTTTTTTGATTGTTATTTTTTTCCAAAAATATCACATTTATTATACATGATGAAATATTAAATAATTTAACAATGCTTTATGAAAAATATGGTCTTAAAATCATAAGTTATAATTGTGTTAAAAATTTATTAAGAAAAATGATTTTATTTTAATTTAATATTCAAAATTATAAAACAATACCATATTTATAAACATGGTATTATTTTGAAAAATTTAAAATACATGTTATTTTAAAATCAATAAAATTTTGTTTTAATAAAAAAATTAAACTTATTTTTAGGTACTGTTTATAAATATTATATAATAATATTTTATCAAATATTTTTCATGAAATAATATTTTGTAAAAATAATTATTATTTTAATGAAAATAAATAAAAATAATGAAAAGTAATATAAAAAGCAATATATTATTATAAACATAACTATTATAAATTTATACTGTTTTTAATTATGAATTATGATATAAGTATTATTATATTATTTTTATAACATTATTACTATTTTAAAAAAATTATAAAACTGTGAGTTATGATTATATGTAAATATGAAATTATAACGATTTAGTCAAATAAAATGTTGAAATTATACATATATTATAGTTATTTTATTATTAAGAAATCATATTTCGTATGTGTAAAAAAAACAAACAAATGAATTAATATTATAATAAAATGAAAATGGATAACGATAAAACAAATTGAAAAAAAATAAATTGGATGGGGTAAAATCGAATTGAGGGTTCAGGTCGAGTGTTGGGGGGTTTCGATCGATGAGGTCATGTGAACCTTGGGTTGAAGCCAGCATAGGTGATTGCAATCGAGATGGAGGTCGAGTGTTGGGGGTTTCGATCGATGGAGTATGACTTTCAGTGTGAAGCCCGGGTGAGATCTCCCACCAACAAACCAAGCGATGCCAAAGGATATTCGTAGTGGTTTAGGATTCGGCTACTAGACAGGATCAGAATCTAGATCTAAGGGATTTGGATCTTATTTAACCTAGAATGTTATGTGTTTGTTTTTATTTTTATGTCTGTGAATATATCCAGTTAACTGTAATGCTTGCCTTTTTCCACTTTTCTTCATTATTAATTGTCTGCTACCTATTTTATTTTGTGGACTGCTCGATCTGCATGCACGATTTGGATATAGATTTGGTTAATCATGAATTTTTTCTTATTATTAACTCCTCATTTATAATAATTTATCTTTAGGTTTGGGACTATTGATATAAATTCAACCATTTTGGATATCCTTTTATGGTCATTTTAAGTTGTTCTTTTTGTAAATGTTTTTTTCTAGTTTTGTATCATTATTCTTCGTTGTCTTCATATACAGACCTATCTTGCTCCGCAAGCTTATAAGATTCATTGTTTTGGTATGTCTCTAATTATTTTATGGTTTGTAGATAATAATTTATCCAATTATATAAATATTTATATCATTGTATAATAGTAGAGGTGATGTCTATAAAATCATTATACCAATGTGAAAATGTAAATGTCTAAACCAATTTTTAGTCCAGAGAGAGTGTGATAGAGTTTGATGCATTCTGATTTTATACAAACTAATTTTGGGTATATATTTATTTTTATCAAAAATTATGTTTAAATATTAATTTATTCTTCTGTTAGAATTTTCTTCAAAAAAATGATTCCATTATTGAAATTACTTCTAAATATGTACAATTAAGGGGTGTATATTTTTTTTAAACTTGTCCAGTTATCTGTTAATTTGAAATTGTGGCAATTTTTTTGTTAGGGGAATTTATTTATCTAATTATTGAAAACCATAAAATCTAAGTCTTTAAAATTTCATGTTATATATATATATAATTTCTAATTTTATATTTATATGATGTAAATTCAAGGATTATATATATATATATATTAGTCTAAGATTTTCATATATATCTAAGTATTATTTTTTCAATTAGATTATTATTTAATATAAAATTTTCTAAGTATTTTTTATTGGGTGTATTCTATATATGTATTTGTCATACAAACATATATACATATATGATTTATTCAATGCTTAAGATCATATTATTTTATGAATTCTAGTTTCAAGTTTATAATTATTTAAATATGTGTATTTATATACATCTTCATGTTTATGTTTTTCAAAAAATATATGCATGTACTTTTATTTACGGTAGTGCTTTCAATTCATATTTAAATGAGGTTTTTTCATACTAATTTTGTATGTGTATAAATATATACATATATGTATGTTTGGGAATTATTAAAAATATTTTAATGAAAAATAAATTCATTTTAAATCATGAATTTTTCTCAGTTTAATATTTCCAATTTGATAAAGGATAGAATGTTACTTTTAAAATTTTATGTATATTATAAAATATTTTATTCTTATCATTATTTACCCATTTATTTATGAGAATAGTATAATACAATTTCTATTATGTGAAGTGTTCACGCATTTACACTATTGTTGTATGTATAAAATGATATTGTAAAATATCGCATTTTTTAATCAAGTAAATGAGTACTTAATATCTTCATTTAAGGATGAATATTTAAATGATAAATTTTAATATTTCATAAATGGTATTTTATGAGGTTATAAATGAAAGTTTGAATACATGGATGTTAATTAGTTTTGCTACCAGTCCATACAAAGATTAATTAACATGAGTTTTGGTTGTACCAAAACTCGCAAGTGATTTGTACTATAAGATTCATATTTATATATATATTTATATATAAATGGGTGTTTGTTCTTATTAAATGTATGATTTTATTTTTCTTAAATCAAAATATCCAGTGAAAAAAATGTATATATGTGTATATATATATATATGGAAAGATTATTATTTTTATTGAATTAGATTCTTGATCTTTGTAAATATGATTGGGAGTGGGGAGTGACCTTGTCCATCAAGAAAGTGGGTAGGCCCAGGTAGCCTTCAATTTTTCAAGTGGCCCCATGGTTTTGTTTTGAAGAGCATGCTTTTTTTAAAAAAATCCCTATATTATTTTCAAAGAATTTTTAAATAATAATTATATAAAAAAATATTATAAATTTTTATAAAGTAATTTTAAAAAGGCATTTTCACTGGTCTTTTAGAAAACCCTTTACTGAGAATTATGCCCATATATTATTTTAAATTATTTTCCACGGGCTAAGTAAAGCTTTTCTGAAGTCATTCTCTTTTCTTACAGAGTTAGCGTACACAAAAAAATTTAGTTATTTTATTTTATTTTATACATCTTTGATAAAATTTAATGTCATTGTCTCATTCTCTAAAACCTAGACCAGAAAATGTCCTTTTATATAAAATGATCTATGTATTTTTCAGTTTTCTTTTAAAAAATCTACACTACATTTTTTTTATGTCATAAATATGGAAGTGTTGGTTCAGGGTGTTATACTTGGTATCAGAGAAATGCTCTAGAAAACCTTATAGAATATATGTTTTTAGAGTATATAAGTTTCATAGTTCTCGTTTTTCTTAATTCTAAAGATGGAAATTCATAATTTCCTTATGTCCGTTAAACTAATTGTGAAGGGAAAATTCATTTAATGGAAGAATAATGTAACTTAATATAAATTTCTAAGTGATTAATAAATGAATTAGAATTTAAAAAAAATTAGTCCTAAAATCTATTTTATAAAACTAAGTGATTTTATATAATCAAAATAAATTTTTTTTATTTTGTTTTTTATTTTTTCTAAAAATACCATCCTTATTATAAATGGTGAAATATTAAAATATTTATTATTTCTTTTATGAGAAATTTAGTTTTCAAATCTTATGTTATAATGTTTTTAAATAAGATATTAATAAAAAAATTATTTTAATTTAATATTCAAAATTATAAAAAAAATATTGTTTTTATAAAAATGATATTATTTCAAATAATTAAAAATACATGTTATTTTAAAAGTAATAAAACGTGTTTTTATAAAAAATGAAATTATTTTTATGTACTGTTTATAATTATTATAAAACAATATTATATTAAATTATTTTTCATGAAATATGTTTTTCTAACATAATAATTTTTTTAATGAAAATAAATAAAAATAATTAAAGGTAATAGAAAAATTAATATATTATTATAAATGATGAAATAATTATTATTATATTATTTTTATAAAATTATTACTATTATAAATTTTGTTTTATACAATTACGAATTATGATTATATGTAAATATGAAATTATACCTATTTTGTTTGATTAAATGTTGAAATTATACATATATTATAATTACTTTGTTATTAAGAAATCAAATTTCATATGTTAAAAAAAATAATGAATTGAATTAAAAATAGAAGAAAATTAAAAATAGATAACGATAAAAAATGATTAAAAATAAATAAATTTGATGGGGTAAAATCGATTTGAGGTTTCGATTTCACCAAATGGGAGGCCGACAAGTACGGTTCACGTGGAGCCATGCCTGAGTGAACCTTAGGTTCAACCCGAAATTGTCGAGTGCAATCAAGATAAAGTTCAGTCATCGAGGGTTTCGACTGATGGAGTATGGGTGTTGGTGTGGAATCTGACTGAGATCATCCACAAGAAAACAAAATGATGTCAAAGGATATCTAAAGTGGTTTAGGGTTCGACCACTAGAAAGGATACAAATATAGATCTGAGGTTTCTAGATCTTCTTCAACCTAGTGAGGTATGTTTTTTTTTCTTTCTAAGTGTCCAAAACTATTCAGTTAATTATTATGATTACCTTGTTCCTCTTACCTTCATCATTCTCTATCTACTACCAACCTATTTTTTTATAGACCACTCGATCTATATGATCAATTTGAATATGGATTTGGTTAATAGAGAACTATGTCACATTATTGGTTCTTCATAAATACTCATTTCTCTTTTGGTTTTGGACCTTTAATATAAATTTGACCAATTTTGATATCTTGTTATGGTCATTATAAATTTTTCTTTTTGTCAACATTTTTGTGCTTGTATTGTATCTTTTTTATTGGTTGTATGCATCTATACACTCAGCATGAACCATAAGCTTATTAGAATCATTGTTTTGGTATCTCTATAAGTATTTAATGGTCCAACGATACGTATTTATCCAATTATATATATATATTTATATCACTATATATCAATAGAGGATATGGTTATAAAAGCCTTATACGACTGTGAAAATGTAAATTGATAAATCAATTTTCAGTCTCGTGAGGGCGTGATAGAGTCTGAAGCATTCTAGTTTTCTGCAATCCAAGTAAAGGATTATATTTATTTTTATTAAAAAATATGCTTGAATATGAATTTATTCTACCTTTAGAGTTTTTTTAAAAACATTTTTCATTTAAATATTGAAATCAATTCTAAACATTTATAATTAAGGGATGTGTATTTATTTTAAACTTATCCAATTATAGGTGAATTTAAACTCGTGATAATTCTATTAGAAGGGGAATTTTTTTTTTTTTTTAAACTATTAAACATGCAACTTTAAAATTCAAAGTTTTATATATATAATTACCATGTTTATATTTATAGGATGAGAATTCATGATTTATATATATACATATATATTTATATTTAGTCTATGAGTGTCATATATGTTTTATTATTTTTTTAAATTCTATAATTATTTACTATAAAATTTTGTATGTATTTTTTATTGGTGTATTATATATATTTATATATTATAAAAACGTATATACATATGTGATTTATTCAATGTTTAAGATCATAAAAATTTAAGACTTCTAGTTTCAAGTTTATAATTATGTACATATGTGTATTTATATACATCTTCAAGTTTATGTTCTTCAAAACATATATGTGTTTACTTCTTATTATGGTTTTTCTTTAAATTTATATTTAATTAATGTTTTTTCATTCTAATTATGCATATGTATAAATATATACATATATGTTTGTTTGTCTATTATTTCTTAATTTTAATGAATAAGAAATTCATTTCAAATCTGTAATTTTACTCAATTTAACATTTTTATATTGATAAAGGATGAAATATTACATTTTTTATTTTGTGTTGGTTATATAATTGTTTTTATTATGATTTTATACACATTATTTTATGATAATAGTAAAATAAAGTTGTTTTTTATTTGAAGGGTTCATGAATTTACACTATTTTTTTATGTATAAAGTGTTATTGCCAGATATCACATTTTGAATCAAGTAAATGAGTAGTTAATATCTTAATTTAGGGAATTTTATTTAAATGATAAAGTTTGACATTTCATAAAAGGTATTTTATGAGGTTATGAATGAAATTCTGAATACATGTATTTTAATTATTTTTATTAAAAGTCCATGCAAAGACTAATTAACATGAGTTTCGGTTGTACCCAAACTCACAAGTGACTTCTGATGAATTATATATATATATAAATGAAAGTGTGTGTGTATTAAATTCATGATTATATTTTTTTAAAGAAAAATCAACAAGGAAAAAATGTATATATATATATATAATGAAAATTTAAAATGTTTTTTTATAAAATTAGGTGCTTGAACATTTTCAACATGATAGAGAGTGGGGAGTGAACCCATCCCTCAACAAAGTGGGTAGGCCTAGACATCCTTTAATGTTTCAAGCGGTCCCATGGTTTTGTTTTTAAGATCTTGCTTAATGTTTTATGAGAAATAATTATATTATTTTTATAGAATTTTCAAATAATAATTATATTCAAATTATTATAATACGTTTATAAAGGCATTTTAGAAAGGTATTTTTCACTTGTCTTTTAGAAAACCCCATACTTGTCAATTATGATCACCCCTTGTTTTAAATTATTTTCCATAGTTTTAGTAGATTTTTTCTGAAGTCTTTTTCTTTACGTAGGGAGTTAGAGCATACAAAACAATTCGGTTATTTTATTTTATTTTATTTATCTTTGATACAAATGAATTTTTTTGTCTAATTATTCAAAACCTAGACTTGGAAAGGTCATGGAATGTAAAATTCTCTATGTATTTTTTAGTTGTCTTTTAAAAAAAATATATGTTCTGAATCTAAAAGCCTGGGTTTTGAGCATTATATTACTTATACGACGGGGTGGCCCAGATAGTGTTGGGTAATCCCATTACAAATTATATGATGGAGTGACCTAAATAGAATTGGGTAATCCCATTACAGCTCCTATGATAGGTCGGTCTAGATAGTTCTAGTGAGCCAATTATAGATTATGTGGTGGGTGCACTCAAAAAACACTGTAATTAATTGGGTAAATATTTATATATATCATGAGATAAACATAGATATAATGGGGAGTGAACCCAGTATAGTAAGAAAATTTTTCGAGTATAATAGTTTGGGGAGTGAAACCATTTCACTATAAGTAAAGGGTTGTGACTATGGATGGTGGTGTGTCCCACCTAGTATGTGTATCCCCCATGAACTACACTTATATTTTTTCAATGATCCATGAATTATAGGGAATGATTTTATATGATTATGTGTATGACACAAATTCGATGTCGTATTCCAATGTTATGCTCTAATGGGTCATTTTCATTGATTTCATTATGATTCATGTCTTATGAACTTCCAATCATTATGCTATGATTCGAGTCTATGATATTTGATATGAAAGGAATTATTTTTATTTGTTATTATAATGTTCTCATACCATTATTCTCATGTTATGATTATATATCTTCCTTGTTTACCCTTACTAAGAATCTAATCTCACCCATTCTTATGTTTCCTTTCCCCAGTTTATGGTGAAAGGTTTTAATTAGGAGTAATAAAGGGAAATATATTTGTGGGAAACACTGAAGATCCTTCACCAAACTAGAAGATTATGTTCCATGTTTCCAAATGAACTAAACTATTATAGTCCTCAAGAATGTGTTTGTGTAATGTAATGAATATTCATCTAAAAATATGAAATATCAATGTATGTTAAGACTAGGTTTCTATAGTTTGTATCAAAGTCAAGTTTTAGTTAAAATTTTCAAACTTGGATGATAAAACTTTATTAAGATCCCTTTGGATATTTATAAGAATATGTCTAAGGATATCTCTAATGATAAGTATTAGGATAATTTATTGTTTAGGGAGATGTCTTGGAATTTTGGTAAAGCATTGAGAGAGTGGTTTCTTTAAAATTAAAATCCTCTCTAGGTACTACAATTGGATGTGGATCTGGTACAGGTGTCACTAAAATAAAATCACCGCATAGCGTCGGTTTTTTCTCATATTGCAACGGCTTCATAAAACCATGGCAAAATTGGGTGTCGACAACCAATACATGGTGGTTTCTTCAATATAGCGTAGGTTTTCATTAAGTTTCATATAAACCATTTTAGCGGTGGGTTTTTTAGGTTTTTGTGATGGTTTACGAGGAAAAAATTCAATCTTTTTTAGAGATAGTTAAAACCACTGCTAAAAAAATCCAATTTTCCCCATGAAAACCGCTGCTCAAACGGCAAAAATGCCACTAAAATACATGCATTGTATAATTTAGTAGCGGTTTAAGATGCTTCCAATAATAGTCTACCACATTTTATAAGTAGTTTAAACCACCACTAAATATGATCCATTTAATTACAGGCAGTTTAAACTACCACTAAATGTATATTTACAAATAAAAAATTGTTGCTTGTTCTACAGCCCCAGTACTAGTACCCTAAAAAAACCATGTATAGAGCTTATATTACAGAATAATCTAATCCATATAATAGTATTCAGTAATCAACCATCTAAAATACTAATATAAACATCCTAACATAACTAAAATGAAAATATGATTGGCGACTACTCTTCCACACATGATATATAAACAAAATATGTTTGGTGACAACTCTATGCCATACATGATAATGAATATAGCTCCTCACCCTATCCACCTCCATCTCTACTTCTGGGTACCAGCACCTGTAAGACAATTATATTGAAAATTAAATATTTTTGTATATTTATATTTAAACATAAATCTAATAAATGTTTCAAAACTAAATGATTTTGAATTTTTTTAATTTACCTGCTCACCACCACTCATCATCGATGCAATATCACTTGGTACATATCTGTTCATATTCTAATATAAATCAATCAATGCTTTCTAAAAAGAATATATTAGAGTCCCTTGATCCTAAATTTTGTTTTTTATTGAAAAAAAATCTATATGAACATCTCAAGATAAGGAGTGACAATAAACAAGAGTAGATATGGCATAAATCCCTAATTTTCTGCCAATGTCCTCAGATGGTATGTGTCCCATACCCATCCCGCACATTCGACCAGTATGATCCTTCCCAAGCACTTGACCAATGTGGTCAGTCTGGGAGACTGAGTAGGACAACATAGGATTGGTATCCCATAGTTCTTTTGTAACTCCCCAACCCTAGTTACCCAGATTCACTGTATTATTACATATCATTAGCATGATCACAAGGAATCAAATCCAGAAAGACTAATCAGTTTAGTAGCCTTGGAAGTACTAGATACATACATATGTATTACATTACATTATAAAATGAAATCAAAAAACAACATTGTTTCCTTGAACACATTCATATCCCTTATAATATCCCTAAAAGTCAGTCATAATATAGTTCTTCACATTCTGGAAAAAATAAAACATAGAAAGGGGTGAGCTCATGCACTCAGTAAGGATAACAATATAGCTGAAACTTTCATAAATAAGCATAAACATTTAAGTAAATGTATAATACTAAAAAAAACCTTTTATTCTTAATCTTCAGAATAATCTGGAAAATATAAATCAAAAAATTCCATTTACTTATTTACATGGATAATATACTTGTCGAATAATTGCATGCAATATCAATAGCCAATTTTATAATGATGGAATGCATAATGACATAAATCATAACCATATAGTCAAGAACTAATTCCAAGAATAAAAATAAGATTTTTTCAAGGCCTTGTGACAAGACACTAGTTTGTATCATGAGACCTACCGATGCATTGAGGAGCTATAGTGGGCTCCACCCATCATTTACTAACTCTAATGCATTCCTCATATAAAAAGGTTAAAACATAACATAAACATTCATATTAAAACTAGAATATGAAATGTTAATAATTTATCCATAAACCACAAATGGTATAAAGATAACACATCTACAGTCAAACATATCACCAAACCTTCAAAACAATATGAAATATTTTTATAATAATAAATCAACTTCAAACAATATTAAAATCTATCAAAGGATGTTGACATGGATGAAATCAAAACTGTTTGATAGAAATATATCTTTATATTTTAAAATCATTTAAATTTAATTTAATTGAAAATATTATTATAAGATTTTAAGGGAAGCTACTAAGGTGTTATAATGGTGAAAAATAGTTTCACCCTCCGTATAAGTTAAAAAAACAATATTTTTTTAATTTTGTCAAAAACGTCATAAAGGACCTTGCTTGGAGAATGACAGAAAGATTCCTTTATAAAGATTTTGTAAAAATTAAAACAAGGTTATAAAATTACTTTAACACATAGTCTAGGAAATAGTGAAAATGTTTTGAAATACATTTTTGAGAAACATGGATGTCAATGATAAAGAGGTCCTAATAGATACTCACGTATAAACAATCACAGATAATGAAGAGATTGTAGAATTAACTCTTACCTTGTACTTTTACTTGGTAAAGGGTATGTTAACCACCAGTATAATAGTTAAATATTTTTTATTAAATTATAAAATAACCACATACATAAATATAATATCATATATGATCTTTTAATATTTATTTGTTAATAATATTTCAGTAGTATCATCGTTTCAGGTGTTAACTGATTCGTTTTCCTTTATATGTTTTTTTACACAAGTCATGTTTTTTATGAATAATATGTCTTTGATTCATATCCATAATGATATTAAGTTCTTAAAAATTATTTTTTAATCATAAAATTATATTTATTCTTGAATTATTATGATGGGGAATGAATCTCATCGCGTTCATGGAGACGGTAATCTGTACGTATGCACGAGCAACAATGTCATTATATTGATGGCGAAATTGTCTATAATTGGATGGTATATCATATATACAAAATAATTATAATATAATATTTATTATTTACATTATTGGAACTCATTATTGTACCCATCCAAATAATGAAGTGTTTGAATAACAAACTACACCACGACGTGGAGACGGTAAGCCGTACATAGGCACATATGGTGACTTTTCATTCATAAGATGGATAGAATAATGAATATGGTTTTACCATATTTATAATAACATCAAAGTATGTATAAGTTAATGGAGTTATTATTTTGGTATGTAAAAACAAAGAAATAGGAATTAGAAGAAGAAAAGAACTTTAAAAGATGTGGTGAAATTATTACCTCTTCTTTGGGTGCTTCCTTTTGAATTGATCTAAAGGGATCCTTATGTTGGATTTATAATAAAATTAATGCATTTAATTCGAAGTTATGATAGTTGGAATGATATTTGAGTAGTTTTTGTCTAATCTAAATGGCTTTGGAGGTGTGATTTTGAGAGAAGGGGAAGTACCCTTTTATAAGAGAGATGAGGGTCACTTTAGGAAAAGCTTGAAATATTATTTTATTATACAATAATATTCATTTTATAATGTATCCAAAATGATTTATTTCTAGGATAAGGTGGTAATGGGTCGAAAAAATCTCAAACAATAGGTTTTATATAGGTTTAGGTCACCATATTAACCTTATTTTTTATATTTAACTCTTAGTTTAATAGTTTAACTTTTACCATTTATTCTTGTGTTATTATAATAAATGGTTATTAAACATAATATAAAAATTCATGAGAACCCAAAGTGGATAATTATTGATATATATAACCTTATATATGTCCTTTGGCCAAATCTTATATTTTTAAGAATATTATATCAATTAATAATATAGTATTTGTTTTAAAAACTCATTTTTGTCAATTTGGAAACTATTAGGTATCTGATTTTTGATAAAGTCCTAAAAATATGATTACTTCGAACAGAATTAATTTAATAAACCCTAAAATGTCATATTAACCTATAAAATTCTTTTAATTCATCAAAAGTCTTAATTTACATTTATTTAGATATTTATTATATCAATTATTTTAATCGTTCATTAATAAGGTAATTACTGCATCATCATTTTGTCGTAAATAAATTTAATTATTTAATGTCTAAAAATTATAAATAAAATACCATTATGTAGTAAATAATTTTATCTTTCTAATTAACATTTATAGTTGAATTTATCTTACGTGTAACCCTATATTAAAAATGTTTTAGTTATGAAAATTTGAATTTAACACATTCAACTCTTCTTTAAATAAAATAATAATAAATGTCCTAATCTAGTCCAAGTGGACCAAAAGGATAATATTTTATTCTTAAGGTTTTTTTTGGTCTAAATACACTTATCTAATAGAATTAGTACATGTTTTAGGGTAATAATAATATCATCTTTACCTTTAATTAACCTATTTACTTTTAAGAGTGGTAAATAAAAGTCAAAACTTACCATTCATGAAAAATTATTTTCATCTTATTGAACAACATTTTACTTATAGATATCAACCGTGCCCTCGGATTTTTTAAATTTAATTCACAGAAGCGGTAAAATTACGTTTTATTCAAATTTGTTAATGTGCCTAGAATGTGGGTAAAAGACAATAAAAAGTTCAATTAAATTTTATATATCTAATTTTATTATAAAGTGACTCCAGTGAATTACATTGAAATAATATAGGTATTATGTATCTATTTTGACTTAAAATAAATTTAAATAAATAGCTGGTTTTAAACACTAATGCAGTGTTTTTCACTATTCATCAAAAATTGAATGTTTTCAGAAAAATACCAAAAGTTCACCCTAAGCTAATTTAGATATTCCAAATCCAAAAATGAATTCCATTTTGAAAAAAAATATTTATAAAGTTTCAAAAATTGGGTATTAATATTTATAATGGCTAGTTTTATTGGTCGTGGTGTGACAGAACTCGATGTTGCGTACATCGTAGGCTATTATATTATTCAAAGGAAAACGTATCGTGGAAGCTTGGGGTGTTACGTTCTCCCCTCCTTCAAATAATTTCGTCCTTGAAATTTTAAGAATATTATTGCATAAAAAGATTCGGGAGGATTTTCATCATATGTTCCTCGGGTTCCTATGTTGCCTCTTCCGTCTTATGATTTCTCCAAAGAACTTTCACCATACAAGTTGTATGGTTTCTCAACACTTGGTCTCTGGTATCATGAATTCTGATAGGCTCTTCCCAATAAAATAGGTCAGGTTTCAATTCTATTTCTTCATAGGTGAGTTCATGTGTTGGGTAAGGTATGCATTTTCTTAATAGTGAAACATGGAACACATCATGAACTTTGGAGATATTTGACAGCATTGCCAAACGATAAGCTACAAGTCCAATTCATTCTAGAATTTCGAAAGGTCCAATGTACGTGAGACATAATATACCCTTCTTACCGAATCGTATAACACCCTTCCATAGAAATGTCTTCAAGAAACCATGATCACCTACTTGAAATTCTAAATCCTTCCTTTGGTTATTGACATAGCTCCTTTTCCTTATTTGAGCTGCTTTTATGTGGGTTTCGATAACCTTCACCTTTTCCATTGCCTCCCCAATAAGTTTTAGTCCTACGAGTTTTCTTTCACCAACCTCATCCCAACAACTTGGTGTGTGGCATCTCTTTTCATATAACGCATCATATGGTGCCATTTGAATACTTGAATGGAAGCTATTATTATAAGAAAATTATACCAGAGGTAAATATTGATCCCACATACCTTGAAAGTCAAGTGAGAAAGATCTCAACATGTCTTCTAAGGTTTGAATAGTTCATTCTGATTGTCCATAAGTTTGAGGGTGGTAGGCAGTTCTCAAACAATGTTTAGTTTATAAGGCCTTCTAAAGACTCTTCCAGAATATTGATGTAAAACAAGTATCATTATCAGAAACAATCAATAGGGGTACACCATGAAGTCTTACAACTTCATTAACATATATTCTTTCTAAACATTCAAGTGTTAAATCATCTCTTATAGCAAGAAAATGTGTTGACTGGTAAGATGATAAAAAATGACCCATATTTCATCATTCCTTCTAGGATCCTTTCCTAGTCCCATGACAAATTCCATCATAATATCATTCCATTTCCACTCAGGTATGTGAATAAGTTGCATGAATCCTCTAGGATGTTGTCTTCCAACCTTCACCTATTGACAAACCATACATCTTGATACATAATCTGCAATCTCCCTCTTCATGTTGTCCCACCAAAAATGTTCCTTCAAATCTCTATACATCTTAGTAAAACAAGAATTTATAGAGACTTTGGAGATATGAGAATCATCCAACAATTATATTTTTATATCAGGTATCTCGGTAACACAAAGTATCTTACAAATTTTCAAAATTCCATCTTCATATATGAAGTCACTCAATCTCCCATCATTCACAGCTTTAATATTCTTTTGAAACTCCCCATCATCAGTCTAAAAACTCTTTATCTATTCTAGTAAAGATGTTTTGGAAACTATTTGAATAAATATTTATGTTTCACCTTCCATGGTTATTCCCATTTCTATATTTACTAGATCCATAAAAATAGGATCCCTTACAACTCTCATCTTGTTCAAAACTCCATGATCCTTTCTGCTCAAAGCATCTTCCACCTTATTTTCCTTCCTTAGGTGGTAGTGTATAGTTCAATAATAATCCTTGAGTATTTTAAGCCATCTCCTTTTCCTCATGTTGAGTTCTTTTTGTGAGAAAATATAATTCAAACTCTTGTAATCAATATAAATCTCACATTTTTTACCATAGATATAGTGTATTCATATTTTCAGAGTAAATATTACTTCTGATAAATCAAGATCATGAGTGGGATAGTTTTTCTCATGAATTTTTATCTGTCGTTATGCATAGGCAAGAACTCTATCATTCTTCAAAAGGACACATCCAAGTCCTTTCTTTAAATCGTCACTATACATAATAAACTCATCATTCACCGATGGTAGATTCAGTATAGGATCATGGACTAGTATTATCTTCAGTTCTTCAAAACATTTTTCACACCCTTTTTTTCAAACAAATTTAACCCCTTTACATGTGATCTTGGTTAATGAGTTAGCCAATCGGGAAACTTTCTGTACAAAACACCGATAATAACCTTCTAAACCAATAAAACTATGTACCTTAGTTATACTTGTCGGTGCAGGCCATTCTTGGATTGCCTTGGTCTTTGAAGGTTCAATAGAGATTCCACCCTTAGAGATAATATGGCCAAGAAATGAAATCTCTTGAAGCCAGAATTCACACTTTCTGAACTTCCATTATAATTCATTTATTCTAAGAGTCTTTAGAATAGTGCACAAGTGATTTTCACAATCTTCGTAGATTTTGGAGTATACCAAGATATCATTAATAAATACCACTACAAAGTAATCAATATATTCCTTAAAAAATCTATTCATTAAATCCATGAATAGAGAGGGTGCATTAGTCAATCCAAAAGACATTACTGTAAACTCGTAATGCCGATACCTAGTACGAAATTTTTTTGTCGGAATATCTTCCTTATTCACACACAACTGATGATATCCAGATCCAAGGTAAATATTTGAAAAATATTGAGTTCCATGAAGTTGATCAAATAAATCATCAATGTGAGGTAGGGGATACTTGTTCATTATTGTAATAGCATTGATCTCCCTGTAGTCAATGCACAACCTCATAGATCCATATTTCTTCTTAACAAAAATAATATGGTCTCCACATGGAGAAACACTGGGGTGAATAAATCCTTTATTACTCAATTCCTATAATGGTTTATTTAGGTCCACTCATTCCACAGTGCCCATATTATAAAGGGTCTTAGATATGGGCCTTGAACCAGAAATTAAATCAATATAATACTAAATTACTCTATTTGGAGGATGTCCAGGTAAATCCTCTTGAAACACATCAACATATTCTTGCACAATAGGTACATATGCTATTTGAACATTCTATTCCTCACCCATAGTTACTTCATTCTCTTCCTCCCTAATAATTGAATTTCGTAGAGATACTGGGGCTGGATCTAGATAAGAATCAGGTGGTGACATTTCTTCTCTAAAGATAAGGTACTCTTTATCATCATCTAAAATTGTAACCTCCTTCTTCTTATAATAATGTTTTGCATCATGGTCAAAAATACAATCCATATTGAGAATTATATCTAATTCAATAATGGGTATAATGATGAGATCAGAAGATAAATATCATTTATATGTCTTAATGGGAAATGATTCACAAAACATTTTTGCAATGATACTTCCCTTAAGAGATTTGACTGACAACTCCCTTGTTAAATCAAATTGGAAATATCTAATTTCATTAGAAAACTAGGAAGATATGAAACAATTCAATTATATAGAATCAAATAAATCATTGGCTAAGTTTTAGGAAACCATTTAATTACCTGCCACCACATCTTTCGGAGCTTCAACCCCAGCAGTAGCGATCATATAAGCTTGGCCTTTTCTGAGGTAAGTTTCTTTGGCTCTTAGGACATTTATTTTCATAATTCCCCTTTTCTCTAAAATTATAGCATTCAATATTGACAGGATATTTCTTTCCCTTGCAATCACAATCTTTGTGGCCTTTTTCACCACACTTGAAACAGACTCCCATTCCCTTTAGGAAAGTACCAGGGTGTTTCTTCCCATATTTACCACATGATAGATATTAAATTTTTCACTTCATCCCCTTAATTCCATTTATAGAGTGTTCAACATGTCTCTTCTTCTCTTTCTTTGCTTTAAAGTTTTAAGTCGTAGAGAATTATTTTTTTTCTTGATAGCACATGAGACAATATCTTCGTATGATGAGAAGGATTTTGAGACTAATTCTCAATGTACAAATGGTTTTAACCCATCAAATAGTTGATAAATCTTACTCCTTGGGTTATGTATATAATTTTTTTCATGCCTTGATAACCTTGTAAAGTTAGCCTTATACTTTGCGACATTCTCATTCTCCTTTTGCCTCAGACTCACAAATTGTCTTTCCATATCCACTTGATGGTCACGAAGAAAGTATTTTTCTAAGAAAAGCTCTTTATACTCCCTATATTCTATATTTGATACTTCTTCAACTTCATTTTTGTTTTTAATTAATGACCACCATTGATCTTCATCTCCTGTGAGGCGATAAACTACCAGGACAACTTTTTCCTTTTCACTACTCCCCAAAGAATGAAATATTTTCTCAAAGGAACATATCCATGGATCAGCTACAAATGGATTTTTAGTCCCATTTAATGTTGGTGGTTTTTTTGTCATTAATCGGTCTAAAATTGATCCTCTGTGTTGTGGATCAGGGTGCTCTATATGGGTAAGGTTATTATTCCTAACCTGAGTGAGTTGTCCTAGTATGGTGATAAGTTGATCAGCAGCAGTTGTATCACCATCTCCACTATAATTATTAGAAGGGAAATACCTACATGGATTATGTGAATTGATACAGTTTCCATTACTTACACTATGTGCCATTTCTAAATAATGGAAAACACTAGATTAGTTTTTGAATCATAATACATAATTACAATCTTGTAAAACACTTAACATAAATTGAACAGTTTATGGATATAATACATAATCATAAAAATGTTTTCTTTGAGGAGGTTAATACTCATAAATCCTTCATAATGGTTTGTAAAGAAAATCTGAACTATCCTAAGCATATCCCCTGGGAGTGTCGTAACCAAGAGTGCAGCAAGGCCCATTGTCATGTAGTAGGATACCCTAGGTCAAGCCCGAAACTCCTTTTCGGAGTTCTCACTCCGAGGTACATCTGTGGCTGATCTTCTTCTACCTACTTGTATCCATATAGGGATGTAATTCTTGGAAAACTAAAAAAATCTCTACATTACCAAAATTCAAGGAAGTTCATCTATATTAATCCTTAATGTCTATCTTAGGGTAATGTTCTCTAATCAAAGTTTTTATAAATCTAGTTTCCAAGTCTTGTACTAAAATTCCTCTAATACCAACTATAACACCCCAACCCTAGTTACCCAGAGTTGGTGCATTATTACATATCATTGGAATGATCACAAGGGATCAAATCCCAAATGACCGATCAGTTTAGTAGCCTTGAAAGTACTAGATGCATACATTAGTTTTACATTACATTATAAAATGAAAAAAACAACAACATTGTCTCCTTGAACACATTCATATCCCTTATAATATCCCTATAAGTCAGTCATAATTTACTTCTTCACATCCTGGTAAAAATAAATCATTGAAAGGGAAAATCTGAGGTGCTCAGTAAGAATAACAATATAGTAGAAACTTTAATAAATAATCATAAACATTTAAGGAAATGTATAAGACTAAAACATAACCCTTTTAAACTTAAATTTCAGCATAATATGGTAAATATAAATCAAATAATATCATTTACTTATTCACATGGATATTCTACTAGTCAAATAATCACAAGAAATATCAATAGCCAATTTCATAATGATAGAGTGCATAATGTCGAACATCATAACCACATAGTCAAAGCATCATGCCAAGACTACAAATAATATTTTGTCAAGGCGTTTTTCCAAGACACTAGTTTTTCTCATGAGTCCTAACGATTCATCAAGGATCTATAGCGAGATCCACCCGTCACTTACTAAGTCCAATGCATTCCTCATATGAAAATGTTTAAACATAGAATAAACATTCGTATTGAAACTAGCATATGAAATATCAATACTTTATCCATAAACCATGAATGGTATAAAAATAACACATCCAAAGTCGAACATATCACAAAACCTTAAATGCAATATAGAATATTTGTATAATAATAAATCAAATTCAAAAAAGTTTAAAATCTATCAAAGGATGTTGACATGGATGAAATCAAAACTGTTTGAGAGAAATATCTCTTTCTATTTTGTAATACTTTAAAATTAATTTAATTTAAAATACTCTTATATTCTTTTAAGGGAAGTTTTAAAGGTGTTATGATGACAGAAAAGAGTCGCACCCGCTGTATAAGTTAAAAAATTCTTAATTTGGTTGAAAAGGTCGTAAAGGACCTTGTTTTGAAAACAAAGGAAAGATTCCTTTATAAACATTTTATAAAAAGTAAAAAAAGGGTATAAATGAATTTAACCCATAGTCTAGGAAATATTAAAAATGTTTTGAAATACATTTTTTAGAAACATGGATGTGGATGATAAAGATTTCCCAATAGATACTCATGTATAAACAACCTCAGATAATGAAGAGATTGTAGAATTAACCCTTACCTTATACTTTTCCTTGGTAGATGGTATATTAACCTCCTGTATAATAGTTAAATAATTGTTATTAAATTATACAATAACCACATACATAAATATGATATCATATATGATCTTATAATATTTCTTTGTTAATAATATTTCAGTAGTATCATCATTTCCGGTATTAACTGATTAGTTTTCCTTTTTATGTTTTGTTAAGTAAGTCATGTTTATTATGGATAAGATGTATTTGATTCATATTAAGAATTATATTATGTTCTTAATAATTGTTTTTTTAATCATAAAATGATATTTATTCTTGAATGATTACGATGGGTAATGAATCTCATCGCGTTCATGGAGACAGTAATCTGTACGTACACACAAGCGACAATATCTTTATATTGATGGTGAGATACTATGTAATTGGATGGTATATCATATATAAATAAAAATTAATATGTTATATTTATTATTTACATCAGTTACACTCATTATTATACCCATCCAAAAAATGAAGTGTTTGAATAACAAACTATACCACGACGTGGGGGCGGTAAGCCGTACGTACGCACGTATGGTGACTTGTCATTCATAGTATGGATAGAATAAGTAATATGGTTGTACCATATTTATAATAAAATCACAGTATGTATAAGGTAATAGAGTTATTATTTTTGTATGGAAACAACAAAGAAAGAGGATGTGGAAGAAGAAAAGAACATTAAAAGAGGTGGTGAAATTATTACCTCTTCTTCGGGTGTTTCCTTTTGAGTTAATCAAAATGGATCCTTATGTTGGCTTTCTGATCATAGTAATGCCTATAGGTAAAAGTCAGGGTATTTGGTAGGATATTTGAATAGGTTTTGGCTGATCCAAATGGCTTTAGTGGTGTGATTTTGAGAGAAGGGGAAGTACCCTTTTATAAGAGGGGTGAGGGTCACTTTAAGAATAGCTTAAAATATTATTTTATTATACAACCATATTCAGTTTATAATGGCACTAAAATGATTTATTTCGAGGATAAGGTAGAGATGGGTTGAAAACCTCTCAACCAATAGGTTTTAGACAGGTTCAGGTAACCATATTAACCTTATCCTTTATATTTAACTCTTAGTTAAATAGTTTAACTTTTACCATGTATTATTGTATTATTATAATAAATGGTTAATAAACTTACTATAAAAACCCAAGAGAACCAAAAGTGGTTTATAATTGATATATATAACTTTATATAAGTCCTTCAGTCAAACATTATATTTTTAGGAATATTATATCAATTAATAATATTGTATTTGTTTTAAAAGCTCAGTTATGTCAATTTTGACACTATTTGGTATCTGATTTTTGTTAAAGTTCTAACAACTTGATTACTTCGAAAAAAAATTATTTAATAAACTCTAACATGTCATATTATCCTATAAAATTCTTTTAATTCATAAAAAGTCTTTATTTACATTTAATTTTATATTTATAATATCAATTATTTTAATCTTTCATTAATAAGGTAATTATTGCATCATCATTATGTCATAAATAAATTTAATTATTTAATGTCTAAAAATTATAAATAAAATACCATTATTTAGGAAATATTTTTATTTTTCTAATGAATATTTATATTCGAATTTATCTTATGTGTAACTCTATATTAAAAAGGTTTTAGTTATGAAAATTTGAATTTAACACTTTTAACTTTTCTTTAAATAAAATAATAATAAATGTCCTAATCTAGTCCAAGTGGACCAAAATGATCATATTATATTCCTAAGGTTTTTTGTAGAAATACACTTATGCAATATAATTATGACATGTGTTAGGATAATAATAGTATCATTTTTACCTTTAATTACCCTATTTACTTTTAATTGTGGTAAATAAGTCAAAAGTTACTATTCACCAAAAATTATTTTCATTTAATTGAACCACATTTTACTTTCTGATATCAACTCTATCTCTTGGATTTTTGAAATTCTATTCACAGAAGTGGTAAAATTACGTTTTATGAAAATTTGCTAACGTGCCTAGAAGGTGGTTAAGAGACGGTAAAAAGTTCAGTAAAATTTTATATATCTAATTTTATTTTAAAATGACTCCAATAAATTACATTGAACTAATATAGTTATTATTTATCTATTTTAACTTAAAATAAATTTAAATAAAATAAATAATTATTTAAATAAAAAGTCGGTTTTAAACAATAATGGAGTGTTTTTCACTATTCATCAAAAATTGAAACTTTTTAGAAAAATACCAAAAATTCACCCTAAGCTAATTTTGATATTCTGAATCCAAAAATGAAGTCCATTTTAAAAATAAAATTTATAGAGTTTCAAAATTTGGGTTTTACTATTCATAATGGCTAGTTTGATTGGTCGTGGTGTGCTAAAACTCGAAGCTGCGTACAGCGCAAGCTATTGTATTATTCAAAGGGAAACGTACCATGGATGTTTGGGGTGTTACATCTTTAGTTTTTACCTATAAATAAAATAATAGTCATATTATAAGAAATATATATTGACATAGTGAAAAATTAAAATATGTTATTATAATGAAAAATTTATTCATACCCCAAATTCATTGGGAGACTCATTAAGAAAACTTCCATCAAATTTTTTATAAACATCGAACCATAGTTCTGTTCGGGATGATGTGTGCCCTAAACTCTGTGACTACATTAAACAAATATAAATCCACAATTATAATATATAAAATAGATAATATTTTATTTTAAATATTTAATCTAATTAAAATATTACCAAATTCAATCGGCTTCTAGAAAAAACTCTTTGACCCCTCGTTGTGAGGGATGATTTTCTTAGACCAGCTCGATGCATTATTCCTTGAAAGATACGGAAATAAATAAAATTTAATTTAATAGTAATGTATTAAAGGTTATATCCTTTTAATATACATGTATAAATTTAAAATGAGATTAATATAATAATATATATTTAAATATCATCTGCTTCTCATCACGATGTTTGTCAATAAAAACATTCCATTTCTTTTTGGGTACCCCATTGGGTACCTTGTCATACATCTGTTGGGTGCTCAACTAAGTATCATTCACATCGCCCGAAAATCTATATGTAAATTCATTCCATTTCTTTTCGTAATTTTTTAATGTTCACTTTCGTGCTAGCACATCAGCAACCATAAAGTGGAAAACGTCTATACAAAGAAATTTATTTTGAAAATATTATAATTTAGTAACATAATGACATTTAATTACATAATATTGTATTAAAATTACCTTTATTTTTTGAATCAAAATCTTCATTTTTCCAAGTTTAAGGAATATGCCACCAATCATCATAAGTAATAGGAAGGGAAACCGCCAATTGACCCAAAATCTGGCAAATTATTCCTACGGTGTCATCTGTAGAGACCCAATAAGATTCAAATGGGGCAACTATCTTCTCTCTGATCAGATTCCACATATATGAACTTTTGATATTTTTTCATTCTTTCATTGTTTCCATATTTTATGAGAAAATAGTTAGTATAAAAAAGTGAAATAAATTCATTCATATTAAAAATTTTACCTATAATTTTCACACTCCAGTATCCCCAGGAAGAACTAGAAGTGGCACCTCACTCTCTCACTGTTGAGGCTCTTGAAGGGGAAGGCATTGCCTAAGCTTCTAAAGGGATGCTCACAGAGGGTGTGAGAGATGGTATAGAGGGGAAATCGGATGGTGTCTCACATGCTGTATATAGGGAGACATATAGATCATCATCTATCAGTGTTTTCAATAAAACAACGTGACGCTTCCTCCTTGTCATTACTATCATTTAATAAAATAAAATTAAGTTCATAATATATATTTCAAAAAAATTATGCAAGAAAAAAAAAATTAAAAATGATAACATATGCACAATACTAAAAAAAATATACATAACAATGATAACGAATGACTATACAAATGATATAAGTGGTTTATAAATGAATGTATAATTGTACAAACAATCAGTTTCCCCTTCAATCATGTCATTGTCCTACTCCATTACATCATCCACTTTATCCACCCTTTCAAGAATAATATTTTCAATATCATTATGGAAAAATAAGTAAACTTCTTGATGTTGATGAGATTCAATATTATAGGTCAAATATTCCACTTCATCACCCATATCATACAAATCTCTTTGTTTTATGTGAGAAACTACACTCCACCCTTCATCCACAAAATCTTTCACATAATATACCATTTTATCTTGTGATGATAAGATATAAGGATCATGTAGTTCACAGTCATCAACATCCATCAAGCGAGATAACTTCATAGTAGTAAATTGAAAGGAATCTCTTTTAACACCTCTGATAATATTTACCCAATTTCAATTGAATAAAACAACTAAAAATTATTTTGGTAGTTTAATTCGATAATATCAGTCAACTTTTAATAGTATCCCACTTTATAAAATGTAAATATACCACTATTTTTTGTTTTTAAACCCTCTTATCGATCAACTGTACGAAATCTGAAGTCATTCACGTTGTAAGCGTCGAATTTTGTAGCTTGTTTTATAGGACCTCGAGCAATAAACTTAAAATATTCTAAAAACTCTTCACAAGTATTTGTATTCATTATCTACAGAAATAAATATACATTATTATATTTACAAAATATATGTTTTAATCTAATATCCGTATTTATTCTAATATTTAAGAAAGTACACGTCGTACAAACCATTCTACAAGATTTTTATTAACAAATTTTTTTTATCTTTCTAATTCCTTATTCAGCCTCTCATTCGTCTCTTTGTTTGTATTCTAAACTCTTTAATAAATGAATCTTCAATTTGACTATTCAACATCACATATCTATGTCCCTGTAATAATTCCATTTCTATAAGGGTAACATTTGAGGTCCTCCCAACTAATCAGCCAATAGCAGGAAATATTTTTGATTTCCCATGTATTTTAGATTCAGTTGATGTGTCATAAACACATCCAACATGATTAATTCTTATCTCAATATTATCCAATTATCTAGAACAAAAGATAAGATACTCCTCTTCTAAATAGCCTTCATAAATAGAACCTTATGTTTGACATTTATTTCTCACATATGATTTCAAATGCCCATGATATCTATGAAATAAAATAAAAAAACACAATTATGTGTTTAATTATGTTCCAATAATTGTTTACAAATTTAAAAACATATAAATAAATTACCTCTCAATTGTATACATCCATCGATAATGTACGAGGCCTCCTAATTTAGCTTCCTCAACCAAATGCACAGTTAAATGCATCATGACATTAAACAATGACGGAGGAAATATCATCTCCATTGTATAAAGTTTCAAGAAAAATATCTCATAAAGGTTTTCCAGCTCAAATGAATGTAGATATTTCTCACATATTAGTCTAAAAAATGAGCAAAATTGGAGTACAATAGTAGTAATCCTTTCAGGTAATAATGTACGTAATGCCAATGGTAGTAAATACTATAAAAAAATATATGAAACATTAATTTTAAATCCATGTAACCTATGATGCTTTAAGTCAACACACCTTGATATGTTACTTAAATACCCATCATATACCTTCACAAGTTTTAAAAATTGAAGGAATGTATCTTTATCACTATTTTTCATTGAAAAATTGTTGGAGCATACTTTTCTTTATAATATGGACAGAGATCATGTTTTATGTTCATTGGTTATAAGTCTTTCTAAGCATTGAGATGATCCTTAGACTTTCCATGATCACTAAGAAATGTGAAGATAAAAATTTCACAAAAATTATTCTCAATATGAATCACATCAAGATTATTCCATAACAAATTAAATTCCCAATACGGAAGTTTGAAGAAAATTCTTTTTTTGTTCCATTTTTGCATTCTGATTTCACTTGATGATACACTTCAAACTCATTTCCCACTATCATTAAAATGATACACCTTCCCAAATTTTTTTTCTACATTTCCAAGTTGTGCCATTATTTTAGAACCAGTTAACAACTTTGGAGGTAGTCTACAGTCAATAAAACCACAAAATTTTGACTTGTTCAGCCTAAATCTATGAGATGGATCGAGAAATCTTTGATGGCACAAGAATCACCATTTTCTACTATGAGGTAGACATTTGGGATCAAAATCAAATTTACAAATTGGACAAGCCAAACCTATATGAGTGTTCTAACCCAATAAATTCACAATTCTAGGGAAGTCATTAATGGTCCATATTAGAGCTGCTTTCATTTTGAACATTATTTTAGAAGAAGCCTCATATGTCTCATCATCGTTTCTTTATAACATTTGTAATTATTAAATTAAAGGCTGAAAGTATACATTAATATCATTTCATGGAATTTTTTTATAGTAATAATCATTTAAATGATAAATTAAATTGGTTTCATACACATCCACGAAGGCATATTGTAAGGGATCAAAACAACTATAAAAATTCTATAACTGGTACTCAAAGTCCCAAATGGCTTAAATCCATCAGCATCCAATCTCAATCGATCATTCCTAGATTAGATGAGAAATCAGGATGTAATGAATCAAATGTATCCCACGATTTTGAATCTCATGGATATCACATTGACCCATCATTGTTATTATCTACAAAATTCCACTTCATGTGTTCAGCTTTTTTTGATGACATGAATAACCTTTGAAATCGAGGCTTTAAATTAAAGTAATGTAAAACCTTTGTAGGTTTGTTACTTTTATTCATATTCATGGTAGTATGTTTATTTAGACTTCCAACGTCACCCATTGACTCCCATCTAGAATAAGAACATTTTTTTCAATTCTCTCTTCTTGAATCCTCTCTCCAATAAAGCATATAATCATTGGGAAACTCATGTATTTTTTATAATTTAGACCTAGACTATTAACAACTTTTTTCATAGCATAAAAATACTTATGGATTTTTGCTTCAATATATTCGTCACACAACAATTCTAATATCATGGACATCACCTTATTTGTAATTCCATATAGGCATTTGATATGGTACAACTTCAGCAGAAAAGAAATTTTTGAATAATTCAAACATACACTACACAACTCTTGATTTCCATCTTCATCTAAACCATGAAAGACATTTTTATTAGTGATGTTTTATCTTACATTAGTCTCTATAGAATCAAGAAGTGGATCCAATGATATGTTACAATCTTGATCTGGTTGGCCTACAGTCTCAAAAACATCACTTGTCATATTGCTATTTGTATCACCCTCAACTAGTTGTTCTGATATGTTTGGATGCTGATTTTGGTGTCTTGCAATGCCTAGTGAATCATTTATAAGGTTTTTTATTTCATTTTCCATTGTTGACGAAGTTGGGAGATCATTTTGTAGATTGAAATCAGTGCTCAACCTTTCTATAACGTTTGATTCTCCATGCCAAATCCAACACATATATTGTGTATTGAATTAATTCAATATAAAGTGTTCATTAAATTTATATCTATTCAACCAACTTTTAAATTTACATTTTGGACATGGACATCTTATTCTCTTATCAACAGATCGATTGGAAATTCCAAAATCTAAAAAATCCTCCAAACCCTTAGCTTGCTGAGGTGTGTTCCTTGGTAATGTGATCCATATTTTTTGCATATATATCACAATGTACCTACAGATTATTAAAAGAAATTAAACACATAACTATTAATAAAAATAAAAATATATTCATATATATAGTTTAAAAAATATAAATATATTAAATAATGTTTTACTATATAAATAAATAAATAAATAAATTATATATATAAGGGGATGTATTAAAACCATATTTTCCACATTTAATGATGGATGTAAAACTATATAGGATAGTCCTATGATCTTTAGTAGAAATATAAATTCAGGTATCTCTGTGTCATAGTGAGAGTGTTTTGTTTTAAGAAGATGACGTACCCATTGATTTGAAAAAGGAAAATGTGTAACATCATGTCCATTAATTAATTTTTGACAATATAGGACATCATGACCATTAATTATGAATAACATAGAGGACTATCATATATAGAGACTCCAAATAAATAATATATAGTATCATTTCAATTAATTACAATTAGAAATAAGGAACACCATGTCTGTATATTCTAAGTGAATGTTAATGAATGTCCTGTCCTTAAATTAATAATAAAATTAAGTAATTTCATGTACATTATAAATTTTATTAAGGATGTAATCACATTCCTTAAAAACTACATTCAAGGATAAAAAATAACACTAAATCCATTATTCAATTAATTTAATAATTTAATCCATATAGTTGCTAAATAATATGAGGGGATATGGTTTATAATCTGATCCACTATATCATTTTATTAACTCACTTTATCAAAGTTTACTAGCTAAATCGAATCCAAAAATTTATTAGTAGTGCTTAGGTCACAAAAGGGAATATATTTCATTATGGATTGTAGTGAAACTGACCCATGTGGTGGTTTGGTTTAGTTAATCAACCTCCAACCAGATATCAAGGTCTCTTATCTTGTCTAGAATTGAATTCCAACAATTAATTTTGGGGTTTATCTACTTTAGGAGAAATTTTGGGAAATTATGTAATATGGAACAACAAAAACTTCATATAAAAATGCAAAAAAAAGTTATGTAAAAGTATGATACCACCAACCTTATAAAAATATATGAATGTGTTAGACTGCATTTATTCACCTTTTAAAGGGATTTTCAACATTTAATAGAGAGAAAATGACCATAGGATATGAACATTGGATATGAACATTGAATGAGGGTATATAATCTTAAATGAGAGTAATTTACCTATTTATTGTAAATTAAGATAAACAAGAGATAATATTATATGCCACTAATTAAATCTATACATAAATAAAGTTGAAATTCAAATTCGTGAATTTCATTTCATACATAATTGAAAATTTTAAATTTTCCCAAAATAAATCATAGACAATGACTAAGAACTCTCAAATATTTTGAAAATCAATGAATTTCAATGTTCAATACTACATGTTTTCACCAATAATGACCTATTTGAGTACTAGTATATGTGAATAGTTTTTTGAGAAATATAATTTCAAAAACCTTGGTGAAATGTAACCATGAGAATATAACTCCTACACGTGACTAATAACTCATAACCATTTGTATTAATAAAATGTATTATATAACCAATATATTAAAAATAGAAATATATGAATATCAACATAACTCTGTGTGAAAGAGAAATATATTTACTCCATAAAGAAGTTTCAACAAATAATGTAAGAATTAAAAAAACATTCCAATTCAGAAATAAGATTTTAATTTAAATAGAAAATATCTAAATTTAATTATATCTAAACCAAAACTAATCATTTATGATATAAAATATGGAAATACTATAGAAAAAACAAATTTTTTTATTAAAATAGAAAATAAAATATTTTACCTGGGTTAATACTATGAATGAACTAAAATATAAACTATTATCAATATTTTTTTAGATCCTATAATCTAGACAATCAACCAACTATAATATGAAGACACTATA
Source organism: Viscum album (assembly GCA_963277665.1). Classification (NCBI taxonomy): domain Eukaryota; kingdom Viridiplantae; phylum Streptophyta; class Magnoliopsida; order Santalales; family Viscaceae; genus Viscum; species Viscum album. The sequence goes on from OY728143.1 coordinate 1,329,275,808, forward strand.
AAGAAAATCTAACACTTGTTAATGAATTATACAGATTATATGAAGATGCATCTAACCATTTTATAATAATTCATAATATTCTTACCCCTTTCCTTAAGAATACCTATAAATTACTATTTTTTAATATTACCCCTTAATAATCATTTTATTATATAAAAATACATCAAATAAATTCATAAAGAAAATTATACTCAATTAATATTAAGAATAACTAAAAAATAAAACTAAAAATAAAACTATAGTGTGACATTGATAAGAATTTGATAAGGATTCATGCCAAATGATGAAAAAAAGAGTATCACATTATACCTAGATAAGTGAGGCGTGGCAAGGGACCGTGAGCCAAGGGGTAGTGAGGGTTGGTGGGGAACGGAGAGGCGAGGTGAGAGGTAGAGACAGTCAGTGACAACGCTGGCATGGTGACAGTCGGTGGAGATCGGCGATGCGAGGTAGTAGGGCTTCGAGGGAGTCACAGGATTGTGGGCCAGCTGTGTTGGTGGAGGGGGATAGTCTACTGTTAAAAGATGTAATTATTTAGAGGAAGTTTATAAAAATCCACTGTAGTATTTTATTAAAAAAATATTACCAGTGGTTTAGTAAACCGCCGCTAAACACTCAGTTTATTGTAGTGTGTACATAAGGGTAACAACCCCAAAAATAACATATTGATCTAGAATTGATCGGGAACTGTTGGATGACAAAGGGTAATACTACACACCTTTCTGACACTCTTAGGAGATATGTTTTGGAAATTCACAAACTCTATACAATCCATCATGAAGGATTAAAATAAAATATGACTATGAATGACCTTGGATGAACCTAAGGTATCATAGATTAAATAATGTGTCATGATTTAGACATCCTATAAGTGATTCTCCCTAATTATTTGGTTTACCACAATGATTAATGTTTCTATAACTATGATTTTTCTTTTAGTTGATGGATGTAAGGAAAAAGAATCATGTTAACATTAAATATGATGGAAAATTAAGTGATTATGAGCAACCAAATTGGATTATAACCAGATTAAAGGATGTTTTCATCATGCCTAATCAATTTTCATGGAACATTATTAAAAATGTGTAAATTATCCAAATATTGGGCTCAAAAAAGAGGATAAGTAAAGACTTCTCTGAGATTTTTGGTTATAGATACCATGGAGGAAAGAAGATTCAGTTTTCCTTGTGTTGAGAATGTGGAAAGAAACACCCAAGTGAATTTATTAGAGAAACAGGAAGATTCTTTGATTGTAGAAAACAATGACCCAAAGAAACAAACTACAACGGGAAAATAAAATGTGAATTTAACATAATGTATGATAATAATGGACTCCCTAAGATATCAGTGACTATTGAATGATTTAAATGTGTACGGGATTGGAATTACGTAAATGGATGTCCTGAGTGGGAATCTTATGAATAGATTAGTGTTGGTTATACTATTGATTATGAGTAGACTACAAATAAAATATAAAATGAATGATGTATTATATAATAATATTATTAATTCTAGTTAATGGAATAATGATAAGGTGTAATGATCAAAGTGCTTCTATATTGGAATTCAAATATTATGTGACATAAATCATGAAATAAATAAATATTTTTAATTATAAGTTATTTGATAAGGATTATAAATAATATTTTTAATGATACTAATGAAATATAAAAGTGATTTAATGTAAATGTGATATTTATATTAATGGAATATATCCATTAACACGTTATGTATGTTTATATAATGATTTTGGGATAAAACGATGCTGGATATAAATAGTTAAATTAGATATTACGGATTCCTTGGAACTAATTATTGATTTATTGAAAAACAAAATGGTTTATTATATCATGGATAGAGTTGAAAACATTTTGTATTTAAGTAATATTTAAAAAAAAATCTATTTTTTATAAGGAATGAAGAATCATGCATGTTTTCAATAAGTTTTTATGTTAATTTAGGTTATTACCTTGTTTCAAGAGAATACATGATGGTGGTATTCACATATTTGGTATGTGAAAATCAATTGTTACTTTATGATATAAGGGGGATCAATATGAAGTTGATTTTGAGAAAGTTTGTGAACTTACTTATAAAGATATAGATTTTCATCTTTCAAAAGGGTCAAAAGGGTAAACCGTTTATGAAATGGTTTATGTTGAACTTTGAAAGAGGTTTTAGAGATTAATATTTCTTAATATTATGATTTATCCATATTGTATAACTTGTACTAACAATTTTGTGATGATGATAACAAAAGATAGATGGAATGACTTATCATTCTATTTATAAATCTTATGATCCATTAGTGCTTCATAAACAAAAAACTCCTTTATTTCTTAGAGTAGGAGATAAAGTGACAATTTATCAAGGAACAACTGATGTAAGAACCTGGTTATTATTTGGGGTACATATTGTTATATTTAAATCAATTTTTATTTTAAATGCTTAAATATGGCCTAATATAAATTCCATTTTAGGTAAAGGATGTATAGGGGGTTTCTAGGGATATTTCAAACCCAGAACCCAACTCTTGGGGTGAAAAATGCATGGGCTGTGGTTAGTTCACACCATGTGAGACAGGATGTATAGTTTAATAAAACATGTGATGCATGTGAAAAGAGGAGTAGGATAAAACAGAATTAGATAAAACTGTTTGATTTAGGTCGCACAAACATGTGGCCATGTATAAACTTTTGACCGTGGGTTTTTTCAAGTTTTACACATGGTTAGTCAAACCATGGGAGTAAATTGTGATGGGTGCCCTTCCCTACAACTAAGTGTGCATAGTTGGCACACAGTTTGCCCAAACCAGGCAGTCAAACTACGTGACCTATATATTTTGATTAAAATGACCATTTTTTCCATAAAATTAAATTAATATTATTCCTATTTCTTTTCCTCTCCCAAACATAAAATTCACCCATTGTGAATCCTTCTTTGAGCCTATTCCAAAAATTGATGTCGGCTCTCTATCCAATCTTTGATTCAAGAATCACTTGTCTCATTAGACCTACATCGGAGAGTTATCAAATCTTTTTTAGTCATTCCTCGTTACTCTAGATATCAGATATGCTATTTAGGTGAAAAATAATTTTCACTATTAATAGGTTCTTCATTCATTCTTCAATTGTATCCTTTTCTAAGTCGAATTAAAAGTTAATACTAGATGAGTTATCAACTACATACCTAAGGTATGTGGTCTCATACCTTTCGTTAAAATTTGATGTTTTTATATATGTCATTATGCCACACACCCAATTTCATGGTGTCTCCTTGAATTGAAATGAAATCCTTGAACTTCTAGGAATGAACTATGTAATTAAAGAGGCTCGTTGATAAATGATAAGGGGTTGTGAAACTTTAAATAGCACCACCCCATGGTTGTGTTGATCGGTTGGACTAAACCATCATGGGTGGATCTTGGAAATGTATACCGTTTGAGTGTTCCCTTTTTACATTTTACTTGGGATGTTGAATGTTAAATTTTTAATTTTAATTAAATTTATATTTAATAGGTAATGGATTCCACAACACTAGATCATTACCATGAAATAGCTTGTTAAGCTTCATTTTATTATTTAAAAGAAATTCTCATGTGATTAATTGAGAGGAAGGCCTTCTAAGCATAGTCCTTACAGTGCAATTGATTGATTAATCCTAAATTTTTGTTTATATCATTATTACCATGTGAGATAGATAGAGACTATTACATTTAATAGTTTAATTAATCTTGAGAAGATTGTTATAAATATATTCCCATGTGAGTATTTGGAATCTGAGCCTTCCAATATTGGCTAACGATTTGAGTCACCTTTTGAGGTGAGTTCAAATTTAATTGGTTAGTGTGTTTAACCATGGTATAATCAAGTTGATTAAATGTTATTGAATTGGTTAAATTCTTATATTACTTGGGTGAAACATGGATTCCAATGAGAATTCTATATATGGACTCAATTGGATTGAACCTTTCTTATGCCAGAGGGATACTTTATTTCTAAATAGGACTACTATGGACAGAATCTGAGGCTTGACTATTATATTTCGAGTGGAACTTTGAATCCAAATGGATTCCTATGTATGGACTCAATTGTATTTTGAAAATATATTTTAGGGGTGATACTTGGGCTCCCTTAGTGGGATTCCAAGGACGGACTCTAATGGCAATGATGTTATACCATACCTAGAGGGATACTTTGGTTCTTGAGAGGTTCTTTGTGGATTGGATTTTGGGTGTTGGTTTATATTAAACCTAGAGTTACACTTGGATTCCAAATTAGGAATTCCAAGGGTGTGCTTAGGTTCTAAATTGAATAAGTAATGGAGTGATTTATATGACAATTCTTTAAATCCAAAGCACAACCTTGGATTTGGTCTTTGCTTTATACCTTCTGGTTGGCATGTTTAGGAATCCTTTGATCATGTTATCATGGGGGGGTTTGTGATACATGTTAGATATCAATTCATTATTCTTAAATGAGTATGAATGATTTAATGATCTTTAATTATAAATGAGAAGATATATTTATAAGATGTGTAATTTTCATTACTTCCTTTACTTGTTGCATTGATGCATACACACTATGTATGTTATATATATTCACTGACCAATTGGCACTTGACCTTGGGTGGTTTCCTACTATTATTATGTATCACATCCTATTTGGCTGAATTTGGTTACCCAAACAGCCTATATGATTGTAGGTATGGATAGGGGAAACACCCTATAACAGGTTCTTGATTGATTAGGAGCATGGGATCATGGGACCGAGCTATGGATCGCGATGCTAGTTGTGATACTTTTGTCCATTTTTTACTTTTGATATGTGTATTGGATTGTACTATTATGTACCACTTTTTCTTGTTTTATTATACATATGACATGTATAATCATCATCACCATTGTTTATAAGATTAATTTTTATATTTTTATCTATTCCAATTATGTATCTATTATCTATATGATTTACGGCTTCTATTAATTATATGTTATTGATATTCTGAAGTGTTTCACTCTGGTGATGGGGTAATAGTCTCCCTACTGACACACCCTAGGCCCTCACTACTAGTCGGTAGTCTCTAGAATTTGGGGAGATGCACTTGAGGTCATGTGACCAACTGGGATCGAGGCACTGTTGAATGGTGTTCATGTCTAGGACATTACAAATTGGTATAAGAGGACATTATTTTATGGTTTACTTTACTATTTCATAATAATATGAAGGGATAATAATAAAATTTAGTTTGGTAATGTGTTGTGGTTGGGCATAGCTAACCCTAGTATAGGAAAAATCCAAATTGCCTCAAATTAAATTATTATTTTCAAGATTTTGGTTATTAAAATTGATTTTATTCCACAATTGGGTGATGAACTTGGATTGTGATGTTATTATTAATATGATTATGGGTTTTGTTTTGTTGCAACCCGATGAGAAGAGGGTTCTCCATCTCATGCATCATTATAGGCACGTAGGGATTTATATGTCATGCATATTACATTCGTTGTAGTTGTCATTCCAAGATTTTGGGTGATTTTGGTTTTTGTGCCTTGAGGTTATTCCATGATATTGTTTTCTTCAACATGAATATTTATATAGCATTATTGGGTGATTTATTTTTCATATAAATATGCTACTTGATTAGTTATTATACCTTGCATGTGTGTCATGCTTCAATTCTTATTAGCATGATTTTTGTGTTTACTACTTATGATAACATGATTAGTTGTGATTTAAATGTATAATCAGTTGCAATAAAATGGGAGATGATCTTCAGCTATAAGGTGTATGAGCACCTTATAATTGGGGAAGCTCAACTCGTGTACTCAAACCATCTCTTGATATTTTCATATGTCTATAGAACTTTGTAGAAATGTACAATATTCAAAAAGTTAAAAAATTTACGTGATTTTTTTCGATTAAATTGTTGTTATTCTAAAATCAATAATGTTTATGGGAGCTTTACAAATTAAATATGGAAACCCATATAATCGAGCAATGATTTAAGATCATTATATGTATTGAAATGGTTTTAAATGTCAAATTTGTTTAATTTTGTCCTAAAATGAGTTGGAAGCTTTATTAAGGTTTATGACTCTATCACACGGGCATGAAGATGGTGTGATTGGCTTCGAAAATTCACAACTAGCCCAAGTAGTTTAGATATGCCTCGGTCATGGTCAGTTACTTAGTAGGTCTTGTGACCCTTTTATTTTCTATAGTGATGTATGACATGGTATTTCATCATCCAAGTTTATGGTCATATAGGTAAATATAAATATGGGTTAAATATCTTGTATGGAATACCTAATAATTTTATGAATAGAGAGGATAGCCTATAGATAGTATCGGGGATGGTCTTATTGTTTCTAAATCTTCGAGTTATTGTGCATTCATATATGCAGTACCCATAGAGTTTCTAAATGATATAACGAACCAGTTGAGTTTGGTGAAATCATTGATACTTGAGCTGTTATGTATGTGATCGGGTCATCTATGGATTAGAGTGACTAGGGAATTAAAGAACTCATGCTCATCTCAATGATCGGTATGACTTCCAAGAGAATTGGGTGTTGTAACATGTTGATCGGAATGGTTTTAGTTTACATACTAAATGTTTTGATATTGTGAGTGTGATTTGGAGGTGTGTAACACATGTGTTTATGTTAAATCTTATATATTGAACTTATGAGCAGCTAGAATATCTCTTATTTTAATGACTAGGAAACTCCTAAGGTGGGGATAATGACATTGGTTCTAGTGTATGTGTCAATGATTTCTTGGAAGAAAAACATTAATGTTATTGGATGGGTATCCAACCCTTGAGGAACACCATCGATCATTTATAGACTTTGGTGGTATGACTTGAACCATCATGAGATGACTTGGGTGGTAAAGGTGTGTGATTGGTTAATGATATTTCATTGTAAGGTGAAGTCGAGCTTCTTTCAAAGGAAGTCTTCCATTAATGGTTCAATTAATCTTCTTGGAAATCGTTGGTATCCTCTTAGTGTGATCTTATTTAGTGACAAGAATTTCCCCTATCTTGAACTCATCCTTGATGCACTAAGATATCATCGGTCTTACACCGTTCTAATGTTTTTAAAGTCATTTGGATTTTATGGGTGTTTTTATTAGTGTTTCATGCTAACACATGGTTCTTATCTTGGCATGGTTAGTATTGAGTGATAATTAGGTTCCCAAGTATGAACTTCTTGGATGGACTCTTGGACACCAGTCATTTTCTTATAACTTTTACACTAGATGGATGTCGCTCTGGGGTCAGTCAATGTTTTGAAGTGGATGTCTTGGCCTAGTACTGACGTCTCACTTATAAACATGGAGTATGAATAACATGGGGTTAGTTCCTTGGACTCTAGTTAAATGAATTTAAGGTTAAACCAGACTTGGGTTGGTCTCAGAGGTGATGTATAAAAAGTGTAATGATTCTAGTGGGTAGATCTAGGTTACCCCCTTGTTCATGCTAAGTTACATTGGTTTTAAATGGTCAGGTAATGGTTTGACCAAAGAACATCACCAGTAATTAGGTTTGTACTTCACTGGATGTGATCATGGTAAATGCAAGATACCCTGGAATAAGGTGTTGTGATTTAGTTTGTTATACATTGTACATCTAAGTCGAGTCTTTTAAGAATGGTTGTATAGGGTGAATTGATGTTTTATCCATCTTATTCGATGTTTACAGTCATAAGGAACTGGTTTAAACATGTTTCCATGTTAATGAGGGTGTGGTAAAAAACATTTAAATATCTTTCAAGAAATATTTTGTGACCAGTTTTAGTTTTTTCGATCAATATTTGATTGTTCCTTTATAGAGAGGTCCCTGATATGACCTCAGGTGGAGTCAGTTTCTCCCATTTAAAGAATTCATGTTGGGAGCAACACTAGAACACTTAGTGGTGTGCTTTGTATGAAAATTATGATGATGGAGGTACCATGGTTTGGAATTGGACCCTTTTATGATAAAATCTATGGTGGGGAGCACCATTAGGTAAATTTTTAATGAGACAACGACATGATCATGTCTCCATAAAAAAGGTCTCACCAGTACAAGTGGCCAGGTATGAAAATAGATGTATATGGTTTTATCATGAGATGTTCCACCTTTCAGAAGGTGAAGGTGGAACACCAACAACCCGCCAAACATTTACAGTAGCTTCCCATTCCTAGGTGGAAATGGAATGATGTCATGATAGATTTCATGAAAGGTTTTTTGAGGTACCCTTTAGGTAATGATGTCTTATGGTTTGTTGTTGATAGAATCATGAAGGATTCACATTTCCTACCAATCAAGGAAATATTTGGTGTGGATGAACTTATATGGTTATATATCCATGAGATAGTAGAACTTCATGGGTTCTTACATTATATCATTTCATATAAGGATTCATAGTTTACTTAAAGGTTATAGATAGGGTTGTAGAGGGTGTAAAGTGAATAGGTGCTTCTGAACACATCATACCACCCTCAAACTGATGGATAGCTAGAGCATATGATTCAATTTCTTGAGGATATGTTATGAGCATGCATCCAATATTTTGGGTAATCCTAGATGGAGCATACACCCCTGATTGAATTCACCAACAAAAATGTCTTCCAAGATACTATTTAGATGATTCCTTATAAGGCTTTGTAAGGTAGGCATTTTTTATCACGCCTAAGTTTGTTAGAGTTAGGAGAGGCAATTATGCTGGGACTTCATCTTGTTCAGGATACCACAGAGTAAGTTCAATTGATTTGGAAGAGTATGGCTACCACATAGTCGATAGAAATATTTCATTGATCTCCATAGATTACCTATAGAGTCTGAGTTTGGGGATCAGTTATTTTTACATGTTTCATCGAGTCTAGGTCACAAATGGATTAGGAGATAGGGTAATATTTCACCGTAATATGTCAGGTCATTCGAGAGTTTAGAGAGAGTTGGGTTGGTATCCTACCAATTTCACTTACCTTAGAGGTACCAAGCCATAAATGACATATTCCACATATAATATCCAGTGCCATTGTCATTCAAAACCATATCATACTTTCCATCCCAAGGATATTGATTTATAGGTAGATGCGTCCTTCAAGGATAATCCTATTAGTATTTTTGATAGGAGCACAAAGGTTCTCTGAGGTCAGTAAGTTCCTCTAGTATGGGTTCTATGGAAGCACAGAGGTTTACAGTATGATACTTGGGAGTGGGATGCCAATGTATGTTCTCAATGGTCATAGTTTTTCTTCGAAAAATCTTTACCATCCTTGATAGGTAAATTAAGGGATGAATTTATTTAATGGGGGAAGTTTGTAAGAACCTGGTTTGTCTTTGGGGTACAGATTCTTATATTTCCATCAATTCTCATTTTAAATCCTTAAATATGGAATAATATGAATGAGCTTTCAGTTCATGGAAGTATTGTGAATGTCTAGTACTGATTTGGAGCCTGGATCCCAACTCTTGGGGTGAAAATAATTCTTGGTGTACAGTTAGTTAAAATAGTATGGGGTAGGCTTCACAGTCTAAAAACCATGAAAGTCATGGGAATAGAGAAGGAGGAGGCCATACAATTAGATCAAACTATGCAGTTTAGGCCACAAGGTCGTGTGGCCATGTATTCAATTTTTTATGTTGTATCTTTCACATTCTATGCATGGCTAGGCAAACTGAGTGAGTAAACTATATAGGGTTCCCTTCCCTGTGCAAATTATGCATGGTTGGTGCATGGTTTAGCTAAACTATGTATCCAAACCATGTGAACTATATATTTTAGGTAAAATTACCATTTATCCCATAAAGTTCTATTAAACCTATTTCTATTTTACTTCCTCTTCCACACAGAAAAGGCGCCCATTTGGAATCCCTTTTTGAAACTATTCTAAGAATTTTCGCCAACTCTCCCTCGGATCTCCGATTCAAGTGCTACTCACCTCATTGGATCTGAATCGATGTGTTATCAATTCCTATTTAGTCATTATTCATTATTTTGGATACTGAATGTGCTATTTATGTGAAAGATTGTTTTTCCTATCAATAGGTTCTTCTTTCGTTCTTCGATTTTCTACCAATATTAGTTGAATCAAGAGATGATACTGGACGAGCTATCAACTACAGACCTAATATATGTGGTTTCATTCCTTTCATTAAAATTCGAAGTGCTTATATATGTCATTGTACCATTCACCCAATTTATTAGAATCACCTAGAAATTAAATTAAATCCTTAAATTTCAAGGCATGACATATGTAATTAAAGAGTATCATTGAAAAATGATAAGAAATTAAGAATATTTAAATGGAACCACCCCATGGGTGTGTTTATTAGTTAAAATAAACCACCATGGGTGGATCTTATAAATGGTTACCCTTTGAGTGTGACCCTTTTACAATTTTTCTTGCGATGTTGAATGTTAAATTTAAAATTGTAATTAAATCGATGAGGAATAGGCAATGGATTCCATGGCCAAACATTCTTTCCCTAAATAGCTTGTTTAGTTTTAATTTATTCTTTAAATGAAAGACCCATGTGAGTAATTGAGGGGAAATACTTTTAAGATTATCCATAACTATGAAATTTCATGATTAAGAATAAATTTTCCTTTATATTTTAATTCCCATGTTAGATAGATAGAGACTATTACATGTAATAGTTTAATTAATCTTGAGAATATTGTTATAAAGATTTTATCATGTGAGTATTTGGAAGCCAAGAATTCCAATATTGGATAATTAATTGAGTCACCATTTGAGGTGAGTTTGAATTTAATTGGATAGGGTGATGACCCCTGGTATAATGAAACTGATTAAATGATATTGAATTGGTTAAATGATTATATGCCTTGGGTGACATATGGATTCAAATGAGAATTACATGGATAGACTCAATTGGCTTGAACATTGCTTATGACTGAGCGATACATGGACTCCCTTGTAGACCGCCAAGGATGGAATTTGAGGCTTGATTATTATATTTTGAGTGACACTTGTAATCCAAATGGATTTATAAGGATGGACTCAAATGTATTATGAACATGTATATTAGGGGTGATACTTGGTTTCCCTTAAGGGACCACTAAGGAAGGACTCGAATGGAAGTGATGATATACCACACCTAGAGTGATACCTGGGTTTCTAAGAGGTTCTATGTGGATGGTCTTGTAGAGTGTTGGTTTATATTACACCTAGAGTGACACTTGGATTCCAACATAGGAAGATCGAGTATGGGCTCATGTTCTAAATTGAATAAGGAATGGAATGATTTATATGATGCATCTACTAATCCATAGCAGAAGCTTGGATTTGGACTTTGACTTATACCTTATGGGTGTCTGATTTAGGAATACTTTCATCATGTTATCATGAGGTATGTTAGGATACAGGCTAGATCTTGATACTTTCTTTTTAAATGAGTTTTTATGATTACATGAAATTGACTTATAAGTGAAAAATTGGATTTATAGGATGTTTACTTTTCAGTACTTATTTTAATTATTTCATTGTTTCCTACACACTATGTTAATTATATATATTCACTAATTGATTATAACTTTAACTTGGGTGGTTTATTACAATTATTATGTTCCACACCTTATTAGGGCCACCTTTGGGTACCCAAATGGACTATATTATTACTGGTATGGATAAGGGAAAGCATCCTTCTATAGGTTCTGGATTACTTTGGATTAGGGGATCATGAGACCGAACTACGACCCATGATGAAAACTAATAAACTTTTTTCCTTTTTGTACATTTGATACATATATCAGATTGTACTATTATAAACCCATTTTGGTTGTTTTATTGTAGATTTTACATGTATCATCATCATCATCATCATTGTATATGAGCTTCCTTTTTATATTGTTATCTATTAATGTTTTGTACCTATTGTATATATGATTTACTACTTCCATTATATATATGTTATTGATATCCTGCTATGCTAAACTCTGGTGATGAGTTTATAGTCTCCCCATGGACATACCAGAGGCTCTCACTATTAGTCAGGAGTCTCTGGCGTTTCGGGCGATGGGCTTGAGTTTATGTGACCAACCGAGATTGGGGAACTATTGAGTGGCATCTCGGTCCAAGATGATACAACTGATCGATGAGATTGTTCTTATGAAATTTAAATAAATCAAGTAAGTATATCTCCTTGTGAAAATTATTCAACTTTAGGAAAAGGATATTGGAATAAAAAAATGTATCATTGTACTTTCACTTTCAATGAATCAGATGGACCCATAAATCATCATAGATTTATGATTTTATGATTATTAACTTTCTATGGATCACCCAATTTCTTTTAATTAGAGATCAATATCACTCACTATAATTATATACGCTTTTATTTTATTCCCAAATCATCAGTTTCCACCTATGTTCTCCTATGTGGAAACCTAGTTATGAGTTACTTTGGGTAACCATTATGTTTCTAACATTACCTTTTTAAAGGAAGTTTTAGTATTAATTTTTAGAATATATTTTTTTATAAAAGGAAATTTGAAGTATTAAAACATCTATGAACCAAAATAATTTTTATGGTGAGATTAATATTAAGGGGTGTAGAATGTAACACCCTGAGTTTTTATGAATTATTATTTTTTGAATAAATTAAAAACCAATGATGGATTACGTTGCACACTACACCAAGTTAGTCTTTATTTATAAATGACACCAAATTAATATTGTGATATAGGAAACACTATGTTTATCTTCTGGTACACACAACACTAAGTTCGGTTTATGTTACACACAAGACTAAATTTTTTCAAACTACAATGTACTATTACTATTAGTATTTAATATGTTTGTTATCGCCTATAAATTGTAAAGGTAAGAATAAATAGGATTAAATAACATATAAAGATATATATTTTCTTCATTTTTATAATTTTTATTCTAACTAGAAATAAAATAAAAATAATTTAGAAGAAGAATAAATGTTTTCTAAAAAACAATAACTTTTCTAAAAGACATTATTATTGTGCATCGGGCACATAATTTAAAATTAACTTTTAACAATTTTTGAAAATTTATTTGAAAAAATAAACATCATTTTTAAAATAAGAATATAAAAATTATATTATGGTGATTTTTTGGTATTTTTCTAAGAAGTTTCATTTTTTAATGAATAGTGAAAAATACTGAGTTTTAATTGAAAACCACCTTTTCATTTAATTTAATTATAATGATCACTTATAATTTAAATTATTTTTAAAGTATAATTAGTGAAATTATATATCTATTAATCCAATTTAGGTCATTGGAATAAATTTATTATTGATATTAAATATAAAAACAATGTAAACTTTTGATCATTTTTTCTCTATAAAAACTAGTTTTCTCATCACATCTATGGCATTAATTTTAAATTAAATTCTACCACTTCTGTGAATTAAATTATGAAAAATGGATTTAATATTTTAAATAAGAATAATTTATATTGTATAATGAGTTAAAATTTATTTTTTACCATCATGATTAGTGAAAATAGTTAAAAAATAATTATAGGGATTAAGGAAAAAACGAGTTTACTTAGTGGTTAAACATAGTATATAAGGTGTTTGAATGACCCAAAACTCGTTCAAAACTAGTTTAATGGACATATTTATACCCCTTTGACCTTTGTTTCTAATTTTAATAGTTTTTGGGACACATTTACAAGAAATTTACATATTATAATAAGTTAATTAAAGAAAAAGAAAAAAAATGCACCTTTCTTCCTTTTAATTTCAATAGATATTTGGAATAAGGAAGAAACAACATAGGCTTAGTTATAAATATTATTTTGGAATATAAATGAGTTTTTTTATAATTATAATTTATTTTAATCTTTTATATATGATATAATTACATTAAATTATTAATAAACTCTAATGTAGGAATAATTTAGTTAATAATTAAATAAATCAAATGATACTAAATACATTAAATGCGAAGTAAATTGAATGAATTATTGCATCATGTTATTTTTTTAGATGAATATATGATTTTAAATATTTGTGAGCGTAATGTATTTTTTTTCCATTATTATCTTGATATTTTGTTAATTTAAATTAAATGAATAGTGTCAAAATTGACATTAATGTCATTTTATAATAAATTCTATTTTATTAATTGATTTAAAATTAAAAAAAATTCTATATTCTATAAAGTGATTTTTAAATATTAATAAACATAATATATGGTATATTCATGGGCCAATTTTTTTATTATAATTAATATATTTCTCGTTTAATAGAAAAACTTGGTTAGCACGGTTACGGTTAAAGTGGTGTTTTTGAACGTTAAATGTGCTTGTGTTAAAGTTAATTTCCAAGAAATATAGGTCTTAGAATTTATAATTTAGATTTAATATTTATAATTATTGAGTAAAAATTATCTAATAATTATCACCCTAACTTATTCTTAAATAATAAATTACATACGTTAGCAACCTAGTTAACACAATGAAAAACCAAAATGGTAAAATAAGGAAACCTAAGAGTTAAGGAACCAAATGTTCAAAGAACATGTATAAATGTTGGGTGGAGGTGTTTATAGAAAATATCATCCATCCAAAACTTTAATTAAAATTTTTCAATCATCTTGAGGTAAGCATGACCTCCCAATAGTGAATACCCTTGAGTATTTACAAGAATGACACTACTCAACTAATTAATGACACTCACTCTCCCAACTTATTCACACCTCTCAACCCATTTGGATCAAAAAACCCCATGAAATAACTTATAAACTAAAATATTATCATCCTAGACTCCTTAATTATCAAATAAATTTAACCAATGAAGTCCTTTGGTGAAAACCAAAAGAAGATACTTGAATAAGAGGTAACATTCATCAACAAACGTTTTTGTTTTATTTCTTCCTCAAACCCCATAAATTATTTTTATATCGTGATTATATAATGAAATAATTATATTTAGTATAATTAAATTCTTTTATGTTAATTTAATTACATAAAACCACACACCCTTCCATAAAATGGTCTACAAAGTCACCATTTTTGTATACAGTAGACTACCGCCACGAGAACTGATATCGTTCATTTTTTCATTACCACATTTCATGGTTGATAATAGTGAAATAAATAATTTTTATATATTATATATAAGATTTTTATGATTTTTTTTATTTACATATTATATAATACATGACATCATGCTTTCCATTTTTTAGGAATATGATAATATCGTTCGTGTGTACGATGGACTACCGCTTCGTGAAGTGATGTGGTTTGTTCACACTTTACATGGAATTTTTTAAGGATGGTTATAATAGAAATATGTGATATATATGACATAATATGTAACACCCCAAGATTCCATAGTATTTTTCCCTTTGAATAATGCAATATCTTTCATTGTACGCAACTTTGAGATTCTAACACACTGCGACCAATCAAAGTAGTCGTAATGAATGGTAATACCCACTTTTTGAAATTATATAAATTTTAGATTTCAAAATGGACTTCATTTTTGGATTCATAATATCAAAATTATCCTAGGTTGAATTTTTTGTATTTTTCTGAGAATTTCCAATTTTTGATGAATAGTGAAAAATACTAAACTTTAATTAAAAACAACTTTTTTTAATCCAAATAATTTATAGTGATAAATTATAGTATTGAGTGGTTTTAAATATTATTTAAAAAATATTTTTACCATTTAATACAATGTTGTTCATTGGATGTAATTTCACATTTAAACTAGACATAAACAAGTTTCAATCTTTTGATAGTTATTATTTCATAAAAACCACGCTTTTTGTTTCGACAAAGGAAATTAATTTTAAATTAATTTATGCCACTTATATGGTTTTAATTTAGAAAAATGGATTCCATATTTAGAATCAGGGGGCCCGAATTTTTTAAATACGTAACTTTTATTTTTAGACATTTTGAATAACTACTTCGGTAAATATTTTATTTACCATGGTTAAAGGGTACATCCGGTAAATAAGGGTAACAAAATTAATATTATAATAATATTAAATTACCTTAAAACGTGTCCTAACACTATTGGTTGATACATTTCCAACCATGGGCATCTTTGGGTCTATTTTGGGACCCCATGGAGCCACTTGTAAGTGATAGTGAGACTTTATATTAATTAAGTTAAATTAAATACAAAAATGACATAAGCATATATCTTTTAGAAAAAGAATTTTTACATAGGGTTATATATGTTATATTTTCAACTATAAATATTCATTAGAAAGATAAAAATATTTTCTAAATAATTGAATTTTATTTATAATTTTCATACATTGAATATTTAAATTTATTTACGACACAATAATGATGCAGTATTTTCCTTATTAATGAAAGAATCAAATAATTGGTATTATAAATGTTAAAATAAATATAATTTGAAAGTTTTGATGACATAAACAAATTTTATTGGTTAACATGACATTTTATAATTACTTAAATTAATTTTTTTTAATTAATAAATTTTTTAATACTTTAACAAAAATAAATTATTAAATAGTGTCAAAATTGACATAAAGGAGTTTTTAAAACAAATATTATATTATTAATTGATATTCTATTCCTAAAATTATAAGGCTCGAACAAAGTACTTGTATAATGATAGGTGTATCATTAATGGACCACTTTGAGGTCTCTTGGAAGAATATAGTAAGTTTATTAACTATATAATAAAAAAACACTTAGAGACATGGTAAATGTCAAACTATTTAAAGAAGAGTTAAATCAAAAAGATAAAGTTAATATAGTGACCCAAACTTGTATAAAACATATTGGTTGAGTGTTTTTCGACCTATCCCCACCTTAAACATTAAATAATCCACTTTGGAGTCATTAGAAACCGATTATAAATTTATAATAAAATAATATTTATAACTTTTCCAAAGGTGCCCCTCACCCCTCTTATAAAAGGGTACCCCCCCCCCCTTCTCTCTATTTCACGCCTTCAAAGCCTTTTGGATTGACCAAACCCTGCCCAAATAATCTCTAAAATTCCCTCACTTCAACCTATAGTCCTTATTTTGATCATAAATCCAACCAAAAAATCCCTTTTGATCAAATCAAAAGGAAGAACCTAAAGAAGAGGTAATGTTTTCACCACCCTCTTTCTAGTTCCTTTCTTCTTCCACTTCTTCTTTATTTGTTATTTCCATTATAAAATAATAACTATAGTGTCTTCTATATACTTTGATTTTATTATAAATATTTTACAACCATATTCATTATTCTATCCATCCTTTTATTGACATGTCATTGTATGTGCGTACGTACGGCTTATCGTCTCAACATCATGGTGTAATTGTTATTCAAAACATTATTATTTGGATGGTTATGATAATGATGTGTAATTAAAGTAAATAATAAATATAACATTATAATGATTCTGAATATATTATATACCATCCAATTATATATTATTTTAATATCAAAATAATTATATTGTCGCTCGTGCGTACGTACGGACTACCGTCTCCACGAACGCGATGAGATTCATTTCCCATCGTATTCATTCAAGTCTAATTCTCATTTGATGATTAAAAATAATGTTTATATAATTTATATCATTCTGTATATAAATAAGAAAAAACATATCCATAACAAACATTGCTTATGTAACAAAACATATAAAAGAAAACGAGTAAGTTAACACCCGAAACGACGATAATACTAATATATTATTAACAAAGCAATGTTAAAAGATAATATATGGTATCATATTAATGTATATGGTTCTTTGATAATTTAATAACAATTATTTAACCATTATACATGAGTTTAACCTACCCTCGACCAAGGAAAAGTACAAGTTAAGGGTTAATTTCACAATATCTTCATTATCTGAGGTCGTTTATATGTAATTATCTACTGGGACCTCTTTATCATCCACATTCATGTTTCTTAAAAATGTATTCCAAAACATTTTTACTATTTACTATACTATGGTTTAAAGTCATTTATAACCTTTTTTGACTTTTTATAAAATCGTTTGAAAGGAATCTTTCTGTCATTTTCCAAATAAGGTCCTTTTTAACCTTTTCAACAAAATTAAGGTAAGAATGTATTTTTTAACTTATATGGAGGGTGCGACTATTTTCCATCGTTATAAAATCACTGAAGCTTCCCTTACAAGCTTATAAGAATATTTTTAAATTAAATGTTTTATTTTATAATTATGTGACTTTTAAATGTATTCAATAAAAAGGGGGATATTTCTCTCAAATAGTTTTGATTTCATCTATGTCAACATCATTTGATGGATTTTAAGCTTATTTGAAGTTGATTTATTATGATACAAAACTTCCACATTGTATTGAAGTTTTTGGGATATGTTTGAATATGGATGTGTTATTTTTATAGCATTCATGGTTTATGAAGAAATTATTTACATTTCGTATGCTATTTTTAATACAAATATTTATGTTATGTTTAAACTTGTTCATATGAGGAATGCATTGGACTTAGTAAGTGACGGGTGGAGCCCGCTATAGCTCCTCAATGCATCGGTAGGTATCATGAGAAAAACTAGTGTCTTGGCACAAGGCCTTGAAAAAATCTTATTGGTAGTCTTGACACAAGTCCTTGACTATATGGTTATGATAGTCTGGCTTTATGTATTCCTTCATTATGAAAGTGGTTATTGATATTTCATGTGATTATTCGATTAGTAGAATATCCATGTGAATAAGTAAATGGAATTATTTCAATTTATTTTATCCATATTATGCTTAAGTTCAAGTTTAAAAGTCTTTTCTTTTAGTTATACATTGCCTTAAATGTTTATGCTTATTTATGAAAGTTTCTGCTTTATTGTTATCCTTACTGGGAATTTGAGCTCACCCCTTTATATGTTTTATTTTTCCCAGGATATGAAGAAGTATTTTATGAATGACCTATAGGGATAGTATGAGGGGATATGAGTGTGGTCTATGGAGGTAAGATGTTGTTGTAGTTTTTCATTTCATCATGTAATGTAAGACTTAAGAATGTATCTAGTGTTTCCAAGGCTACTAAATTAATCGGTCTTTCAAGACTTGATCTTTTTTTATCAAGCCAATGTTATGTAATAATGCGCCGACTCTGGGTAATTGTGGTTGGGGTGTTACAGTTGGTATTAGAGGAAGTTTAGTACAAACCTTGGAAGATAGATTTTGATAAACTCTGATTAGAACACATAGACCTAAGATAGAATTTGAGGATTAGTATAGAAGAACTTCCTAGAATTTTGGTATTGTAGAGATTTTGTGAGTTTTCTAAGCAATAAATCCTTGTATAGATACGAGCAGGTAGAGGCGGCTCTGGCATAGATGTACCTAGAGGTAAAACCCAAAAACACTGCATTGATCTAGACTCGAACGGGAACTAGTGAACAACAACGGGCCTTGTTGCACTCTTGGTTACGACCCTCCTGGGGGATATTCTTAGGATAATTCTCATTTTCTTTAAAACCGATTATGAAGGGTTTATGAGTATATACTTCCTCAAAGAAAACATTTTTATGATTATGGATTATATCCATAAACTGTTCAATTCATGTAAAGTGTTTTAAAATTTTGGATTTATGTTTTTCAATTCATAAACTAATCTAGTGTAAGCCATTATTTAGAAATGGCGCCTAGTGGAAGAAATGGAAACTATATCAATGCATGCACTCCATGTTAGGATTTCCCTCCTGTTCAAGATAATTATAGTGGAGCTGGTGATGCAACTGGTGCTGATCAGCTAATCGTCATGCTGGGACAACTCACTCAGGTTATGAATAATAACCTTACCCATATGGAGCACCCCGATCCACAATGCATAGGATCAATGTTAGATCGCTTCATGAGGAAAAAACACCAACATTCAATGGGAGTACAAATCCATTAGTATCTGAGCAATGGATAAATTCCTTAGAGAAAATATTTCATGCCTTGGGGAGTAGTGAAAGGGAAAAAGTTATCATGGCAGTTTACCACCTCACTGAAGATGCTGACCAATGGTGGTCATTGATTCAAAACCCAAAGGAGGATGGTGAAGTATAAAATATGGAATGGAGGGAGTTAAAAGAGCTTTTCTTAGAAGAATACTTTCCTCATGACCATCGATCATATATGGAATTGAAATTTTTGAGTCTGAGATAAAAGGAGGATGAGAATGTCACAAAGTATGAGGATAGCTTTACAAGGTTAGAGAGGCATGCAGTAGATTATATACATAACCCAAGGAGTAAGATTGATCATTTATTTTATGGTTTAAAACCATTTATCTGTCGAGCATTAGTCTCACAATTCTTCTCATCGTACGAAGATATTGTCTCATATGCTATCAAGACAGAAAAGGAATTCTCTAAATATTATGATAGTAAAGTAAAGCAAGAGAATAAGAGAACAGTGGAGCATGAGATAGGTAATGGGAAAAAGGGAAAGGAGGATTTTCCATTATGTGATAATTTTGGGAAGAAACACCCTGGTACTTGCCTGAAAGGAATGGGAGTCTGTTACAAGTATGGTGAAAAAGGCCACCAAGCTCATGATTGAAAGGGAAAGAAAGTTGTTGCCAACATTGAATGCTATGATTGTAGAGAAATGGGGCATTATGAAAATGAATATCCTAATCATTAGGGAAACATAACTCAGAAAAATTGAAGGGATCAAGGCCAAGCTTATGTTGTTACTTAGTTGAAGTGGAATAAATAATGTATTTATGTTTTTTGACTCAAGGATTATATTCTGGTTATAAGAATAATGTGATATATATAAGGATTGTACTGAAAGAATTTTTTTATTAAGGTTTTAATATGAATAAGGTAATCATATTTTCAGTATATTACAATTAGAGAAATTTTACTTTGTTTGGGGAATCTGATGTTACAATTGATTTTAGAATTTAGATACCTTTTACAGAGATCCTGGACAGAGGTACATTGGATAACTATAATGTTTGTAAAGGATTAAGATGGACTTTTGATAGTATTGTTTAAGGTTAAAACATTTCTAATGATTATTTCTGGAATATTATGATACTATATTTTTTAGGAAAAGGATAACCTGCAGGTCGGGCGATAACTCGTCGCATCGGACGAAGCTGCAGGAAGATAACCTAAAACCATAGTGTGACAGGCCTTTATTACCTACCACTAGCCTACAAGAAGTCCCTGGTTATTAAAAAATATTTTTCTTCATTTTAATGGTATGTTTTAATATTTGTAACCTTATACAATTAGGATAAATATATTATTTTTGAGTTCTATTATCTTTTGGAGTGAAAGATGTGTTTGTGGTAGAAATTAGTTAAAGGATGAAACGCTACTTGTCATGTGTTTATATATATATATATATATATATTTCTCTTATTCTATGAATAAATTAATTCTTAAACTTTAGGTAAGGGATATTAAAACCAAAAATGTGTTATCCTAATAACTTATGTTTTGTTTAACTGATGATATTTTAAATCATCATAGTTTGATGGCTTTGAGGCCCACAATTTTACACTTGTTTGTGAATGATGATCTCAATCACTCCCTATAAATCATTAAATTTTCCTCTAATTATGTGTCTATAATTGCCACCAATGTTCTCCTATTCGAAACCCAAATTTGGTGGTGACATTCTCATTTCCCTTTCCCTCTTATTAAAACTATATTTTATTAACCCTATTTCTGATGTGGGTTTTTCACAAAGGTATTTTCTATTTTCAACCTTTTATTTCCGAAGAACAATTTCAAATTTCAAGGAAATGATTATTTGAAGGAGGGTATAATGTAACACCCCAAGCTTCCACAGTACATTTCCCTTTGAATAATTCAATAGTTTGCATTGTACGCAACTTCGAGATTCTAACATACCGCGACCAATCAAAGTAGCCATTATAAATAGTAATACCCACTTTTTTAAATTATATAAATTTTTTATTTCAAAATGGACTTCAGTTTTGCATTCAGAATATCGAAATTATCTTATCCTGAATTTTTGGTATTTTTCTAAGAACTTCCAATTTTTTATGAATAGTGAAAAATACTAAACTTTAATTAAAAACAACTTTTTTAATCCAAATAATTTATAGTGATAAATTATAGTATTTCATGGTTTTAAATTATATTTAGAATATATTTTTACCATTTAATTCTATTTTTATCATTGGATGTAATTTCACATTTAAACTAGACATAAACAAGTGTCAATCTTTTGATAGTTTTTATTTCTTAAAAAACACGCTTTTTGTTTTGACAACGAGAATTAATTTTAAATTAATTTTTTCCACTTCTGTGTTTTGAATTTAGAAAAATAAATCATATATTTAGAATCAGTAGGTCCAAATTGTGTAAATAGGTAACTTTTATTTAGACATTTTAAATAATTACTTCGGTAAATATTTTATTTACCATGGTTAATGGGTAAATTCGATAAATAAGGGTAAAAAATAATATTATAATAATATTAAATTACCCTAAAACGTGTCCTAACCCTATTGTTTTATGCATGTTCGACCATGGGAAAATTTGGGTAGATTTTGGGACCCCATGGATCCACTTTTAAGTGATAATGACACTTTATATTAATTAAGTTAAAGTAAATACAAAAATGACATAAGCATATATCTTTTAGAAAAAGAATTTTTACATAGGGTTATATATGTTATATTTTCTACTATAAGTATTAATTAGAAATATAAAAAGATTTTATACATAATGGGATTTTATTTATAATTTTTGGACATTGAATAATTAAATTTATTTATGAAATAATAATTATGCAGTATTTTCATTATTAATGAAAGAATCAAATAATTGGTATTATAAATGTTAAAATAAATATAATTTGAAAGTTTTGATGACATCCAAAAATTTTATTGGTTAATATGACATGTTAGGATTAGTTAAATTAATTTTTTTCGAATTAATAAAGTTTCTACTACTTTAACAAAAATAAATTATTAAATAGAATCAAAATTGACATAAAGAGTTTTTAAAACAAATATTATATTATTAATTAATATTATATTCCTAAAAATATAAGGTTTGGAAAAATGACTTATATAATTATATTTATATCATTAATGGACCACTTGGGGGTCTCTTGGAAGTATATAGTAAGTTTATTAACTATATAATATAAAAATACAAAGAGACAATGGTAAATGTCAAACTATTTAACGAAGAGTTAAATCAAAAAGATAAAGTAAATATAATGACACAAACCTGTATAAAACCTATTGGTTGAGTTTTTTTCGAAATATAACCACCTTAACCTTTAAATAATTCACTTTTTAGCCATTATAAACCAAATATGAATTTATTATAAAATAATATATCTAGCTTTTCCAAAGGTTCCCCTCACCCCTCTTATAAAAGGGCACTCCCCCTTCTCTCTAATTCACACCTTCAAATCCTTTTGGCTCGGCCAAACCCTGCCCAAATATTCTCTAACCTTCCCTCACTTCAACCTAAAGTCCTTATTTCGATCAGAAAGCCAACCTAAGATCCCTTTTGATCAAATCAAAAGGAAGAACCCAAAGAAGAGGTAATGTTTTCACCACCCTCTTTCTAGTTCCTTTCTTCTTCCACTTCTTCATTCTTTGTTATTTACATTCTAAAATAATAAATATAGTATCTTATATATACTTTGATGTTATTATAAATATGTTACAACCATATTTAGTATTCTATCCATCCTTTTAATGACATGTCACCATACCTGCGTACGTACGGCTTATCGTCTCCACATCGTGGTGTAATTGTTCTTCAAAACATTATTATTTGGATGGGAATGATAATGAAGTGTAATTGAAGTAAATAATAAATATAACATTATAATTATTCTTTATATATTATATACCATCCAATTATATATTATTTTAATATCAAAAGAATGATAGTGTCATTGTGCATACGTACGGACTACCCTCTCCATGAACATGATGAGATTCATTCCTCATTGTATCCATTCAAGTATAATTCTTATTTTATGATTAAAAATAATTTTTAAGGACTTGATATAATTCTGGATATGAATAATATACAAACTATCCATAAAAAACACGGCTTATGTAACAAAACATATAAAAGAAAACGAGTACGTTAACACCTGAAACGACGATAATACTAAGATTTTATTAACAAAGAAATGTTAAAATATCATATATGATATCATATTAATGTATATGATTCCTTTATAATTTATTAAAAATTATTTCACCATTATAAAGTATTTTAAACTACCCTCTATCAAGGAAAAGTACAAGGTAAGGGTTAATTTCACAATCTCTTCATTATCTGAGGTTATTTATATGTAATTATCTACTGGGACCTCTTTATCATCCACATCTATGTTTCTTAAAAATGTATTCCAAAACATTTTTACTATTTACTATACTATGGGTTAAAGTAATTTATACCCTTATTTGACTTTTTATAAAATATTTTGAAAATAATATTTCCGTCGTTTTCCAAACGAGGTCCTTTTTAACCTTTTCGACAAAATTAAGGTAAGAATGTATTTTTTAACTTATATGGCGGGTGCGGATTTTTTATGGCATTATAAAATTTCTGAAGCATACCTTACAAGATTATAAGATTATTTTCAAATTAAATGTTTTATTTTATAATTATTTTAATTTTAAAGGTTTTCAAGAAAAAGGGGGTTATTTCTCTCAAATAGTATTTATTTCATCTATGTCAACATCCTTTGATGGATTTTATGCTTATTTGAAGTTGATTTATTATGATACAACACTTCCAAATTGTATTGAAGGTTTTGTAATAAGTTTGACTGTGTATGTGTTATTTTTATACCATTCATGGTTTATGAACAAATAATTGACATTTCGTATCCTAGTTTTAATATGAATATTTATGTTATGTTTAAACCTGTTCATATGAGGAATGCATTGGACTTAGTAAGTGACGAGTGGAGCCTTCTATAGCTCCTCGATGCATCGGTAGGTATCATGAGACAAACTAGTGTCTTGGCACAAGGCCTTGACAAAATCTTATTTGTAGTCTTGGCACAATTCTTTAACTATGTGGCTATGATAGTCTGGCATTATGCATTCCTTCATTATAAAAGTGGTTATTGATATTGCATGTGATTATTCGATTAGTAGAATATCCATGTGAATAAGTAAATTGCATTATTTCATTTTATTTCTGCCATATTATGTTGAAGTTCAAGTTTAAATTTCTTTTTTTTAATTTATACATTTCCTTAAATGTTTATGCTTATTTATGAAAGTTTCCACTATACTGTTATCCTTACTGGGCATCTGAGATCACCCCTTTCAATGTTTTATTTTCCCAAGATGTGAAGAAGTATTTTATGAATGACCTACAGGGATAGTATGAGGGGATATGATTGTGGTATATGGATACAATATGTTGTTGTAGTTTCTCATTTTATTATGTAATGTAAGACTTATGAATGTATCTAGTGTTTCCAAGGCTACTAAACTAATCGATCTTTCGAGACTTGATCTTTTGTGATCATGCCAATGTTATGTAATAATGCACCAACTCTGTGTAACTAGGGTCAAGGAGTTACATAATAAATCTACTATAATGATCTTATATATATATATATATCATTTACCTTTATTTTTTTCAAAATAATAAGAAAATGGAAATATAATTCTTGAGTACGTACGACCTACCATCTCCATGAATGGTATATTTTATTTCTTGTGTATATATTTAATATATTATTATAAATACATATATACACTTAATATATAAGGTATTAATATCCTGGTTATCATTATATAAATTATGAAATCATCATTAAAGTAAGAGGAACAAAAATAATGAGTAATAACATATACGAAAAAGAAAGGGGTTATTACCCGAAACGTAACTTTAACATGGAAGTGTTTGTAAATGGGTAATAAAACGTCATAAGAAAATCATATATGGTATGATATAAATGAATATAGTTATTTTATAGTTATATAATAAACTTATATTTACTATAAATGATGATGGAATGATTATGACGACATTCAAGACATAAGGTATGGGATTTCTGTCTCACTTTTTACATTTGTGAGACACATGCTATATTCACCACCTCTTTATTCTATATGGTGTATATACTTCCCATGAATGAATTTTATGGTTCTTATCCTAATATTTATGGGTATTTTCATATCCTTTTTATTATATCTCAGTCATGGGGTTACATTTTTATAGTTACCAAAGTGGTTAGGGAATTTTTCTCAATTTTCCTTCTTTGAGACACAGGTTATATTATTCACTATATTCTTTTATGAGGTATATATACTTCCCCTTTGACATGTTTTATCATGAATATCTATATTTTAATGATATTTTGTGATTAATCTAATATTATAATTTCATGGGTATTATGATTCAATGTTACCAAAATGGTAAAATTTTATTGCAACAAATTCATCACTTATCAGGATTGTTTATGATTATATTTCCATTGAAAACATATTATGATCTTCCTCTCAATAATTCTGATGAATTTTCTTATCCTATGGTTATTTATGATATCTTCAAGTATTTTTACCATTTTCCATCTCTTTATTACTTAAAATAATTAATAAAAAAATTAATAAAATCATACTTTGTTTCTCTCTTCAGTCAGAAATATGTGTTCTTCCAAAACAATGTTTTCTAAAAAAATCAATTTTATTACAAGATAATTTAATCTAATTTTCAAGGGAAGGTATTTTTAAAATGTTTTTTGTTTTAAATGGTGTTTTAAATGATTTTAAATCTTCCTTCATAAGTATTTAATGTTATTTTCAAAGAAAAATCTGTTCAAACTATTTTATGTTTTAGAATTATTTTTTAAAAGATGAAAGGATGTTTTCCTAAAGAAATTTTTTAAATGATCATTTCAAAATTATCTTATATATAAGATAAAATCTATTAGGGTTACCTATTCATTAAAGGGGATATGATACAAGAACACCATTTATATTCTTTATCTGAATGTTTTATACTTTGATAGCATGATGTTTATGAAACTTGTTTCTTTTCCACATGTTAATAGAATTTCAAAGGGATTGACATGAATCCCATTTCTTTTACGAGTGTTAATCAGGTAATTAAAGAATAATGATTGCTTTTATGAGTTTTTATAATGATATGAAATCTATTTTTTACTTTATTCATGTTCTGGTTCTTATACATTACATATTTGATGGGGTATCCTAGAAATCATTGGGTAAGATCATTACAGCTTATATGATGGGGAAGCCTAGATAGTGCAGGGTAAGCCTGTTACATCTTATACAATGGGGAAAACCAGGTAGTACTGGGTGAGGCTATTATAGCTTACATGATGTGTGCACCCATATAGTGATCCAATTCATTATTTAAATATTTATATATCTAATGAGATTCACATGGCTATAATGGGTAGTAAACTCATATAGTAAGGTACTTTGTCTATTTTGAAGGTTTTGGGAGTAAATACATTCAACTATAAGGAAAGGTTTGTGATTGGGGATGGTGGTGTGTCACACACCGCATGTTTATCCCCCATTATGTTACCTAATAAGTTTTTGGAATGATCCATGACTTATAGGGAATGACTTTATATACTTATGTGTATGCTAAAAATTTCATGCATGCTCTCATGGATCATGTTATTTGATTTCCTTATGATTTATGTCTTATTAACTACCTATCTTTATGACATCATTCAAGTTTATGATCTTTGATATTCAAGGTATTCTTTTCTATTTTTATTATCATGTTCACATACCCTTATTCTCATGTTATGCTTACATATCTCCCTTTTATACCCTTAATGAGCATCTGAACTCACCCTTTCTTATGTTTCCTTTCCCTGGTTTATGAATAAATGTTATGACTAGGATTACTAAAGGAAATGATCTTTGTGGGAAATATTTATGATCTTTCACCAGATTATAATATTGTGTTCTAAGTTTGCCAAATCACTAAACTATTAAATTCCTCAAGAATTTTTTTTTGTAATGTAATTAATATTTATCTAAAATGATGCAGTATCCATGTATGTTAAGCCTGGATCACTATAAAAATGGTTCCCCAAGCCGCTGGGTCGCATTGCCTCAAGCATGTCTCCTCGTATGCCAGAGGATGTAGACTAGTAGTGAAATTCTAAGGTGGTATAGTGGGAAGAATATAACCTCATAATTAGAGTAGCACATCAGTGTAAATAAGAAATAATAACATGAGCATAAATAATGAAATCTAACATAGTATAAGTAAACATCCATATGGTGATGATAAAAAATCCATATATATTTATATCTAATACCATATGTAATATGATGTAATGTCAAGTATCTAAATAAAAAGTAATAGGAAACATGATATTTGGAATCTATTAAAATACATGTATATCAAAAGAACCAAAAATAAATATCTTCAAATAGAATCATGATTCATAGCTCGTTCATGTGCTCCCCCACTCCAATGTTATAATCAGATCAAGCATCGACAACTAGAAACTTTCCCATATTCTTATTGCATCCATGAATTCTATCTTGGTACCAATCGACATCCCAAAAAGGGTGTAAGATAATCTCTGTAGGCCACTACTAACGGTTTCTATAAAATATCCATTCAGTTCATATAAACCATAACTATTTTTAGATTTAATGGGAAAAAATTTATTGAATAATAGTTGCGAAAAGTCCGTAGTCACCAATTGTAATAAGATAAGGCTATAAGAGATGATAATTAATATAAATGTATAAAGTTTCAATATAAGGTAATAACTAACTTGGAATAATCTACATAAAAAAAAGAGTAACTTTCCTATATAGGCCATGTCTCAAGGAATATAACTAGGGTGACCTATATTCAAAGATGTAAAATTATAGAGAAGTTACGGGTTCCATACCTTGAACTTCCTCATCGGTTCCATATAGTATAAGATCATCTCAAGGGGTTGGTTCTATAACATGAGTAATAATACCTAGGGTTCATAGGTTCCATACTTCAATCATCTATTCAGTTCCATATCCTAAGTCAAAAAATATCATACCTTTATAAGAAGTTAGTTCCATAGTGAGATGTACAACATCAAACAAGTATATAAATAACATGGGATATGTTAGTTTCCATACCTAATTTCAGTTATCAATATTAAGAGGGAAAATCCCAAAGAATATCTATCTCATGTGAAATTTTCATTTAAAACCATTTAATCATTTTATATAATTTAATAACATTTAACAACATGGAAAATGAGGCATGATCCCTCTCCTAATAACTCATTTAATTTAATAAGGCTCCCACTAAAATATGTTGAGATTACAATCCCAATAGGGTGGTTTTATCTTGGGGGAGATACACGAACACACCTTTTGGGTGGTTTGGGTTGAGGTTGAAAACCTCCAACCATATCAAGGATCTATAAGGGAACTCATTAAGATGCCAAAAATTTAGTTAAGGACTATAATTTAATTTAGCAGCAATGACCAGAGTTCTGGCATGTGGGAAAACGGAAAAATTCAAATAGACCAAAAACCCTTAGAGAAAAGATATAGATATCCTACCATAATATCGTGGTAGAAAAATCATCTAGTATCAGATTTTGGTTTGGTCTAGATTGGATGAAAATGGAATAATAGAAAAACACCTTGAAAATATGGAAAAAAATCTTACACCAAAATAATTCTGAATATGGTGAGGAAAACCAAACAAGAAAAAAAATTTGGATTGAATATCTTTCTAATGGTGATCCAACATGACAGATGGCATTGAAAATGGAGGTTGGAAGAAGGAATGGATTTAAATCCTAAGCTAGGATTGTAGATGAGATCTCCTAAGGATGTTTTCTATTGTGTGTGGGAGGAGAATGAAAAATAAGGGGGTTACTAAAATAGAAGAATGGAATATGGTAATTAAACCCAAAACTTAAAGGTCGCAAAGTTTGATCCCATGGTTGGCCAAACCTTGTGCTAACCATGCACAACCCACTGGTTAATGATCACACCTCTCATGGCTTGTAGTGCATTGTTAGAAAAGTTGTGTGCTTCTCGTACGTACCATCTTCCATATCCCTTCATGGTCATGCGGTCAAGCTTCATATTTAAGACAAACTATTTGACAGCCTATTGTTTCCGGAAAATACCTACACTATAATATCCAATACTTTACATATAGATATTACTTCAAAATTGAATAATCTTTAATACATAACATAACAAAAACCACTCTTAGACCATAGAGGTTATGTGTCTTTTGAATCTAGGAAACATAATCAGCTGGTTTTTAAAACATCTACATTATCTCTTATTTATTTATTCATAACTAGACTCCTTTTTGACATATCTTACTTAATACCATTCTTCATGACCTGGGGAAAAGAAACATATGAAAGGAATATCTCAAATGCTCATTTAGGGTAAATAAGGGAAATATCAATCATATCATAATCATAAGAACATAACATTTGAAAATCTTATCATGCATATAAAAGATCACAATATCATGTCTTGTGATAAATTATAAAAGTGAAATGTAATCCTAATATTCCTAAAATAAGACATGAAATTTATTGGAATACACACATAAACATTGAAAATCATTTCATATTAGTCCAGGAACATTTCCAAGACCATCATAGCGGACAAAGTATATTACTAAACCGAGTTCACTCCTCATTCTAGCCCTATATTACTAAAATGAATTTACATTCCGTTCTAGTAATGTATATCTCATGAGATATAAATCATTAATCAATCCATTGTAGGGATATATTTTTCCCTCCTATCTCATAATTAAATCATTCTTACATGTTCCACAAAACATAAACCATTCACCATATCATAACCTAAGGAACATGAAAATGGATTTCTTAAACATTATTCCATCATAATATAATCCAAATAATATTAAGGGATTTCATAAAAATAATTCCATCATAAACACAATAAAATTAAATTAATAATAGGTATAAAAATATAAACCTATGTCATATTATATGGAAAATAATTTTGATAAAACACTTGAGCTTAATTCCTGGGTAAAATATCATTTCTTCTTCAAAAATGTTTTCCAACCTCAAAATGCCACACAATTTTAGAAAAAATAATTTTATTTGCAAATAAACTTGAAATATTTTAGGGGAAGATTAAGGGAAATAAGTAATTATGAAAGTGTAAAAATCCTTTCATGTCGTAAAAGTTAAAAAAATATTATTCTCGTACTTTTTCCAGAAAATTCAAAAAGAACCTCGTACCGAAAACAACAAAATATTCCATTCATACAGTTTCATAAAAATTCACCAATAGGTAAAATTGACTTTAAAAAATTATAGAAGGATATAAAGAATATTTTAAAATACATATTTAGATAACATGGATGTTGATGATAAATATTCTTCAGTAAATACTTACAAATAAACAATCTCAAATAAGAACGAGATTTGCAAATCTATCCCTTACCTTAGGTCCAATATGATTCGTATGTATCTAAACCTCCTATATAATGATTTATATAATGTTAAGGATTTATTCCCGAATCATAATTATTTTTATGATAATATTTCTGATCATATATTCATTTGTTTTTTAGTAACATTTCATTGTTACTCGTTATTCGGGTATTAACTGTTTTATGTTCTTATGCATGTTTTGTCAGATAAGTTCTTATTCCTATTTTTAGGTTACAGTTATATCAATTACATCATGGTATTAGTATAATATATATTATATTTATTTATTCAATTAATTAATATAATCTGCCTTTAATGAAAATTCTATAGAATGAATCACATCGCACTGTGGAGACGGTAAGCCGTATATACGCACGAGCAAAGATATTGTTCCCAAAATTTTTTGAATGGTATTGAAGTGTATGGTGTATGGTATCTCATAATAAATATCATTTTATATTAATCATATATATATATATATATATTTTAATTCTTTCATTATACCCATCCATGTAAGGTGGTGGTGAAAAATGTATTACACCATGGTGTAGAGACGGTAAGTTGTACGTACGCATGAATAGTGATTTAATTTTTCATAGGATGGGTAGAAGGTGAAAGATGGTTGTTTCATAATCATAATAACCTCTAAGAATATAATTACTACTGGATTTATTACTTTATAATGAAACAAATCATGAGGAAGAAGTAAAATAAGATGTTTGAAAGAATCGGTAAATGATATTACCTTTTCTTTAACATGCCTCCTCTAAAACTCCTTTTAGAGCACTAGATTTGGTATTTTAAGAAGACCAGGACCTCTAAAGTTTTTCTAGGTAAATTGAGAAGGGAACTTTTCAGTGGAGGTTCTAGCTTGAAGACTCAAAATAAATTGAATTGTTGAGGGAGTAAGTGACCTTTTATAATTGTGGTGAGGGGTTCTTTTGGAAACCTCAAAAATATTAATTTATAATAAAATCTAACCCCACTTAAAAATGTCCTAAATGACACAATTTAGAAGATGAGATGAGATAGGGTTGTAATATCATCAACCAAAAAAATTTAGACATGTTTTTTATGTCAATTTAAGTATTATCATTTTAATTAGCACATAGTTATTATATTTAATTTTTAATTTGGGTAACAAATATTTCAATAATAAAATGGTGAAATGTTTTCTTATTTGAAGTCAATTATCAATAATGTCAATTTTAACACTATTTATTTCATAGATTTTTTAATATATGGAAATAAGATGTGAACCATGATAAACATAATTTATTATAACCATAAGGGGTCAAGTTGATCTATAAAATTTATTTTATATAATAATTATCCCAATATGTATTTATTAAAATATATTTATTTGATCTCTCCATTAATAAAATAATTACTACTTTAATTTTGTATAATTATTTAATATACTTATTTTTTGAATAAAAATTCAAAATAATATAATATTATTAATATATATAAATTATATTTCATAATAATACTTTTAGCCAAATTTATTTTCTCAAAACCCCAACATTAAAAATTCTATACTCTTTTAAAACATGAATGTGACAAATTTATCTTCACTTTAAATAAAATAATATAAGTGTCATAATATCTTCTATAATATTCTAAATGGTCAATAAGTTGACCCATGTAAGATTATGATAAATATAGACTCTACCAATAAGGTTTGTTCAAGTTTTTAGGCCATTTGATTGTTATTAATATTTTAATAAAAAACTGTTTTTTTATTTCTCATTAATTAATTAATTTTTTCATCATCCAAGTATAAGTCATTAAGGTAATTTTTTATTTTCTAAAAATTAAAAATAAATTTTCAAGATAAAGAAAAACATTTTATCTTTAAAATGAATATTTATAATCTAATTTATCTTCTGTATAACCTTATACTAAAAATAATTTAATTATTAAAGTTTGAGTGAGACATATTTCACCTTTCTTTAAATAAAATAAATTAAATGTCCTAATCTCATCCAAGTGGGTTATAATGGATACCATTTTAACCAAAGTATGATTTAGGGAAAATTATAATCATCCAATTAAATTAATAAAAGTGTTAGGTCAATTTTATAATATTATTTTACCATTAATTACTTGATTTTCCCTTTTACCGTGTTAATAAAATTTACCAAAGTTACTATTCATTTTGCCCAAAAATAAAATAAATATATTTATATAATTTGGAAATAATGATTCTAAATATGAAATCCAATTTTAAAAATTTAAAACACATAATTTGAAGTAATTAATTTAAAATTAATCATGTTGTTGAAATGAGAAAATGGGTTTTAAAAGTAAAATATTGAAAAAGATTGAAATGTTTTTAAACCTGAATTTAATGTAAAATTAGTTCCAATAACCTAAATCATATTATGTAGTAAAAATATATTTTATTTATAAATTTAAACTATTAAATAATATAATTTAACCAAATAAATCATTTCAATGAAAAAAAATTAATTAATATTTAGCGTATTTTTACTATTCATAAAAAATAAAAGTTATCAAAAAAATATCAGAAATTCATCCAAAGTAAATTTTATATTCCGCTTCAAAATAACATGTATATTTTGTCATATAATAATTATTAATGTGTTAAAATCTTAATTTAAAATGGTTTTTCCATTAAAAGGTGTAAAATTAACCTTTTTAAAAAATAGGTTTCTATACATAAAATAGGGTTTTATTCATACAGAATGACAAAAATATCCATTGGATGAATATAAAAAATATTTTATTAAGTATATAACACATATATATATCATTAATTTCTTTATCGAAATTAATTCACTCAAAAATACAAATATCTATTTATGTTTTTCAGAAATAATTGATAGCCAATGAATTCACAATACATTTTCATAAGTTAGTTATAATTATTCATGCTAACCTAACTGCTAGGCTATAATAGTAATTTTCTAATAAGGGAATATATTGGTTAGTTTGGACTCATAATTGGTTGAAAATGAAGCTAAATAGGAAGAAAATTTATTTAAAGAAAATATTACATAAAAACATCTAGGTGTCACATTCTACCCCCCTTAAACTAAATTTCTCCCTCAAAAATAATCACATGGAAAAAACAGATGAGGATACCTCTCCCTCATCATATCCACATGTTCCCATGTAGCTTATTAAAATTGGGGGTTCTTCCATAAAACATTAACCAAGTGAGTGTTCTTGTTTCGTAGAACATTTTTGTTACGATCTAGAATCTTTGTCGGTTGTTCTTCATAAGAAAGATCTTGCTCTAGTAGTGAAAATTCTGAACTTAGTACATGTGAAGGATTGGGTATATAATTTCTTTAGAGAGATACATGGAACATATCATGAACTTGAGAGATTTTCGGTGAAAGCTTCAATCAGTATGTTACCTTCCCAACATGATCTGGACTTTCAAAAGTACTAATATACATAGGGCTCAGCTTTCTCTTATTTCCAAATCTCATTACTCTCTTCCAGGGAGATATTCTTAGGTTTAACTAATCACCTAATTCAAACTCTAGGTATTTTCTTTGGTTGTTAGGATAACATTTTTATCGACTATGTGCTAATCTTATGTGTTTTTGAATAGATCTGACCTTTTCTTCCATTTCATAAATAAGATCAGGTCATAATGGCTTTCATTCCCCAACATCATCCCAATAAGTTGGAGTTCTACACTTATTTCTATAGAGGGATTTATACGGAGCCATCTAAATACTGGATTGAAATCTATTGTTGTAAGAAAATTCCACCAAAGGTAGGTGTTGATCCCAACCACCTTTTAAATCCAAATAGCAAGCTCTCAATATGTCTTACAGATTTTGAATTGTCCTCTCGAACTAACTGTCTGTCTAAGGATGATAAGTAGTACTGAAACTTAACTTTGTATCCAGTTCATGCTAAATAATTCTCCATAAATTTGAGGTAAACTTTGGATCCTAATCATATATAATGGAAAGTGGTACTATATGCAATATTACCACTTCCTTTACAAATATCATGGCAAGATGATTTAGATAGAAATCATCTCTAATAGAAATGAAGTGTGCATATTTCTTAAGGCAATCAACTATAACTCTTATAGAATTATAGCCTTCATATTTTTTGGGATGTCTGAAAATAGAGTCTATAGTTATGTTTTTCAATTTCCATTCTGGTATGGGTAATGGTTGTAACATCCCCTTAGACTTCTGCCTCTTAGACTTAACTTTCTAACAAACTAAGCATCGAGAGACTTATTCGGTGACATATCTTTTCATGATATCCCACTAGAAATACTATTTCAGGTCCATGTAAATCTTTGTTCTTCCAAGGTGAATATAGAATTAAGAACTATGAGCCTCATCCAATATCTCCTTCTTTAATTCTAGTATGGGGTGAATACAAACCTTGTTCTTGAACCTTATTATTTTATCACAATCAAGGTTGAATTCAAGAACATTTATCACCTTATTTTATATCTCTATATCCTTCTTCTATGACTACTTAATTTTTACATGTATATATGGTTTAACATTCATTTTTTAATGATAATATTTTCTCCCTTCCTTTAAAATTTCAAGATCTTTCCTTTTCAAATCTATAAATATTGGATCATTAGTGATCCTCATCATGGATAGGCTAGCATGGCCTTGTCAACTCAAAGCATCTTCCACCTTGTTTTCTTTCCCAAGGTGGTAATTTATTAAGCAGTAATAATCATTAATCAACTCTAACATATTTATCTCCTTTTGGGTGAAAATATACTTTAAACTTTTATGATTAGTATAAATATCACTACATTCACCATAATGATAATTCCTTTATATCTTTAATACAAATATTACTACAGCTAACTCCAAATCATGAGTTGGATAATTTTTCTCATGGATTTTCCACTACCGTGAGGCATGAGCTATCACCATATAATTTCTCATGAGATCACATCCCATCCCCTTCTAGGATGCATCACTATAGATCAAAAACCTTTCTCAAATACAAGGATGTGTGAGCACAGGTTCACTGGCTAACCTTCTTTTTATATCATGGAAATTTTCTTCACATTCCTTCATCCAAATGAACTTAACTCCTTGCTGAGTCAACTTGGTGAGTAGATTAGAAAATCATGAAACATATTTCACAAAACGTCAATAATATCCAGCTAAACCAAGAAAACTTTAGATCTCAATTACCTTTTTTGGTCTCAGTAAACTTTCAGAAACTTCTATTTTTTATGGATCCACATATATCCATTCTATTGAGATTATGTGACCGAAAAATGAAACTTTCTGAAGCCAAAAGTAACACTTGGTAAATTTTTCATAATTTTTCTCCTTTCTCAGGGCCTTCAGTTTAGTTCTCAACTGATCTTTATGTTCTTCCTTTCTCTTTGAATAGACAAGAATATTATCTATAAATACTATCACAAATTGATCAAGATGGTCTCTAAAGACTCTATTCATTAGATCCATGAAGATAGTGGGGGCATTAGAAAGACCAAAAGGCATCACAATAAATTCATAGTGTCCATACCTTGTACAAAAGTCATCTTTGGTATATCCTTCTTTTTGACCCTTAATTGATGATATCCTAAATGAAGATTAATCTTGGAAAATTATTGAGCTCTTTATAGTTGGTCAAATAATTCATAAATATGGGGAATAGATTATTTTTTATTGATGGTGATGTTTTTTAGTTCTCGATAATCATTATAGAGTCTCATTGATCAATATTTCTTCTTAACAAATAGAACAGGTGTTCTCCAAGGTGATGCACTAGGTTTTATGAATACCTTATCAAGATTCTCTTAGATTTTCTTATTTAATTCCTACAACTGAAGTGGGACCATTTTATAAGGTGTCTTTGAAATAGTCATAGCACCAGGTATGGGTTCTATTGAAAACTCAAATTCATGATTTGGTGTAAGACCTATAAATTCCTCTAGAAACACATAATCAAATTCTCATACAATGGGTGTATTCTTAATCGAGATTTACCCCCCAACCATTTGAAATATATAACCTTAATTTATAGGAATCAATACCCATAAGATGGAATAAATTTCTATTGTAAGGTTATATTCATCCTTGAACTGATATATGATCATAGATTGATCTAGAATATGAAATTTGACTTCCCATCCTTGGAAATTGATATTATATCCATATAGAGAAAGCTAATATATGCCATGATCACATAAAATTACACTGTAGGAAGGATCACAAGATTTGCAGGAATTACTTTCCCAAGAAAATTTCAATCGGAGAAGAATTATAAACTTTTGATGCGATTGTTGTAAAATTAGGATTTGTCACAGCTAACTCAACATCTAATTTTTGAGGTAATGTGGAGATACCTTTAGAAAATTCTTCAGAATTAAAAGAGTGGGTGGATCCAGAATCAAATAAAACATTCTATACTTTAGAGTGGATGGTAAGTGTACATTTCACCACTTCATTATCATACTCCACATTGCTAATAGTTATTGCGTGAGACATTCCTTTTTCTTTGGCCTTAAGAGTTTTTTTATGTCAATAATCATCAATAACCCTTGTATTGGGGAATTGATTGGAATAATACCCCATTTTTTCACTTGTAGAATTGATGTTTAGGAGGTGAATTCTATGTATCCTTTTATTTGTTCTCATCATTAGACATATTTTTTCCATCACTTTAGAATTAAAATGTCTGATGATCTTATTTTTCACTCTTAAAATATTTACTAGTCCCTTTAAGACAATTCCGTCCATGTTTCATTCCACACATTGAGCATAAGAGAAAACTCATCATCTTGTTAGTGTTCTCTATATATTTTCCATTGAATTCCATTTTTATCTTCTTATCAAAACAATAAGACTGATTGGTTACTCTAATATCCATCTTGTTGGACTTCTCATGTATTAATCATGTTTTAATTATCAAAAATCCTATTTAGTTTATAATCTATGTTAACTCTATTAAATCTATCTCACATAAAATTTTCAGTAGCTTAGTAAAAGTTATCCAAATCTCTTAAGTGATATACACTCAGTTTTGTTACTATGCACTTTATTTTGATTGACTTTATAATGATTTCTCTGAAAAATGATTAAGTTTAATTCATTTCATAAATAATACTTCTTAAGTATGAGTATAGATATTTGCCTAAGTCATTAGATACTGTGACATCCAGACACTATGACATCCAGACACCGTGACATCCAAACATCGTGACATCCAGACCCCATGAACAAGACACCGTGAACAAGACACTATGAAGAAGCAGACACCGTGATGATGAGACATTGTGACCATGAGACACCATGACTACGAGACACCATGACTATGAGACACCATGACTACGAGACACTGTGACCAATCCTGACACCATATGAAGGAGACATTGTTTCCATGACACATTGTGACACCATTTCCTAATATATTTTTCCGTCTTTAAATTTGATCTCTAATGGTCATATTTGATTATGTTAATGCACTGACATAATTAATGTTTTTTTTGTAGACATATCATCGGACAGTACGAGGTACGAGGTGTAGAATACATGCAACTTGCCGTCCCCAACACATGCACTCCCAAATAAAAGAGTAATGCAGCCCAGAAAAAGAAAGTAGCATAACGATACAAAGAACAAGCTGGTGGGCGTGAGTGTGATAACAAAATAAATTTTAGATAATTGGATCATGAAACTTGACTCTACTGAAGAACACACGAAACATACTGGAATCAAGAGAACATCTTCACACTGTAAAACAACACGAAGAACACAAGACAAATATGTCTAACTTGTGACACTCTATTTTCCATATGAGGACTTGAGTTCTACATCTACCTCATCTCAAAAGTCTAGATCTTCAAAGACCAACACTCAAAGCACATCTAAACCTATCTCAATATTACTACTCTGTTTTGAATAATTTTATTAATTTTCTAGGAGAGTGTGTATCTTTATAGAAACACACTTTGTCTCCTGTATTAAACTAAAGGATACAAGATATCTTTACTCAAGCATTCTTTTAATCTTGTGTATACCCACGGATAAGTGTGGAAGAGGTCCTTTTGTGTCTTGGTTGTATGTACCCAGAAAGAACTATGGAAGAGGTCTCTGTGTGTCTTAGACAGTACTGTGTACTATTGTTAAACCTGATATAGGGTGTGCATCAAGTTTATTTATATAAACTGCTTGGTGGCAGGTGATCACCAAGTGATGTGGATTAGGTCTCGGCTTAAGACTGAACCACTTTTTTCATATTCGTTGTTCTACTTAACTTATTCTTCTCTATTTTACTGCTTTATTGTATAATTCAGAAATCACTAAATTCACTTTGATAATTACTCTTGGAAAGAAGATAAAATTTTCTTGCCTTAATATAATAGCTTCAAAAGGAATATTAATAATGGATATTAAGATTACTGAGAACTAGTCAATCTTCTAAGAATTTATTCAAATAGTCAAACTCTTATAACAGTATAACCTTGATTAAGTGGGATATATTTAATCTTTTGGGGAAACTTTTTAGAAATAATTTTTAATCATAAATTCTTATAGATACTCAATTCATACCCCCCCCCCCCATCTTGAGTAATCTACTCCGACCAACATTTGGTAGCAAAGTTTGTTTATTAAGACTTCTTTTGACCTACTTCAACTGTGATTGTAGTTGTACTTTAAAGGATCTGTAAATTTCTATTAATTATAAATTTCTAGATATTTCAAGATATTTATTATGGATAATAGATTTGAAGGTGTTGCAAAAAATAGACCACCATTTCTTAATAGAACCAACTATGGTCAATGGAAAATCAAAATGAAAATGAATTTAGAAAGTATGGGTTTTGAAATTTGGACATCCATTATAGATGAATATAAGATTCCTACTACTGATATAATCACATGGGATGAACATATCAAAACTACCTACAATAACAATTGAAAATCTATGAATGATTTATACTTATCTTTAGGAGATGAAGATTTCAATAGAATTTCTGCTTGTAAAACTACCCATGAAATTTAAGATACCCTGTCTTTCTCACATGATGGAACATCTAGTGTAAAAGAAATGAGACTTAATACTTATACTATTAAATATGATAACTTTAAAATAAAACATGATGAGCCAATCTCTAACATGTTTTTTAGGTTCAATGATATTTTCAACACTATGATTTCTCTTGGAAAAGAAGTCACTTCCAAAGAACAAATCATGAGAATTCGTAGATGTATATCTAATAGATGGAGAGCAACCTCTATCTCTATTAGAGAATCATGTGACATCAGCAAGCTACCAGTAAAAGAACTCATTGGGAAACTGAGGATGTATTAAGAGGAACTAAAAGTAAACATAGAATAAGAGGATGAACCAAAGAGGAAATCTATTGCATTCAAGACCACCACCTCTAAGCACAAAGACAAAGAGAAATTGGAAGCTTCTGTAGAAAGTTCTAATAGTGAACAATCATCACCTGACAGTGATGAGGAGATAACTAAATTATCCAGAAGATTCAAGAAATTTTACAAGAAGAATAACTTTTTTAGAAAGCCTATCTTCAAGGGAAAATATGACCAATAATGAAATTGGAAGAAGGACTGGAAAAGAAGTGACAAGGCTAATGAGATTGTCTGCTATGAATGTAAGTGTAAAGGGAATATCAAGGCAGACTGTCTAAAGCTCAAGTACAAAAAGATATATGAGGACAAGGACAGGAAGTATAAAAAGGCCATTAAAGTAACATGTAGTGCTTCTAAGGATAGTTCAAGCGACTTAGAAACTTCACATGATGAATAGGAAAACAAATAAAATATGTGTTTTATGAAAAATACATCGGAGGTAACACTCGACTCTCCTATACATAATTCATACAATTCTAAAAATGAGAGTGACTCTGAAAATATGAATAATGAAGAAATGTTTGAATACTGTAACATGATTAAAGAAACATGCAATAAACTAAAAGACAAATATAAATCATTTAAGAAACAATATGCTCTTAATGTGATTGTTAAATCTAAACACTCAACTGAAAAAGAGAAAAATGGTCAAATTCTCAAAGAAAACAACGAATTAAAAATGTCTAATGATCAATTGAAGAATTACCTTGAAAAGTTTACCAATGGGAAGAATACCCTTACTCAAATGCTAGGAAAACAAATTTCCCCTAAATACAACACTGGAATTGGTAATCAACCTGGAAAAATAAATCTTGGTAGAAAAAATTTTGTTTCATGATCTAGGACATATAGTTTTACTCCCAGTTCTGGACACAAATCAACTAATTCAATTCATGATACATATTCTATTGTTTCATGTTTTTCTGGACCGAATAGAGTTTATTTTTTAAGTACTTTACATAATGCTTATAGGAAACCTATGAGGCGGATATGGGTTCCTAAGGCACTTATTTCTAATATTACTGGACCCAAAAAAGTATGGGTACCAAAATATATTTTTGCTTAATCTCTTTGTAGGAAAGTTACTTAAAGAGTTCTTCTAAAAGTGTATGGTACATGGATAGTAGATGTTCAAGACACATGACAAGATACTACTCATGCTTCAAGAATCTAATAAAATAGATG
The DNA here is from genome assembly GCA_963277665.1 of Viscum album. Taxonomy (NCBI): domain Eukaryota; kingdom Viridiplantae; phylum Streptophyta; class Magnoliopsida; order Santalales; family Viscaceae; genus Viscum; species Viscum album. Next base: position 1,329,317,731 of record OY728143.1, read on the forward strand.
GAGGACATATCACATTTGGTTACAATTCCAAAGGAAAGATAATTGGTTTCAACCAAATCGGTAACTCTAACTCATTTTTAATTTCTAAAGTATTGTTTGTTGATGGATTAAAATATAATATGTTTTGTATGTCACAATTATGGGATGATGGATTTCATGTTAGATTTGAAAATGATGCTTGAAATGTATTTAATTCAAAAGATGAATTAGTGTTTTTTTCTTTAAGAAATAAAAATGTTTACTATGTTAACATAGATTCCTCAGCTTATCAAAATACTTCATGTTTAAGTGTATTTCATAAAGAGTCTTGGTTCTAGAATAGGAGACTAAGACGATGTAATATTCACTCCCTTAGAAATCTAACTAGAAAAATCTTAGTTAAAGACTTACCAATACTTGAGTTTCCAAATGACAAAGTATGTAATCCTTGTCAAAAGGGAAAACAACACAAAATTTCCTTCAATCCAAAGAAATATGTGTCAACTTCTCAACCTCTCAAACTGGTTCACATGGATTTATTTGGACCATCTAGAGTTTCTAGTTTAAATGGTAATAACTATTTTTATGTTCTTGTAGATGACTTTTCTAGATATACTTGGACCTTCTTTTTGGCTCACAAAAGTGAAGACTACTCTTATTTTACTAAATATTCCAAGTATGTGGAAAATTATAGTGGACTTAGAATCAAATCCTTAATAAGTGATCATGGTTGTGAGTTTGAAAATAAAGAGTTTGAATCCTTTTGCTCACAAAATGTTTATAGTCACAATTTCTCTACCCATATAACACCTCAACAAAATGGAGTTGTAAAAAGAATAAATAGAACCCTACAAGAGATTTCTAGAACAATGCTTAGTGAATATGACCTACCTATTTATTTTTGGGCTGAAGTAATCATTACAGCATGATACATAATCAATAGAGTGTTGATCAGACCCATTCTTAAGAGGACACCTTATGAGTTATGGAACAATAGAAAACCCAAAGTTAAATACTCCAAAGTTTTTGGCTGCAAAGTCTATATTATTAACACTAAGGACAATCTTGAAAAATTTGAATCCAAGAGTGATGAAGGTATCGTTTTAGGATATTCTATATCCAGTAAAGACTATATAGTGTTCAATAAAATAAGTAAATGTGTAGAAGAATATTTCCATGTCAAATTTGATGAAACAGATCCACATGATCCTAAAACCATTCTAGAGAACCTGGAGGATGATCTATCGAATCTGAACATTAATCCAAAATCCTCAAACCATTCTGTGAAATAATCTATGAGAACTTTCAGTTCTGGAAATGGCTTAGACTCAAGCCATAATGAACCCAAACCTGTTGATGAACCTTAAATCACTAGTAAATCCTTTTCTATAACTATTAGAACTCATAAGAACCCTCCTTTAGATGCTGTTGTAGGATACCTAGAAAAGGAACACAAACTAGAGATTCTCTTAGAAATCAGGTTGAATATCAAGTCTTCTTGTCACAACTTGAACCTAAAAACATTAATGATTCTATCAATGATAAATATTGGGTGATGTCTATGCAAGAAGGACATAATCAGTTTGAAAGGAACAAAGTTTGGAAACTTTTTGAAAGACCTAAGGACACATTCACCATAGGTGCTAAATGGGTGTTTAGAAATAAGGTATATGAGACTGGTACATAGTTAGAAACAAGGCTACATTAGTTGCACAAGGATATAGTCAAGAATAAGGAATTGACAATGAGGAGACCTTTGTAGTAGTTTCTAGACTTGAGGCCATCAGAATCCTTCTTTCTTATGACGCACATCTAAATTTCAAACAATATCAAATGGATGTTAAGAGTGAATTCTTAAATGGGTATATAGCTGAGGATTTCTTTTTAGAATAACCCCCCGGTTTTACAAACCCCCATTTTCCAAATCATATTTTTAAATTATCAAAAGCTTTATATGGTTTAAAATAATTTCCAAGAGCCTGGTATGATCAGTTAAGTACTTTTCTTATATCCAATGGTTTTACAAAAGTAATAGCTAATCGTACCATTTTTATAAAACGAATTTATAATGATGTTTTATTTGTTCAAATCAATGTATATGAAATTAACTTTGGATCCTCACGAAATTATTTATGTGTTTATTTTTCTAAAATGATGCAAAATGAATTTGAAATGAGTTTAATGGGTGAACTAAAATTCTTTCTTGGATTTCAAATCTTTCAAAATAACAATGGTATTATCTTAGCTCAAAGTAAATGTACTAGGGATCTTCTAAAACATTTTGTACTCGATAGCACTAGAAGTAGTAACTCTCCCATGATTACCACTTGAAATTTGGATCATCATGAAGATAGAAAATTTGTTGATCAGACCCATTATAGAGGAATGATTGGAAGTTTACTCTACTTAACTGCTAATCGACCTGACAGTATGTTTAGTGTGTGTATGTGTGCTCGTTTTCAAGAAAATACTAAGGAATATCATTTAAATTCTCTAAAGATAATTTTTAAATACCTCAAGCATACACCCTATATAGGACTGTTCTATCCTAGAGGACAATCATTTGAATTAGTTAGTTATTATGATGCTGAATTTAGTGGTTGTAAGTTAGATAGAAAAAGAACCTCTGGAACATGTCACTTTTTTGGAAAGTCACTAGTATCATGGTTCAGTAAGAAACAAAATTTTGTTGCATTACCTAATGCAGAAGCTGAATATATAGTTGTTGGAAGCTGTTGTGCACAAATATTTTGGATGAAACACACATTACTAGATTATGGAAATCAATTTAGGAATGTACCTATAAATCGTGACAACACAAGTGCAATAAACATCTCGAAAAATCCTATTTCACATTCTAGGACAATGAATATTCATGTAAGACATTTCTTTTTGAGAGATCATTATCAAAATGGTGATATAACATTAGAATTAATTGGTACTGAGTATCAAATTGCTGATATATTTACCAAACCACTAAATTCTGAAAGAATAGACTACATCATACATGAATTCGGAATGATAAATTTTAAGTAAATGTCTTACTATTTTATATCTTACTATTTCTTATTCACTGTCACAGCATAACGCTCAATCACTATCTCACCATGAAGTTTGCTCACTATCTCACCGTAATGATCAATTACTATCTCATCATAACATTCATTCTCTGTATCACCATAAAGACCCGATATGGTCTCACCAAAAAGTTTTTTTTAATTTTTAGTTATGAATTAGAAATCGTATCGTGATAATTATTCATTTCACCTCTTTATTTTCCTGTGTTTTTTCTTTTACATTGTTTGGTATTCCTAAATGTTAAAATAAATTAAATATTAATTTCCTTCACTAGATCTTTCTTCTATTCACTCAATTTTTAACCATTCCTCAACACTTCAACCTTTCTCTCTCTCGAACCTTCAGTGAATGCCCAGGATGACACACCCTTCATCGTCGACTCTTGATAAACTTAACTCAAAGTAGAAGAAAATTGCACCCAAGATAGCACCCGAAGGTCCCCCAAAACCCAAATCTAGTAAACCAAGTTGTAGTACCAGAGAAAAAGGTTTTCCCCAAATGGATTCTGTCAATTAAGTCTCTTGTTCTGAATGTTTTAAAGGAGAAAGGCTTGTTAGAGTGGTTTTAGAAGGAAGATAGACCTATCCACCCTAATTTAGTGGCTCAGTTTTATCAATATGTTCAGTTCTCCATTGAGTCTAAAGATGGATATACTGTGAGAGGCTGGATCAATGGGCATAAATTCTCATTATCTTTGAGGTTATGGGATCCATGCCTTAGGATACCTCATGAAGGCATCTGTGAGGATTATCATAGAGGACCTTCACCTTCTAGTGAATTATTTGTCTTAGAAGATGATATAAAAAGCTAGACTAGAAATGGAACCAAGAGAAGATCCATTGATGCTAAAATATATGGATAATCAAGGATTTTGTTTAAGTTTATACAGAACCTGATTAGCCCAAGAAAAGGTGATTTTGCTGTACTGAAATATCAGGATCTGTTTCTGATTCATCTTATGAAAAATGGGCATAAGATCAACCTTTGTAAGTATATCATACACTGTATGTGTGAACTGATCAAAGCCACATCCAAGTCAACCTCCTTATTTTACTCTCAGTTTATCTCAGTCATACTTCATGCCAAAGGTATGGTTGGACCTAATGAGGAAGTTATCAAGGATTGTGGGTACTGCCTTTCTAAAATCACTATCAAGAGGATGAAAATAAATTGGAACCCTTGGAATAAGGCATGGGTGGATATTAATGATAGAATTTTTGAAAAATTCAATCTTTTGGGACATCCCTCAAGACCAAGAGATATTTCTGATCCAGGTTTGGAACCAAAAGAGGTTTTTGAGTATTCTATAGAAGAGGAAGAAGAGGTTGTTGTGCCCCCCAGGGAAACTATTTCTATTGAGGAAGACATTACTCTTGTCCCTCATGTTGTAAGTGAAAAGGAAGTCCCTACTTCAATAGATGTTGTTAATCTGGAAGATCAACCTGAGGCTGAAATAGAATCTGTTATCAAAGAAACCAAGAATAATTTTGTGTAAGAACCTACTGAAGAATAATTACCTATTATTCAATAAGCTGATATTGAATAACTCCTAGTGGAACAATTTGTTCTTAAAGTCATTCCTTCAGCTGAGGAAAGGATGGAGCCATATTTTCAGCTAGATAGATAGGAAATGAGAGAGGAATTAAGAGATGGTTTTGTGGAATTATATCATGACCCTAAGCCTCTCATTCCCGAGAAGGATGCAACTGTTGAGGGGAAGAAAACCCCAAATCTAAAATCTACTGAAGTACCAAACCTGATTGTTTCAAGACCTGTATGCACTCAGTATAAGTTCCCCAGTTTCTATGATTTGGATGTATCTCAGCAAGTTTCAGTAAAAGACCTTGACCTTTCTACTATGTTCTAATTGAAATTTGTCTCTAATATTGCTCTTGAGAAAGAACCTGAGCCTGTATCTATCCCTATTTCTGAACCTTCATCAGAATAACCATCCTTTGTGAGTAAAGATGATCTAAAAGAATTTGGTGCTACCCTTTTTTTTGGTTTTGAAAAGTCCTGAATTCCCAAACTACTCTTGTGACACATCTAAGTGAGAAAAATGCCTCATTATTTTTAGAGAAAGTTATTTGGAAAATACTACCCAAAATGCTTCAAGATATTCAGGAAGTCAGAGTTGAAAATAAACTTCTTAGTGATGAAGTGAAGACTCTAAGAGGTATGATTGAAGAAATATAAAGAGAGATTCATTCGATATCAGAGCTTGCATATCATCCTGTAGAACATGTTGTTCCTCAAACCCCCATCGAATTTTGTCTCTTAGATTCATCCTCATTTAGCTTCCTTAGCATAAAAGGTCACCGAAAGGAGCAAACAGATTGTGAAGGAGATGAGAGAGATAGTTTTTAATATTAAAAAACTCACTGATGAGTATAAGAGGTGTCTTTAAAAGGTTCTAAACCAACTAAAATCTATGACCACAGCTGTCAATGCTTATAAGGCATCCAGGAAATCATCCCATCCTTCCCTAGACAATGACCTGCTCCGAACAGTGGTCAAAGAAGAACTTCAGACTGTGCTTAGTGGCTTCAATAAATATTCTCTAAATGAAGTTATCAAGAATAGTGATAGAGTTCTTGATTTGGTCCAAATCCATTCAAAAATTTACAATGATGCTCAGCAAGAAATTTCCAAAAAGGTGGATTTCTACTTCAACCGAATCTTCTCAAATACTGACATGACCAATCACTTTAAATATCTTGTTGAAAATATGAGTATTCCTACTATTACTCAAGCTTTTAAGACCCAAGTTAAAAAGCTCACAGATTTCACTCGTATGTTGGATAAGTTTATGAAAAAAAAAGATGAATTTGAGAAAGCTATTCAATATAGTGGAGAGATCATTGAGGATTTTTTCAATCTTCTAAGGCACTATCTTCATGTATAGAGTACATCCATTTTTGCTCCTGTGGCTTCCCCTCTGAGACCTTATCTACCAACATTCACCTCTACCCTAGCCTCCACTTCTATGTCTGTAAGTTAGGCACTGAGTCAGATTAGGCATGTGATCCTTGATCAACAACATCCTTGGTCTTCTACTGCACCTACATTGGCTCCCTTTGTCTTTGAAGGTCTTCCTTTACCTTCCCTATCAACTAGCTCACCCCCTTCTTCTACCCCAACTTCTGGTCCTATGGCTTCCTCTTCTGATAATGCTGATAAAGGAAAAGAGAAGACATATTGGTGAACTAAGGATAGTTTTTACTCTATTTTTATAGGAATTTTTTTCCTTTATTTCACATTTTGTAATGCATCTTTATTTATCTAATACATTATGCACCTTTGCTTGACTCTTTTGTCTTTTTTTTTATAATCCCAAAAGGGGGAGAAATTTATGAGACATGTTTATATGGGATATGGAAATAATTCTATATATGTTATATGCTCATTGAAACTATGTTGTTAGAAAAAATTTACATTCTAAATCTTCATGGTTTGTGATCATCAAAACGGGGGATATTTTTGGACTCCTCGTCTATTAATCATGTTTTAATGATCTCAAATCCTATTTAGTTTATAAAATATGTTAACTATATGTTATCTATCTCATGTCAAATGTTTAGTATCTTAGTAAAAGATATCCAAAGCTCTTAAGTGCTATAAAATCAGTTTGGTTACTATACACTTTCTCTTGATTCCCTTTATAATGATTTCTCTGACAAATGATTGAGTTAATTCATTTCATAAATACTACATCTTAAGTCTGAATACAGATATTTTCCTAAGTCATGAGACACAGTGACATCCAGACACTGTGATATCCAGACACTGTGACATCTAGACACAGTGACATCCAGACACCGTGACATCCAGACACCGTGACATCTAGACACTGTGACATCCAAACACCATGAACCAGACATCGTGAACAAGACACCGTGAACAAGAAGACACCGGGACCAGGAGACACTGTGACTATGAGACACCATGACTATGAAACACTATGACCATGAGACACTGTGACTACGAGACACCATGATCAATACAGAAACCGTGTGAAGGATACACTGTTTCCATGACACAAAGTGATATCATTTTCTAATATATTTTGTCATATTTTAATTTGATCTTTAACAGTCATATTTGAAGATTTTAATGCACTGACATAATTAATGTTTCTTTGTAAACATATCATTGAATAGTACAAGGTACGAGGTGTAGAATACATGCAACATGTCAGCCCCGACACATGCACTCCAAGATAAAAGAGTAATATGGCCCAGAAAAAGAAATTAGCAGCACGATAAAAAGAACATGGTGGTGGGATTGAGTGTGATAACAGAATACATTTTATAGAATTGGCTCATGAAACTCGACTCCACTGAAGAACACATATAGCATACTGGAATCTCAAGAACATCTTCGCACTGTAAAACACCACGAATAACACAAGCCGAATCTGTTTGACTTATGACACTCTGTTTTCCATACGAGGACTTTAGTTCTGCATATGCCTCATCTAAAAAGTCCAGAGATGTAAAGACAAAAACTCAGAGCACTTCTAAACCTATCTTAATATTACTGCTCTGTTGTGTATCATTTTACTAATTTTTGAGTAGATTGTGTATCTGTATAGAAACATGCTATGTCTCCTTCATTAAACTGAAGGATACAAGATATCCTTACTCAAACATTATTTTACTCTTGTGTATACCCACAGATAAGTGTGGAAGAGGTCCTTGTGTGTCCTGGTCTTCCGTTTCCATGAATAAATGTGGAAAAGGTCTCTATGTGGCCTAGACAGTACTGTGTACTATTTTTAACCCTGATCCATGGTGTAGATCAAGTTTATTTATATAAACTAATTGGTGGTAGGTGATCACCAAGTGAAGTGGATTACGTCTCGGCTTGATACTGAACCACTTGTTTCATATCTTTTGTGCTTCTTAATTTACTCTTCTCAGTTTTACTTCTTTACTATATAATTCAGAAATCTCTAAATTCACTTTGATAGTTACTCTTGGAAAGAAGTTAAAATTTTCTTGCCTTAGTAGAATTGCTTCAAAATTAATATTAATAATTGATATTAAGATTACTGAGAACTAATTAATCTTCTAAGAAGTTATTCAAAAAGTCAAACTCTTATAACAGTATAACCTTGATTAACCGGGCTGTATTTAATCTTTTGGGAAAACTTTTGATAAATAATTTTTAATCATAAATTTTTATATATACTCAATTCTCCCCCCCCCTTCTTGAGTAATCTACTCCGACCAACACATCTCAACCTTGAGATAACATCAAACAATTTCCTCATAGCTATTGAAGTCCTTTATAGCTAATGCCCTTCGGAGACTTGGTTTTAAGCCACTAAAAATCGATCAATTTTAGCCTCAAGTTGGATAATAATTCCATAATCGTACCTTGTATATCTTGTAAAATTTTCTTTTTAGGTACCAAAAAATTCATTATTATTTTTCTTAGGTTCAAGAAACTCCTTCCCCATTTTTTTCTAAGAATACGAGGAAATTGCTTATTGAAAAATAAGTTCTTGAACTCATCACATTCCATAGACTCAATTTCATCTCTTTTCCTCGTTATATTGATAAGATTCCACAATTGATTAGATTCACCTTCAAAATGATATAATGATATGGTGACTATATCATGTTCAGAAAATTGTAGAACTAAAAATATCTTTTCAGTGGTACTGATCCATTGTTCACCACTAATGGATCAGAATACCCGATGAATAATGGTGGACACTGCCTCATAAATGATTAAATAGAATATTGTTCCCTCCTTTGCTCGTTTGGAAGTCTGGTAGATTCATAGATTGAGGAAGTTTTGTGATCATGGCTATAAGATTTTTAATTACAACTCCCATAACATTTGGTTTCTCAGAAGGACAATCATTACATATCCCTTCTCATTAAGCATTAACGCAATTCCTTCCTGTTAGAGCCATTGAATAAAACCAAGAAGCATACTATGCGAAACACTAATCATAATGGTAAAACCACCTAATTCAAGAATAAAATTTCAATTTAGGAAACTTTAGGTTTTATCCAAGGTTATTCAAGATCATTTCTAAAACACTATAATTGGATTGTAACCTATACTTAGACATATCGTTAGGATTTTTACTAAGGTTCTCTCATCCTAGTTTAAAAGGTTTAATTATACCTTTTCTCTGATACCAAATAAATCATCCCATAATATATATATATATATATATATATATATATTACATAAATTTAGTAGAAAATTTATTACATGACATAAAAAACCACGTCAAGACCGTATAGGTTTAGTGTCTTTAGAAACTATAAAATATAAACAATTGGTTCCTAAAACATCTACATTTTCTCTTGCTTATTTCTTCATAACTAGACTCCTTTTGGAAATATCTTACTTAATACCCTTATTTATGACCTGGGGAAAAGAAACATATGAAAGGGTGAGATCAAATTCTCATAAAGGTTAAACATGGAAAATATAAATCATATCATAATCATAAGAACATAGAATTCGAAAATATTATTCTGCATATAAAAGATCACAATATCATATCATGAGATAAATCGTAAAAGTAAAATGTAATCCCAATAGTCATAACATAAGACATGAAATTTTGTGTCATACACACATAAGAATATAAAATCATTTCATATTAGTCAAGCCTCTTTTCCAATACCATCATAGTAGACAAAGTCTGTTACCAAACCGAGTTCACTCTTCGTTCCATCCATGTATTACTGATCCAGATTTACTTGACACATAAGTCATGTCTCTCTCATGAGATTTAAATCATTACACAAATAATTGGTGGTAGATGTAGGTCCCTCCCATCTCATAATGAAATAATTCTTACATGTGCCACAAATCATAAACCATTGACCATAGCATAACCCAAGGAACAAGAAAATCAATTTCTTAAACATTATTCTATCATAACATAATCTATATTAGATGAATGTATTTCATAAAAATAATTCCATCATAAAAAAAATAAAATAAATTTAATAATATGGATATAAATATAAATCCATTTCATCTTAGATGTAAAATATTTTTTGTAAAACACTTGAGCTTAATTCCTGAGGAAAATATTCTTTCTTCTTCCAAAACGTTTTCCTTCCTCAAAATGCCACACAATTTTAGAAGATATAAATTTATATGAATATAACCTTGTAATATTTTAGGGTAATATTAAATGAAATAAGGAATTATGGAAGTGTAAAAATATTTTCATGTCGTACGAGTTAAAAATACATTCTTCTCATTCTTTATCTAGAAAAGTCAAAAAGTAACTCATACAGAAAATGAAAAAAGATTCCATTCATACTCTTTAGTAAAAATTAACCAATGGGTAAAATTAAATTTAAAAAAATTATATAAGGATATAAAGAATATTTTGAAATACACATTTAGGAAACATGGGTGTGGATAATAAATATTCCTTAGTAAATACTTATGAATAAACAATCTCAGATAAGAACGATATTTGCAAAGTTATCCCTTACCTTAAGTATGATATGATTCATATGTATTTTACCCTATTGTATAATTATTTAAATAATGTTTCTTATTTATTCTATAATAATTTTTATGATAACATTTATGAACATATTATCATCTGTTTGTTAGTAACATTTCATTGTTACTCGTTATTTGGGTATTAACTGCTTTATGTTCTTATGTGTGTTTTTTTGGATAAATTATTATTAATATTTTTAGGTTATAGTTATATCATTTAAATCATGGTATTATTATAATATATTTCATATATATTCATTCAATTCATTTATATAATCATGTTTTAATGAATATTATTTAGAATGAATCATATCGCACTATGGAGACGGTAAGTCGTACGTATGCACAAGCGACTATATTGTTCCAATAATTTTTTAATGGTATTTAAGTGGATGGTGTATGTTATCTAAAAATAAATATAATTTTATATTAACAACATATATTAATTCCATAATTATACCCATCTATTTAAGGTGGTGGTGAAAAACGTATTACACCACGGCGTGGAGATAGTAAGTTGTACGTACGCACGCTTGGTGATTTCATTTTTCATAGGATGGGTAGAAGGTGAAATAGGGTTGTTACATAATAATAATGCCTATAAGTGTATAAGTAATAATGTATTTAATAATTTATAATGAAACAAATCATGAGGTGGATCTATAATAAGAAAGAAGTTTGAAAGAATTGATAAATGATATTACCTCTTCTTCGACATGCCTCCTCTAAAACTCCTCTTAGAGCACTAGATTTGGTCTTTGAAGAAGACCCGGACCTCTATAATTTTGATAGGGAAGTTGAGAAGGGAAATTTTCAAGGTATGGTAGTTCTTGAAGGCTCAAAATTAATTGAACAGTTGAGGGAGGAAGTTGTATTTTATAATTGAGGTGAGTCGCACTTTTGGAAACCACAAAAATATTTATTTATAATAAAATAAAAAACCAATTAAAAATCTCCAAAATTTCAAAATTTAGAAGATGAGATGAGATAGGGTTTTAATCTCATAATCCCATAAATTTTAGACAATTGTTTTATGTCAATTTAGGCATTATCATTTTAATTAACACTGTAATGTCCCGGTTCTGGAAGCCACCCAGAGGTGCCCCGTACCCGGTTGGTCACATGGCCTCAAGCGCATTTCCCCAAATGGCAGAGGTTGCCAACTAGCAGCGAGGGCCTTGGGTGTGATAGTGGGGAAACTATACCCTCATTGGCAAAGAACAGAGAAGAAGAAAAATAAACATTCAATAGCAGAAGCAGTAATAACCAACAATGTAAATAGCGGAATACTAAATCAACAAACTGGAGCACATATGTATATATATGAAATGATGCACGATACATAACTAGGAAAGCATCCAAACAAGTCACAATGCTGGAAAACACTACAGTACCAAAACAAGTACAAAAGAAAAGTAAACGGCTCCTCAGCATCGCAAGCCAAAGCTTGGTCCCATGCTCCCATGCTCTAAGCAATCAAGTTATACAAGTCAAAGGGTGCTTTCCCTTGTCTATACCTGCAACAACATAGTCTACTTGGGCCCAAAAGCATGGCCCAAACAGGGTGTGAGATAGAATCCTAGTAGGAATTTACTCCAAGATATGTTCCTAACATTCAGTGAGTATATGGAAGGTGAACATACAATAAGCAGCAAACAACAACAGCAAGCAATAGGCAGTAATAGTAAGCAGTAAAACAGGATGATACATAGCAGAAATAAAATCTACAACCAACCAACAGCTGTGAAACAAATAGCTAAGAATCCATAAACCCTCTAGGAAGTAATCGCAGCCATCCCCTCTGGTCATATCCATGAAGTACCACAAACGTCTGGGCATTGCGCTCAGCCTAACCTCTCTGGCTTGGTCGTACGCATTTATGAGACTCTCTGGGGAAGATCACTTGGTCAATTCCCCTTATACTCTAGGGTAGTCAGGGACTCTCTTGAGAAAGATCATGTGGTCTAACCCTCTTATTCCCAAGGTCTAGAGACTCTCTGAGGAATCTATCTCGGTCAATTCCTCTTATAGCCTCAGGTATACCACAGACTCTCTGAGGAACCTCACTCTGTAAATTCCTCCTCTATCCTGGGAAGGTTCTTAATGAGATTCAAACAAGGTAAGACTCTCTAAGGAAGCTCACTCGTTCTACCCTTCTGTAGTCTATAATATCCAAGAGTCTCTGGGATCTCACTCGGTCCATCCCCTATAGTCTATAATGTCTAAGACTCTCTGGAAAGCTCACTCGGTCTATCTCTTATAGTCTATAGCACCAGGTTCCCTCATCCCCATGCCAGTCAGGGCATAATAATTCTATAAGGAAAAAGTACACCTATATAGACACTTGGATAACCAAAGTACACCTATAGAGCTACTTGGCTAAATAGTCTACAAGGAATCAAGCATGTCATGAGATTCACTTAAACCTATAACTGCAAGGCATAAAATAGGTGTACTAGCCCAAGGAAAACAAGACCCAAAGGTTGTAAACAGAACGAAGCAAGGAAAGTACATCCAAGCACAAAAATTTATCCTCTAACATGGTCAAATTAACTCTACACAAGCACACATGCATAGTAGGAAATCAACAAGGGAAAAAAGGTAAACACGCAATACCCTGTTCATGGGTATTGGTGGAAATTCTCACATAAAACTCAGAGAATTTGAACAGTAAGGCACAAACCACCTACGTCAATCCTAGGAGATCGATATACTTGAACCAAAATGGATAATTCCCCCTATAACGTCGTAGATCTGAGAAAACACACAAAACGTTACGCCTTAGATAACTTTATAAAGAGGAAGAATTGGAAAACAAGGATCAAGAAGAAGGAAGAACTCACTATTGCGCTTCCAACGCAATTGACCGTGCTCGAATTGGAGAATGGACAGAGAAGCGGGGGCTCGGGTAAGATCCGTCTATACGGGTTGCTCTCGGACGACGAACCTGGAGAAGGGGTGTGTTCTGTCCATCAGGCGCGACCCCGGTGTGTTTAGTGAAAAAAATAAAAGTACATGGCATGTACTAGTTTTTTTCGTACTCTGCCAAAAAATCCCTCCACGTCACCCCTACACACCGTGTGTGTGGCCCAGGCACGGCCAGCACACAGCTTCGAGCCAGAGAAGAGTACATGACATGTACTCAGAAATTACACGGCGTGTACTTCGAAATTTTCCAGAAACTCCATTTTTCATAAAAACTCCAGAAAAAGGAAAATTGTACCTGAAACGAAGATCCAGGTTCTTACAAACTCCCCCCCTTAAATAAATTCATCCCCGAATTTTCTTAGATGGGCTTAGAAGAAGGATCCTCGAACAGTTCCGGCCACTGCGATCGAACCTCAGCCTCCCTCTCCCACGTCTCATCCTATACTTTCCTATGCTGCCATAGCACTCATACCAGAGGAACAAACCAGCCTCAGAAAACCTTCGTACTACGATCGATAATCCGGATGGGATGCTCTTCCAATGACGCATCTGCTTCGAGCTTAACCTCCTCGGGCTGAAAGACATGAGACGGGTCTGAAAAGTAACGTTGGAGCTGAGAGACGTAGAAGACATCATGCATGGCCTGGTACCTCTGAGGTAGATGCAACTGATAGGCAACCGGCCCAACTCTCTCCAAAACCTCAAACGGCTCGACGCACCGTGGTGAAGGATTACCCTTTCTCTGAATCCTCTTGTGTCCCAACCTCGGTGCGACACGTAGGAAAACCTGATCCCCAACCTTGAACTCCAAAGGTCGTCTCCGCTGATCAACATAAGACCTCTGTCGAGACTGTGATGTCGCCATCCTCTTCCAACTCAACTCTATCTGCTCTGAGGACTCCTGAACAACATGAGGTCCTAGCAAAGCTGCCTCTCCTGTCTCCAACCAGCATAAGGGTGATCGGCATGGCCTACCATACAGAGGATCGTATAGTGCCATCTAAATGGTCCCCAAAAAACTATTGTTGTAGGAGAACTCAAAAAGTGGTATATGCTTCTCCCAAGAACCACTGAAGTCTAAAATGCAATCTCATAGCATATCCTCAAGCGCCTGGATCATGCGCTCGGACTGACCATCAGTTTGGGGATGGTATGTTGTACTCAAAAGTACTTGTGTACCCAAAGCCTTCTAGAGTCCTTGCCAGAACCGAGAGGTAAAGTGCGCATCCCTGTCTGAAACAATGGAGTGTGGAACTCCATGTAGATGTAAAATCTTTCGGATGTACAGTCGTCCCAGATCATCAACATTGAAGGTCTCCTTGATCGGTAAGAAATGTGAAACCTTCATAAGCCTGTCAACGACAACCCAAACAGCATCACTTCCCCGAGGTGACCTTAGCAACCCGGTCATGAAGTCCATCGCGACATCGTTCCACTTCCACTCCAGAATGGGTAACTGTTTTAAAATCCCTACTGGTCGTTGATGCTCTTCTTTCACCTCCTGACTAGTAGAACATCTCATGACAAAACCAGCAACATCTCTCTTCATACCAGGCCACCAGTACTGGCGATGAAGATCCCGTAACATCTTGGTGACTCTAGGATGAACTACCCAAACTGAGGAATGAAAATCCCTCATCATATCCTCGCTTATGTCTGCTGGAACCCATACGCGTCCCTGGAAACACAAGATCTCATCATCACCCACGGTCCATCCAGGAAGAGGGTCCCTTCCTAACACACTCTCCCGCAAGACTAAGGCCTCTGAATCTGATAGTTGCCTCATTCATACCTGATCAAGAAGTGAAGATGTAACAGCCACATAAGATAGGGAAGTTTGCCCCTGCCTATCGTGCACCTCCAGATGCATCTTAGATAATAGAGCCATAAGCTACCACTCACTGTTGGCCTCCTGAACTGTCTGAATCTGGGTTCGTCTGCTCAACGCATCTACCACTGCATTGCCCTTTCCCGGTGTATAGGAGACCTCAAAGTCAAAGAACTGAAGATACTTGACCCACCTGCATTGTCTCGGATTTAGATCACACTGAGTGAAGATATACTTGAGACTCTTGTGGTCGGTGAAAACCACAAAGTGCTCTCCCAGAAGATAGTGTCTCCAACAGCGCAAGGCATGAGCAACTACTGCCAACTCCAGATTGTGCATAGGGTAATTCCTCTCGTGTGGCCTCATTTTCCTAGACCTGTACGCAACGACTCCATCTCCCTGCATGGGCACAGCCCCCAGCCCGATACCTGAAGCATCACAGTAAACAGTGTAGCCCTTGCCCAGCTCTGGAAAGACTATTATCAGTGCTGACATCAACCTCCCTTTCAGATCCTGAAAGGATGATTCACAAGAATATGACCATAAAAACTTCACCCCCTTCTTGGTCAGACCTATCAACAGTGCTTCTAGGCATGAGAAGTCCTAAATGAAGCTTCTGTAGTATCCGGACAGCCCTAGGAAACTCTGAACCTCAAAGACATTCTTCGGCTGCTCCAAGGAAACTACAGATCTAACTTTATCTGGGTCCACTGACACTCCTGTCTCTGAGATAACATGACCCAGGAAGTAAATCTGATCCATCCAAAAGTGGCACTTCGAGTGTTTAGCATACAGTCGATGCTCTCTCAGTGTACTTATAATGATCTCAATATTTGTGGCATGGTTGTGTCGAGTGTCAGAGTACACCAAGATATCATCCACAAAGACCACGACAAAGGAGTCCAAGTATGGATGGAAAACTCAGTTCATCAGTGCCATGAAGACTGTAGGCGCGTTCGTAAGACTGAACAGATTGACTGTATATTTGTAAAGACCATACCTACTCCTGAAAGCTGTTAGAGGTATATCTAATGGTCTAATGCACAACTGATGATAAACAGACCTCAAGTCGATCTTCGAGAACACTCGGGCTCCTCAAATCTGATCAAAGAGGTCATGGATCATTGGCAAGGGATATCGGTTCTTTACCGTCAACTAGTTCAGCTTCTGATAATCCACACAAAGCTGAAGGGTACCATCTTCCTTCTTCGCGAACTGGACAGGCGAAACCCAAGGAGAAGTACCGGGTCGAATGAAACCCTTCGCCTGAAACTCCTCCAACTACTTCTTGATCTCCTTCAACTCAGGTGTATCCATCTGATAAGGAGGAATGGACACTGATGTCACTCCTGGAATGATCTCAATCGAGAAGTCTACCTCACGCTCTGGAGGTAAACCTGAAAATTCTTCTGCAAAGACATCCCTGAAACGATCCACCACTGGAGGAAAGTCTAACTGTGAAGTCCCCTGGTAATCTAGATAAAGACAGGAAATATGGGCTGTAACTTCCCCTAGCCCATGATGCTCTGGTCCAGCTCTACCATCCTGGACATCCCACTCACCTCTATGAAGGAAGGAGCCTCCCTCTGGTGATATGAAACTCACACTACGGCGATAGAAATCAATGACTGTCTGGAAGGGAACCAACCAGTCCATACCGAGAATGACGTCATAGCCCGTCATTTCTAGGACATAGAGGTCCCATAAGAAATGAAACCCTGAAACCTCGAGAGGGAACTCTCGGCACTGACGTAGGCTAGATTTCCTCATTCCCAATGGTATGTTAAGAGTCAACAAGTCGGCAGACGAAAAGATACAGAGCCCAAGGCTCTCCACAACCGGAACAGAGATAAAGCTATGGGAAGCACCAATATCGAAAAGAACTGAAGATAAAACTGAGGATACTAAGATCGTACCTCGAACTATAGAAGGGTCTGGATCCTACTTCTGATAGGTCTGCTCCACAGCAAAATATTGGCATGCATCGCGGCCCTGTGCCCCTAGCTGACTGCTCTGAGCAAATCCACTCTATTGTCGCTGATGACCTGGTGACTGACCACCACGGCCGCGACCTCCACCTCGGCCTAAATGGCCGAAAGAACTCCAGTTCCTTGACTGGTGGGAAAATGGTGAAGCATCTCCAGAACATGGGGTCATAGAGGAACCCCTACCACCAATTAAAGGTGAGAAGATGTGACAGAAATGCTGAAGATGGCCCATCTTTCTGTAAGACCGGCACTCCATCGGATCCCTATGGAACTGAGGCCTAGTATACCCACTCCTACCTCACCGGTATCATACAACATGGATTCCAAAAGACGCATCCCACGAACCTCGATCTCCTCAAGAAGACTCTCTACGATGATTCCTACTATCCATAGGAGGAACACAAGCTCTGGATATCGAACCGTCCTGGCTCACAGCTCCAGAATCTCTTAGATTGCACTCAGTGATCAATGCTCGGTTGATGATGGAGGATATCGAAGTCAACTGGAAGATATTCACCTGGGAACGGATCTCCTACCTGAGACCATCCTCAAACTTCCTAGCAAGGAACAAATCATCACCTGCTGGGATTGGTGTGAAACATTGCAGATCAGTGAAGCGAGACGAGTACTCCATAACAGAGAGAGTACCCTGCTGCAGACTCATAAACTCCCGGGCTCGATTGGCCCTCAGGGTCTCTGGATAGAAGTAGTCATAAAAGGTGTGTTGAAACTCATCCCAAGACATATCCTGCTAACGCCCTGACCATGAGATCACCTCCCACTACCTCTTGGCGGCGTCCCAGAGCATATATGTATCTAACTTTACCCTTTTCCCCAGAGGGATATCTAGGTGCTCAAAGATGGTCAGTGTGGAATCTATCCACGACTCAGCAGCGTGAGGTCCTCCATCCCCTGAAAAAGTAGGAGGATGTTGCTGCTGGAAAACTCGCGTCTACTCAGCCATCGACGGGGCAGGAGGCGGTTCTCTTAGGAAGGTCTGCATCATCCTAAAGAAGTCCTCCCTAAACTGTGCCTCGGCGCCTGCAATGGGTATGACAGCTGGTTCCAAGGCTAGCTCGACTGGAGGATCGGCAGGAAGTCCCTGATCAGCCATATCTGGCGTCTGATCACTACCTGACTACAGATGTACAACTGGAGGACGTCTCAGAGGCATAGCTCTGAAAGATCAAAAGTTTACCTTAGATCAGAAAACATGGACAAAGAACACAATAGTACAAAATGGGATCAGGGGGAAGAAACTATCAAGTTTTAAAAAACATGACTACATGGCGTGTATAGAAACCATGCAGCGTGTCTACTTAAGATATTAACATGGGCGTGTACCCTTTCCCGATAGGGTGTGTAACATCCCAAACTACATGGCGTGATGTTCCCACATATGGTGTGTACTTGAACTCCAAAACCCTTCCCGATTCTCCTTACACGGCTAACCCACATGGTTCAAACTAACCCCAGACTACAAGGCGTGTTCCCTAGGGACATGGCGTGTACCAGACACTGACTCGGCGGCCCGTGTTGTTGGTTACACAGCCGTCTACATGGCTGGCCCTTACACTGCATGTTCCAAACAAACACTGCGTGTATAAGAGAAGGTGACAGCATCCCATGTTGTTCGTGACACGTCCGGATACCTAGGTTAGACTACACGACGTGTTCCAAAAGCAACACGGCGTGTCTAAGAAAAGGTCACGCCGACCCGTGTTGTTCATGACACGGTCGGGTACCTGAAGAAGACTACAGGGCGTGTTGCAAAAGAAACACGGCGTGTCTAAGGGAATGTCACACCGAAAAGTGTTGTTCGTGACACAGTCGGGTACCTAGATATAACCACACGGCGTGTTCCTTTAAAACACAGCGTGTTCTACTTGAGCTTCCCAAACCCGTGTTGTTAGTAACATAGCTGGGTACAAGGCTCTACACTACACGGTGTGTACATACTGTACATGGCGTGCTCCTGATGTTATTTTCACAACACTATGTTCCTGCACACACAGTCAGTAACACAGCCTAAAAACTACATGGCGTGTAACCAGAAAGTACACGTCGTTTATTCTGGGGTTTTCTGGGTAGTATCTTAGAAACTACGCAGAATCCCAGAAACACAGAAAACAAGGTGAAGAGGTGCCAAATTCCGATCCGTGAGGGCCCATACTCCCCACAAATCAAAGCTTGGCATCCCCTACAGTCATGTACAAGAGAAAACAAGACCATGCTCCACCAATTTCTGATTCAAGAGGGCCCATAACACCTCAAGAATCAAAATTTGGCATTCATTTAAACAAAGTACAATACAAACAATTCTTTATCGAGCAGCATAGATTCTATCAAGCATATATCACAACAGCATGAATAATCTACACAACGTCTATCACAACAGCATGCAATCCCTAATGCAACCTAAATGGCATGGCAAGAATGCATGGCAAGTGATTTATACAAGTTCTCATATGATGCATGAGATGGAATACCCTCATCTCATCGGGTTGCGACAGAAATAGAACCATAATTTCAAAACAATAACAGTACAAAGCATGTGAATCACTCTAGGTGAAATCGTATCAACCGTAAAATCTCAAAACCAGAAAAATACAATAAACGAGGTAGTATGGATTTTCCCTGTACACGGGTTAGCTACTCCCGGGCACAGCTTATTACCAAGTACTGAATCCATCCTATACCTGGGTAAAGTCTTCAAATATTAAAGCAAGAGAAAATAACTCCTTTGATACCACTTTGTAACATCCCGATTCCGGAATCCACCCAGAGGCACCCCATACCCAGTTGGTCACATGGCCTCAAACGCATTTCCCCAAATGCCAGAGGCTGTCAAATAATAGCGAGGTTCTTGGGTGTGATAGTGGGGAAACTATGCCCTCATTGGCAGAGTACACAGTGGAAGAAAAATAAACATGCAATAGCAGAATCAGTAATAACCAACAATGTAAACAGCGGAAGACTAAATTAAAAAACTAGAGCACATATGTATATATATGAAATGATGCATGATATATAACTAGGAAAGAATCCAAACAAGTCACACTTCTGGAAAACACTACAGTACCAAAGCAATTACAAAAGAAAAGTAAACGACTCCTCAGAATCGCAAGACAAATCTTGGTCCCATGCTCCCTTTCTCCAAGCAATCAAGTTCCAGAAGTCGAAGGGCGCTTTCCCTTGTCTATACCTACAACAGCATAGTCTACTTGGGCCTAAAAGCATTTCCCAAACAGGGTGTGAGATAGAATCCCAGTAGGCATTCACCTGAAGATATGTGCCTAACATTCAGTGATTTTATGGCATGTGGTAGTAAAATAAGCAGTAAACAACAACAAAAAGCAATAGGCAGTAACAGTAAGAAATAAAATAGGATGATACATAGAAGAAAAACAATCCAAAACCAGCCAAAAGCAGTGAAACAAACAACTAAGAATCCAGAAACCCTCTAGGAAGTACTCACATCCATCCCCTCTGGTCCTATCCAAGAAGTACCACAACCCTCTGGGCAGTGTGCTCAGCATAACCCCTCTGGCTTGGTCATACACATTTAGGAGACTCTCTGGGGAAGCTCACTCGGTCAATTCCCTTTATAGTCAAGGGTAGTCAGGGACTCTCTTGAGGAAGATCACGCGGTCTAACCCTCTTAGCCCCAAGGTCTAGAGACTCTCTTAGGAAGCTATCTCGGTCAATTCCTCCTATAGCCTCAGGTATACCGCAGACTCTCTAGGGAAGCTCACTCGGTCAATTCCACCTCTAGCCTGGGAAGGTTTTTAAATAGATTTAAACAAGGTAAGACTCTTTGAGGAAGCTCACTCGGTCTACCCTCCTGTAGTCTATAATATCCAAGACTCTCTGGGAGATCACTCGGTCCATCCCCTATAGTCTATAATGTCTAAGACTCTCTGGGAAGCTCACTAGATCTATCCCTTAGAGTCTATAGCACCAGGTTCCCGCAGCCCCGTGCCAATCAGTGCATAATAATGCTATAAGGCCAAAGTAAACCTATAGAGCCACTTGGATAACCAAAGTACACCTATAGAGCTACTTGGATAAACATTATACAAGGCATCAAGAATGTCATGAGTTTCACTTCAACCTATAACCGTAAGGCATGAAACAGGTGTAACAGCCAAAGGAAAACAAGACCCAAAGGTCATAAACAGAATGAAGCAAGGAAAGTACATCCAAGCACAACAATTTATCCTCTAACATGGTCAAATTACCTCAACACAAGCACACATGAAAGGCAGGGAATCAACAATGGAAAAAAGGTAAACACACAATACCCCGTTCATGGGTATCAGTGAAAATTCGCACATAAAACTCAGAGACATTGAATGGTAAGGCACAGACCACCTACCTTGATCCTAGGTGATCGATATACTTGAACCACAATAGCTAATTCCCCCTAGAACGTCGTAGATCTGAGAAAACACACAAAAAATTCAACCTTAGATAACTTGAAAAAGAGGAAGAATTGGAAAACAAGGCTCAAGAAGAAGGAAGAAATCACCGCTACGCTTCCAACACAATTGATCATGCTCGAATTGGAGAACCGATGGAGAAGCGGGGGCTCAGGGAAGATCCGGTCGTATGGGTCGCTCTCAGATGAAGAACCTGGAGAAGGGGTGTGTTCTTTCCATCAGGAGAAACCCCGGTGCGTTTAGTGAAAAAAAGAAAATTACACGGCATGCACTTTTAGAGTACATAGCGTGTACTAGGTTTTTCCGTACTCCACCAAAAATCGCCTCCACGTCACCCCTACACACCATGTGTGTGGCCCGGGCACAGCCATCACACGGATTCAAGCCGAAGAAGAGTACACAGCGTGTACTCAGAAAGTACACGGCGTGTACTTCGAAATTTTCCAGAAACTCCATTTTTCTTAAAAACTCTAGAAAAAGGAAAATCTTTCCTGAAACGAAGATCCAGGTTCTTACAAACACTTAGTTATTCTAAATAATTTTTAATTAGGGTAACAAATATTTAAATATTAAAAGGGTAATATATTTACTTATTTGACGTAAATTAGAACATAAATGAATAATTTAGAACACTTTAGACCATATCATTATTATTATATATTTTTAAAAATGTTTTATGATTTTTAAATAATTTAGGAAAACCTTATTTTGACAAAAATATCAATAGTGTCAATTTCGACACTATTTATTACATAGATTTTTTAAAATATAAAAATAAGAAGTGAACCTCAATAAAAATATTTTATTATATCCCTAAGGGGTAAAGGTAATCTATAAAATTCATTTAACAAAATAATTATCCAAAATTATATTTTTTAAAATATATTTATTTGATCTCTTCATTTAATAAAATAATTACTACCTCAATTTTGTGTAATTATTTAATATACATATTTTTTGAATAAAAGTTCAAGGTAAAAAAATATGATGAAGATAAATCCATTAAATTTCAGAATAATAATTTTAGTCAAATTTATCTTCTAAAAATCCCAACAATAAAAATTTTATACTCTTTTAAAAAATGAATGTGACAAATTTATCTTCACTTTAAATAAAATAATATAAGTGTCATAATCTCTTCTTTAAGTCTCTAATTGGTCAATAATTAGACCCTTTGATGATTATATTTGATATATACTTGACCAATAAGGTTTTTTCAAGTTTTTGGTCCTTTTATTGTTATTAATATTTTAATAAAAATTATTTTAGTGATTTCTCATTAATTAATTAATTTCTTCATCATCCAAGTATAAGTATTTAAGGTAATTATTTATTTAATAAAAATTTCAAAAATATTTTCATGATAAATAAAAAAAATTATATTTCAAATGAGTATTTATAATCTAATTTATCTTTTGTATAACATTATATTAAAAATAATTTAATTATTAAAGTTTGAGTGATATATATTTCACTTTTATTTAAATAAAATAAATTAAATGTCTCAATCTCATCCAAGTGGGTTCCAATGGAAACCATTTTTACCCAAGTATGTTTTATGGAAAATTATAATCATCCAATTATATTAAGACAATTGTTAGGGTAAATTTATAATATTATTTTACAATTAATTACCCAATTTACCGTTTTATTGTGTTAATAAAATTTACTGAAGTTAATATTCATGTTTCCCAAAAATAAATTAAATATATTTACATAATTTGGATCTAATGATTCAAAAAATGGAATTCATTTTTCAAAACTCAAAACAGAGAATTTGAAGTAATTAATTTTAAATTAATCTCGTTGTTGAAATGAGAAGATGGGTTTTTAAGGTTAAAATATTACAAAAGATTTAGATGTTTTTACATCTGAATTTAATGTAAAATTAATTACAATGACCTAAATTATATTAAATAGGAATAATATATTCTATTTATACTTTTAAACCATTCAAAAATATAATTTAACTATATAAATTATTTCAATGAAAAAAGTTATTTTTAATTAAAATTTAGCGTATTTTTACTATTCATCAAAACATGAAAGTTATCATAAAAATATCATAAATTCATCCAAAGTAAATTTTTATATATCAATTTAAAAAAACTTGTTTATGTTGTTATATAAAAATTTATAATGTGTTCAAATATTAATTTAAAAGGGGTTCACCATTCTAAGGTTTAAAATTGACCTTTTAAAAAATAGGTTTTTATACATCAAATAGGGTTTTATTTATACCATATGACTAAAATATCCATTGGATGACTATAAAAAATATTTTATTAAGTATATAACACATATATATCTCATTAATTTAATTACCAAAAGTAATTCACTCAAAAATACAAATATTTTTTTTTATTTTTCAAAAATAATTGATAGTCAATTAATTCACAATGAATTTTTATAAGTTAGTTATAATTATTCCCGCTAACCTAATGGTTATGCTATAATGGTAATTTTATAAAAAGGGTGTCTCATGGTTTTTTTAAACTCTTGATTGTGTTCAAAGCAAGATACTGAAGAATAAAAAATATTTAAGGCAAATATTTCATAAAAATATCTAGGTGTTACATGCATTGTTTTCTCTAAGTGTGTAGACTAGGCTATATGGTTTATAATAACCATACATCCTAGCTATTTTCTCCAAAACGTTGGGTTCTGAGATTTAAATAATCCCCTAACACCCTTGTTTCATCCATAATCACATTAGTAACAGTTACATAGATAAAAGTAAGGAAACCAACTAAAAATAAAAGGTTCCATAACTCAATAGAAGTTGGGGATCTTATAGTATTCACCCCTTAAAGTAACCCATCTCTGAGTTTCCCTTAAAATGGTGATAAAACATCATTTGAGAATAACTCTATCCACTGAGCATGTACATCATCATCTCACTCCAAAGTCTAGTCCTTCACATGGCTATGCTTCCATGGTATCTATACTGGAACAGATCGACCTCAGAGAGCCTTTGTGATCTGGTCCACAATACAGATAGAATTCTCCTCAAAGTATGCATCTATCTCCAACTCAACTTCATCAGAATGAATGATATGAGATGGATCTAAATTGTATTGATGAATCTATGAAACATGGAAGATGTCATTCATATCTCGATACCTGTAAGTTAAATATAACTGATAGGAAACTAGCCCGACTCTCTCAACAAAATCAAAAGTTCCAACAAATCGACGTGAAAACTTCCCCTTTCATCTAAACCATCAATTCCCTATTCTATTTGATGCACTAAATAATAAAAGATCCCCGACCTCAAACTCTACTGGTTAATGGAGATGGTTGGCATATGACCTCAACCTAGACTGATCTATATCCATTCATTTTCTGATCAACTGAACCTGCTCTAAAGTCTCTTGAATGAGATGAGTTCAAAGTAGTGTTGTTGCATCTACTTCTAACCAGCACAATGGTGATCAGAATGGACTACCATATAAGGCCTCATAGGGAACCATCTATATCATCACCTGAAATCTTTTATTGTAAGTTAAATAATTAAGTGGTATATGTTTCTCCCAAGAACCTCTAAAATCAAAGACCCATGCTTGGATCATGTCATCCAGTGCCTGTATCCACAAGTAGAAAAGTGTTATTTAACATCAAAAATATGATGTCAGTTTCTTATAAACCAATGTAAAATATGTTTTTCGAGACATTTTTCCATAGATTTTTTTAAAACCAATTCCAAATAGGATTTAAATTTATTTTTTTGGTGTTAGTTTTTAAAAAAATTATGCCAAAAAGTTAAAATAAAATATTTTTTTTAATATATTTAAAAAACAAAAAAAATTAAAAACAAATCTTAATTTGTTTTAGATAATTTACTAAGCTTCGATTTGACATGTCATGAATCTAAAATAGAGATACGAATTAAAGGTTGTGGATGTCAAAATTTAAACTTATCTAAGATAAGTCTTAAATAAATCCAACTTTATATGGCCATAACTTTTAATCTATAACTCCAATTTAGCTCCACAACCAGCCAAATAAAAACTTAGTAATTTTTTAAAAGTAATCATCGATTTTCTTAAAAACAAATTCCAAAAATTAATTTTTTTAAACTCTTTAGCATCTGTATATTTAAAACATGATTCCAAAAATGATGCCAATGGGTATTATTGGCATCTGTTTTGTGAAAAACCAACCACAAGAAAAGAATTTAAATCCTTTTGAGATCATTTTTAAACAAAACGAATGAAAAAAAGTATATGCAAATACATGGGATCAGTATTTCAATTTTTTTTACAATGTTGTTTTCACTTTTTACAATCCCACATAACTTTTAATACAACATCATTAAAATTATTTTTTTTAATATATATAAATTCTTTTTCTCATTTGATCATCATTTTCAACATCTTATATTCAATAAAATTTTCAACAAAACTTCATTTGATGATTTGAACATGATATCTATTCTAATAATTTAATTTAATTATTATTATTCTCCTTCACTGCTAAAAATATCGATAATATTCCTTATAATTATGATTTATTCTTATGATTGAGTTAAGAATATAAAACAACAGGATGAGATTTACCAACCGAGGTGAAAAAATCATTATTAGACACTATTTTCATTGATGTAGGAGTTATACCATAAAAATCAGAGATATGATGATAAAAAACATATCATTTTGAAAGAAACTCCTAAAAGAATTTAAATATGTTCGAAGTCTTAAGTCTATTTTTTCTCATTTTTTGTATGTAATTTTCATTCATGTTTCTCATTTTTTCTTTGAAATGAGTTGTATCTATCAAAACTTTGAGAATTCCAACTCCTGACGGTGATAACTTTTGATCTATAACTTTGTTTTAGCTCCGTGACTAGTCAAATTGAAGCTTAATAATTGATCTAAAATATAGTAAAAAAAATTAAAAAATCATAGGTTTTTTTTAAAACGGATTACAAAATTGATTTTTTTTACTTTTTCGCATCGTTTTCTTTAAAAACCGACACCAAAAATGATACCGATGGGTTTTTTGCATCAATTCTGTAAAAAATGACACCAAAAAACAAATTTAAATTCTTTTAAAGTCAGTTTATCAAAAATCATGTTAAATAACATATTTCTACTATTGATCATCAGTCCTCACTAACCCTTAGTTTGAGGGTGAAAGGTTATTCTTAAAATCACATAAGTACCCCAAGATTTTTTTAACCCCTACTATAACTTATAAGTTAATCAAGAATACCTATCAGAAATGATAGTATGAGGAACCCCATGTAAGCACACAATATCATAGATATATTGTCTCTCAAGATCATCCACTAAGAAAGTATCTTTGATAGGTAATAAGTGATTGACCTTCATGAGCCTATCAACAATCACACATACGGCATCACCGCCTTAAGGGGATCTTAGTAAACGAGTCACAAAATCTATCAGGACATCATTAGATTTCCACTCAGGAATGGGAAACGGCTATAAAATCCCTATTTGTTGTTGGTGTTCTAAGTTCTCCTACTAATAGGTGGAACACCTCATAAAAAATCTAGTTATCTCCCTTTTCATACTAGGATACCTATACTGGAGACATAAATCATGATACATCTTGGTAAGATAGGGATGTACTTCCAAAGTAGAAGCATTATACTCTAGTATCAATTCCTTCTAGATTTATGTGGGATACCATATGAGTCTATGTATTAAAAATATCTCGTCCTCATCAATGATTTAAATTCATATCAGAAAAAAAAATCCATAAACTACCATTCATCATTGTCTTCTCAAACTTTCTATGCATGAGTTCTTCAGCTCAAAGCCTTTTCTACAGTATCACATTTTCCATGTGTATAGGAAAGATCAATATAAAATTATTTAATTTATTAAACCAAACTTCTTATCCTAAGGTTCAATTCATGCTGCTTGAAAACATACCTAAGGATTTTTTAGTCCGTAAACACCAAAAAATGTTCTCCTAACTGGTAATTCCTCAAACAACACAAGGCATGAACAATAGAAAAAACTTGAGATCATGTTTTGAGTAATTCTTCTCTTGTGGTCTCAACTGAAAAGACCCGTATGACACTAATAAATAATCTTGTATCTAAAATCTTCTTATCCCAACACCTGATGCATCACAATAGACTATATAGCTTCTTCCTAGATTTGGAAGAATTAGGATCATCACTGAAGTTAGTCTCCCTTTCAACTCGTGAAAGGTTGTCTTGTAGTCTTCTAACCATATAAACATCCTTCCCTTCTTATTAAAGCTCATAAGAGTTATTTCTAATTGTGATAAGTCCAGTATAAAGTGCCTATAATAAATAGTTATCCCCAAGATACTATGTACATTGAAGATGTTCTTCGGATGCTCTCAGGTAACTATAGCTCTCACCTACTCTAGGACAACTAAAACACCTACCTCTAAGATTATGTGACTCAAGAAGTTAACTTAATCAATCAAAAATTGTCATTTAGTGAGATTAGAATACAATAGATGTTCTCTCGGTATATCTAAGATAATCACAAGATGTTTGGAATTTTTGTGTCGAGTACCAGAATACCCAAATATTTCATCTATAAATACAACCATAAATGAATCTGAAATAGGTGGAAAACCCGATTCATCAAATCTATGAAAATGGTTGGCATGTTCGCGAGACCTAACTTCATAACTAGATATTCATAAATACCATTCCTACTGTGGAATGATATATGATTTATGTATGAAGGTCTAACATGTACCCAGTGATAGCCTGACCTTAAATCAATTTTTGAGAAGACACAACCTCCTCGGAGTTGATCAAATAGGTCATCTATATGAGGAAAAGGATATTGGTTCCTCATATTAATCTGATTCAAATTTCAATAATCCATGAAAATAATGAGAGTTTTTATCTACCTTCTTGGAGAAAAGGACAAGTTAACCCTTGGGAGAAGTACTAGGCCATATAAAACCCTTAGCTTCTATGTCCTAAAACTATCTCTTGAGATCCTACAACTCATTATTGGTCATCCTATATAGAGAAATGGATACTAGTGAAACTCATATAACCATGTCAATAGAGAACTCCACCTCTCTCCCGTGAGGGAAACCATAAAATTCATCCAATAATACATCCCTGAAGTGATATACCATAGGAGGTATTTCATCCTGATGCATTCTATTATTATCCATATAAATTATAACAATATGGGATTTCATTCCACTCAACCTAAGATGCTCTGGTCCATCTCTACCTACCAAGACATCCTATTCACATTTTTTAATATAGTTCATATCATCTGGTGATGTGACTGACACCCTTCGGAAATAGAAATTTGTGTAAGCATGATAAGGAACTAACTAGTCCATCCTAAGATTAATTTCGACACCAGAAATCTCAAGGGTATTTAACTTCCATAAAAAAAAGATAGCTTACTATCTCAAGAGGGGATCCTTACACTGACATACAATCTCTAAATGTATACCCAATGGGTGTCAAGGCTCATCACCCTATATAAGTATTTAATTTCAAGTGCGAGGATTTCCATAATATCCATAGAGATAAAAGAATTTAAATTCCCTATGTCAATCAAAGCTGTTACCATGATAGAATCTACTAAAATAACACCTTAAACTATAGAAGGTCTGGGAATCTACTCACCCGGAACATGCTACACTACATAAACATGGCCCTTTTTATGTCCTGAAGAAACAACATCACTACATTAAGTAGGACCATTCTACTGATGCTACATAACTTGTTTCTTGATCCCACAGCCATGACCACCTTCTCAGCCTAATTAGCGGTATCACTCCATCTCCCTACCTGACTCGGTGCTTCTAATTTCGATCTATGACCCATAACAAGTGAAGATACATTCTTAATATCCATTAGAGGGAAGATTAAGAAAAATAACTATAAATGGACTATCCTCCCATAGGATTGGAACTAAACTATGGTCCTCTCACACTGAAGTTTTACATTCCCATACTTCCTAAACTAATTATAGGCTACATAACCACCATTATGTTCACTCTGAATGGTAATTCCCTCATGATAGTCCATGAAGTGATGCTTCCTACCACTGGATACTACACTACTGGGTCAAGAAGTTGATCCACTTTGATCTGAACATCTATCTTCACACATTTTATGCTCAGTAATAAGAGCTTGGTTTACAATATCAGAGATGATACTCAACTATAAAACATTCACTTGTGAATGGATGCTATGTCTAATTCCATCCTAAAAAAAACTTTCTTTTTTTGGATCATCATTAGTATAGATAGTTGAAAAGATTTTCAGCTTTATAAAATGGGTTGGGTAGTATATAATTGACATAGAACCCTATTATAGGTTAATGAATTCCCTAGAACGATCATCCCTCAAGGTCTCATGGAAAAAGTATTCATAAAATACTATCTGAAAACCTTCTTAGGCCATACCCTGATGATGATCATCTTGAGAGATGACATCCCACCAATGATTGGAGGAGTATAGAAGAATATACATAGTGAGGTTAACTCTCCTCCCATGAGGTGTTTCAAGATGCTAAAATATAGTCAGCATGGCCTTTATCCAATATTGTATAGCCTAAGGACCACCATCCCTTGAAAACATGGGCATATTCAACAACTATAACTCTTTCTTCAAATATCCTATGTAAGAGTAAAGTATTGAATCTCCCTATATAGTATACATAATCCAAAAAACAATCCCCTCAAAATCGGGCATCATTTCCCACATCAGGAACAACAGGAGGTGCCACAGGTGGAACTATAGGAGGTAACACCAGTGGATTAGGGCCAAACACCTTTGGAGCATTGTCATCACCACCCTTTTGGTGAAAAAATCAAGGACATCATGGTGGAATAGCTCTAAAAATTCCAATAACGCGCCTCAGATATAATTTTAACAATGATAACATCATAGATAGAAGAATAGGATATGTATAAGACTTCGAATATAAGATTCATACCCCTCTTCTTGCTCCTAAATCTATTTCTGGGTAATAATAATGACCATAAAAAACATAAGAGACACAGCCTACTGCCCACTATTAATGTCGAGTTTAGGTCAAGCTCTGTGTTTACTTTAAGGTTCCAGATATATAGACCATTAGTTTAAATTTATAGAGGAAAACAAACTTTAATTTTACATTGGCATCCACATTTAATGATGGTCATATTATAATTTAAGATTTATTGATTCTTAAATTTATATAATAGATCAGTTAACTGAAGAACCACTCCTCACTTATATAAGTATATAATTTATAAACTACAATGGTAGTTAATTTAACTATATAAATGACTTTACATTCAATATAAGAACATAACAGGTAGTATAAGATGATTTGACTAAATGAATCATTATTCCCAATTTATAGAGCTACATGCACTCTTTAGACTATAACTTACATTCATTTATTCCAAATCAACTAATTTTTTAGTCTATGAAACCTTGATTACATAACAAAACATGTGATAATTTTTTAATTAAGGTGAAATCATCAAACTATAAGGGAAAATCATTTAGGTTAATGAAGTTACTTTAATAACCCATTATCTAATCTCATTTTTTATGTAGAAATGTAATTTCCATAATGGATATATCACTTGAGGAACATAGAACAAGTATCATGTAGTTGGGAATTGTAACCTGCATGGAATGGCATAATGTATGACATATTAATCCTATAAGTTGCCTAAAATGATGAATGGTCAATGATTTCATAATGTAACAGGACATGGAGAAATTATAATCCAACATCATAATAATAATAACATCACACATCATGTTCATCACCCAATAGTGAAATCTAATCAACTATAACAGGCATAAAATAGAACATCATATCCCAGCCTAGGTAATTTGTATTTTCTATGTACGTGGGATAGCTAATCCCAAGAACACTTTCATTACCAAATTTTTGATTCATCATAGTCTCCTTTTCTACCATCCCAAAAGATTAAGTAAAATAAAATAAACCTACCTCTGATACCAATTTGTAACGTCCCAACCTGGGAGCCACTAAAATAGTACACCGAGCTGGTAGGTCACATGGCCTCAAGATCATCAACCAGTATACTAGAGGCTACCAACTAGTAGTGAAGGTCTAAGGTGGTATAGTAGGGAGATTATACCATCAGAATTAGAGTATAATAGTTGTGTAAATAATAAATAATAACATAATAATAAAGAATGATATCCAGGATAGGGGAAGTAAACATCCAGATGATAATAATTATAAACAAGACATTTATAACTATATCTAGTACCATATACAATATGATGTAATGTTATGTATCTAAACAAAAAAGGAAATGGAAACATGGTATCTGGGATCTAGTATAACACCTATATATCCAAAGAACCAAAAATACCAAAAAAGTAACTATATCCAGATAGCATCACAAGCCATAGCCCAGTCCTATGCTCTCTCTCCCCCATGCTATAATCAAATAAAGTATCAACAACTGGGAGATTACCCATGTAGCTACCTTCATCTATGAATTATAACCAAGTACCAATTGGAAATCCGAACAGGGTGTGAGATAAACTCTATAGTGAACCACAAATGATTTCAATAACAAATCCATCCAGTACATATAAACCATAACCATGTGAAGATTTAATGGGTGAAAATAAAGTGAATAATAGTTATGATGAGTCCCTAAGAAAAATATGTAATAAGATCTATCTATAACATATGATCATAAATATATATATATATATATATATATATATATATATATATATAAAGTGTCAATAGTATGTAATAATCATCTTGGCATACACCACATGCAAAAAGAGTAACAGACCAACATGGTCTAAGTCCCAAGTAATATTACCAGGGTGGCCTATATCTGAAGATGTAAAAGGATATAG
This sequence comes from Viscum album, assembly GCA_963277665.1. NCBI lineage: Eukaryota > Viridiplantae > Streptophyta > Magnoliopsida > Santalales > Viscaceae > Viscum > Viscum album. The sequence goes on from OY728143.1 coordinate 1,329,350,314, forward strand.
AAGTTTCAAGTGCTAAACCTCAAACCTCCTCATTAGTTCCATTCCATATAAGATCATCTCTAGGGGTCAAATGTTTCATACCTTGATCCCTTGATTGGTGACATACCATTGGTAATAATACCTAGGGGTTGTAGGTGACATACCTTGATCCCCTAGTTGGTGTCATGCCGTAATTAAACATGTGTCATATCTTCATAAAAGTTTAGTTCCATACTGATATGTAAAATATAAAAATATTATATAAATATTATGGGCTATGATAGTGTTCATAACCAGTTTTAATTGTCAGTATTAAGAGGCACAAGCCCATATAATATCCATTTCATTCAACATTTTCATTTAAACCAATTTAATAATTTAATATAATTTATTAAAATTTAACAACATGGAAAAGGAGACATGATGCATATCCTAATAACTAATTTAATTTAATAATGCTCCCACTAAAAGATGGTGATATCACACACCCAATGGGGTGGTTTTATCTTGGGTAAGATACAAGAACACACCACATGGGTGGCATAGGTTAAGGTTGATAACCTCCAACCATATCAAGGCGTTATAAGGTAAACTCATTAAGGTGACAAAAATTGATTAAAGTATTATCTTTTAATTTATGAGCAATGACCAGAAGGTTAGACATAAGTCACAAAATAAAAAATTCAAATAAACTAAAAAATCATAGAGAAAAGGTATAAACCACCTACATTAATCCCATGGTAGAATACTCATCCAGTGTCATACTTTAGTTTAGTCTAGATCAAAAGAAAATAGAAGAATATAAAAACACCCAGAAAACAGATTAAGATAGCACACCAAAATAACACTAAAGATGACGAGGTAAACCAAGAAAAGAAAATAAGTGGATTGAATCTCTTACTGATGGTGATCCCACATGAACGAAAACATCACAAATGGTCACCGGATGTAGGAATTGATTCAAAGCCTAGGATAGGATTGAGAAGGATCTTCCCAAGGTTGTTGGTTGTTGTGCATGGGGGAGAAATAAAAACAAGGGGGTTATTAAAATATAAGAAGGTAAAATAGTAATATGGCCCAAAACATAAAGGTCGCGTGATTTGGATGCATGGTTGGCACAACTTTGTGCCAACCATGTGCACCCCACTTCCTAGAAATCACACCTCACATGACCTTTAGAACACGGTTAGACAAACTATGTGTAGCCCATGTACACCCTCTATCATAGACCTACAGGGACACTACTACAAAAAATGCCTTTAATAGAACTAGAAATTATCAGCACAAGAAAAATTTGATGATAAAGCCCTTCTTTATTAGTGCTAAAATAAGAATTCATAAAGGCATCTCTTTATCAGTGCTTTTTTAGCGCTGATAAATGGTAACATTTATCAGCACTTTATTTAAACACTGATAAAGGAAACCTTTATCAACGCTTTATTTTTAGTGCTGAAAAAAGGTACCCTTTATCAGTGAAATTTTAGTTTTGATAAAAGTTTCCCTTTATCAGTTCTTTTTTAGCATTGATAAAGGTCCAGAATAAAATAAAAAATTAAACAAATAAAAATAAAATGAGTAAATTAAGAAAAATATGAAACATTTATTAATTAAATAAATATTCAAAAAAATGAATAAATTTAATATACATATATATATATATATTATAAATATTAATAAATAGTATATATTAAATATATATATATATATAATGAATAAGTATAATATACATAAAATGTTAATTAAAAACATATTACTGTCTTATTAATTCTTAATGTTGTTTGATTTTTCAATTTAACCTATATTAAACATCATGTGTTTCATTTATTTCACAGACATATAAACATATATATATATATACATATATATATATTAATGTACTTTTATACACAAATGCAGTACACAAATATATTTACATAATATATAGAAATGCATACAGCTAATATTTATGTAATTCATTCAAATTTTACTATATTTAAGAATTTCATTATAACATAATACATTTAATATATATTATGTTTTTAATTTTTCAATTTTATTTATTTATTTTTAATACTATAGTTAGGGTATTCTTTTTTAATGTTTTTATTATTCATTTTATTTATGAATTTGATCATTTTAAATTACTTATTTTTATTTATTTAAATACTATGTATTAGTAATTTCAATATTCATCCATCCACTTATATATATATCCATATTTTCTTAATATATTATATTTAATTAATAAAACTTATCCATTTTTTTAATATTTTTAAAGTCTACTCATTTAGAATTATTCAATTTCACTTATTCTTTAAATTTTTGTATTTATGATTATATATCAATTAATAATGTTAAAAATATATTTATAAATAAATATTTATAAATAAATATATCTATAATTGTATATTTAATATATTTATATTCATTATAAATAAATATTTATTTTTTTGAATAAGTATTTATATAATTATAAATAATTAATTATATATTTTTAAATAATTATAAAACTATAATAAAGTTATTTAAATAATTATAATTATAAAACTTTTATCATTTATTTTTTATCACTGATAAAAATCAATCTTTATTTGAACTAAAAATTACTGTTAAAAGACATTATTATTAGTGCTCAAAAAGCATTGATAAATTTTCATTTTATCAATGCTTATAAATTTGGCGCTAATAAAATGGATCTTTATCAGTTTTTTTTCTGAAAGTGCTATTAAAAGCGTCCCTGAGCTAATTTCAAAAACCCTAACCCCAACTCAGTCACTCCTGATTCTCAAGATCTCTTGGAACTGCTAGGTTGTTTATAATACTCCTCTATGTTCCCTTAGATTAATCAAGGCTAGAATCCAATGTATGTTATTTTCTAATCTTCCTCTATTGTTGTTTGATGTTTTGGGTTTCACTTTTTGCATTTTTTGAACTGTTCTTAAACATGATGAACCTTGCATCTCTTTTTATTGCTACTAAAACACAACCAGTTTTGTTCTATTTCATCACTCTCAACTCCCACATTTATTATTCTTCTTATCATTTCATATGTATTTTATTTCCAAAACCATTTGTCCCTAGAGACACTCATAAATGGTTTACTCTCCTCTCTACATTAACAAGTCATATCCCCTAAGATTTCTCTTCATTTAAAAAATATAGGGTTCCAAAATCTATGTAGTTTCTCAAATTTAATTCATCTTATATACTAGATTATAGATTCTAAAGGATTAATTATTAGATTTTTTAAGGATTTAGGGATACCAAGTTGTTTCCCTTATTTATGAGTGATGAATATATGTGGACCGAGGTAAGTGTAAAAGTCATTAAAACATATTTTATGGATTTTGGTTATTCATGTAAATATTTAAACCATGGAATTAGTTATTTAGATTTATGATTTTGATGAATATGTTTTTATTGAATTTAAAAAAATATCTAATTAATTAGTCACATTCGAAAAGATATTTTAGTGATGCATGTTGTGAGATTTTTTTTAATTAATTCAAGATTATTATTAAACTTTAATTGTGGGTTACAAAGTGTGATGGAAATTTTATTTTGGTGACAAAATTATGATCATAATTTTTTTTTAAATTTTCCTAGACTGGATAATGTTGAGAAATAATTGGCTAAATGGACTTAGAAATAAACAACAACATATAAAGATTGTATTTACCAAAATTAAGTGAGTTATCCATGGTTTTATAGTTAATCAAGAAAAATATGAGATGTGATTTATTAATATATTTACTAATAAAAATAGAGAGATAATTAATTAAAAGGGTAAAAAATAATTTTAAAATTCATCTAATATGGTGAATAACTGTAGAAAGAACAAAGAATGATTAAAATATACTTTTTATGGTTTGGATATTTATTTATTATAAGTCATGTAATTTTTTATCCATGTCCAAAATTTAAAAAACAAAGATATCATATTTGCTGATATCCTTGAATCATAAATGGAAATTTAAGCTTATATATACTTTTATCAGAGGCTACAACTTATTACCAATGTAGATTTTGGTGGGGAATTAAATATATGATATTGTATGAATTAATTTCAATACTTCTCCCAAATGGTTTCTCATCAGTTATAAATCATGAGTATCATAGATGGCTTGAAACATTTATTGAATGTGCACTCAATGAAATAAGTACTCTGACATGATAAAATTATCTTATTCCATGAGATGGCGGTCAATACTCATGTCACTCTTTATTAATTGTAGAGTCCATATAAAGGGATATGATCCACCTATTGTAATTAACCCTTTTTCATTCCAATAAAAACTTCTCTTCTTCATTTATTTGTGTTTATCACTAGGTTAAGGCGTTATCACTCCTTCGATGATCGAGGGTCCTTAAGAATATTTCTGTTATTGAAGGCTAGTGTAATCTAATCAAAGGCTAGAATACTTTGCTGATTTAATGTTATAGATCAATAATATTCCATTGAATCTTAATGATAGATTTCACTGATATTATATTACAAGTATTCCATGGGTTTTTTTTCATTTCTTCCATTCACATTTATCATTGAGATAAATTAGCCCTTATTTATGTTTGTTATCCCTATAATGATAATAATATGATACCATAAAACTCATAAGTGGTATCAGATACTTGTTCTTCAAGGATAAAATGTATTAATCTATTAGTTTTTGGAATAAAAAATGTCATATTGTATTATATCAATATCATATATTATCATATGAAGGATTTTATTGATCATCCATAGCATATGGATATTATATATCATATGGTAGGAAATATAGAAAATATAAGGATTTGAACTATGTTTTGTCATATAATTTATGATATCATAAAATATGTCTCTATAGATGGTTTTTGTGAAAATAGAGGATCAAAGCAGAAATACAATATCACCTCAATTATTAAATATGATAAATGAAATATGATATCTTCAATCATATTTGGTGATACCAGTCATGGAATATGATTAAAGTTTCCTCATAGAATATGATTGAGTTTAGGGGATACCTCCCTCTAATATTATACTTTACAATCGATAATATCATTATCAGTTGTAAAGTAGGACATCCGTAGAGGTAATTGTAGATCTACTTCAAGTTGTGTGGTAATTTTTTCAATGATGGGAAGTATCTATGGCTCCTCTAAGATTTTATAGTAATATATCATAATAATAATTTTAGGAATGAATTTAATAGATTAATTTCATTTATAATAGTAAAAAATCTAGATCAATACTGGGGATATGTTGAAAAATTCACCATTAAAAGGGATGTATGTTATTGGAGGGATATTATAGTGGATTAAAAAAATATCCAAAATTGGAAGGTAGGGAATCCTTGGGTATAAAAAGGTTATGTCCAATGTAGGTGGGGTGAGATTAATATCTTCAAGACAATTAGAGTGATGGTATTCCAATTCCTCTTCAATTGAAGATACTTTTTGAGTGATTTCATTAGTTCAGGTTCCTATTACACTTTAATCCTTAGCTACTTTATTTTTTTTCATATCTTGATGATGGATTTGACCCTCTCTTTCAAGCTAGACTTCCTCCCATAATTTGGGTTCCAAATTTCATAGATGACATACCTCCCAAATAGTGAAGGGAGGGAGGCTAGTTTGAAAGAGGGGATGAGTAGCCTCCAATACATCATCAATAGAAGGAAGGAAATCATGAGTCTGAGGATGGATTAAATAAAGTTAGTGAAGGTTAGTTGTACTATATTATTGAAGTATTATATCTATGTTCAAGACAGTAATAATTTTCATGAAATATGCATGAAATTGTGTATTTGTATGTATGGAGTGTATTACATTTTTTTTATTCAAGACAAATTAAAAATTTTAATAATCATACAGACAATGTCTTCTGAACATGATGATGTTTCCAATCTCGAGAATGAATAGACAATTGATAATGAATCTTTGGAATTATTATGGGATCAAAAACATGTTGATGAAAAAACGAAAAAAAAAGAATGATGTATCATCGCATTTTTTTAATAAAATTATCAAGGTAAGAAGTTAGGGTATAAAATTTTAGGTTGGTTGGAATTAGTATGGCCAACCTATTAACCCTAACAATTCAAAATTCATTAGTTATTTTGGGGTCATAATGAGGATGAATGTACTGATTAATATTGAATCATGGCAGCGCATCCAACCTATAAATAAGTAAATCCTTTGGAAAGATATAATGGTAGTGTTAAAATATATTTTCTCTATTTTATTAAAAAATTATATAATTAAATGTAGATTTATTTTTCATTATTTCCTGTAGATTTTGTTTATTTTATAATATTTTCATAATAAAATTTTCTTAATGGCTTCTAGAAAATCCTATACAGTCTTTCAAACTCTTCTGATAAAGTTAAATCTTAGGGATATTGAGGGGAAAATAAATCCCCACCCACCACTTAGTTATGCAGACATTATAAAGCAAGAAACATGGACTAATTTCAGCAATCTTCTTAATTAGAAATTAATTCAGGTGCATTGCGGTCGATAATATATTATTTCAAATTATATATTTTATATAACTTGATTCAAAAAAATTAATTTATGAAACATAAAAATAGTTTTTAAAATAAAACATGTGCATCAAAACTAGTGTTCCTCAATCACAAAGGATGGGGTACACTTCATTAGAGAAGAAATTGGTATGTATTTTAATTCAAAAATAAAATTGTAATTATGTGATATGAAATAACATATGTTCCCTTATTATATGAATATTGATGAATCAAAATCTGAAGCCACTTTGATCCCACAACATGTGCTATAGAAGGAGGATCGTGTAAATAAGGATGGTATATTAGTGAATGAAAACACAAAAGAGGTATGGGAAGCATGTTTAATTATGAAATAATTGTAATATTTATGATTTATAACAATATTACATAAAATTAAATTTGTTCATATTTTTTTCATATGATGTGGACATAAGAATCAGCAACGAACGTACATAAAGAAAAGTGAGTTTTAGTATCTTTGAAGTGTCCTAAATAATATGGTCGTGTTATAGGGTTAGGTTTTGGAGTCTCTCCCTGAAACTATTTTGAGAAGATAAAACCACATGAAGATACAAATAATATGGTGACATGAATGCATGCACAAATAGACTCACTACAACATATTATTTTATGTTCTAGTTTGGAATACCAATGTATAAGAAAGGATCAAAATGAACTGCTGGTGGAGAAAATGTACACACATGCACCAAATGATCCCACTATATTTAAGGCTAGTCATTCTCCCCAACCGCATACCTTACCCACGGTAATAAATTTTTTCATTACTCTTTCTCCTAAATGTGTATCAAATAACTTCTAATAACTTTATATTACTAAAATTCTACAGGGTATAGTTTTATGTGATTTTTATCTTTCAATAACCATGTATCGTCGTCTTGTGATGGGTACAATGTATAATATCCTTGAAAACTAGCTACACCATCAACCCTTTCCAAAAAATTACATGAGATTAGGGATTCAGATAACATATGATCCAAATGTTGAGTTTCCTATTTCACTTGATGGTACAGATATTACAATGGTCGAAGCTCCTATTGGAGCTTTCATATAATGGACATCAAATCTTATAAAGACACATGATATATGTCTTTAACAAATATTTTCATATAAAAAACATGTAACAATTGATGATAAAAGGTCTGAAGTAAGGTATGATATTATAAATGGATAAATCGGTAGAGAAATGGAAGGTCGAATCAAGAAAATCTATTGAATCAACAAAGAAAACAAAACAACCTTCCGAGAGTACCTTCTCCCCATCAGTTCTAGAGAAATATTTATTATCATTACAACATCATCCAAAGACCACATTTAAATATAAAACTATGTCTTACATTGAATATGAAGAAGACATATATGGATATTCCTTCACAGATAGAATTATTCTTGAGAATCCAAATTAGATTCTCAAACATGAATGATTGGTAATCTCAACTTTGAATACATATATAAGGTTCATTTTCATAATACATTTATCCAAATAGTGAGATAAATATTTTTATTAAAGTAAATAACAATTAATATTTTGAATATTCATTTATATTAATACTATATAAAAGGAATATCATGTGAAGCAAGATTTGGACTCACTAATCCCTATATCATATCTATGCTAGAAATTACTTTGAATAATGAATAAATAGAGAATAAAAAAGATTATTTACTCAATGTGTTTAATAAAAAGTCATTAGACAATATACTATTTTTGATACCTAAATTGTAAGGGTAAAACTCTATGATCTAATCACATAAAATAGATTTTAATTTTTTTGTTACTTAATTATTTTTTTATGAAGCATTGTGTAACACCCCAAGCTTATATGGAGGTTAACATACCCTTGATAAAGGAAAATTACAAGGTAAAGGTTAATTTTAAAGCCTATTTATTATCTGAGGCTGTTTATACATGAGTATCTATTGGGACCTCTTTATCATCCACATCTATGTTTCTTAAAAATGTATTTCAAAACATTTTTACTATTTACTAGAATATGGGTTAACATCATTTATACCCTTGTTTGACTTTTTATAAAAAATTTATAAAGTAATGTTTCTGTTTTTTTTTTCAAACAAGGTCATTTACGACCCTTTTCGAAAAAATTAAGGAAAGAGTGTTTTTTAACTTATACGAAGAGTACGGCTATTTTCTATCATTATAACATCTTCGACTCTTCCCTTAAAATATTATAATAACATTTCCAAAATAAATGATTTCTTTTATAATTATGTAACTTTTAAAAGATTTCAAAATTGAAAGAGGTATTTCTCTCAAATAGTTTTGATTTCATTAATGTCAAAATACTTTGATGGATTTTACACTTGTTTGAAGTTGATTTATTATAATACAATATTCCATATTGTATTAAAGGTTTTGTGATATTTTTGAATGTGGATGTGTTATATTTATACCATTCATGGTTTATGGTTAAAGTATTAACATTTTGTATGCTAGTTTTGATACGAATGTTTATGTAATGTTTCAAACTTTTCATATGAGGAATGCATTGGACTTAGTAAGTGATGGGTGGATCCCACAATAGTTTCTCGATGCATCGGTAGGACTCATGCGACAAACTAGTGTCTTGGAACAAGGCCTTGAAAAAATCTTATTTTTAGTCTTGGCACGAGGCCTTGACTATGTGGTTATGAAGTCTGGCATTATGCATTACATCATTATAAAATTGGATATTGATATTATATGTGATTATTCAACTAATATAATATCCATGTGAATAAGTAAATACAATTATTTGATATATATTTTCCATATTATGATGAATTTTATGTTTAAAATGCTTTTGTTTTAGTCTTATACATTGCCTTAAGTTTTTATGCTTATTTGTGAAATTTTTATTTATATTGTTATCCTTAGTGAGCACCTGATCTCACCCATTTCTATGTTTTATTTTTTCCAGGATGCGAAGAAGTATATTATAACTAACCTATAGGGATATTCTAAGGGATATTAATGTGTTAAAAGGAGACAATTTTGTTGTTGTTTTTCATTTTATAATGTAATGTAAAACTTATGTATTAATCTTGTACTTCCAAGGATACTAAACTGATCAGTCTTTTGGGATTTGATCCTTTGTTGTCATGCCAATGTTATGTAATAATGCACTGACTCTGGGTAACTCGGGTTGGGATGTTATAGTTGGTATCAAAGGAAGTTTAGTACAAACCTTCGAAGCTAGATTTAGAAAAACTCTGATTAAATAACATTTCCCTAAGATAAAATTTGAGGATTAGTATAGAATAACTTCCTAAAATTTTGGTGATGTATAGATTTTGTGAGTTTTCCAAGAAATATATCCCTGTCTAGATATGATATGGTAGAGGTGGCTCTGGAATAGCTGTACCTAAAAGTAAAAACTCTGACAAGGAGTTTTGGGCTTGAACTGGGGTATCCTGGTACACAACAACAAGCCTTGTTTCACTCATGGTTACGACACTCCCTGGGGATATTCTTAAAATAATTCTCATTTTTTTACAAATCATTATGAAGGATTTATGATTATATACCTCCTCAAAGAAATTTTTTTATGATTATGGGTTATATCCATAAACTGTTCAATTTATGTTAAGTGTTTTACAAGCTTGGAATTATGTATTTCAATCCATAAACAAATATAGTGTATGACATTGTTTAAAAATGGTGCCAAGTGGAAGGAATGAAAACTATATCAATGCACATAATTCATGTAAGGATTTACATCCTACTCAAGATAATTATATTAGAGCTCGTGATGCAATTGGTTTAGATTAGCTTATCACCATCCAGGGACAACTCACTCAGGTTATGAATAATAACCATACCCGTATGAAGCACCATGATCCACAACACAGAGGATCATTGTTAGGTGTCTTAATGAGGAAATAACCACCAACATTCAATGGGACTAAAAATCCATTTTTAGTTGAGTAATGGATAAGTTCCTTAGAGAAAAAATACTTCATGCTTTGGGGAGTAGCAAAAGGGAAAAAGTTGTCATGATAGTTTATCGCCTCACAGAAGATGTAGATCAATGGTGGTCATTAATTCAAAATACAAAGGAAGATGAAGAAGTATCAAATATGGAATGGAGGGAATTTAAATATCTTTTATTAGAAAAATACTTTCCTTATGACCATCAGGTGGATATGGAAAGATAATTTTTGAGTCTCAAGAAAAAGGAGGATGAGAATGTCAAAAAGTATGAGGCTAACTTTACATGGTTAGCAAGGAATGTATAAAATTATACACATAACCCAAGGAGTAATATTGATCGATTCATTGATGGGTTAAAACCATTTCTCCATTGAGCATTATTCTCCCAATCCTTCTCATCATATGAAGATATTGTCTCATGTTCCATCAAAATAGAAAATTAATTGTCTATGTATTTCAACTTTAAAGAAAATCCTGAGAAGAAGAGATCTGTTGACCACTTTGGAAATTTAAATAAGTTTAATAAAGGAAAAAAATAATATCCACCATGTGGTAAATGTGGGAAGAAACACCATCGTACTTTCCTGAAGGGAATGGGAGTCTTTTACAAGTGTGGTGAAAAAGTCCACCAAACTCATGTTTGCAAGGGAAAGAAGGAGTATGTAAATGTTAAATGATACAATTTTAGAAAAAAGGAGAATTATGAAAATGAATTTCCTATTATCCAAGGAAACTTACCTCATAAAATGAAAAAGGAGAAATTCCAAGATTATACAATCACTAAGCTGAGGTTGAAGCTCTAAAAGACGTGGTGGTAGGTAATTTAATGGTTTCTTCAAGTTTAGCCAAAGATTTATTTGATTCTGGATCATCACATTGTTTCATATATTCCTAGTTTGCTAAGAAAATTATATATTTCCAATTTGATTTAATAAGGGATTTATCAGTCAAAACTCCTAAGGGAAGTATCATTGCAACAAAGTTTTGTGAATCAGTTCCCATTAGGGCATATAAATGTTCTTTATCTTTTGATCGCATCATCATACCCATGATTTAATTTTATATAATCCTCAGTATGAATTTTATTTTGGACCATGATGAAAATGTTTATTATAAGAAAAAGGAGGTTACAATTTTCTATGATGATAAGATGTGCCTTAACTTTAGAGAAAAAACATCCCCACTTGATTCTTATCTAGATCTTCCCCCAGTAGATCTACTAAATTCAATTATTGGGGAGGAAGAGAATGAAATAACTATGTGTGAGGGAAAGAATGTTCAAATAGAGGATGTACCTATTATTCAAGAATATGTTGATGTGTTTCCATAGGATTAACCTGGACATCCTCCAGAACAAGAAATTGATTTTTCCATTGATTTAATTCATGGTTCAAGGCCCATATCAAAGACCCCTTATAGAATGACCATTGTGGAATTAGTGGAACTAAATAAACAACTAGAGGAATTGAGTAATAGAGTATTTATTCTACCTAGTGTTTCTCCATAGAGATCCCATATTCCTTTTGTTTAGAATAAATATTGATCTATGAGGTTTTTCATTGACTACAGGGAGATCAATGCTATAACAATAAAAAAACAAGTATCCCTTACCTCTCATTGATGATTTATTCAATCAAATTCATGGAGCTCAATATTTTTTAAATATTGACCTTTGATCTGGATATAATCAGTTGTGCACGAAGAAATAAGGCATTCTAAAGATAGCATTTCGAACTAGGTATGGGCATTATGAGTTTACAATAATGCCTTTTGGAATGACTAATGAAACCTCTATCTTCATGGATCTAATGAATATAGTTTTCAAGGAATATATTAATGAATTTTTAGTGGTATTTATTAATTATATCTTGGTATACTCAAAAATCTACGAAGATCATGAAAATCACTTGCACACTATTCCAAAAACCCTCAGAAGATATGAATTATATGGGAAGTTTAGAAAGTGTGAATTCTGGCTTCAAGAATTTTCTTTTCTTGTCCATATTGTCTCTAAGGATGGAATCTCTATCGATCCATCAAAGAAAATGGAAATACAAGAATGTATAACACTGACAAGTATAACTAAGGTACGCAAATTTATTGGTTTAGCAGGTTATTATCGGCATTTCATCCAGAGTTTTGCCCGATTGGCTAACCCATTAACCAATATCACATGTAAAGAGGTTAAATTTTTTTGGAAAAAATATTGTGAAGAATTTTTTGAAGAATTTAAGAGAAGATTATTCAATGCTCTTATATTTACTCTATCATCGGAGAATGATGGTTTTGCTATTTATAGTGATGTTTCAAAAAAGGACTTGGTTTTGTCCTTATACATAATGATATAGTTATTGCATATGCATCATGGCAGCTAAAAATTCATGAACAAAACTATCCCACTCATGATCTTGAGTTAGCAGCTATAATATTTTCTTTGAAGATTTGGAGACACTATATTTATGGTGAAAATTGTGAGATATATACCGATCACAAGAGATTGAAGTATATTTCCTCACAAAAATAACTCAACATGAGTCAAATGTGATGGATCAAGCTACTCAAAGATTATGATTTCAATATACATTACAACCCGAGGAAGGAAAATAAGGTGACAAATGCTTTGAGTATAAAGGATCATGGATTTTTGAATAAGATGAGAGTTGAAAGGGATCCTATTTTCATGGATCCAGTAAATATGGATATGGGAATAACCATGGAAGGTGAAACATCAATACTTTTTCAAATGGTTCCCAAAACATCTTTACTATAAAGGATAAGGAGTTCTCAAACTGATGATGAGGAGTTTCAAAAGAATATTAAAGCTGTGAATGATGGGAGATTGGGTGACTTCATATATGAATATGGAATTTTGAAATTGGGGAAGATAATTTGTGTTACTGACATAACTGATCTAAAAAGGGAATTTTTTTTATGATGCTCATTGCTCCAATTTCTCTATACACTCTAGTAGCACAAAGATGTATAGAGATTTGAAGGAAAATTTTTGGTGTGACAACATGAAGAGGTAGATTGCTGATTATGTGTCAAGATGTATAGTTTGTCAACATGTGAAGGTTGGTAGACAACAACCTAGAGGAGTCATGCAACCTCTTCCCATACCTCAGTGGAAATGGGATGATATTACGATGGAATTTGTCATGAGACTACCAAAGAATCTTAGAAATAATGATGAAATATGGTTCATTTTTTATTGTCTTACCAAGTCAGCACATTTTCTTGATATAAGAGAAGATTTACCACTTGAACGTCTAGAAATACTATATATTAATGAAGTTGTAATACTTTATGGAGTACCCCTATCGATTATTTTTTATCGTGATCCCCATTTTACATCAACATTATAGAAAGTTCTTAATAAGCCCTTGGATACTGAACTTTGTTTGAGAACTTCCTACCACCATCAAACTGATGGACAATTAGAATGAACTATTCAAACATTAGAAGACATGTTGAGATCTTGCTCACTTGACTTTCACGATATGTGGGATCAATATTTACCTATGGTAGAATTTTCCTATAATAATAGCTTTTATTCAAGTATTAATATGGAACCATATGAAGCGTTATATGGAAAGATATGTCGCACACCAACTTATTGAGATGATGTTGGTGAAAAAAAACTCATAGGCCCAGAACTTGTTGAGGAAAAAATAGAAAAGGTGAAGGTTATCCAAACCCACACCAAAGAAGCTCAAAGAAGGAAAAAGTGATATGTCGATAACCGAAGGAAGGATTTGGAATTTCAAGTAGGTGGTCATGTTTTCTTGAAGTTATCTCCATGGAAGGGTGTAACGCCGCAACCCCAGTTACCCAAAGTTGATGAATTATTACATAACATTGGAATGATACAAGGAATCATGTACCGAAAGACCAATCATTTTAGTAGACTTGGAAGTACTAGATACATACATAAGTTTTACATTACATCAAGAAAAAAAAAACATTGTGTCCCCAGTGAACAGTCTTATATCACTTAGCTATTCCTGCAGGTTAATCATAATATACTTCTTTGCATCCTGATAAAAATAAAACATAAGAAAGGGGTGAGCTCAGATGCTTAGTAAGGATAAAAATATAGTGTAAAATATAATAAATAAGCATAAACATTTAAGGCAATGTATAATCCTAAAACACAAGTGTTGTTGCCAAGAATTGGAAGGGAGAAGGATAATAAGAAAGTACTCAAAGCTTCCTTGTGAATCCCTTTCACAGATCCCCATGGTCCCACACCCGCCGCGAAGCCAGGAGGTGGGATGCTCTGTGAGCCCATTTGATGTTCGCGAGCCCTCCGCGATGTGAGGAGGTGAGATGCTCCACGAGATCCTTTGACGTTCGCGATCCCACCACGAAGCCAAGAGGCGGGATGCTTCGTGATCCCCTTTGATGTTCGTGAGCCCGCCACGAAGCCAGGAGGCGTGATGAACCACAAGCCCCTTTGATGTTTGCGAGCCCTCCATGAAGCCAGCATGTGGGATGCTACGCGATCCCCTTTGAGGTTTGTGATCCCACCGCGAAGCCAAGAGGAAGGATGCTCTGCAAGCCCCTTTGACATTCGTGAGCCCGCCTCAAATCAAGGAGGCGAGATTCTCTGCGAGCCCCTTTGACGTTTGTGAGACCGCTGCGTATCCAAGAGGTGGGATGCTCTGCGAGCCCCTTAAACATTCATGAGCCCACCATGGAGTGGAATCCATCTTCGCACCGAGCGAGCTCTACTTTGCGGTGCCTCTTTCCTATAAATACCAGCTTCCCCCCAGGCCCAAAGGATGGATCATCTGAACTTTCCCTTTCTCAATTCTCAAATCGTGAAGCACTCTCTACTCTATGAACTGTGAGCTACTCAATGTACTTTTTCTCGAGGAAGTGCCTCCCATTTTCCTTGTTTTCACCCCCTCATTCGAGATGGATGCCTTTCGCGAAGCCCATAGGCCTTCATGAAGGAAGGAGATCCTCATGGGGACTCAGGTCATCATGGAGCATTTATGCTTCACGAAGCACCCCCCATGCACATGTGACTCAAATTCTAAGGTAGGTTCATTGTGCCTCGCAAAGCACATTGCTTCACATGACTTTACTTCGCGAGTAACCCATGCTTCGTAGTACATTGCTTTGTGAATGGCCTTCCACTTCACGAAGCACGTCTTTTATGCCCCAATGTCCTATTCCTAGGCTCAGATACTTTACTTCGGGAAGCTCACACCTTCACGAATCCCTTCCCTTTCATGGATCACCAGAGCATTACGAGGCCTCTACTCATAAACCCCTTTACTATGCAACTCCCTATCCCATGAAACCTCTTAGGTTAGCACGAAGAAATTTTAAAGTCCCTTGGATGAAATTGCCCGTTGCGTTGCTTCACCTCATGCTTCTTCGCATAGGCACGCTAACATCTATTGCTTCTTCACATAGCCACACTAACTTGGACCCCCAACGGGATCACCTCTAGACACCCCCCAGCCACGGCGTCGCATGTCCCCTCTCTTCACCAAGGTGCAGAGGGTACCGGTTATGTGAGTTCTAGGGGTGCAGAGCGAACCTGCCTCATCCGAGCTACAGGACGTTAAACTTCCAAGCACCATCATCCTCAGCACGTGTCATTAAATTGTGACTTCCCCCCACGCATCCTACATGGGGAAAGGGAAACCACCCTAGTTTTATCCACTATATTTTCTTGCAGGAGGTAGCATCCCTGCTCTTCCTTTCTTTTCTAGTGCCCAAGGCAAGAAAAGGGTGTGATAGGGAACGGTGCTCCTCCTCTATTCCATGCCGAATCCCTCTCTCTCTGGGAATTTTCGCCATAGGGCCTCTATCCTAGAGTAAGTCCCAACCTCTTCGGGCTGTTAACCACGCATAAGCCCATGTTTCCTCTTTGGGCTGCAATCACGTGTAACCACCACTTTACCTCTCACGGATGAACCTTTCAAAAGGTGATCGGCAGGTCTCTGCAGCCTCTTGTTTCTCACACCGATCAGGACTCACGTGTGCTTAGATCAAGCACTAACCATGACATCCTCTCTGGGAAGCCTAGAGTTTAAGCCCCACCACCACCCAAACTGAACTACGGGGTCTTTGATCCTTGCCAAGGCAAGGTACGTAGGAAGCCTCCCTGAGGTTCAAGCCCCGTTTTTCCATACCTGAACTATGGGGTCTTTGATCCTTTCCAAGGAAAGGTATGTAGGAAGCCTCCCTGAGGTTCAAGCCCTTTTTTCCACCTGAACTATAGGGTCTTTGATCCATTCCAATGCAAATTATGTAGGAAGCCTCTCTAAGGTTCAAGACCTTTTTGTCATCCTTGAACTATGAGGCCTTTGATCCTTTCTAAGGTAGGGTACGTAGGAAGCCTCCACAAGGTTCAAGACCACCACCCATTGGACCCCAGGTCCTCCTTCACATCAGTTCACCGACCCACCTGAACTATGGGGTCTTTGATCCTTGCCAAGGCAAGGTACGTAGGAAGCCTCCCTGAGGTTCAAGACCTTTTTTCCACCAGAACTACGGGGTCTTTGATCCTTGGTAAGGAAAGGTACGTAGGAATACTCCCTGAAGTTCAATCCCTTTTTTCCATCCCTGAACTACAAGGTCTTTGTTCCTTGCCAAGGCAGGGTAAGTAGGAAGCCTCCACAAGGTTCAATCCCACCACCCATTGGACCTCAGGTCCTCCTTCACGTCGGTTCACCGATCCACCTGAACTATGAGGTCTTTGATCATTTCCAAGGCAGGGTATGTAGGAAGACTCCACAAGGTTCAAGACCACCACCAATTGGACCTCAGGTCCTCTTTCACATCATTTCACCAACACCTTGGGCAGCCTAGAGTGTAAGCCCCACCCCAAAACACCATCCTTGAACTATGTGGTATTTGATCCTTGCCAAGGAAGGGTACGTAGGAAGCATTCCTGAGGTTCAAGCTCACCATCAACCGATCATCCCGACCACCTTCACTTCAGTTCAACCCCATCTATCGATAAGTCGTTTAGACCCTATTCAGTGGTAAGTCGTTGACATTATCATCCAGTAGTAAGTCGTTGTGACCCCATCCAGTGGTAAGCCATTGAAACCCCCAATTAGTGGTAATCTGTCGTTAGATGGACTACATGGACGTTGATTCCCTGCCAGGAGGATACGTAGGAAGCCTCTTCGAGGCTCAAGCTGAAAACCACTTTTATCCTCATGACGGTTCCATCCCATTCTCTATCCACTTCATTCAATTGCTCCATCATCCATCCTGATTCTTGTCCAGGCCACCACATCCTAGTGAAATCATGCCATATGATTCCCCATTCCACTCAACAGTGACCAGAAATTCAACCACACGTTGGCCCCAAAATCAGTGTTCCCTCCAGGGGTTGCACCCATCTGATCCACTCTAGTCTGTGTTCAGATCAGTCTGGTCCGTCTCTGCTGGACGTTAAACTTGCAGCATACCATGTTTTAAACATGGTAAGCTGAGGAAAACCTCAGAAACATGCCTATGGAATATAATTCCTCTCATTCTATGTGGGATTCCTCGGGCTTCCACGCCCTTGAGAATCCCTATAATAAGGGGAAGAAACCCAGACACGCCAGTTTTACAGTGCCTAGATATGTTAGTGATGTCCAACGTGACTACTCCCCTGACCGAAGTTTTCTGCCCTGACGGGACCCCTTGGAATGTCCTGACAGAAGCAGTATAATTAACTGGTGTCCATGAAGATATGGAACCAGTAAGAGTTTCATGAACAATGTCTTAAATCTATAAGGGAGACTTAGACTAGGTGACGAGTTCTGAGGAGGAATCCAAGGAAGGAAGAACCAACATCCCATCATCCCATTTCGATCAATGAGAAAACTTCCCTGAACAAGGAGCGGATACCTCCCACCTTTGGAAAGCGGAAATGTGGGGCAACAGATAGCACTGCCATCCCACCAAATGAGACAGATGTGTGCGCCCCAGCGAAAGTGTCGGAAACAGAAATGGTGAACACGAAGTGAAGTTCTTCTCCTCAATATAGAGATTAGTAGTGTTTGAGGCATCAATGGATTAGAGTGTCAGTGGATCCAGTTATCCGTCACTGGGTCCCACCAGGAAAATAGTGGGCCTGGCGTGAAACTCACCAGAAGTTGGGGCAGTAGAACGTTGGACATACCGTTTTGCAACGTTGTCAGTATGGATCCCTCTTACCGGTCATGGAAGACAGAATGGCATTGGTGAATTGGTCTTCGATTAATTTTTCTTTCATCACTGATGAGTTAATCTCTATGGTCCTTAGGAATCATGTTGTTCCACCCAGAACACAATCACCGTCTACCCACTGACGCAGGGGTAGGTACAGTGCCAATGCGGCAGTCCCGCACGGCTCCGCCTCTTCCACAACGGTCTCTACACCCACGACCATGGGGTGCCCATGACCAATCTCCCTGTTCGAGGTCATCCAGCGAAGGGTTATCAATGACCTCATATGCCAGTACGAGGAGAAGGGCATAATCCCAACTCGAAATATGTCATGCCTGGATCTGGAGGCATCTGGGTCTCATCACCAATGCCACCCCCGAGGGCCACGTAGGGAGCCGCTGCTCCCCACGCCAACGTATAACTGTTTCAGGATCCTATCCCCAAAATGCCTTGACGACTCCCTTCCTTACATTGATGAGGTAGGTGATGTCCGGACCAGCCCGGTCAGAGTCCAATTCCAGGGTCTCCTAGTGAGGGCTCCCACCCGGCCGCATCAGTGCCGCTGCCCGGCCTTGCTGGATGAGGAGAAGGTAATCCACGTACCTGCACCACCAGCCCTGGTTTTTCTGACCCAACGCCAGCATCGGGTGAAAGCTGAGGGGGACACCTTCCAAGGGGTGTCAATGTCGAAGGCTAATGTGGCCCGAGCCACCACCGACGCATACTGTCAGTTCCCTGAATACACTAAGCAGGGGAACTTATACATCCAAATAGGATTGAGGCCCCAACCACCCCACGGGCAGGCTGGGTCAACTCTCTTGGTCGCCGGCACAAACAGTGGCCACTGTGATCTAACCCGCAGCAAATCCACCTAGTAAATAGGTCCTCCTCGTACCACTCCCATGGAGAACATGGGCCTTCCCCTCTTAGAGGATCGGCATGGAGGTCCGCCTCGTACCACCCTCAATCCAAATGAGGGTCTTCCCTGTGGCAGTGACACTTAGTATGGAAGTCTCTCCCGTTCCTATTATACTGGGTATGGAGTCATTTCTCCTGACCCCAAATACCGATGTGGGGACGTTTCACATCAGGTATCTCTTCAATGTGGGGATCCTCCCCACGTCCTCTCAGCAACTAGAAAAGGTCATCCTCGCCTCATCAACCAAAGGGGTGAAGGCCAGCCTCATTTCACCTGCACCCAGCATGGAGGTCCTACCCATGTTTAGCTATCCCAGTACAAGGAACCTCCTCATACTGAGGCTACCAGGGAAAACAAGCATGGAGATCCTCCCCATGCTCTTTCCATTTCTAGGTGAGTTCTTACCCGCTCCAGTGCTACCCACAGAGGTCCTCCCCATGTCCCCTTTGACATTTGTCCTCGTGATCCTTGCACCCCGACTTTCTCAGGTGGAAACCCTCTTTGCCCCAGCACCAGTGCAGCCGATGGACCTCGTGTTAGAAATCAACCTTATCCCAAGGAGCCACCGAGGGGAAAGAAATATGGTCTTCACTACTGTAAAAAAGAAATCTAGGAAGGTCCAGACAGAGATCAAACTGGTTCTCTTTTGAGACTCTGAAGCGAAATATGACTCAGCTCGAGAACCCTCCCCTCACTCATCTGAGTCAAGGGATAGGGTAGGAATAAGGCACATCAGCCTAATAATCCTGTAATTTGAGGTCCATCGGATTCCCACCTCCCTCCATAGGTGTATTCAGGAGGATGAAAATCTGGAAACCCCACAGGTCACAGTCGTGCAATCACCACCATCATCACAAAAAGCACTCTTTACCTCGACAAGAGATCACGAAGAACTATTCTCGGGACCGATGGTGGGAAAGTAGTAGCACGACCTATTGCTAGTATCCCTATCCCCTGATCTAGGAACTACGACCATAATATCATCTTATAGCGATGTGGCGGCAAGGTCGCTACACTCTTCAGAAGATAGCCCGAGATTCGGCGGCAAGTCAGCCCGCTCGCCATACTCTCCACCAGCCAGCCTGCCATCCTAGTGGTCTGCCTCAGTACCGTTGACAGTTCCTCAGCCACCCCAGTTGATGAATGGGGCAATCAAGGGCCAGACCCTGAATTCGAGCCAAGGAGATTATGGAACATTCTCACAGCTGACCATTTTCCTGAGATGTTCTGGACCGTGGCAGAGCCGAATTTTTGCATGCTGGAATCCCTCACTCCAGAAGAGTTTGAATGTTTCCACCAAACCTTATGGGTGACACACTTTCACCTTCATCATTAGCTAGTGTTTTATCCCATGAAACAAGCACATTTCGAATACATTGGCGAGCAATTCTGTCTAGTTGATCTAGCTGCGCTCCCTGTGGTCCAGCGCCCCGAGTCACCAGGCCGTCATAAGGTCCTCCAAGATCAATACATTCAGAGTTTCAAGATACTACACAAGTTCATCAAAAAGGATTCCCCCCACATGAAAATACATGGTTGGGAGCATTATTCTGCCCTCCACTTTAGTTCTATCTAGTAGCAGCCCGACTTGCTAGGTGATATCGAGGACATGCCCCCAGGAAGGGTCACAGTCAACATGGCTGACATAGTGTACGAGGAGGATGAGTTGGAACTTCTCGATGTGAAATTACCCTTTGAGGGCATGCCACCGCTATTGGTCCGATTAGGGAGGGTTAATCGTCAGCAGAGGAACCTACTATGTCTCCCTGCGCCCACCGAGGCAACGGTACTCAGCCGGAATGCCGGTAAGGGTAAAGAGCATGTCGGAGCTGCCAAGAACTCTGACCCGTCCGCCTTAGTGTAGAAGATGGAGTAATACCCTGAGAAGGCCACATTGTTCCAAAAACTTTCTGAGAAAAAGAATTTGGTCGATAACCTTTTTGATGAATGTGATGCAGAGCGACGACCAGACTACTGTGATCCTAGAATAGTACAGCAGTGGAAGGAACAACTTCCCCTCAGCAAGCTGCCTCTAGGTGACCCTAACCGTCCTGCCACCTCAGAAAAGTTTGAGGCCAGAACTTATAGAAAGATGGCATGGTATGTATCTCCAAACCCTCCCAAATAACGCGAAAATCCAAGGAACCAAGCTCGAGCTCCCCCAGCCACCCCAAGGGTTGTGCCACCAGCCGCTCCACGAGCTGCTGGGCATGCTTACCATGTTGAAGAACCTGCCAATGCGCTTGTGGTTAGGGATCCCCATCAAGATAGGGATCCCCACCCATATTATCCAATGGAGGCACTCATTGCCCACCTTGAGGCATTGGAAACCCGACCGGTGGCAATCTTGCCTGATGGAAATCCATATCCAGCATGGGTGGATGACATGTCGACACCTCCGGGTTTCAGGAACCCCACTTCTCTCTAATTAACGGGATGGGGGACCCGCCGAAGCACCTAGGCCACTTCAACTCACGGTGTGGGCCCATGTTAGGGACTCTAGCACAGCAGGAGGCCGCTAAACTCCGATTCTTTGTGCAGACATTGGAGGGGCCTGTGTTTTTCTGGTACAGCCATCTCCCCACCGGATCGGTAACCAGCTGGGAGGACCTTTGGTGGAAATTCCTTTACCAGTTCAGCTCTACCACACGGAATACAAGCATTTCAGACCTCTTCAAGTGAAAACAGAGGCCTGATGAGCATGTCATGGACTTTATTGCTCGGTGGAAAGGACTTACATATTCCCTTTACATGCCACTAAATCAAGAGAAATTACTGATGATGTGTGTAGGAAATGTGAAGATGGAACTGGTTCCCTCTTTCATCACTCAGAACTACCTTGGAGGATTCTGAGACTTCTCTGATAAGGCCCAACACCTAGAAGAAGTCCTGCAATAGGCCATCCAGGCACGTCTGTTGCCCATGTAATTCCCGCAAGGTGGGTTGCTAGAGCTGAGCCCACCGTGGTGGCCCAAATAGAGGACCCAAGATGGCTGGAATTATTACCAGTGGAGCTGCCTCAACAGCCTTGCAGAGGCCTGCTACCACAAGCACAGCCTCCAGCCCAGCAGCAGCTTCCTTAGGAACCGGTAGGTGCCCCTGTGAAATACGCCGCCACCGCCTAGGCGGGACAACCAGGATCCACCTCCTTGACAGGATCCTCCATCTCATTGTTAGGGCCAGGCTCCAAGGGCCCCCTTTCTGGATAGAAGAAACCAGACCTACTCATTCAATGAGAACCAGGTTCTTGTCTATTTCTGAAGTGCCTTGGAATAGGGGATTGTGCGTTTTTCTGAGTACAGAAGGCCAGAAGAGGTTCATCACACTGATCGCCCCAACTACTGCCCCTATCACTGGATCTGGGGGCACACCCTCAAGCCGTGCTATGTGTTCAAAGACTGGCTTCAAGACCAGTTCGATAACAACATAGTCAAGCTGGGCCCAGCTCCGGCACAAGTGGCATCTGTCGCCGTAAGGCCAGACAGCAGCAACGACAGCGAGGGCGAGTAGAAGCAGGTTTCTAACTATGAGTCCCATAAGTATGATGACTGGATGGATCGAAAAACGGTTGCCCATGACCATGGTATCATTCGTGCACACCTGAATCAGCCGGATCCTTCAGAAGCCATACCCGCTAATTCAGCATCATCACCTCAGTCGGCCTCTTCTCAGAATAGAAATCATCATTACTGCAAGGGAAAGAAATGCCCCCCCCCCAATGACATCATCGTTCTGTACTCTCAGTGATTTCATGACTCTATAGATGGGTATTCCTCCCAGAATCTTTCTAGTAATGGATGAATCTTCAAGTGATAGTCCAGGGTATGCTTCTGTTAATAATGTGGAGTTGGTAAATCCATATATGACTCCCAACGACGGGGAGTGCCAGGCGAACCTCCCCAAAATCCCCAACTGATGCCAACGTCGGTAGATACATGACCATATGGGTCGTCGATGCACATCAGTTAGCACCTCCAGTCAGGTTTTACATGCCACTAAGACTAGATAGCAGTCCCAGTGCAGAGATCAGCACGCACAGCCGCCTCACCTGGTGTCATCTAGCCCGCCTCCACCACCGTTTTTGTTGTTGGATTAGGAAGAGACACTTCAACCATGTCATTCCCAGCCTCACCCTAATATAGGCCAGTCTCAATCATCCATCCATTATTCGGTAGATACTCTGCGGGCTTCGACTAGTGAGCAGTAGGATATACCCAACACCAGTCGGCTGCGGGCCCAGCCAGCAAGGCCCGCCATGCCTCCTGTCACAGAGCGGCCTCCAGCAAGCAGAATTGTGTGCCTAGCATGGAAGTACGATGTTATCAAGAACCTTTCCAAAATCCTAGTGAGGATTTCCATCCTTGAGGCCATTCGCCTGCTGGTAGATATGCGTGAGGCCCTCACTGAGGCTTTAAGAATCCCCCTCCAGTTTGAGACAGAGGTAGCAGCTGTAGAAGACTTTCATGCTGAAGCTGTAGAGAACTCTGAATGTCAAGCCATCATTTCATTGTCTAGAGAATATTAATGATCTCCCATACAAAGGCGCATCCGACCACTATACATCACCATCCAATTTAATGGTGTGGAGGTTCGCCGCTATCTTGTTGACACCGGCTCCAAGATTAACCTTATCCCGATGCAGACACTGCGGAAGCTGGGGTTATCCGAAGATGACCTGACTCCCTCCGATTTAAGAATCCAAAGATACGACAGGATAGAGCATACCCTAATTGGTAAGATCCATTTGAAGACCTAGGTCAGTGGCCTAGTTTCTAACACCAATTTTATGGTTGTCTCTCAAGACATTGCGTACAATGCATTGATGGGTAGACCTTGGCTGCACCTGCACGCGGTGGTTCCCTCATCGTATCACCAGTGCCTCAAGTACTCCCTCAATGTTCAAGTGGGTGTGCTCCAAGGTGACACATCTCCTTTTGCCTCTTGTGAAGCCCACTTCCTGGACACCGACTGTTAAAAGAGCAAGGACAAATAGATTCAGGACAACGAGGTTGAACCCGTCGTGGTTGCAGCTGACCCGTGGGCAGGTCTGGATGACACCTACATCTTCCAGATCCATCGATTAGAGGCTAAAAACCCTGACATGGGGCAATGTTTTGTTTTATCTAGTACAAGGGGAAATCATACTCCCAAGTCTAAGATACGGTGGAAAATCACCTCGTACTCCTACACAAATCAGGCTCAGGTGATGCCAGAGCCTCCTACCCCCGTAAGGTATCAGGATGTCTTCCTCATGAAAATGGAAGTACGTCATACATGTCTATTTCTATGGACTGTTATTAACTAGATTACTCCAACGCACCAATACAGTTTTGATATCCTCAAGTATGGTCCCTTGGACCGAAGACCATATCGGATCGGGTTGACAGCCTTCATTGCTATGGTCTCGACAGTACCAGAATCTCCCGATACAATGACTACTGCTCCTTAGGCTAGTACCAGCATCCCTTCAGAATTTTCTGACCTAGAGGAAGGTCCTCCCATTAGGGATCCCTCCATATGTGAAGAAGAGGATCTGTAGAATGCTCCCCCTTCCTTTGAAGAGGGTGTCTCTACCATGATCGATGAACTGGTACAAGTGAACCTCGGTAGTGAGGTGGAACCGAGACCCACATTGATCAGTGCCGACATTTCCCTCGAAGAGTATCAACCATACGTAGACTTATTGAAACAACACTGTGATGTATTCTACTGAATCTAAGATGAGATTCCATTGCTAGTTCCCCAGGTATTCGTCCACCGCCTTGGTCTTCCAAAAAATCATCACGGGTTCAAGAAGCCTCCTAGAAGGATGCACCCTTCTCACGGTGCCATGGTCGAGGCCAAAGTTGACAAGCTCATCAGATCCAACTTCATCAAGGAGGTCCAGTACCCCAAATGGCTTGCCAACATTGTTCTAGTCAGGAAGAAGAATGGATAGATCAGAGTCTACATCGACTTCCGCGATCTCAACCGTCATTATCCGAAGGATGATTTTCCCCTCCCTGTGACTGAATTTATGATCGATACTATGGCTGGGTTCCAAGCCCTTTTCTTCATGGATGGATACTCTGGATATAATCATATCCGGATGGCCCCGAAGGATGAGGAGTCCACAACTTTTAGGGAGCCACAAGGTACATTTTGTTACCTGGTCATGTCCTTCGGCTTAAAGAATGCAAGTACCACCTATCAACGGGCCATGCATCGCGTATTCAAGACAATCCTCGGTACATTGGTGGAATGCTATGTGGATGACTTGGTGGTCAAATCCCAACAATGCTGAGACTATCTAAAAGGACCTCGAGAAATTATCTGGCTTCCTCCGTTCCCACCACCTGAAGATGAACCCATTGAAATGTACCTTCAGGGTCACCTCTGGGAAGTTTCTTTTCTTTGTTTTCAGGTATTGGGGAATCAAGATCAACCCAGAGAATATCAAGGCCATCATTTAGATTCCTCCACCAAGAAATATTCAGGAGGTTCGAGGTTTCCAAGGCCACTTAGCCTATATATAGTGATTCATTTCAAATCTGATCGGTAAGTGTAAGACCTTTTTTCGGCTCATGAAGAAAGGATCCACCTATAAGGGGGATGAAGAGTGTCAGACCACATTCGAGGAAATAAATCAGTATCTGCTCCAGCCTCCGATCTTGATTCCATACATCTTTGGAAAACCACTGATCCTATACATGACTGCCCTGGAATGATCTCTTTGTTTCCTTCTTGCCCAGAATATCAATGATAGGATGGAGAACAGTCTTTACTACCTTAGTTGTATGCTCATCGATATGGAGACTAGATACTCTCCCATCTAAAAGAGATGCCTTGCGCTGATATTCACAGTAAAAAATTTGCGACACTACTTGCAGTACCATGAGGTACAGCTGGTGTCTCGGGTAGACCCGGTGAAGTACATTCTAAACCGCCCCATGTTGATCGTCCGTCTATAATGGTGGGTAGTAATCCTTTAGAAGTTCGACATAAGGTTCTTCCCTCAGAAAGCTATCAAGGGACAAGCACTGGAAGATTTTCTTGCTGCCCATCCAACCCCCAAGGAACAGTCTCTAGATCATGATTTTTCTGATGAGGCAATCCTCTCTGTAGAACATTCCATCCTATGTTTTCATATTCACTTTGATGGTGCTTCCTGAAGCCCCACCGGCAGGAGACTCAATGATCCCAGGCTCAACAGGGTAGGCTTGGGTATCATTTTTATTACCCTGGCATAATCCATTCTGTCATACTCATTCCTATTGTCCGAAGGCTACACCAATAAAGAGGCAGAGTATCAGGCTCTTATCACTGACCTCGAGCTGGCCCTCAAGATTTATGTACCCCATTTTCATGTGAAAGGGGATTCCGAACTAGTCATCATGAAAATCAACGGTGACTACGTCGTCGAAAATTTAGAGATCGTACCATTATTATAGCACAATCTCTAGCTAATGGTCCAGTTCTCATATCGGCTGGAAGTTACTCAAGTCCCTCGATCTCAGAGCGGTTGAGCGGATTCCCTGGCAGTCTTAGTTACGTCACTTGCAGAACCCGAGCAAGATGATCTGATTATACACATGGGACATCGGAGATTCATTGCTCCTGTCAACCCAGATGATGACGACGGTCTGCGGGTAAGCCATATTACCACTGGGACCTCTATTTCAGGACCCCCAGGTTTCTTAGATGTAGTGGTTGAAGTGACCCCTAACTGGAGATTCCCCTTTGTCGGATATCTCCTAAATGGTTACCTCCTAACTGATCGGGCCAAACATGAGTAAATATGACGTTGTGCACTACAGTTTACCATCTATAGTGGTCCCAGTCCTAAGAAGACCCTCTACAAGTGCATTTTTGATTGTGTTATCCTCTATTGAATCCAAGGAGTTGATATTTCTCAAGTCATACAGGAGGTTCATGCCCGTTCCTGCGGCTCCCACCATACTGGGCCGAAGCTATCTTACCAGATCTAAAGACTGGGGTACTTCTGGCCTTCCATGATCCATGATTACATCTAATTCTCAAATAGATTTCAAGAGTTCCAAATTCATGCTAATTTCATGCATCGGCCGCCATAACCTCTGCACTCCACCATGTACTCTTGGTCATTTGTTGTATGGGGACTCGATGTCGTGGGACCATATCCATCGACGAAAGCTCGCTAGTACAGGTTCATCCTGACTGCTACAGATTTCTTTTCCAAGTGGGCATAGGCAGTTTCTGTTAATGAGGTTAAGGCACATTCTATCATTGACTTAGTGAGCTCCAATATCATCTATCGGTTTGCTGTCCCTCGTGATGTCTTCACCAATAATAGCACCAAATTCTGAGCAAATGAGTTGAAAAAGTTATACGCCAAGTACAACATCTGTTTGAACCATACCTCATGCTATCACACATAGGCAAATGGACAGATCGAGGTGTTCAACAAAACTCTCATTAACATTTTGCAGAAAATGGTTGGTTAGAACAAGAATAGTTGGACATAAAATCTCCCCAATGCCCTCTAGGATTATCGGACGACAACTCATAATTCCATCCAGGTGACCCCATATTCCCTAGTGTACAGAGCTGAGGTTGTCCTACCCATCGAGATCCATCTTTCTTCATTATGCATAGCAGTCTATGACTAGCAGGAACTAGATAAGGTAGCCGAAATTCGTCTGGATGAATTGTAAGCACTTGACGGGAATAGGCTTTGTTCCCTGCACAATATGGAAAGGCATCAGAATAAGATATATAGAGCCTTCAACAAGAAGGTTCACCTCCACTCTTTCCTGCAAGGCGACTTGGTATTTTCCCTCCAAACACCAATGATCCCTAGTAGGAAACCATCCAAGTTGGAACCCAAATGGTAAGGACCTAACGTAATTCACAGGATTTACCCCAATGGTGAATACTCCCTGGTGATCATGGATGGTGAGCGTATAACTCCTCCCACCAATGCCAAGTTCCTTAAGAAATACTTTTTCTAAGCCAACTGGTCCAGCACGACCTTAAACTGAATGATGGTCTTGCATGACCCTAAACTACATGATGGTCCGGCATGACCCTAAATTGTTCGGTCCAACATGACCCTAAACTGTTTGGTCCTACATGACTGTAAACTGTAGAACGTCCCACATGAAGTTAAACTGTATATCGTCCTACAAGACGTTAAACTGCACCCATAGAAATACGTGTGGCTTGATTCCCATCTACATGGGATACATATGAACGCTCAAGCATTTAGTCTTGAGCCCATCCCCCAAACTCTTCTATTTGACTACCCCCTGGGTATAGTTCTCTCGAAGGATTCATATATAATATGTTGTAGGATTCCTTATCCCCACTCATGCCAGGATTATGACGGTCACACCATGTGCCCACTCCCCATTCTTCTATCCTTCCACGTCCTCATCGTTCGACGCTAAACTGCATGGCCTTTAAGAACTGCGTATGGCTTGATTCCCATCCTTATGGGATACGTAGAAACACTCGGACATTCCGTCTGTTGGCCCATCCCAAACGCCAGAATCTTCCCTCAAGTCAAGACATATGGTGTGGTGTAGGCTTTTTCCCCAATTCACATTTAGATCATCTCAATCCCGCCATACGTCCCACTACCCGGAGGTGTCTGCCTCTTTCACATATGGGCACAGTTATGCTTCACCCACTCATTTGATTGGGACTCCATCATCTTTCCCATCTAGAAGGTCCCCCAAACAGCAGGGATGCATGGCCCATGGGATCTTCTACCACTTTGGGCCAACTCCCTCGAGGATGTTGAGAAAAAAATTGATATAAGTCCCACATTGCGAACATGGTCAGCGGCCAATGATCATTTGTTGTTACCATTCCGAGTCACTACAAGGACGATGTGTTTTGAATATGGTCAACAGTTATCCTTTGTCGTCATAGCCACCCCATGATGTCCCAAACATTGAGTGTAGTGGTTCATTATTCCCTATTGTATATCTAAGCGATGAACTCCCTTCGGGCGATGCTAGCTATTGGAACCCTATATGACAGGGAGAGATGAGTCCGACTCCTTGTTTCCCACACTGATCACTACTCACCTAGGCTTTGGATCTATGATGAGGCGGTAACTTCACAAGAGTTCATATAGATACCATTGGCTGGGATGGATAGCCTCAGGCCCCTTGGCCTTTTCCGGCCCCTTGGCATTTTTTGGCTCGTGGCCCAAGTTCTTATTTAGGGTTGTGTGGTGTGGAGAGGACTTATTTCCTCATTCACATTGAGATATTTCACCCTTCCACTCAGATCCCCTTGAGACATCCCTCCCGTCATTTATCATCCATACCATGAGCACAGGCTCTTCCATGCTTTACATACCCAATCTCAGGCCCTCTGCCCAAGTCTTAACTCTTACAGGATTGTATGGTGTGGTATGGGATTATTTCCTCATTCACATCGGGTTACTCATCACTCCATACACCTCCCTTTTTTTGGGTATCTTACCCCTTTCTTTGTCCTCACTGCAAGATGTTAAACTGCAAACCGGTCGGGCCTTTCCGTCCGAGGCCCAGCCTCCAGCCCCTCGGCCTTTTCAAGCCCTCAGCCCAAGTTCTCACTTAGGGTTGTACGGTGAGGTATGGTATTATGTCCCCATTCATGTCAAGTTACTCGTTGTGTCGTACACCTCCTGTGCATGGGTTATCTTACCCATTTCCGTCCTTACTGCATGATGAAAAATTGCACATTAATCCCTTCATAAACTACGTGTGGCTTGATTCACATCCTCATGGGATATGTAGGACCGTCTGAATGTCTAGAATTCGGTTCCATCCCCATATCTTAGAAATATCCCTCTCAAATTGTCCTCTTAGACATCATTCCCCTAAAGAGAGAAATATATGGTGTGGTATGGTATTATGTTCTCACTCACGTCGGGTGTTGTAACAACCACACCATTTACCTCCTCCTCCAAAGAGTTTTCTATCCTCTAATGTTATACTCGTATTTTCAAATTGGCCACTCTCAAGATGAGCCCCTCGACCCTCTTCAGCGATTCACCAATGTGCCCGGGAGTACTCTGTTTTAGCACCTAGAGTTTTGGATTCTACCTGAACATGCTTTCACCCATTTTTTCAGGATTCATATTCCCATTCGTTAGATATTCCATCACCTTTCACACCTAAAAGGACCCCCGGATGGCATGGATGCTCGGCTCAAGGGCCCTCCTACCATTATGGGCCAATGTCCTTGAGGGTTTTGAGCAATGAATTGATACAATTCCCACATTGCGAATACAGTCAATGGCTGATGCTCGTTTATTGTTCCCATTCCAGGATAACGTAATATGGATGTTGTGTTTTGAAAACAGTAAACAGTTATCCTCCATCATCACACTAACCCCATTAAACCCAAAATTTTGGTTACATGACTCACATCCTTCTCCACCTCATCATGTTCAAGTAGAATTTCGAGACTCTTGGTATTATTCCTGAGTGTGCATCCGCAGGTTAAGAGGAAAAATCTGTGATAAGAAAATAATTCGGGGCTCCACCAATTTCCCCTTTTCATGTATTTCATGTATTGAAAATATCTTATCCACCCTTTTTTCCTACCCCAAGTTCGACTCATGTAGGCTTAGGGATCGGGTTAAGGTCTGCACTTACTTGGAATAGTCTCACTTTTCCATGGTCCAAGTTCTAAGACCTTAAACTAAGATCTTTTTGTATTTCCCCTTGGTAGATTTACGTACAGCTTGATTCTCATTCCATGGGATACGTAAGAACACTCGGATACCTCATATATGGGTACATCTTAATTGAGAGCTAGTATCTCCTACTTTCCACCCTCTTACCTCTTTTTGGCCCCTTGGCCCGAGGTTTCTTTCTCAAAATCGCGCACGGTGTGGTGTGGACCTCATCCTCATTCATGTCAGGTATGATTTATTACACCATGCGCATTCCCCATTTATCCTCATCTCTACTACGTCTGTACCGCATGATGTTTAGATATATGGATGGTCCCATCACATGACCCTAAACTGTGACAGTATCGTCCTGGCCACACGACGAAAAACGGTGCTACATTGTGGTGCCTTTTCTCAAGATACATCATGTTTATTATCGGTCAAAAACCATACCATTAATCAATGCCTTCATTTGGATTGATTCTTGTCGTGATTCCTGGATTCTCTATTCTAGTCCAATAGCCTCAAAAAACACATCCATTCACCCTAAAGGACAAACAAGACCTAGAAAATGTCGCTTATTTTGGTATGAGGGCCAGACCTGCATGCCCCTTTTATCCCTGGCATTGGTACCTTACCATGCCACCTCTTAGAATTATGTATGGCTTGATTCCCATCCTCATGGTATATGTAGGAATGCTCAAGCATTTCTTTCCTCTCGGTCCATCCTCAGGAATCTACAAATCATGTCCCTTCTTTTTTGGCCCCTTGGCCCAAACTCATCTAGGAATATGTGGGGGTGAGTACATATTAGGTTCTTATTCATGTTGGGTCTTTCAATAGCCTCACCATGTTCTTCCCATACCTTTTCCCATCCTGGTCCAAATTCTATGACCCAAAACTAAGATCTCCCTATGGGAAATGCGCGTCACATTTGGCTATTCCGCCGCCCTATGCACAATACATTAAAACAATACCCCCTTTAAAGTCCACCCTAGGACCTTAGGTTAAAGGCGTGTGACCCCAGGACCCCTTTCCTCAGGAAGGGACTTGACTCCCTCTATCTGATACGTATCATTATCGTACTCAGATGTGTTTTGAAAAAGATCTTGAAGTGTGAAATTTTCATAGGTACATTCCCATCGTTCTATGTCCAATATTCATGAGACTGTTATTTGGATCCTCATCATCTTACACATCCGAAGGTACCCCCTTCATGTTCTAGTCTCATGTCGCCTCGGCTCACCTACCATTTTGGGCCAACATCTCTAAAGACCTCGGACGACATTTGCTACAGGTCCTGTGTTTCGAAAATGGTCAATGGCCGACCCTCATCTGTCTGTCCCCATTCAAGGCTAACGTGATATGGATTCTTTGTTTCAAACATAGTCAACAGTTATCCCCTATCATCACACCACCATCATTATGGTCCAGATCTCGATCATCATGATTCACATGATTCCACTCCCTTATTTTCAAGTGGAATTCCAACATGCTCAGATTTACTCTTCCGCACATCTAGGTGCGTTATATAGGTGGGTCAACATCAATGGGATATTAGTCATCTAATTCCCCATCATCCCTAATGTGTGCCTCCCTGTTCTAGTAAAGTCTCATCACTATTTCATGTTTCCCACATCGATCACAACTCACGTGGTCTTAGTAGTTATGATAGGATGTGTATTGGAGCATCCATTCCCACACATGCCTTTCCTCATCCCACATGACGTTAAACGGTGCTCTCAGAACTACGTATGGCTTGATTCCCATCCTCATGGGGTACGTAGGAATGCCTGACCACTTTGCTTTGGGCCCAGCCTAATTCTCACTCTTGGTCCCTTGACCTAAAAAGTTTCCTCCGAGGATATGTGATGCGATATGGATTTCAAGTCCTCATTCACATCAGATTGATAGCTATCGCGCCACATAATCCCTTCCAGGGATCTTCCCTTTCACTCCACATCCAATCGTATGACGTTAAACTACATGAATTTATATGTCATCAATGGATGAAACTAAACTATGGTTCTACCCTGAAAAAATTTGGGATACCCTATGTTAATCATGGGATGCGCCAGTTTCCTCTCCAGAGAGAATTCTCATTACCAGTGCTGGTCTTTGACCACACTGTTCCCCAAGAACTACGTGTGGCTTGATTCTCATTCTCATGGAATACATAGGAACCCCAAGACATCATATCTCCAGGTGCTGCCCTAGGAATCGTAATTCATGTTTCCCCCACTTTTTTTAGTCCCTCGACCTGATTTCTTTTGGGGAACCAAGAAATTGGGTCCTTACCCTAAAAACGTTTGGGATTCCCCACGATAAATATTGGGAGGTGACAGTTTTCTCATTAGATAATCCCTGTTCAGAAGTATGTTTGATCCCCGATCTGTCTGGTGTATCCACCTAATCTGTTCCCACCACAATGGCGTAATTTCAAGAGTGTTGGACTCTAGTTGAACAACCCATCA
This sequence comes from Viscum album, assembly GCA_963277665.1. Classification (NCBI taxonomy): domain Eukaryota; kingdom Viridiplantae; phylum Streptophyta; class Magnoliopsida; order Santalales; family Viscaceae; genus Viscum; species Viscum album. The sequence goes on from OY728143.1 coordinate 1,329,383,927, forward strand.
CTCCACTCTCCACGCTTTGCGTTCCCTTCATTCAGACCCTCGTCCTCTCTAATTTCTAAAAGAAACCCCTAACGGTGTGGATTATTGGCCTATGGCTTGCCTACTATCCTGGGCCAACATTCTGGAAGGCTAATCGATGACATTCTGAGTCAGGCCCCATGTTTCGAACATGTTCAGCAGTTGTCCCTCGTTTGTCATCCCCATTTCAATTTAACACAATATAGATGTTGTGTTTTGAATGTAGTCAATAGTTATCTTTTATTGTCACCACATCCCCAAATTGTTCCGAATTTGGGGTATTATAATTCACACTTTCCATTCCCTTATATTTGGATTTATTCTAGCACCCATGGCGTTACCCCGCTCGTGCACAAGAGAACGCTGGGAAAACAGTAATTCGGCTGTTCTGAGAGCTTCATTCTTCAGTCAGGTCTCTCCCTTCTCTTCCCAAGAATTCAGATTGTTTGTTTAAACCCCCAGATACCCAAATCCTAGTTTTAACTCCTACATTTGAATGGGATAATAAGGTGGTCGTCCCTTGTTTGTCACATCGGGCCCGACCCACATGAGCTTAGGGAATGGCCACTGGACACTCCACAAATGTCACAGGAATGAAATTAACCAACACAAATAATGGAACTCATGTATGCAGCATGCATAAAATAATCAGATCATGAAATTATGTTCAAAGGTTATAGGCATCACAGCACCCTAGGATCGACCCCTCTCATGGACAGGTTGACCTCTTCAAAAGATAATAGCAGCTCCACCACCTTCTGGATGGTGGCATCTAGGATTTTCTACCACCTGTTCAGTTCCCACTCTTCCTTGGTAGTGATGGGGTGCAATTCATCAGCCATAATCTGGGCCCGCTCTATGCCTGTCTATATGATGATCATTTCATCAGAGGCTCTCTTCATTACCTCTTTAGACTCTGCTAGTTGGGCCTTAAATCGCAATATTATCTTAGATTGCGCGTCGAGGGAGGTCGAATGCTTGTCCACTCAATTCTGCAGCTACTGGAACTCATCTTCAGCCTCCTGGAGCCTCTTAATGTTCACCGCTTTCCTCCACTGCCAACCCACACAAAGGCCACGGTCATGCTCCCAAATCTTCTCTTCCATAAGATCTCGGATGAGAATGTGAGGAAGTTGGGCATCCACTCCCCCAGCACACAGTTTTCATAGTCACGAGCGAAGTATTTCCATCTCATCCATCCATAGTTCTTGGGGGTGTCATCAATGAAGTGCTTGATCTTCTTCTATGACCGGTGATGGACTATTCTGATGTCCTCTTCATCAGAGGTCTTCTCATCCCAGTCAGTGCAGTGGGAAGGCTCATACGTGGGGAATGCCTCCAAGAACTCTTCAGCAGGGTCCACGTATGGTGTTTGATCAGGCGCGGTGGGGTTTGGGCTCTCCAACCGATCCTCATTGTCGGACCCCACCTCGATGATCTTAGGCTCAGCCTCCCTGACGGTCCCACTAGTGATCGGGAGTTCGACTGTTCGATCAATCTGGGCCTCCACCTCCACAGTCACCGGTATTCCCCTGGGAAATGAACTGCGAGGGGCACCGAATGACCTCACCAAGGAAACACACACCATTTGGAGGATTGTGTATACCAAAATGAGGGAATGCATGTCAGTTAGCATGGTCTATGGATGATATTCATTAATTTGGTAGAGGAGACTTATAGAGATCGAATTCTAGGTCTCGTTCTTGGGTTGAGGTCGTCAGGACTCCGAAGCATGGCCCTCTATATATCGTTGGAAGGTCTGAAGATTCAGAAGCTGCTTTGGGTATTCCAACTCCTCCAGACATGTTGATCTCCCCGGCAGTAGGCATGGACCCCGAAGGTCCCGCATATGTATCTCTCAAAGGGAGAGAACGAGCTCTATGCACAAGGCCCTCCTGCACAATTTAGATGTTTGCAAGGAGTCCAGAATGACCTGAAAGTGGGCCCTGAAGAAGGGGTTTGGAATCTTTACCTAAAGGGACTTGGAGAACTCTTCAAGATATGAGGCTTGATCCCCGACTTCACCCTCCTCCAATGGGATACCTCTCTTGGCCTTGTATCCCCAGGAGGATTCATCTGATTCTTCCAACATAGGAAACTGTTCCCTTAAGTCAGCAGTCGAAAATTGCGGGGGAGTGGTGCGATCGAGCAACACCTTGACTCAATCCTTCATTGGATGCGAGGTACCCCGGGAGTGCACAAAGTACTCCATCTCTGTCAGGTATTGTTCCGCCTCTACCTGGAATACTGCAAAACTGACCCTGATAGGGCCTATCACTAGAAAATCCATCTCGAAACAGTTCAGATGTTGTCACATCTCCAACGGGTCGAGTAATTGTCTGTTCACTTCCCAGATGTCCCAAGCCTCCGAAAATATAGCATTCACTGGCATATCAATACGGCGTATCCTCTTCCCTAGAGCCTAAGTGGATATTCTACGTAACCCTCTAGGTGGTCTCCCCTTAGGAAAGCTCTACTCTTCTGGGACCACCAGGTCTGTTTCCCATGTTGCCTCTCCCTCAACTGGTGCGGGCCCCACTGCTACGGCAGCCCCGCCACCACGAGATTCCCCTTCCGCATTCTGACCTCGTCCCTGAGGTTTGTGATGCATGCCATCATCAACTCAAATTCTTGGTATCTTTATCATTTCCCCTGGTTAGGCCGCCTCCCAACTCTAGGCATATTCCTTCACTAACCCGATGACAGTGGTCGACGGAGGCTGCTGGTTCCACATCTTCCTATCTTCTCATGTGAACATGAGCCACATCTGCCTCATCACACATGGGTGTTCCTCATAGCGCACCACCAAATAGACATGTGGGGTTAGTCGCTACATGCACCGGAATTTCCGAGCAAATCGATGCGGGGTGTACGGCTCATAGAGAGGCTCACGATCCGCCCTTGCCACCAAAACTCCACCTTGAAAGGACAGAAGATAGGAATAGTGCTCCTCCGTTCCCTGTCCATCATCATTGAATACCTCCGTCGGCAATGGAAATGGGTTTAAATTGAACTCCTCCACCTTCCACACTTAGAACTGACGGTGCGGTCATCTTGGCTGGAAATCTCCCAGTAGCATTCAGGATGGATGGGAGGAAGTTCGATCTTAGAGGGGAAATGGGGTTTGGGTATCTGTAAACCCCCTGACGTGTGTCTTTATCCACCCATAGAGGAGGTGGAATGGACCGCATATTCTCTACGACCTCTTTCCCTCACTGATATCCTGCAACATCTTATACAGATTGGAAAGCATCAGGATCCCGTGGTTGACCCACACTCTTTTCACCAACACGGATGCCATAATAAATGTTCTTGGTCACACTCCCATGTTGGTTTCCCTCACTAGTAGGATACAACCATATATGAGAGTTGCGATGAACACTACCAGCCTGACTATTGGTTATTGTTCGGTGATGACACTAAACCCCCACTTCTTCCACTGGTTGTCATAAAAAAGTCACCAGTATGAGTGATCCTTACTCTGGGCCCCTTCGGGAAAGTCTGAGGCCTCATCAGAAACTATCTATCCTTTAGGAAGTTCAGGAACTGTTTGAACCACCACCTGAAATGGATGCCCCTCACTGCTTCCTTGTCCTCCCCTGGCACAAGCTTTATAAAAGCCATTACCAGTGGCGGCATTTTCTAAGGGTCCTCCCATGAACTCATGACAGGGAGGAATTATTCATAGATATCCCCCATTATTGGGACCCCCGAGATTTGGTGGATATCCCACAAGCTGATGTCGACTTCCCCGTGGTGAAAATGGAATGTGTTGGTCCTCGATGACCACCTGCTCAACAGCTCCGACATCAGCTGCTTCGGCTGGTATATGTGAAACTGGGGGGACCAAGCTACCTCATACAGTCCCAATCTTCTCAACTCTGCCCCAAACTCCTCACATGAGGTTCCTACCCAGTAGGCCTAGGCCCAATCATCTGTGAAGTTACCATCCTGGCACAAGTCCCACTCCTCAGACCACCCCTTATCCGGGTTCCCCAGAGCTGCATTCAACATCGTCTGATGCATGGGAGGATATTTCTTCAGCTGTAAATCCTTCCCGTCAAAATTATTCAGGTGGTTGTATAATCTGTCAGCAATGACGGGTGTGAATTCCTCCCAGGCATGACCATCAGCCGCCCTGAACCACCGATGTTGGCACAACATTCTCCTGAACTAGTAAGTTGGTTCATCCCGACTTCCTTCTGGGATGAAGAAGTCATCCCTCGGCCTGAATCCATACAAAGTCAACCTCTTACATAATGGTTAGTTCCTCTGGCTCTTTGATAGTAGCTCTACTAAAGAACCATGGTCAGAGTGACTCTGAATTAGCTCTAATAGACCCAGACTGTTCGCCATCTCATCCCTTCGGGCAGCATCCGCAAGGACCTCTTGGGCAGCTTCTTGATGATCCATTCATCCTTTAGGGTTTGGAATATTTTTGGCTTCATTCGCAAAGCTCATTTACAGAGCGAGTTCACGAAGTCTGTTCGTGGAGCCCTGCCTTGGCCTCTGAACGTGGAGTCGCGAAGTGCACAGATGCGAAGTCAAAGACTCGCTATGCGCCACGAAGCTAAAAGCCCGAGTCGCAAAGAGAAATCATGGGGTATGTAGAGATTCATGAATCGAGAGCGCTAAAATCCAAAATCATGAAGGAAATAAAGGAAAAAAGGTAATTCATCCCATCTACTTATAGATGACGACCCTCGCAGCTTCACGTCGTGTCTCGACCGCAGCGAGCTTGTAGAGACCCAAATCTTGACGTACATGGAAATTACATTACTTTTTCTAAATACTTAATACAAAACAAAAAAATAGACACACAAGGACCGTAATAGTTTAGTGTCTTTGGAAACTCTAAATATAAACATCTAATCATGTTGAAAGATATTCAATATCTCCGATAACGATCTTCCCCTTTTTGTTTCCTTACCTAAAACCTTTCTTTATTTACTGGGGAAAATAAAACATAAAAGGGGTGGTCTCAAATGCTCAGTAAGGGCAAATATAGAGAACATAAAACAATCCATAAACATTTGAAATCAAAAACTTGAACATGAAATCTAAACATCAAAATCTTGAGCGAAGACATAAATCAGGGGAGTACGTAAGGCATATATCATAAAGGAACATCAATATTGATAAAATAGCATGGGAATAAATCATGTAATTGTGGAAACCATTCATCACTTGTTATGATTTCCATATTAGCCAGGGCATTGCTTCCAAGACCATCTTAGTGGACGAAGTCCTTTTCTGAATCAAGTTCACTCCTCGTTTCAGTCCTGTAACACTGAACCGGATTAACTTACCATTCCAGCCATGTCTATTCATAAAATATAAATCTTTACCCAATTCATTGGAGGGAGATATAGGTCTCACCCATCTCATAATGAAATCATTCTTACTTGTGCCACAAAATAAACATACATCATTCATAATAACCCAACGAATAAAATGGGTTTCATAAACATCATCTCGTCATCACATAATCCATATAAAAGAAATTGATATCATTTCATAATAAGAAAAGTAAAACCATGTGAATCATAGAGACATTACACTTGAAACATACACATATGAAATAATGTCATCTTAGATGGAAAATGGTTTTGATAAAACACTTGAAATGAATTCTTGAGGAAAATATCCATTCTTCTTCAAAATCATTTTATTTTCACAAAATGCCATGAAATTTTAATATAAAAGAGATTTTGTTGAAAATAGTCAGGAAATATTTTGGAGGAATATTCATGAAAATAAGGCTTTATAAAACCGTAAAAATCCTTTCATTCCGTATAAGTTAAAAAAACATTCTCCTGGTACTTTTGTCGGAAAAGTCAAAAAGTACCTCGTATGGAAAAAAAAGAAAGATTCCTTACATACCTTGTAGTAAAAGTAAAAAATGGGTAAAAAGGTCATTAAACATACATAAGGACAATTTTAGAAAACATGGACATGTATGATAACAATAACCCCAGTAAATACTTACGTATAAGAAATCTCAGATAAAAAATGAGATTTGCAAAATTATCCCTTACCTTAGGTCTGATATGCTTTGTATGGATCCGAAACTCCAGTATATTGATTTAAATAATGTCATTGACTTATTACATAATCATATTCATTGTTATTATACCATATATGTTTCACTTATGACTTTATATTACCCGTTCTTTTGTAAATTCCATGTTAAAGCTGCATTTTGGGTAAAATCATTTCATTTATCGTATGTGTTTCAACTTGTCGTTCTTGATATTATTACTTATATACTGATTTAAATAATTCCATAATGTAAAACATGATTTATATATAATATATATTCATCATATACATATATATTATAGATCGATAAAAGTAATGAAATACACCGTTCATGGACACGGTAGGTCGTACGTACGCATGAACGTTGTTTTCGTTTCCTTATTGAATTGAATGGAATTAAGTATATGACATACATATATATATATATACATAAATCCAGTAGAATTATTATGTCATATATTTCATGATTACTTATTATATATACTTTATAATCATTCTTGAATTGTTAACATGGAAAATGAATCTCATCGCGTCGTGGAGATGGTAATCCATACGTACGCACGACCGATGATATTGTTCCCATATTTATTGAATTGAATTTGAGTGAATGATATAATATCTTATAATCAGTATGATATTATAATAATAATATTTATTTATTCTTTACACCATTATACCCATCCAAGTAAGGTGGTGGTGGAAAAAAGAGATTACACCACGGCGTGGAGACGGTATTCCGTACGTACGCGCGCACGGTGATTTCGTTTTCCGTAGGATGGATAGATGGTGAAATAGGGTTGTTTCATATTTATAATAACATATCAGTATATTAGTGATACTTATTTTATTACAATATAATGATACAACTAAATAATAGTATGTAGAAGAAGAAATAAATTTGAAAGAATCGGTAATGGATATTACCTCTTCTTCGATACGCCTCTTTGAAACCTCCTCTTAGGGCACTAAGATTGGTCTTTGAAGTAGACCAGGACCTATAGGATGTTTCTAGGGAAGTGTGGAAGTAAAATGGGAAGTTTTTTTCTGAGCTTAAAGGATCCAAATTGTGTGAGGAGAAGAGGGAGTGGGTTCCCTTTTATAAGGGAGGAGAGGGGCACCTTTGGAAATATAAGAAATATTAGTTTATATTAAATCCCAACCCCACCTAAAAACTTCCAAAATGACCATTATCAAAATATTATATGATATAGGGTTGTAATACCATTAAACAATAAAATTTAGACATGTTAGGAATTTATTTTAAACATTATCAACTTGATTTATCCTTATTTAATCAATTTAATTTTATTTGTGGTAATAACATTCTAAATTTTAAATTATAAAAAATAATTACTTATTTGTTATGAATCATCCATAATTGGATATTTATAAAAATTTAGACCATATAAATTTAAATTTATAATTTTGAAATATTTTTGTGATTTTTAAACAATTTAATAATATGTTATTTTTATAAAATAACAATAGTGTCAATTTTGACACTATTCATTTATTTGAATTTAAATAAAATATATACAGAAGATATGTTCTAAATAAAAGCTTTAATAGATTCATAAAAGGTCATATGTATCTATAAAATTAGTGGAGAACATTAAATATTTAATATAATATTTATTTTATTATTTTTAAACCCATTTATTTGGTTTATCTCTTAATAAAATAATTACTACAACATTTTTGGATGATTATTTAATATACTTATTTGTTTCATAAACATTAAAAATAAAATCCTATGATGGAGATAAATCTATTAACTTTCAAAATAATAATTTTAATCAAATTTATCATCTTAAAATCACAATATTTAAATTGTTATATTTATTAAATTATGAAGGTGACAACTTTTACATCATTTAAAATAAAACAATATAAGTGTCATAATCACATTTATAAGGCTCAAAATGGTCAAATATTATACCATTGGATGATTATGGTTTAACGTTACATGAACAATAAGTTTTGGTCAGGGTTTTGTGCCTTTTATGGTCACTATTGGTTTAATAAAAACTATATTCTTGATTTTTCACTAGATAAAAAGTTTCTCCATCACTATTGTGTTACAATTATTGATACATATTTAATCCCTAAAAATTATAAATAAATTCATATGATGTAGATATTTGTATTATCTTTCTAGATACTATTCATTTTAAAAGTTTCATTAAGTTTATCACTAAATTAAAATTATTATACTTATAAGATTTAAGAAAGTGACATGTTGTCACTTTCTTTGGTTTTAATAATAATTAAATTATTTTTGTGGAACAAAGTCCATTAAATAAATCTAATACGACCCTTAGGTGATATGGGTCGACTTTTAGTCATCCAATATGATTTTTTCAGGTGTTAGGGTAATTTTATAATCTTATATTTACCCTTAATTACCCGATTTACCTTTAACTATGGTAAATAAAATTTACCGTAGTTACTATTCATAATACCCAAAAATAAAAAGTAGCTTATTAACATAATTTGGACCCACTGATTCCAAATATGGAATCGATTTTTCTAAATTCAATTCACAAAAGTTGCAGAAATTAAATTAAAATTAATCCCGTTGTCGAAACAAAACGGGTTTTTGTTTAAAACATTGCAAAAGATTGAATTGATTTAACCTATAAATTCAATGTAAAATCAATGCTAATGGAATACATTATATTGAATGGTAAAAATATATTCTATTTATACTTTAAAACCATTAAATATTATAATTTAACCATATAAATTATTACAATGAAAAAACTTGTTTTTAATTAAAATATAGCGTGTTTTTACTATTCATTAAAATATAAAAGTTATCAGAAAAATATCAAAACTTTATCCAATGTAAATTTTTATATTCTGATTCAAAATAAGAAGTTTATTTTATAAAATTGAACTTATAAACATGTCAAAAACTAGATTTAATGTAGGTGCGCCCTTAAAAGGCGGCAAAACTGCATTTTTTGAAAAATACTTATTTTACCCGAAAAAATTATTTTGTTCACATACCATGTTCTAGAAAATGTGTAAGTTGAAATTATAATATTATAAAATTCAAAATTTAGTTAATACTATTCATAATTTCTAGTTCATAATAATATTATAACCATATATCATTGTTTAGTGAAACTTGATATTACGTACAACACACGCTATCGAGGAAAGTCGCGATTGCGTGTAGTGCAAGCCAAGTCAGGGTTGAGTGTTGTGCAAGAATACCTCATTGTTTCATATAACAGAATCCAACCATATTTCACTTATACATTGAATATATATATATATATACACTCAATTTTGCGTAGAATGACTATTATAAAACGAACTTGAAATTGTGTGTAACACAATCTAAGAATAGTGTTGTGTATACTTCAAGCTAATACAGTGTGGAATATAGCACAAGATAATATTGTTGTAGCATAAAACACATGACATAAAATAAATTAAAAGAATAATTATCATAAAATATCATGTTGTTACATTCTACCCCCCTTAAAATGAATTTCTCCCTCGAAATTCGCCAGGGTTATACATGGTTTTCTACTTGAAAGTTTCTTTAATTGCAATACACATCCTAAAATGAAATACCAAAACATAACTTTAAAAACTAAAGTATGAAATGTAACGTTAACCCAAATTAACTAATCATTGGGTTTCCACATAGGAGAACATAGGTGAAAATATGGATATGGAAGAAAAATCTAACCATCAAGTACAGATGGAAAGTGGTAGAGGACATGGCTATGAAAAATCCAACAATCACAAAGCCATAAATTTGTGACGATCTAAGGTACCATCTTATTCATAGAATATAAGAGCACTAGGATAACATTTTTGGTTTTCAATATCATTTCAATAAAGTTGAAAATTTTGAATTAGAATAAATACTTGCTTGATTTTGGTACAATCTCACTGTTGTTCATTCTTTGAACAATTTCCACTTCATCTCTTAAAGAAATGAAGTTGAATTTGTTATTCGTGAAGTGTTAACAGGTCATGTGATAGAATTATGGGTCATTCCATCTGTTTCAAACAAAAGGTTAGCAAAAGTTATCAAATATACATAAGTCCATCTATGGTGAGGTTAATCATATACGATTCCAAAAATGAACTTATACTTCATATATCATACCACTTAATAAAATAAAACTAGTTTCTACTAACCAAGGACATCTTGTAGGCCAGTGGTAGGTGATAAAGGTCAGTCACACTTCGGTTGTGGGTTCGATTCCCACAGCCTTGTCCGACGTGACGGGTTGTTGTCCGTCCTGCAGGTTATCCTTTTTCTAAAACTATACTATCATAACATTTCAGGAATAAAAAGTTATATCCTTAACCAATAATATATAATGTCCATTCCAACCATTAGGATTATCGAAAATACTTCTGTCTGATTATTAGAAATTTCATCTACCGAGCATGTGAATTCCTTCATTTGTCCCCCATATATCATAAGATATATCTTTTTGGTCACATTCCAGACATGTAAATACCTTAATCATGTATTATTTTGAAACATGAATTACCATAGAACATTAGAAAAAACATGAATTCTGTCAAAAGTTAACTCTTTCCACATACAAAAATCCCAAATAAAATCTATATACTCAAATCATGATATCACTTCGTCCTTTTATCAGCCATGACCTCATGAATACTATCAAACATATTATTTTCTCATTATCCCTTCATTATTCGCATATCATATTCTTTCCAAAAATATCCGAATAACCTTTCATGGTTACCAGTACCATTCAACATATACTTTCAAATACTTTAGGAAAAACAATAGTGTAACAATCCTTAGATGATTCTTTATTCCATAGTACTATACATTATTCTTGATAAACATACAATCATTCCACTAACTTCTTAAACCACTACCTGAGCTTCATCATTTCTTTTATCTCATATTTCATTTGTAGTCTCTTCATCATCATCCACATAAATACTACCCATATGACCATGCTGATTCTCTTCATGAGATTTTCTCTTAGGGCATTGGTTTGAATAATGCCCATACATTCCACATTTAAAATATATAATCATTGTTTATGTCATAGCAATACCATTATCCTTGTCCATACTGTTAACTGAACCTTTTCCTTTGCACTTACTGGCTTTGTGTCCTTCTTTTCCACACCCAAAGAATCTTAAAATTCCTTTGAAACAATCTCCCTGATTCCTCTTCCCATATTATTTACATGAGGGAAATTGAACTTTCTTTCCTCTATGATCATCATGAAACTCCATCTTTCTCTTATTATCTAAGTCAGGAAACTTACCAAAGTTTAGATTATTGATCATATTATGAGATTGATGATTAGGCATAATAAAGATGTTTGGACTTCCAAATCCCTTTTCATTTGGTTTCTCATGAAGAATATCATTCCATTGTCCATCATATCCTTCATTATCGTGAATCTTCCTGTTTCCATCCATTTTCTAAAACCCAAAAAGAATACTGTGAGAGGCAAAAATCATGCTAGGGAAAAAACATAATAAATGTGGAGTACCATCAATATATAACATCTTAGGTTAAATTCTAAGATTTTTACCATAGTTATAGGACTATAACCTATATTTATACTTATACTTAGGGACATCCCTAGACATACCTTAGAAATAACTCTAGGGATCTCACTAAAGTTTTCGCATCCTAGTTTCCAATGGTTAACTAAACCTTTCCTCTGATACCAATTGTAGAGACCCAAAGCTTGACGTACATGGACATTACATTAATTTTGCGGAATACTTAATACATAAAAAAATAGACACACAAGTACCGTAATAGTTTAGTGTCTTTGGAAACTCGGAATATAAACATCTAATCATGTTGAAAGATCTTCAACATCTCCCATAATGATCTTCCCCTTTTTATTTCCTTACCTAAAACCTTTATTTATTTCCTGGGGAAAATAAAACATAAAAAGTGTGAGCTCAAATTCTCAGTAAGGAAAAACATAGATAACATAAAACAATCCATAAACATTTGAAAGCAAAAACTTGAACATGAAATCTAAACATCAAAATCTTGAGTGAAGACATAAATCGTGGAAGTACGTAAGGCATGTATCATAAAGGAACATCAATCTTGATAAAATATCATGGGAATAAATCATGTAATTTTGGAAACCATTCATCACTTTTTATGATTTCCATAGTAGCCAAGGCATTGCTTCCAAGACCATCTTAGTGGACAAAGTCCTTTTCTGAATCGAGTTCACTCCTCGTTTCAGTCTTGTAACACTGAACCGGATTAACTTACCATTCCAGACATTTCTATCTCATGAGATATAAATCTTTACTAAATTCATTGGAGGGAGATATAGGTCCCACCCATCTCATAATTAAATCATTCTTACTTGTGCCACAAAATAAACATACATCATTCATAATAACCCAACAAATAAAATGGGTTTCATAAACATCATCACATCATCACATAATCCATATAAAATAAATGGATATAATTTCACAATAATAAAATTGAAACCATGTAAATACTAGATACATTACACTTGAAAAATACACATATGAAATAATGTCATCTTAGATGGAAAATGGTTTTGATAAAATGCTTGAAATGAATTCTTAAAGAAAATATCCTTTCTTCTTCAAAATAATTTTCTTTTCACAAAATGCCATGAAATTTTAAAATAAAAGAGATTTTGTTGAAAATATTCATGAAATATTTTGGAGTAAGCTTCATGAAAATAAGGCTATATAAAACCGTAAAAATCCTTTCATGTCGTATAAGTTAACAAAACATTCTCCTCGTACTTTTGTCGGAAAAGTTAAAAAGTACCTCGTATGGAAAAAAAAGAAAGATTCCTTAAATACCTTGTAGTAAAAGTAAAAAATGGGTAAAAAGGACATTAAACATACATAAGGACACTTTTAGAAAACATGGACATGGATGATAACAATAACCCCAGTAAATACTTACGTATAAGCAATCTCAGATAAAAAATGAGATTTGCAAAATTATCCCTTACCTTAGGTTCGATATGCTTCGTATGGATCCGAACCTCCTGTATATTGATTTAAATAATGTAATTGACTTATTAAATTATCATATTCATTTTTATGATATCATATATGTTTCAATTATGACTTTATATTACCTGTTCTTTTGTAAATTTCATGTTAAAGCAGCGTTTTGGGTAAAATCATTTCATTTATCGTATGTGTTTCGGCTTGTCGTTCTTGATATTATTACTTATATACTGATTTAAATAATTCAAGAATGTAAAACAGGATTTATATATAATATATATTCATCATATACATATATATTATAGATCGATAAAACTAATGAAATGCACCGTTCATGGAGACGGTAGGTCGTACGTACGCATGAACGCTATTTTCGTTTCCTTATTGAATTGAATGGAATTAAGTATATGAAATACATATATATATACATAAATCCAGTAGCATTATTATTTCATATATTTCATTATTACTTATTATATATACTTTATAATCATTCTTGAATTGTTAACATGGAAAATGAATCTCATCGCGTCGTGGAGACGGTAATCCGTACGTACGCACGAGCGATGATATCATTCCCATATTTATTTAATTTAATTGGAGTGAATGATATAATATCTTAGAATCATTATGATTTTATAATAATCATATGTATTTATTCCATACACCATTATACCGATCCAAGTAAGGTGCTGGTGGAAAAACAGATTACACCACGGCGTGGAGACGGTATTCCGTACATACGCACGCACGGTGATTTCATTTTCTGTAGAATGGATAGATGGTGAAATAGGATTGTTTCATATTTATAATAACATATCATTATATTATTGATACTGATTTTATTACAACATAATGAAACAACTAAATAATAGGAGGTAGAAGAAGAAATAAATTTGAAAGAATCGGAAACGGATATTACCTCTTCTTCGATACGCCTCTTTGAAACCTCCTCTTAGGGAACTAAGATTGGTCTTTCAATTATATCAGGACCTATAGTATGTTTCTAGGGAAGTGGGGAAGTTAAATGGTCAGGGTTTGTCCGAGATTAAAGGCTCCAAATTGTGTGAGGAGAAGAGGGAGGAGGTTCCCTTTTATAAGGGATGAGAGGGGCACCTTTGGAAATATAAGAAATATTAGTTTATATTAAATATAAACCCCACTTAAAAACATCCAAAGTGACTCATATACGAATATTAGATGATATAGGGTTGTAATACCATTAAACAATAAAATTTATACATGTTAGGAATTTATTTTAAACATTATCAACTTGATTTATTCTTATTTAATCAATTTAATTTTATTTGTGGTAATAACATTCTAGATTTTAAATTAGAACAAATAATTAATTATTTGTTGTTAATTTTCCATAATTGGATACTTTATAACATTTTAGACCATATAAATTTAAATTTATAATTTTTAAATATTTTTGTGATTTTTAAACAATTTTATAATATGTTATTTTTATAAAATAATAATAGTTCCAATTTTGACACTATTCATTTATTGGAATTTAAATAAAATATATATAGATAATATGTTCGAACTAAAAGCTTTAATAGATTCATAAAATGTAATATGTATCTAGAAAATTAGTCTAGAACATTAAATAGTTCATATATTATTTATTTTATTATTTTTAAAACCATTTATTTGGTTTATCTCTTAATAAAATAATCACTACAACATTTTTGTATAATTATTTAATATACTTATTTGTTGCATAAAAATTAAAATTAAAATCCTATGATGAATATAAATCTATTACCTTTCACAATAATACTTTTAATCTAATTTATCATCTTAAAATCACAATATTTAAATTGTTATATTTATTAAATTATGAAGATGACAACTTTGGCATCATTTAAAATAAAAATATTATAAGTGTCATAATCACTTTTATAAGACTCCAAATGGTCATATATTATACCATTGGATGATTATGGTTTACAGTTACATGACCAATAAGTTTTGGTCAGGTTTTTGTGCCTTTTATGGTCACTATTAGTTTAATAAAAACTATATTCTTGATTTTTTACTAGATAAAACATTTCTGCATCACTATTGTGTCACAATTAATGATAATTATTTAATCCCTAAAAATTCTAAATAAATTCATATGATGTAGATAATTTTATTAGACTTATGTATACTATTCATGTTTGAAGTTTCATTAAGTTTATCACTAAATTAAAATTATTATACTTATAAGATTTAACAAAGTGACATGTCGCCACTTTCTTTGTTTTTAATAATAATTAAATTATTTTCATGTAAAAAATTACATTAAATGAATCTAATCCGACCCTTAAGTGATATGGGTCAACTTTTAGTCATCCAATAATATTTTTTCAGGTGTTAAGGTAATTTTATAATCTTATATTTACCCTTAATTACCTGATTTACCTTCAACTATGGTAAATAAAATTTACCGTAATTACTATTCATAATGCCCAAAAATAAAAAGTAGCTTATTAACATAATTTGAACCCACTGATTCCAAATATGGAATCCATTTTTCTAAATTCAATACACAAAAGTTGCAGAAATTAATTTAAAATTAATACCCTTTTCGAAAGAAAACGGGTTTTTGTTTAAAACATTGCAAAAGATTGAATTGATTTAACCTACGAATTCAAGGTAAAATCAATGCTAATGACATACATTATATTGAATGGTAAAAATATATTCTATTTTTACTTTAAAACCATACAATATTATAATTTAACCATATAAATTATTACGATGAAAAAAGTTGTTTTTAATTAAAATATAGCGTGTTTTTACTATTCATTAAAATATAAAAGTTATCAGAAAAATATCAAAACTTTATCCAATTTAAATTTTTATATCCTGATTCAAAAGAAGAAGTTTATTTTGTAAAATTGAACTTATAAACATGTCAAAAACTAGATTTAATGTGGGTGCGCCATTAAAAGACGGCAAAACTACATTTTTTGAAAAATACTTATTTTACCTGAAAATTTTATTTTGTTCACATACCATGTTTTAGAAAATGTGTAAGATGAAATAATAATATTATAACATTCAAAATTTAGTCAATACTATTCATAATTTCTAGTTCATAATAATATTATAACCATATATCATTGTTTAGTAAAACCTGATATTGCGTACAACACACGCTATCGAGGAAAGTCGTGATTGCGTGTAGTGCAAGCCAAGTCCGGGTTGCGTGTTGTACAAGAATAGTTCATTGTTTCGTATAACAAAATCCAACCATATTTCATTTATACATTGAATATATATATATATTCACTCAATTTTGTGTAGAATGAATATTATAAAACGAACTTGAAATTGTGTGTAACACAATCTAAGAATAGTGTTGCGTATACTTCAAGCTAATACAGTGTGGCGTATAGAACAAGATAATCTTGTTGTACAATAAAACACATGACATAAAATAAATTAAAATAATACTTATCATAAAATATCAGGTTGTTACAGAGCTTCATGGCGTGCCCAGCCGACCCGTTGCTTTCCCGCACGATGATCCTCCTTCATGAGCTAGCTTCATGAATGGCCGAGGAATTTTGGCGATTTACCCTCAGACTTTGATCCTTGATTTATCCTCGACTCCAAGTATGAGGGGGCATTTGTTGGAACATAAAAATCAGAAGGGATAAGGATAATAAGAAAGTCCCAGATGATTCCTCGCGAAGCCCTTTCGTGGAGCGCCATGGCCCCACGCCCGCCGTGAATCTAGAAGGCGGGATGCTCCGCGAGCCCATTTGACGTTCGTGAGCCCGCTGCGAAGCCATGAGGTGGGATGCTCCGTGATCCCCTTTGACGTCTGTGATCCCTCCGTGAAGCCAGGGGAGGGATGCTCTACGAGCCCCTTTGATGTTCGCGAGCCAACCATGAAGCTAGGAGGCGGGATGCTCCGCGATCCCCTTTGATGTTCGCGAGCCGGCCGTGAAGCTAAGAGGCGAGATTCTCTACAATCCCCTTTGACATTCGCGAGTCCACCAGAAAGCTAGGAGTCGAGATTCCCTGTGATCCCCTTTGACGTTCGTGAGCCCATTGCGAAGCCAGGATGCGGGATGCTCCATGAGCCCCTTTGACGTTCGCGAGCCCACCGCAGAGTGGAATCCAGCTTCGCGTCGAGCGAGCACTACCTCGCAGCGCCTCTTGCCTATAAATACCTGTTTCCCTACGCCCAAAGGATGGATCATCCAACCTTTCCCCTTCTCAACTCTCAAATCATGAATCACTCTCTGCTCTGCAAACCATGAGCTACTCAAGGTACTTTTTGTCAACGAATTGCATCCCCTTTGCCTTACTTTCACCCCCTCTTTCGAGAGGGATGCCTTTTGCGAAGCCCATGGGCCTTCATAAAGTAAGGAGATCCTCACGGTTACTTGGGTCATCATGGAACGTTAATGCTTTGCGAATCAACCCCATGCACACATAACCCAAATGCTAAGGTAGGGTCACTATGCCTCATGAAGCACATTGCTTCATAGGACCTTTCTTCGTGAGGCACCCATACTTAATAGGGATTTTCTTCACGAAGTCCCTTACACTTTACAAAGCACCTCTTGTATACACCTATTCCCTATGCCTAGGCTAGGCCACTTTACTTCGCAAAGCCTGCACCTTCAGGAAGCCCTTTCCTTGCATGGAGCACCAGAGCTCTACGGGGCCTCTACTCATAAACCCCTTTTTTGTGAAACTCCCTCTCCCATGAAACCTCCTAGGTTTGTACTAAGAAATTTCAAAGTCCCTTGGATTACATTGCCCGTTGAATTGATTTTCCTCATGCTTATTTGCATAGTCACACTAATAGATATTTCTTCTTCTCATAGCCACGCTAACGTGGACCCCCAATGGGATCACCTCTCGACACCCACCAGCCATGGTGTTTCGTGTCCCCTCTCTTCACCAAGGTGTAGAGGGTACCAGTTATGTAATTCCTAGGGGTGCGGAGAGAACCCGCCTCATCCAAGATGCAATATGTTAAACTACCAAGCACCATCATCCTCAACACATGATGTCAAACTGTGACTTCCCCCCATGCATCCTACATAGGGAAAGGGAAACCACCCTAGTGTAAGCCCCTAGATTTTCTTTTAGGAGGCAGCATCCCTGCTCCTCCTTTCTTTTCTGGTGCCCAAGGCCAGCAATGGTCATGATGGGGAATGCTTTTCTTCCTCTCTTCTGTGCCGAATCCCTCTCCCGTTGGGCTTTGCCACCATCGGGCCTACATCATGTAGTAAGTCCCAACCTCTTCGGGCTACTAACCACGCATAAGACCTTGTTTCCTCTTTGGGTCACGATCATGTGTAAGCCCCACATCACCTCTCACGGACGCACCTTTCATGACGTGATCCTCAGGTCTTTGATGCCTCTTGTTTCTCACACCGAGCATGAATCACATGGGCTTAGAGAAATCACTGACCTTAACATCCTCTCTAGGAAGCCTAGAGTGAAATCCCCCCCCACCACCCAACCTTAACTATAGGGTCTTTGATCCTTTCCAAGTCAAGGTACGTTGGAAGCTTCCCTGAGGTTCAAGAACTTGTTTCCACCTTAACTATAGGGTCTTTGATACTTTCCAAGGAAAGGTACGTAGGAAGCCTACCTGAGGTTCAAGCCCCATTTTTTCATACCTAAACTACGGGGTTTTTCATCCTTTCCAAGGCAAGGTACAAAGGAAGCCTCCATGAGGTTCAAGCCCTTTTTTCCACCTGAACTATGAGGTCTTTAATCCTTTCCAAGGCAAGGTACGTAAGAAGCCTCCCTGAGGTTCAAGGCCTTTTTCCATCCCTGAACTATGAGGTCTTTGATCCTTTCCAAGGCAGGGTACGTAGGAAGCCTCCACGAGGTTCAATCCCACCACCCATTAGACCCCAGGTCCTCCTTCACGTCGGTTCACTGACCCACCTAAACTACGGGGTCTTTTATCCTTTCCAAGGCAAGGTGCGTAGGAAGCCTCTGTGAGGTTCAAGCCCTTTTTTCACTGGAACTACGGGGTATTTGATCCTTTCCAAGACAGGGTACGTAACAAGCCTCCCTGAGTTTCAAGCCCTTTTTTCCATCCCTAAACTATGAGGTCTTTGATCCTTTCCAAGGCATGGTGCGTAGGAAGCCTTCACGAGGTTCAATCCCACCACCCATTGGACCCCAGGTCCTCTTTCATGTCGGTTCAATGATCCTCCTAAACTATGAGGTATTTGATCCTTACCAAGGTAGGGTACGTAGGAAGCCTCCATGATGTTCAGGCCCACCACCCATTAGAGCCCATGTCCTCCTTTATGTCAGTTCACCAACACCTTCGGCAGCCTAGACTGTAAGCCCCACCCCCAAACACTATCCTTGAACTATGTGGTCTTTGATCCTTGCCAAGGAAGGGTATGTAGGAAGCCTCCCTAAGGTTGAAGACCACCATCTACCGGTCGTCCCGACCACCTTCTCGTCAGTTTGACCCCATCCAGCGATAATCCATTGGGACCCTATTCAGTGGTAAGCCGTTGAAATTCTTATCCATCGGTAAGCCGTTGCGACCCCATCCAGCGGTAAGCTGTTGAAAACCCCAATTGGCAGTAATCCATCGTTAGATGAAATACGTGGACTTTGATTCCCTGGCATGGGGATACGTAGGAAGCATCTTCAAGGATGAAGCTCAAAACCACCATCATCCTCATGACGGTTCCATTCCATTCACCATCCACTTCATTCAACCGCTCCATCATCCATCCTGATTCTTATCCGGGCCACCACATCCCAGTGAAATCATGTCATCTCATTCCTCATTCCCCTCAATAGTGACAGGGAAGTCAACCACACATTGGCCCCAACATCAGTGTTGCCTCTAGGGGTTTCACCCATCTGATCCACTCTAGTCAGTGTTTGATCAGTCCGGTATGTCTCCTACAAACGTTAAACTTGAGACATACCCTCTGTTAAACATAGGAAACTGAGGAAAAACTCAGAAACATGAATATGGCATACAATTCCTCTCATTATACATGGGATGTCTCATGCTTCTACGCCCTCGATAAACCCTATAATAAGGGGAAGAAACCCAGACATGCCAGTGTCCCAGCACCCAGACATGCCAGTGATGTCTAACGTGACTACTCCCCTGACCGAAGGTTGCTTCCCTGACAGGACCCCTTGGAATTTCATAACAGCAGCAGTGCAATTAACTGGTGTTTGTGAAGATATGGCACCAAGAAGAGTTTCATGAACAACATCTTAAATATATAAGGGAGACCCGGACTAGGTGACCAGTTATGAGGAGGAATCCAAGGAAGGAAGAACTGACATCCTGTCATCCCATTTCGATCAAGTAGAAAACATCCCTGAAAAAGGAGCGGATTCTACCCACATTTGGAAAGTGGGATTGCGGGGCAACAGACAGCGTCACCGTCCCTCCAAACGAGATGTACGTGCGCGCCCTAGCGAAAGCGTCAAAAACAAAAATCCCTTGAAACATAAACGTCATTATAATGTTGCAAATAGAAATCAAATAATTCCATTTACTTATTCACATGGATATTATACTAGTTGAATAATCACATGTAAAATCAATATCCAATTTCATAATGATGGAATGCATAATTCTAGACATCATAATCACAAAGTCAAGGCCTCATGCCAAGACTAAAAATAATATTTTTTCAAGGCCTTGTGCTAAGACACTAGTTTGTCTCATGAGACCTACCGATGCATCGAGGAGCTATAGCGAGCTCCACCCATCACTTACTAAGTCCAATGCATTCCTCCTATGAAAATGTTGAAACATAATCTAAACATTCATATTAGAACTAGCATACAAAATGTAAATATTTTAACCACAAACCATGAATGATATAAAAATAGAACATGTATAGTCAAACATAACTCATTCAATACAATATGGAAGATTTTATTATAATAAATCAACCTCAATCAAGTATAATGAAGAATATTGACCGAGATAAAAATAATCTGTAAAACTATTTGAGAGAAATATCCCCTTTTTCTTGAAAACATTTAAAAGTATCATTATTTATCAAAAAGATATTAAAAATAGATTTTTTAATAAAACCGTCACATTCCACTTTGAAAATTTTAAAAGAAATTTTAATTTTAAAAAATTTATGTCCATATAAATAAATCCTTTAAACCATTTTTAAAACATGGTCATTAATCAGAAATATTTATAAGAATAAATCTTTAAAACATTTAAAATTATATTTTAGTTAGAGGCCCTAACCAAATGAGAGATGTTTGAATAAAAATAATTGAGGTGATAAAAACTTTATAATATCATAAGAATAAATGGATTCATGATATACTATGTCAAATTATAGTATACACACCATATAAAAGTGAATTGGTGCATAACAACAAAGAAGTCTCAATAGAATGTAAATTGAGATGAAATCCCTTATAAAGGTCGTATCCTTTGGTTAAGGATAATTAAATGAAATAATTATGTGTGGAAAAAATAAATATACTCAATATGATTGGATATTTAGTTTAAATCAATCAAATGACATTCACATATATTATTGTAACAACAACACCAATGACTTGGATGTTTGACTCAATGAATGGAAATTGAGTTAAGATTACTCTTATCAAGTTCATATAGATGACTTGAGAATTTATAAATGGAGTGATTATGTGTATCAAAATTATATCCACACAAATGGTATTGGAAATTACTACTTAAATAAATAAATAGTGTCTTCACACATAATCTTGGAGTAAAATAATCAATGAATTTTGTATAAAACTCAATGAGTGGAAATCGAAATTAGAAATTCCCTTACCGATTTGGTAACTAATGAAACGTGCACCCCATGAAAGAAGGATCATACAATGAAGATTTAAATACCCATAAATTAAAGTATATTACACAATGAATACAATCATGGGTAGTACATACACCACACAAAAGGAAATAGTAGCAATAAAGCATGAATCCCACGGGAATAAGAAGTGAGATGAAAACACCATACAACATCGTAATAAATTGAGTAATAAGAACAAAAGTTAATAGCCACCAAATTAATCACATAATACCATGAATATAAATATAATCCTGATAATATATATCAAATGGAAGTACAAAATACACCACATGCAATAAATAAGTGGTGAACAATGGAAATCTCACGAAATTAAAAGTGTGATAAGAAACTCCTTACCTTGTAATTTTCCTTAGTCAAGGGTACGTTAACCTCCTGTATAATAGTTAAATATTTTTTTAGAAATTATACAAGAACCACATACATAAATAAGATATCATATATGATCTTTTAATATTTATTTGTTAATAATATTATTGTTGTATCATTGTTTCGGGTGTTAACTGATTCGTTTTCTTTTATATGTTTTGTTACGTAAGTCATGTTTGTTATGTATATGTTGTATTTGATTCATATACTGAATGCTATTAATTTATTAAACATTATTTTTAATCATAAAATGAAAATTATTCTTGAATGGTTGTGATGGGGAATTAATTTCATCACATTCGTGGAGACGGGAATCCGTACGTACGCACGAGCGACGATATCATTCTATTGATGGTGGAATCGTATGTAATTGGATGGTGTATCATATATACAGAATCATTAACATGTTATATTTAATATTTACATCAGTTATACTCATTATTATATCCATCCAAATAATTAAGTGTTTGAATAACAAACTACACCACGACGTGGAGACGGTAAGTTGTACGTACGCACGTATAGTGACTTGTCATTCATAGGATGGATAGAATAATGAATATGGTTGTACCATATTTATAATAAAATAAAATTATGTATAAGTTACAGGAGTTATTATTTTTTTATGGAAACAACAAAGAAATGGGAAGTGGAAGAAGAAAAGAACTTTGAAAGAGAAGGTGAAATTATTACCTCTTCTTCAGGTGTTTCCTTTTGAGTTGATCAAAAGGGATCCTTAGGTTGGATTTATGATAAGATTAAGGCCTCTAGGTCTATGTTAGGGTAGTTGGAAGGATATTTGGGAAAGGTTTTGCCGATCCAAATGGCTTTGGAGGAGTGAGATTAAGAGAAGTGGAAGTGCCCTTTTATAAGAGAGGAGAGGGTCACTTTAGGAAAAGATTGAAATATTATTTTATTATAAAATAATTTTCAGTTTATAATGGATAAAAATGGATTTAGTTCTAGGATAATGTGGTTATGTGTATAAAATCTCTCAAACAATAGGTTTTGGACAGTTTTAGGTCACCGTATTAACCTTATCTTTTAGATTTAACTCTTAGTTAAATAGTTTGACATTAACCATGTCTCCTTGTATTTTCATATTATATGGTTAATAAACTTACTATAAATGGACAAGAAAACCCCAAGTGGTTCATTAATAACATATATATCTTTATATAATTCCCTTGGAGAAACATTAATTTTTAGTACTATTATATAATTCAATAAAATAGTATTTGTTTTAGAAACACAATTATGTCGATTTTGACACTATTTAGTATTTGGATTTTGTTAAGGTAATATCAACTTGATTACTTCAAAAAAAATTCATTAAATCAACCCTAACATGTCATATTAACCTAGAAAATTCTTGTAATTCATTAAAAGTCTCAATTTACATTTATTTTAATATTTATAACATCAATTATTTTAATCTTTCATTAATTAGGTAATTACTACATCATCATTGTGTCATAAATAAATTTAATTATTTAATGTCTAAAAATTATAAATAAAATATCATGATGTAGAAAATATTTTTATATTTATAAAAAATATTTATAGTCGAATTTATCTTATTTGTAACCCTGTATTAAAAATGGTATAGTTATTAAACATTGAATTTTACACTTTTAACTCTTCTTTAAATAAAATAATAATAAAATTTCTAATCTAATCCAAGTGGATAAAAATGATAATATTTTATTTATAAGGTTTATTTTGGTCGAAATTCACTTATAGAATAGAATTAGGACATGTCTTAGAGTAATTATAATATAATTTTTACCATTAATTACCGTATTTAATTTTATCAGTGGTAAATAAAATTTAAAAATTATTTTCATCTTATTAAACCAAATTTTACTTACTAATGTCAACTGTGTCTCTCAGATTTTAGAAATTCAATCCACAGAAGTAGTAAAATTATGTTTTATGCAAATTTTCAAATGTGCCTAGAAGGTGGGTAAAAGACGGTAAAAAGTTCAATAAAATTTTATACATCTAATCTTATTATAAAATGACTCTAGTGAATTAAATTGAATTTATATAGGTATTATATATCTATTTTTACTTAAAATAAATTTAAATAAAATAAATAATTATTTAAATAAAAAATATGGTTTTAAACAAAAACGCAGTGTTTTCACTATTCATCAAAAATCGAAAGTTTTTAGAAAAATACCAAAAAATTACTCTAATATAATTTTGATATTTTAAATTCATAAATTATTTCTATTTCACAAAATTAAAAAACTTATAAGTTTTATTAATTAATTTAAAAAAATATTCTTATTGTCAAAACCAGAAAGCGGGTTTTTGAGAAGTAAAAACTATCAAAAGATTAATATGTGTTTATGTCTAATTTAAATGAAAAATTACTTCCAATGACCAACATTGGATTAAATGATAAAAATATAATCTAATTATACCTCAAAACCATTTAAATATATAATGTAACACTATAAATTATTTTTATTAAAAAAAATTAATTAAAATTTAGTATTTTTCACTATTCATCAAAATATGAAAGTTATCAGAAAAGCATAAAAAAAATTATCCAAACTAAATTTTTATATCACTATTATAAAGAATAAGATTATTTCATCAAATTAAATATATTAAAGTGTCAAATATTGGATTTAAAAATGGTTTTCCATTAAAATGAGGTAAAATTTCATTTTTTGAAAAATACTTCTTTTATGTGAAAATTTGAATTTGTTATTATATTATGTCTAAGAAACACATAATATGGATGTAAAAAATTATATGGAGTATATAAAATTCAAAATGAAGTCAATACTATTCATAACCATTTTTTGAATGGCATGTTCGGTAAGTCGTGGTGCGCTCGAACTCAGGGTTGTGTGTAGCACAAGATATTGAATTAGTTTAAAGAAAATAACTTACTATAAAATTTTGGGGTGTTACATTCTTCCCTCATTTTGGAAATTTCATCCTTGCAGTTTTAAAATTGGGCTTGGGAACTTCATTAAAATTTCCACATAGAAAAAAGAGTCAATAAAACTATCACTTTAAAAGAAAGAAAGAGAAGTACAAAGGTTACCCGAGATAACTCATACTAGGATTCCATGTTGGAAAACATGGATATTGAAGATAAAGTAAGTGTCAAGTTCTGATGGAGAGTGATAGAAAACATGATCAGGGGAAATTTAACAACTAGAAAACCACAAACTTGTGATGGGTTAAATGGTCATTAGTTTCCAAGTAGGAAAATTAAACGGACAACGTTTTTTGTTTTAAATTCCATTTCATAAAGTTGAGAAATTTATTTATGATATTGACTAAGAACATAAAGTGATATACTGAATTTTTAAGTAGATATTTATCCTTTAATAAATTTCTACCACTAACTCAACTTTTCTCCAAATGATGAGTATTAAAGATGACTTGGTCAAACCTGAAGCGCTAGACTCAACTTCTAAAAAGTCATATAATCCTCAAAGGATGAAATATATATTTTACTTGTATTTATATATTAACCAAAACCAAATGGTTAGTACAAGAATAGGTGATCCCCAAAATGGAAAATCCTTTATAGAAATAAATACTAATCTTGATTTCCAAAATTGAACAAACAATACCCAATGTTCAGTAAAGACCATTCAATAAATAATTGTCCTTAAAATCCTTCAATATAATCCAAACTAAGACTGAAATCCAAAACTCATAATAATTTAATCACATTGTATTTAATATTAAATCTTAACATTTATCTCCAAATAACTTCAACTACTCTTAAAGTCTCATACAAAATTTTAATGAACCAAATCACATATTGTCTATGATAGGTTAATCATTTCCATTAATAACCTGAATCTCTATAAAAAACATATATTCTTCCAATATAAAACAAAATCCATTATTACTCCTCAAATTAAATTCCATGTTATTCTATTTTCCTTAGGCATATAGTGTTCCCAACAGAGCGTACGTCTTCAGAAATAACATTTATCACTTAATCACCAAATAATTTTCTTATACTAAGGATATTCATTTCATAAAACATAAGATCACAAATCAACTTATTATTGATAAATAAAATAATTTAACTAAAAATAATTAGTCACACTAACTAGGTACTTCACTTAGTCCAGTGGTAGGAGATAAATCCCAATCGCACTCTGGTTGTGGGTTTGA
This sequence comes from Viscum album, assembly GCA_963277665.1. Classification (NCBI taxonomy): domain Eukaryota; kingdom Viridiplantae; phylum Streptophyta; class Magnoliopsida; order Santalales; family Viscaceae; genus Viscum; species Viscum album. Next base: position 1,329,410,353 of record OY728143.1, read on the forward strand.
TTCCTACAACTTTTTCTGATGCGATGGGTTGTCACGCGGTCTGCGTGTTGTCCCTTTTCAAAAACTATATTTTATAACATTCCCAAAATGAGATAAATTCCTCAAAATAAACATAACATAATTTAACCACAAATTTTATCTCATACCTCTCATTTTCATCCCAAAAATTAATAACTTGTAATTACCTCAAATTCAAGGATCATATAAACCCAAATGGTTATTTATAACTATATCCACAAAATAAAAGATAATTCTTCCTCAAATAGAATTTTCACATAAAAAACATCATGGTTACACATAAAAGAGTATAGTATTCTAAAGTAATCCCATAAACAAAGATCATTAATAATTTTAAACATTTTTTCATCCATTTATTTCCACATATGTTCTTCCTTGACCAATAGGTTATCCTATAGAATAGAGAATTGACTTGGGTAATGCCAAGGTCCCTTACATTTATGGAAAATGACTATAATTGTATTCTTAGGATCATTTTAATTTTCTTCCATAGTACTCCTCATTTTTTTCTCAGCAATTATTTACTTTATGTCCTTCTTTGCCACACATAAATCATTTCTTTGTTCCATTGAGACACTTTCCTAGGTTTCTCCTTCCACATTTCTGGCATGATGGAAATTTAGCTTTCTTTTCTCCATGGTTTATACTACTGGAGCTCTTATCATTCTCTCCCTTTATCTTCTTTGTTTAGTTTAGGAGTTGGTTAATGTATATATTTTTTATCATATTTTTTGAAACCTACTTCGGCATGAACACAATATATTTTACCCCTATCAAAATTCCATTTAGTAGATCATTTCCATCATCGTGCCCACCTTGTACATCATGTTCAATGTTACTATGACTTCCTTCTAATCAATTCATTGACTAACTCAAGAAACTATATTGTGAGTCATAAAATCATTTAGAGAATATCATGACACCTTATTTTAAATCCAAAACACATTAGTATTAACCATTGTTATTTATTCTCATCTTATATTAAAATCATTAAAATCATTTTGTAAAAAAATGTAAATTATCCTAATCATATCCCTTGGGAGTGTCGTATCCAAGAGTACAGAAAGGCCTATTGTTGTGTACCAGGATACCCCAGGTCAAGCCCAAAACTCCTTATCAGATTTTTCACTCCTAGGTACATTTGTGTCAGAGCCGCCTCTACCTGATCATATCCAGACAGGGATGTATTCCATGGAAAGGTTTTCCTTATGACTTTTCCATTTCTTATTGTTTTGAAAATCACAAACATCTTATACTTAAGAAAATATTATTTTTACCCCCATAAGGAAAATTTACTTCTTTATGGAAATTTACCTTAACCTAGATTTTCTTATACATAGAAATATTATTCTTAAATTCAAAAACCGGATTCATAACCAAATTTCCGGAGCCATATAATGAAAAGATTTGGAGCATTCTATTTTTAGGATCCAAATTATGGATGTGATCTGTAATGTAGTTCTAATCCGAATTCTGGACTCCGAACTCTGAAGAAGTTCGACTCCGAACTCTGAAGAAGTTCGACTCCGAACTCTGAAGCAGTTCGACTCCGAACTCTTAAGCAGTTCGACTCCGAACTCTGAAGAAGTTCGACTCCGAACTCTTAAGCAGTTCGACTCCGAACTCTTTAGTAGTTCGACTCCGAACTCTGAAGAATTTCGACTCCGAACTTTTAAGAAGTTCAACTCCGAACTCTTAAGAAGTTCGACTCCTAAGTTTTAAGCAGTTCGACTCTGAACTCTTAAGAAGTTTGACTCTGAACTTTTAAGCAGTTCGACTCCGAACACTTAAGAAGTTAGACTCCGAACTCTACAGGTTCAAAATCTGATCTCTGGTGAAACCAGACTCCGAATTCCAATAAAACAGAATCCGAACATTTCTTAACATAGACTCCAAACTTCATTTTGGTTATACTCCAAACTTTTGACTTTCTTACACTCCAAAATATTGATTAGCTTTTACTTACATATGCTTCATTTCAAAATGATGTCATACATTCAGTTATACATAGTTTGTTATAAAATGATGTCGTCTATTCTGTTTCTAATTAACCATTGGTTGAGTTACACGTGTATAGGTCCCTCCGAGTTTCATGAAAAATATGACCGTTGGAGGAGGGAGATGACCGTTGAAAATTTGCCTATAAATAGGAGCTCATTTGAAAGACCTCACATACTACAACAACATAGAAGTTGATCGATCTAGAGACCACACACTGCTAAGGTGATTTCTAGAGAGAGAAAGCTTTTCATGACTTATGTGTACTGAACCGCTCGTTCATTTTTTGCTTCGTGTGACTCCGAATGTTGGTGATTACATTTGAGGACTTCCGGTGATAGGAAGACAGAGGTGCCGACTACCTTGAATTTCGAGGGCTTCCTTGCTGAGGAAGACAGAGGTTTCCAACTACCTTGAAGTTGAGTACTTGCGGGGATAGCAAGATAGAGACTCTGATATTCATATTGAGGGCTTACCCTAGTGTGGGTAAGACAGACTTGCTTGAAAGTATAAATCAAGAGACATTTATCCAAGGTTGTTGGATACCCTTCTCTTTGGGTTAAAGGACTTATATTTTGTTACTTGTAGTTTTACTACTTATTGGTTTCTGCTGCATATTGTATTATAAGGAAATTATAACTTTCTTATACTTCCTTAATTGTACTCTGTTTAATTTAGATTCTATACGCTTTAAGGTAGAATATCATATTGTAATCTTTTGTTAAGTTTCAATTTCCAGAACCATATTTCCGGAACCTACTTTCAGAATCTCTTTCCAGTCTTAAGGAAGTTCATAGGACTTGAAGTTTATAACTTCATTCCTTTTTCAAGTTTTCAATTGGTGTTAGAGGTGTTGAGAATTTTCTTAGTTTAACTTTGTTAAACTTAGCTCTTTCCTTTGTTTAAATGAATTTTTAAAATATACAATTCACCCCCCCCCCCCCTCTTGTATATTGAGCATCTACATCATCATTTCGATCCTACAATTGGTATCAGAGGAGGTCTCTGAAATACTTATACTCACGTATAAGTTTTTCTTTTTTTTTATTGTCATTCCAAACTTTATCATTCCAAACTTTGTCATTCTGAACTTTGTCATTCCGAACTTTCTCATTCCGAACTTTCTCATTCCGAACTTTGTGATTACGAACTTTTGTTACTAACAAGTTTGTGTACCGAAGGTTGTTTTAAGCATGGAAGGAATCAATGTTGGTTCCATTGATAATCTAAATCCTACAAGACCACTAATCTTTGATGGTAATGACTATGACTACTGGAGAGATCGAATGGAAACTTTCATTATCAATACTGGAGTGGAAAACTTTGTTATGCTTACTGGTGATTATAAAATTCCTGATAAGGAAGTTAGAACTTTCACTAACCAGGAAAAGCAAGAGTATCAACTCAATTATAAGGTACACAATACTCTATTGTGTTCAATGACTAGAAATATATATATCCAAATTTCTTCTTGTGAAGCAGCTAATTGTATCTGGAAGAAGTTAGAGGTTACACACTTTGGAACTTCTAAAGTGATTGAGACTAGGAGAGCTATGCTTAGAGCTGAATATCATGGCTTCAACTTTCCATATGGTGAACCAATTTGTAAAGTTCAACAGAGATTTATGACTATAGTCAACAGCTTACAGTCTATGGGAGAAAAAGGTTTAAATGATGAAGCACTTGTGGATAAGATAATTGATATTATGCCCAATGAGTGGAAATCCAAAATAACTGCAATAGACGAGAACAGGAAGGTCACTCAAATTTCTCTTGATGAGCTATTTGGAACTCTTCTACAACATGAGACAAGAATTAAGAGATATGCTGACATTATCAAGAAGAAGAATGGGAATAGTACTATTTCTTTTACAACAACATCAAATCAGATGAAAACTAAGACTCCAGAGAGAGTAACCAGATCCAAGTCTAAGAAAGTTATTTTCCAATCTGAATCTAGTGAGAGTGAAATCTCTGAAAATGAGTTAGAAAATCTTGCTCGAAGGATGAACAAGATAGTTGGCCAAAGAAGTTTCCAATCCAAGTATAAGAAAAATGAAAGGAAATATAGAAAATATGGAGAAGTCACTTATTATGAATGCAAGAGAGATGGACATATTAGACCAGATTTCCCTTTGCTTAAAAAGAAAGAAAGGAAAGAAAGGAATTCAGACAGGAACAGAAAGAAGTATTATAAAGACAAAGCTAAGAATGTTTTGAAATCTAATGATACCTGGAGTGCCAGTGGTGGTGACTCTTCAGATGAATCTTCTGATTATGAATCTTCAGGACAGAAGAATCTTGGTCTTATAGCCAGATTACCTATTGAAAATCATTGTTTTATGGCTAAGGTATGAAATACTGTATCATTGACCAATGTATCTTCAAATTCTAATTATTTTAAGTATTGTAACTCTTCTGATGAAGAATCCTCTTTTGATGAATAAAATAATTTACCTACTTATGAAGAAGTTTCTAGGTTTGCTGAACTTCTTGAGATTGAGAATTCTAAACTCAATAAAAAACTTGATAAAGAAAACTCTAGGAATTCTATTCTTACAAAATAAATATCAGAACTTTCTAAAGATCTTGATAGGAAAAATGATGATTTTGAAAGTATCTCAAAAAATCTTGAGGAAGTAAGTTCTGAGAAGAACAAACTTGCTAAAGAGTTAGAAAAATGTAATTTCTAAGAAAAATGTTTTCGAGCCTAGATCTAGTTCTAAATATAATGATTTTGAAGATAAAAACTTGGTTATAAAACTCAAGTCCGAAATTTTTTCCTTAAAGTAGTGTTTATCAAACTTTACCCATGGTAAGGAAAATTTTGATAAAATGTATTCCCAAATACGACCTTTAAGAAATAAATCTGGATTTGATTATACCCATGCAAAACCAATTTTTAGTAACAGTTATTTTGTTCCTAAAAGTGCCCCATTTTGTACCAAGTGTCAATGTGGTGGTCATTGGGAAAAGAATTGTTCCTTAAACAAAACCCAATCCTTAGGTTTTCATAAATGTTATTTCTCAAAGAAGATGTGGGTTCCTAAAATTTTGTTGTCTGGAAATCTTGGATCCAAGAAAGTTTGGATTCCGAAAGTCTAATTCTCTTCTTGTTTTCAAGAAAATAAAGAGAATACCAACAACAACACATCGTACATGGATAGTGGATGTTCTCGGCACATGACTGGTAACAAAAGCTATTTTGAAAAGATTATCAAAACGAAAGGAGGAAAGGTAACTTTCAGAGATAATTATAAGGGAGAAATTGTTGGTATTGGTAATATTGTTCTTCTTGGTAAAACCTTAATTTCAAATTTTCTGTTTGTTAAGGGTCTTAAGAACAAACTCATTAGCATAAGTCAGTTATGTGATGAAGGATACCTTGTGAATTTTAGGAATGATAAGTGTTTAGTTCACAATTCCAAGGAATAATTTATTCTCTCAGCCAATAGGCAAGAGAATGTTTACATTTTGAACCTAGAAGACCTCAAAAGTCAAGATTTACCTTGCCTATGTGCAATGGAAGATCATTCCTGGTAATGGAATAGAAGACAAGGTCACTGTAACCTTAGGAACTTATGCAAACTCTCTAAGAAGAAACTAGTTAAGGATCTACCGGAGCTTAGATTTGATTCTTCTAAAGTTTGTGATCCTTGTCAATATGGAAATCAATATAAATCTAGTTTTAAATCAATCGGTGAAGTCTCTACAACTGATGTATTACAGTTAGTGCACATGGATCTTTTTGGTCCAACACAAACTGGAAGTATTGGAGGCAAATACTATGTGTTTGTTCTAGTTGATGATTACACTAGATTTACTTAGGTCTATTTTCTAGAAAAGAAGTCTGAAGCTTTTTATTATTTCAAAAGTTTTAGATCTCAAGTTAAAAATGAAAAAAACCTTCCTTTGAAAACTATTCATAGTGATCATGGAGGAGAATTTCAAAATTCTGATTTTGAAACTTTTTGTAGTAAAAAAGGTATTACTCACAATTTTTCAGCACCTAGAACTCCTCAGCAGAATGGTGTAGTTGAAAAAAGAAATAGAATTCTTCAAGAGATAACTAGAACCATGTTGAGTGAATATTCTATAGCTAGACATTTCTGGGCTGAAGCTGTAAGTACTGCTTGCTATACTATAAATCGAGTTTTGATTAGACCTATTCTTAATAAAACTCCTTATGAGTTATGGAACGGTAGAAAACCAAGACTTTCCTACTTCAAGGTTTTTGGTTGCAAAGTATTCATTCTGAATACTAAATATAACATACATAAATTCGCACCAAAATCTGATGAAGTTATTTTCCTAGGCTACTCCACAACTTCTAAGGCATATAGAGTTTTCAATAAAAATGCTGGTATTGTTGAAGAAATAGTGAACGTAAAATTTGATGAGTCTGATCCTTTTGTTTTTAAACCATCCCAACCTATATCCTCAGATGTGTTTTCAAAAACTGATTATCAACCTTTGATATAAGAACCTTCTGATAAGGAAAATTTTCAAGAAGATACTTCTGAAACATTTACCCCAGAAGATTTTCTACCCTATGTTGATGAAAAGGTTTTACAAAACCCAAATCAGGTGTTTCTTAAGAATCATCCCAGTGATAGTATCATTGGTGATGTAAATCAACCTGTAAGAACTAGAATTTCCTTAAGAAATGAAATAGAACATCTAGCATTTCTTTCCAAATTAGAACCAAAAAGCACTGATGAAGCTTTAGGTGATGATGATTGGATCAAAGCTATGCAAGATGAACTAAATGAATTTGAAAGGAACAAAGTATGGATCTTGGTTGGAAGACCTCAGGAAACTTTTGTTATTGGAGTAAAGTGGGTCTTCAGAAACAAATGTGATGAAAATGGAGTCATAGTAAGAAATAAAGCTAGACTTGTTGCAAAAAGCTATAATCAGCAAGAGGGAATAGACTATGAAGAAACCTATGCTTCTATAGCTAGACTTGAATCTATCTGTATTCTACTTGCCTTTGCAGCATTCTTTAATTTCAAACTTTTCCAAATGGATGTGAAATGTTCCTTTCTTAACGGTTATGTCCAAGAGGAAGTTTTTGTTGAACAACCTCTTGGATTTGAAGATACAAAACATCCTGATCATGTTTTTAGACTTACCAAAGCTTTTTATGGTCTTAAACAAGCCCCACGAGCCTGGTATGATAGACTCACTGGATTTTTTCTTCAAAATAACTATGTTAAGGGAAATGCAGATCCAACCCTTTTTATAAAGAAAGATAAGAAAAAAAATTTGATTGTTCAAATTTATGATGATGACATCATATTTGGATCAACTCAGCAATCTTTAACCGACTCCTTTGCAAGTCTAATGAAATCTGAGTTTGAAATGAGTATGATGGGTGAGTTAACATTTTTCCTTGGTTTTCAAATTTCTCAAAAACCAGATGGAACCTACATATCTCAACATCAGTATATTAAAGATCTTCTCAAAAAGTATGGTTATGACAATACTAAGACTATAAGTACTCCTATTGGTACCTCAAACTCTTTAGATCTTGATGAAGCTGGGAAACCAATAGATCAAACATCTTTTAGAGGTATGATGGGAAGTTTACTTTACTTGACAGCTAGTCGACTAGACTTAATGTTCTCAGTATGCTTATTTGCAAGATATCAATCCAACCCTATGGAATCTCACTTAAAGGAAGTAAAAATAATTTTTCGCTACCTTAAGGGAATCATGGATCTAGGATTGTTTTATACTTCTGGAGATGATTTTATTCTAAAAATATTTTCTAATGATGACTTTGGTGAATGTAGAATGGATAGAAAAAGTACATCTAGAACTTGTCATTTCTTAAGAGATTCATTAGTTTCTTGGTCCTGCAAGAAGAAAAATTCTGTATCGCTTTCCACTACTGAAGCCGAATATGTAGCAGCTGGAAGTTGTTGTGCTCAAGTATTGTGGATGTAACACACACTCACAGACTATGGCTTGAGCTTTACTAAAACTCAAATTTTGTGTGATAACACAAGTGATATTGACTTAAGTAAGAACCTTGCACATCACTCTTGTGAAAAACACATAGATATTAGGCATCACTTTCTTAAGGATCACACACAAAAAGGAGATATCATTCTTCAGTTTATCGGAACGCAAGATCAACTTGCTGATATTTTCACAAAATCACTACCCTCCGATATATTTGAATATATTAAAAAAAGTTAGGAATGATAACTGTAAGGTAATCATTCTTCATTAACTTCTTATTGAAAAATTCTCCTAACAGTAATAAACTCCTCTTCATAGGGGGAGTACATTTGGTTGTTAGAGTTTTTTTTAAAAAAAAAACTTTCAGAATTGAACTTCCGGAATGAAATTTTCGTACTAATAATTTCGTAACGAGATTTTCGGAATATAGGTTTTCGTACTGGTATTTTTTTGTAATGAAGTTTTTTTTTCCTTTAAGAAAAATATTACCAATTATGAATAATATTTCTTGTTAATCCGTAAGTTTTGATTTTCTTACTTATAGTTTTGTAATCAAATTTTTTCTTACTAGTATTTTCCTTGTTTTTAAAAAGTTCGGATTCTTGTTTTTCCTCAAATCCGAATGTTTCCCTTAAAAACCTCAAAAGATCGGAGTCAAATTTTCCTTAAGGGATTGTTCTCAACCGTCAGATTAGATCAGAGCTTTTTCAACCGTTAGATGGCTTTTGGAAGACCAACGGTCAAATTCTTTGCCTATATAAAGGGGACCCCGAGACTAGTCCCACATCGGTTTTTCAAGCTTTTGCGTCTCGAAGCTCTGCTGCTCCTCTTAAGGCCGGTTCCGAACCTTGTGAATCCAATCCAAATCTTACATTTTATTTCATTCCGAATGTCTGTTGAAGAAACCTCTCAAGATATGTCAAATATCAAACCAATTTCAAAGTGGTTAGTTTACAGGGAAAGGTTAGTTCATCTGGATTTTTATAAGCTTGATTCTCTTATTTTGAAGAATATTAGACTGAATGGTTGGGAATATGTATTCATAGAAAAACCAGATAAACAGGATCCGGTTTATATAGACTTGTTGATAGAGTTTTATGTGTCTGTTTCCTTCCTGGTGGAAGATGGAAAAGAAATTTTTTCTTTCAAGACTTAGGGGAAGACTTATAAACATTCTTATACTAAGGCAGAAAGCCTGGTTGGTATAGCATATGAGGGAGAAGCTGAATTCTGTTCTCACAAACTTCCCGATGTGCAAGGAAGTTTCAATAAGGAGAAGGCACTGAAGTGTCTTGGGCTTAAGGATGATTCAACAACTAAGATTGCTCGGCTCACTCCGAATAATAGAATACTTCAACTATGGGTGTAAGGTTTTTTGGTTCCAAGAAGAGGAGATAAAGACAATATGAAGAAGAGTGATATGTCTTAGATTTTTTGGTAAATCTAAGAAAGATAAATCTGATAAGGCATGTCTTGGTTATGATCAAGAATATCAAAGAAGGAAATATGAGAGCTCAGATTATGATGTTTCATGCCTTACTGTCTAAGTTGATTGTTCGATACTTAGAATATTTCAATATTTCCTGCAAATCAAAGATCCAGAATTACAAGATCATGCTTGTCAGTGATGATACACTTAAAAGAATGAAGATGGGATTTTCTAGTGAATCCGGAGAATTTTACCCCCTATCCGTGGAGGAATTTGAAACAGCTGAAAAAGAAAAACAATCTCCAGAACCTTAAAAAAGAAAAGGAAGAAGATAAAGGCTAAGTAAGTAGTTACTGATGAAGAAGTTCCTCAGCCTAAGGAAACTGAATCCGCACCTCCCAAGCCGAAGAAGCAGAAAACCTATACATATGAAGTAGCAGCAAAGTGGAGGAAAGATAAAGAAATGAGGAAGGAAGGGGATCCTCAATTCGGACTGGACCCTGCTGAGGCTAAGGCATTAAAAGAAAAAGCTTCTGACGAGCTAGAGAGACAGGCGAAGGAAAAGAAATTGAGAAAGAAGATGTCTGAAGCTGAACTAGTGCGATCTTTTCTAAAAGATACAGAGTTGGATTCCGAAAGGCTTCCAGTTCTGGAAACTTTCGGTGTTGAACCTTCTTTACCAGAAACTCCAGCGAAAAACTATGTCACTCCAGAAAAGGACAAGCGTAAAGGAATAGTTGTAGAAGCTGAGAAGGAAGTTTCTGAAGCAGTAGAGGAAGAAGAAGAAGAAGAAGAGGAGAGTGAAGATATGGATACCTTGATCAAGCAAGTACAGTACTACAAAGACAAGGATGAATCCACAAAGATAGTTACCTTAGGAAAGGGAGATGAGGAAGCTAGCAAGCAACATCCAGAAGAAGAAGAAGAAAATGTGATGTATGATGAAGAAGAATCCTATGAGAGGAATTTTCTTGAGGAAGGTCAAGAAAGACAGAAAGTAGATGAAGATCAGATCGTTCAAGTTTTTGAATCCGAGGAAGTATCCCTTAATAAGGAAACTGTTCCGAGAGATGATAAAGGGAAGAAAACTCTCATGGAGACACCTATTAAAGATGTCATCAGAAATAAAGAGGTTGGTGGTACCTCTATAAGGAAACTGATGCCAGTTGAAGAAGAGGAATCTCCAAAAGAATTTTCTGATTCGGAATCATCATCCCACGGGCATGATTTTGTGGTTCAATATCTGAGAAAGTTGGTGGACACAATTCCGATTCTTCCAACAATAGATTCTAGATTCAAGTTGCTGCAACAATCGATGAATCAAAAATCAGATTCTTTATCCATGGTAATGGATAAGTTTGTGAAGTTGGAAGCTGAACAGAAAAGTTTTCTGATCAATTATGACGTGCATAGGAAGTCCTGTAGTAAAGTAACCAAGTTGTCTAAGATATTTGATGAAGATTTAGTTCACTTTGATAATTTTTAGGCTGAAGTTCAAAATGTTTTTGAAATAGAGGATAAAAAGGTTAATGAGATTTCTGAGAAGTTGACCCAGGATCAAAATTTCTGAAATCAACAGGTCAGGGATCTAAATGGTAATCTTAACTCAGTATCTCAAAATTGGAAAACTGAAAGAGATTTCCATATTGAGTTTCAGCAGAAGATGGAAAAGCAAGATGAGTTGTTGAAGTTGCAGAAAGAAGCCTTGGAGGCTCAAGCAGAGGATTTAAAATCTCAAGAAGAAAAAGTAAAATCCTTGGAGAGGCAATGAGAGGAAGATCAAAGAGACTTGAAGAAACTCAAATCCTTGTTGAAGCAGCTCATTCCGAAGGAAAAGGATGACAAATGAACCCACTCCGATCTTTTTTTGTAGTTGTCTTTCTTTGTATTTTTTCCCAACTCTAATGAAATGGTTATCTGGTTGGTTTGTATCTTGTTATATACTAATGTTTCAGGTAGCATACTTTGTTTTCCATTCCCTTCAATTCTTTTTTAAAATCCGAAAGGGGGATAAGGAAAAAAAACTATTCATAAGGAGTAGAAAGGAAAAATTTCTAAGAGAAATATCCTTAAATAAAGGGGGAGTTTCCCACTACGAAGTTTTTTTATTCATTCTTACAATAACAAAAACTCTACTCTGGAAACTCAGAATACAATCCTTAGAGTTTCAATGCCTAAGGGGGAGTTAGTTGTATTCACTTCTATCTATGAACAAAGGGAGATAAGTTTTAATTTTCAAAGTCTAATGAAATTTTTCAAAATCCTTATATGATTTTTCAAAAGGATGTTTGTTCTTTCCAAAAATGGGGATATTGTTGAGTCAATAAGGTTTTCCTTATGACTTTTCCATTTCTTCTTGTTTTTAAAATCACAAAAATCTTATACTTAAGAAAATATTATTTTTACCCCCAGAAGGAAAATTTACTTCTTTAAGGAAATTTACCTTAACCTATATTTTCTTATACATAGTAATATTATTCTTAAATTCAAAAACCGGATTCATAACCAAATTTCCGGAGCCATATAATGAAAGGATTTAGAGCATTCTATTTTTAGGATCCAAATTCTGGATGTGATCTGTAATGTAGTTCTAATCTGAATTCTGGACTCCGAACTCTGAAGAAGTTTGACTCCGAACTCTGAAGAAGTTCGACTCTGAACTCTGAAGCAGTTCGACTCCGAATTCTTAAGCAGTTCGACTCCGAACTCTGAAGAAGTTCGACTCCGAACTCTTAAGCAGTTCGACTCCGAACTCTTTAGAAGTTCGACTCCGAACTCTAAAGAAGTTCGAATCCGAACATTTAAGCAGTTCAACTCCAAACTCTTAAAAAGATCAACTCCGAACTTTTAAGCAGTTCGACTCCGAACTCTTAAGAAGTTCGACTCCGAACATTTAAGAAGTTAGACTCTGAACTCTTAAGAAGTTCGACTCCGAACTCTACAGGTTCAGAATCCAATATCTGGTGAAACCAGACTCCGAATTCCTATAAAACATAATCTGTTCATTTCTTAACATAGACTCTGAACTTCATTTTGGTTAGACTCCAAACTTTTGACTTGCTTACACTCCGAAATATTGATTAGCTTTTAATTACATATGCTTCATTTCAAAACAATGTCGTACATTCAGTTATACATAGTTTGTTATAAAACAATGTCATCTATTCTGTTTCTAATTAACCGTTGGTTGAGTTACATGTGTACAGGTCCCTCCGAGTTTCATGGAAAATATGACCGTTGGAGGAGGGAGCTGACCGTTGGAAATTTTCCTATAAATAGGAGCTCATTTGAGAGATCTCACATACTAAAACAACATATAATTTGATCGATCTAGAGACCACACGCTGCTAAGGTGATTTCTAGAGAGAGAAAGCTTTTCATGCCTTGTGCGTACTGAACCGCTCGTTCAGTTTTTGCTTCGTGAGACTCCGAATGTTGGTGATTACATTCGAGGAATTCCGGGGATAGGAAGACAGAGGTGCCGACTACCTTGAAGTTCGAGGGCTTCCTTGCTGAGGAAGACAGAGTTTTCCAACTACCTTGAAGTTGAGGGCTTGCGGGGATAGCAAGATAGAGACTCTGATATTCATATCGAGGGCTTACCCTGGTGTTGGTAAGACAGACTTGCTTGAAAGTATAAATCAAGAGACCTTTATCCAAGGTTGTTGGATACCCTTCTCTTTGGGTTAAAAGACTTATATTTTGTTACTTGTAGTTTTACTACATGTTGGTTTCCGCTGCATATTGTATTATAAGGAAAGTATAACTTTCTTATACTTCCTTACTTGTACTCTGTTTCATTTAGACTCTATACGCTTTAAGGTAGAATCTCATATTGTAATCTTTTGTTAAGTTTCAATTTCCAGAACCATATTTCTGGAACCTACTTTCGGAATCTCTTTCCAGTCTTAAGTAAGTTCATGGGACTTGAAGTTTATAACTTCATTCCTTTTTCAAGTTTTCAATTGGTGTTAGAGGTGTTGTGAATTTGATTAGTTTAACTTTGTTAAACTTAGCTCTTTCCTTTGTTTAAAGGAATTTTTAAAGTATAAAATTCACCCCCCCCCCCCTCTTGTATATTGAGCATCTACATCATTATTTCGATCCTACATATATTACCAAATTTTTTTGATGTTATTCTATACTAATCCTCAAAGTCTATCTTAGAGTAGTGCTTTTTAATCAGAGTTTTTCTAAATCTATCATCCAAGGTTTGTACTAATCTTCCTCTAATACCAACCGTATCACCTCAACCCCAGTTACCTAGATTCAGTTAAATATTACATAACATTTTCATGATATAAGGAATCATGTCCTGAAATACTGATCAGTTTAGTAGCCATAGAATTACTAGATACATACATAAGTTTTACATTACATAATGAAATAAAAAAACAATATTGTGTACCCATTGATCACTCTTATATCCCTTAGCCTATTCCTGTAGGTTAATAATAATATACTTCTATGAATCCTAGGAAAAATAAAACATAAGAAAGGGTTGAGCTCAGATGCTCAGTAAGTATAACAATATAGTAGAAACTATCATAAATAAGCATAAACATTTAAGGCAATGTATAAGCCTAAAACACAATCCTTCTAAACTTAAACTTCAGCATAATATAACATAGATAAATCAAATAATTCCATTTATTTATTCACATGGATGTTTAACTAGTTGAATAATCACATGTAATATCAATATCCAATTTCATAATGATAAAATTCATAATGTCGGACATCATAACCACATAGTCTAGGCCTCGTGCCAAGACAAAAAAATAATATTTTGTCATGGAATTATGCCAAGACACTAGTTTTTCTCAAGAGACCTATTGATGTATCGAGGATCTATAGCAAGATCCACCTACCAATTACTAATTCCAATATATTCCTCATATGAAAAGGTTGAAACAAAATATAAATATTCGTATTAGAACTAGCATACGAAATGTCAATATTTTAACCACAGCCCATAAATGGAATAAAAATAGCACATACATAGTAAAAAGTAACTAATTCAATACAATATATAAGATTTTATTATAATAAATCAACATCAATCAAGAATAATGAAGGATATTGACATAGATGAAAACAATCTATAAAACTATTTGATAGAAATATCCCATTTTTCTTGAAAACATTTAAAAGTATCACTATTTATCAAGAAGTTGTTAAAAATATATTTTTGAATCAAAGTTTCCCATACCACTTTGAAACTTTTAAAAGGAATTTTAATTTTAAAACATTCATGTCTATATAAATAAATCCTTAAAAACATTTTTCAAACAAGGACATTGTTGAGAAATATTTAGAAGAATAAATCTTTAAAACATTTAAAATGATATTTTAGTTAGAGGTCCTAACCAAATGAGAGACGTTTGAATAAATATAATTAAGGTGATAAAAACTATATAATATCATGAGAATAAATGGATTCATGATATACTATGTCAAAGTACATTATACATGACATATAAAAGTGAATTGGTTCATAACAAAAAAGAAGTCTCAATAGAATGTAAATTGAGATGAAATCCCTTATAAAGGATGTATCCTTAGGTTAAGGATAAATAAATGAAATAATTATGTGTGAAAAATATAAATACACTCAATATGATTGGATATTCAGTGTAAATCAATCAGAGTATATTCACACATATTCTTGTAACAACAACATCAATGAATTGGATGTTTAACTCAATGAATGGAAATTGAGTTAAGATTACTCTTATCAAGTACATATCGATGAATTGAGAATTTATAAATGGATATATTATTTGTATAAAAAGTATATCCAAACAAAGGGGAGTGTAAATTACTACATAAATAAATAAATAGTGATTTCACACATAATCTTGGATTAAAATAATCAATTAAGTTTGCGTAAAACTCAATGAGTAGTAATCAAAATTAAAAATTCCCTTACCGATTTGTTAACTTATGAAACATACACCCCATGAAAGAAGGATCATACAATTAAGATTTAAATACCCATTAATTAAATTATATTACACATTTAATACAATCATGGGCAGTACATACACCACACAAAAGGAAATAGTGCCAATATAGCATGAATCTCACGGGAATAAGAAGTGATATGAAAACCCCTTACCATGTTGTAATCAATGGAGTCGTAAGACCAAAAGTTAATATCCACCAAATGAATCACATAATAAAATGAATATAAATATAATCATGATAATATATATCAAATGGAAGTACACAATACACTACATGAAATAAATAAGTGGTGAACAATGGGAATCTCACGAAATTAAAAGTGAGGTAAAAAACCCATTACCTTGTACATTTCCTTAGTCGATGGTACGTTAACCTATTGTATAATAGTTAAAAAAAAATTTTAATTATACAAGAGCCACATAAAAAAATATGATATCATATTTGATCTTCTAATATTTCTTTGTTAATAATATTTTCGTAGTATCATTGTTTTGGGTGTTAACTGATTTGTTTTCTTTTATATGTTTTGTTACGTAATTAATGTTTGTTGAAGATATGATGTATTTGATTCATATAAAAAATGATATTAAGTTCCTAAAAATTATTTTTAATCATAAAATGAAAATTATTCTGGAATGGTTTTTATGGGGAATGAATTTTATCGCATTCATGGAGACGAGAATCCATACGTACGCACGAGCGACAATATCATTCTTTTGATGGTGAAATAGTATGTAATTGGATGTTATATCATATATAATGAATCATTAACATGTTATATTTATTATTTACATCAGTTATACTCATTATTATATCCATCCAAATAATTAATTGTTTGAATAACAAACTAAACCATGACGTGGAGATGGTAAGTCATATGTACACACGTATGGTGACTTGTCATTCATAGGATGGATAGAATAATGAAAATGGTTGTAACATATTTATAATAAAATCATATTATGTATAAGTTATTGGAGTTATTATTTTGGTATGGTAAAAACAAAGAAATAGGAAGTGGAAGAAGAAAAGAAATTTAAAAGAGGTGGTGAAATTATTACCTCATCTTCGGGTGTTTCCTTTTGAGTTGATCAAAAGGGATCCTTAGGTTGGATTTATGATAAAAGTAAGGAATATATGTCAAATTTAGGGTATTTTTGAGGATATTTGGTCAGGGTTTGGTGGATCCAAATGGCTTTGGAGGTGTGAAATTAAGAGAAGGGGAAGTGGCCTTTTATAAGAGAGGTGAGGGTCACTTTTGGAAAAGTTTGAAATATTATTTTATTATAAAATCATTTTCGGTTTATAATGTCTTAAAATAGATTTAGTTATAGTATAAGGTGGTTATGGGTCTAAAAACTCTCAACCAATAGGTTTTAGATAGGTTTAGGTCACCATATTAACCTTATTTTTAGATTTAACTCTTAGTTAAATAGTTTGACATTTACCATGTCTCCTTGTATTTTTATATTATATGGTTAATAAACTTACTATAAACTGACAAGAGAACCCCAAATGGTTACTTAATAACATATATATTTTTATATAAGTCCTTTGGCCAAAACTTAGATTTTTAGGACTATTATATAATTTAATAAAATAGTATTTGTTTTAAAAACTCAATTATGTCAATTTTGACACTATTTAGTATGTGTTTTTTAAGTCGTATCAACTTGGTTAATTTAAAAAAAATCTTAAATCAACCCTAAAATGTCATATTAACCTATAAAATTCTTTTATTGCATTAAAAGTCTCAATTTACATTTTTTTAATATTTATAATATCAATTATTTTAATCTTTCATTAATTATGTAATTACTACATCATCATTGTTTCATAAATAAATTTAGTTATTTAATGTCTAAAAATTATAAATAAAATATTATGATGTAATAAATATTTTTATCTTTATAATTAATATTTATAGTCTAATTTATCTTATGTATAACCCTATATTAAAAATGGTTTATTTATTAAACTATGAATTTTAAACTTTTAACTCTTCTTTAAATAAAATAATAATAAATGTCCTAATCTAATATAAGAGGATCAAAAGGGTCATATTTTATTCATAAAGTTTATATTTGTCGAAATATGCTTATCCAATATAATTAGGACATGTGTTAGGATAATTATAATATCATTTTTACCATTAATTACCCTATTTACTTTTAATCGTCGTAAATAAAATTCAAAAGTTACTATTCAAAAAAATTGTTTTCATATTATTGAACCACATTTTACTTAATGATTTCAACCATGTCTCTTATAGTTTTTAAATTCAATCCATATAAGTGGTAAAATTATGTTTTATTCAAATTTGTTAATCTGCCTAGAAGGTGGGTAAAAGACGGTAAAAAGTTCAATAAAATTTTATACATCTAATCTTATTATTAAATGACTCCAATGAATTACATTGAATTTATATAGTTATTATGTATATATTTTTAATTAAAATAAATTTAAATAAAATAAATAATTATTTAAATAAAATTTCGGTTTTTAACAATAACATAGTGTTTTTCACCATTCATAAAAATCCAAAGTTTTTAGAAAAATACCAAAAATTCACTCTGAGATAATTTTGATATTTAAAATTCAAAAATTATGTCTATTTTACCAAATTAAGAACATAGAATTTTTATTAATTAATTTTAAAAAAATATTCCCATTGTCAAAACCATAAAGCGGGTTTTTGAGAAGTAAAAACTATCAAAAGATTGATATGTGTTTATGTCCAATTTAAATGTAAAATTACTTCCAATGACCAAAATTGGATTAAATGAAAAAAAAAATATAATATAATTATACCTCAAACCCATTAAAATATATAATTTAACACTATAAATTATTTTGACTAAAAAAATTGTTTTTAATTAACATTTAGAATTTTTCACTATTCATCAAAATATGAAAGTTATCAGAAAAGTGTGAAACTTTTATCCAAATGAAAATTTTGTGTCCCTATTCTAAAGAAAAAAATTATTTTGTCAAATTGAATATATAAAAGTGTTATATATTTTATTTAAAAAATGGTTCTCCATTAAATGGCGGTAAAATTGCATTTTTTGAAAATACTTCTTTTATTTGAAAAATTGAATTTGTTCTTATATTATGTATAAGAAACACATAATATGGATGTTAAAATTATATGTAGTATATAAAATTAAAAATTCAGTTAATACTATTCATAATCTCTTTTTGAACACCAAGTTTGGTAAGCCGTGGTGCGCTTGAACTCGTTGTTGCGTGTAGTGCAAGCTATTGAATTACTTTAAAGAAAATAAATTACTATGAAATCTTGGGCAATTATAAAGGGTGTTATATGATTCGGTAAGAAGGGTAAATTAATTCCCAGGTACATCAGACCTTTCAAAATTCTAGAATTAATTGGAGTTGTAGCTTATCGTTTGGCAATGCCGCCAAGTCTCTCCAAAGTTCATGATGTGTTCCACATGTCACTGTTGAGATAATACATGTCTGACCCAACGCATGTACTCACCTATGAAAAAATTGAACTATAACCCGACCTGTATTATTTCAAATATCCTATTATAATTCTTGATATCATATAAAAAGTGTTGACAAACCAGACGACTCGTCTAGTGAAAGTTATATGGATAAATCATAAGATGGAAGATGCAATGTGGGAACCAGAGGAACTTATGATGAAGATCCACCCAAATATTTTTATGAAGTAATATTCTAGAAATTTCGAGCACAAAATTATTTGAAGTAGGGGATAATGTAACACCCCAAGCTTCCACAAAGGTTAACTTACCCTCGATCAAGGAAAAGTACATGGTAAGGGTTAATTTTACAATCTCTTTATTATCCAAGGTTGTTTGTAGATGAGTATCTACAGGGACCTCTTTATCATCCACATCCTTGTTTCTTAAAAATTTATTTTAAAACATTTTTAATATTTCCTAGACTACGGTTTAAAGTCATTTATACCCTTTCATGACTTTTTATAAAATATTTATTAAGGAATCTTTCTGTCGTTTTCCAAAAAAGATCCTTTACGACCCTTTTCGACAAAATTAAGGAAAGAATGTTTTTTAATTTATACGGTGAGTGCAGCTATTTTCCGTCATTATAACATTTTATATGATTACCTTATAATCATATAAGAACATTTTCAAAATAAATGATTTATTTTATAATTAAGTGACATTAAAATGATTTCAAAATCGAAAAGTGATATTTTTCTCAAAAAGTTTTGATTTCATCTATGTCAAAATCCTTTGATGGATTTTACACTTTTTTGAAGTTTATTTGTTATGATAAAATCTTCCATATTGTATTGAAGGTTTTTTGATATGTTTGATTGTGGATGTATTATTTTTATAACATTCATGGTTTATTGTTAAAGTATTAACATTTCGTATGTTAGTTTTAATTTGAATGTTTATGTTATGTTTCAGCCTTTTCATATGAGGAATGCATTGGACTTAGTAAGTGATGGGTGGAGCCCATTATAGCTCCTCGATGCATTAGTAGGTCTCATGAGAAAAACTAGTGTCTTGTCATAAGGCCTTGAAAAAAACTTATTTGTAGTCTTGGCATGAGGCCTTGACTATGTGGTTATGAAGTTTGGCATTATGAATTACATCATTATGAAATTGGCTATTGATATTACATGTGATTATTCAACTAGTAGAATATCCATGTGAATATGTAAATGGAATTATTTGATTTATCATTTCCAGGTTATGTTAATTTTAACGTTTAAAAGGATTTTGTTTTAGTATTATACATTGCCTTAAATGTTTATGCTTATTTATGAATGTTTTCGCTATATTGTTATCCTTACTGAGCACCTGAGCTTTCCCCTTTATATGTTTTATTTTTCACAGGATTCAAAGAAATATATTATGACTAACCTTCAGGGATAGTCTAAGGGATATGAATGTGTTCAAAGGAGACAATGTTGTTGTTGTTTTTCATTTTATAATGTAATGTAAAACTTATGTATGTATCTAGTAATTCTAAGGCTACTAAATTGATTGGTCTTTCAGGATTTGATATCTTGGGATCATGACAATGTTATGTAATAATTCACCGAATCTGGGTAACTGGGGTTAGGGCGTTACACACTGGATGTTGATAGCAGTCAACATAGACACCCCGAATATTTATTTTTTGGATTCAATGCATGGATTTGTGACCAAATGACCACACATGATGTGTATTTTGAATATGTTATACACTACAATCAAAAATTTATATATAAACTTTGAATTATATGTTCAGTCTATGTTTTAATGAGAATTTTTTTATAGGGTGGTTACTAAATATAGGCTAGATCATGGCATGAAGTTGGTGTCTAAAAATCTAAAGCCTATGGATTACTAAAAATAGAATAAAATTAAGGTATATATAAAAAAAATTA
Source organism: Viscum album (assembly GCA_963277665.1). Taxonomy (NCBI): domain Eukaryota; kingdom Viridiplantae; phylum Streptophyta; class Magnoliopsida; order Santalales; family Viscaceae; genus Viscum; species Viscum album. Next base: position 1,329,431,133 of record OY728143.1, read on the forward strand.
ACTATCAGAACATTTCAAATAAATTTAATTATTTTAGTCAATGTTTCTATAGTGTCTAAAACAAAATAATGCAATCGATTTTGGATTTATGTTTGGAAATTTATGAGAAAAATCATAAAGCATGAAAATACCAGAATCCCCAATAGGTAATTTCTGAATGTAATTACAATTTCATTAAAAATATTTCATAATCCTTTTTTTGTATATATTTTCTCAATACTATCAAGAGTGGTGACAATAGATATACTCAAAAGAAGAAATCAATTTGTTTAGAGATGAGTGAGAAACATACTTTTTTTCAGAATATATGTCGACAAAAAAATTAGGTTATTACCTACTATTATGGTGATCTAGTATGAGTTATGACCTTCAAAATATATTTGGGTTGTGAATAATTAGTGTCAGAATTCTTATATATTATTTTTGATCTCTTTCTCAAGGAGAAGAGTAATGGAGGAAATCAATTTTTTTATAAGCGATGACCTTAAAATAATAAAATTTTTGGGAAATCGTGGTGGCATAGGTGGAGTCGAAGGAAAATGTAGAGGCATAGTCAGAGGAAAAGGTAGAGTCGAAGGCAGAGGCGGAGTTGGAGACCGACATAAAGTAGGAGGCAGAGGTGAAGACTGAGGTAGAGACCAAGGTGGAGGAGGATAAGAAGTAATGGATTGCAAAAAATATAATTATTGGGTTATTAACAAGAATAAGGATCATACAATGATTGTGTTTGATAAGAATTATTTAAAAGTGAATGAAAGACTTGTCACTTAAGATAATAATCATGTGCATCTTTCCAATTTAAAATGACATTTTAGTAAAAAACATGTGTGGTGCACTCAAAATCAATAAAACACATTCATACTGTTTTGTTACATTTGTAAAATTATCCATACATCATTTGTGATGTGTATGGGTCGTACTCACCTAAATCCGATGCACGGTGTGACCAGTATAACTCCAAGTGTCTGTTATCAGTTTAAAATAGACATTTTAATACAAAAAATGTCACTCATTGAAAACAAAGAAAACACACTCGTATTATCTTGATAATTTGGTTCAATGATTCATATTTGATTTTTGATTTTTATGAATTAGTATCATGTCAAATCCAAACACAATACCACCATTATGGCTCAAATTATTTTTTTCATTTTAAAATTACATTTTAGTAAAAAACATATGTAGCGTAGTCAAAACTGAGTAAACACCTTCTGATTATTTTGATACTTAAGGAAAATGATCCATGAGTCATTTGGGACATGTGTCATTAATATTCTTCTCAATATGATTCATGGTGTGACTAGTATGACTCCAAGTGCGTTTTTTTTTAAATTGACATTAATTTTAGTGAAAAAAATGACGGACATACTCAAAACTGAGAAAACATATTCCAATTGTTTTGGTACTTTAAAAAAATGATTATTACATAATTTTTTATGTATAGGGAACATACATACCTCAATACAACACAATATGTGACCATTATGACTCCCATATCATCTTTTTATTCAAAACTGGCATTAATTTTAATCAAAAAACAACTGACATACTCAAAACTGAGAAAACGCATTCCGATTGGTTTGGTACTTTAGGAAAATGATCTATAAGTCATTTTTGATGTTTAGAAATCATTCATGCCTTAATTAGACTCACAGTGTGACTATTATGAATCCATGTGTGCCTTTTTATTTCAAATTTATATTAATTTTAGTAAAAAAACAACTAACATACTTTGTAATAGTTTTTTTTCTTTGTATTTGTGGTGGAAATTTTATTTCTTTTAAATTCAGTATTTGAAACTTATTTTGGTAATTTTTATTATTGATTCTACTAATTCAGTGTGTTGTTGCAGCACAATGCACCTATTTCTGCGGATGCAGTGTGCTGCAGCATCACACTGCTGTTTTCACCTTTATCAGTGCTAGTAAATGTGTTGATAAAGCTACCCTTTTTCAGTGATTTTAAAAGAATAGATAAAATACTACTTTATCATTGCTTATATAGGTGCTGATAAAGTCTATTTTTATCATTTATTTTAAATGTTCAGATAAATCATACATTTATCAGTGAAAATAAAAGTGCTAATAAATCATACTTTTATCAGCGCAAATAAAAGCGTTGATAAATCATACTTTTACCAGTGCTCTTAAAAGCACTAATAAATGGGGTATTTATCTGTGCTTTTATTTATGCTAATAAATCTACTCTTTATCAGTACTTTTTTAGCACTGATAAAAGCCATGGACTAACCTTTCTTAGGTAGTCAACAATTTTCTATCATGGATAAAGGCTGACTCTAGCACTGTTAAGGCTTGTTTTGTAGTAGTGGATTGTTTGGCCTGACTGCATAAGTCAACGGTGTGCCCCCTTTTGTGCTCTAAAAACCCCATCATGGTTTTCTTTAACCATGTAGACTTGGATACATGATTTCTAATAACTGTTCGTCCCAACTATTTCCTCTAAAACTCAAGGCCTTGGGATCTGAACAAGCCCTAGACACTCTCATTTCCTCCAAAACCTCATTAATCACATTTATAAGGATAAAATTATGTAAATCAACTAAAAATAAAATATTCCATACCTTAAGAAAAATCTGGGATCTTACCCCATGTACATGGGATTACATTCCATGTATTACTAAAGTACACACCTAACTGAGGCTTTGAGGGTATACACCATGTACTGGGGTATATAGACTGTGTATTCCTCCCTTGCTAAAATTTTTATGGTTTTTCATATCTTTCCACCCTATAGACATAATTGGACACATGAGTAGTCCATTTTGATCATTTTTTCATGTAGACCATGATGGTACTACCCTTGAGGTGATTTTAGGACTCTTAAGAGTTATTTCATTCTTTTTACTAAATGGAGTGGTTTTTCCTCTCGTAATCAAATCTAGTTATCTCCTAAGAGTGAGGCCCTTGATCTGAGATGGGTCATGATCCATATCTCTTGAATGATGCTTTCATAGATCTTATTTTGAGAGAATATCCATTATGATATGTTCCCTTATGGATTAATAGTATGTGAGATTAGATGTTTCCAAGGATCCCATATAAGATTAATCTGTTTATGTTTCAACCTAGAGGATACCATGTAGTATTCCTCTACCTTAATACTATTATTTAAGGTCCCATGTGGGGTGTATTAGCTTACATGCTGACCTAAGGAATCCCTAGTAATATCCCTCTAATAGTTTACACTTTCTTAGGATCCCATATAGGATGTCTATGCCTATGTATACCATTCCAAGGATCCCTCATAGGATTCCTCTACTTATGTTTGACCACGAGGATCTCATGTAGGATACCTCTCTTTAGTTACTTATTCCTAGGGTCCCATATAGGATTCCTTTGGTATCTTATTATTTTCAAGGATCCCAAGTAGGATGCATATCTAGTGTTTTGACCTGAGGGACCCAGTGAGTGCCCTGGTTTTTGACCAACCCTGATCTAGTACATCATTTTTGGGTAGAGATAGTAGCGGGTGTCACATTAGAACTCGTACCGAACTTGTGATCCCAAGAGGTAGCGATAGTAGTGGTAGTATTATGCATTTACCCACCATCACTATTTTGTTTCTACATTCACTTTTTTATTGTTTATGCAGTAATGATTACCATATGTGCTTCCTAGTTTGAAGCCTATGAGCGTGACACGATGTGATATTTATCATTGGGTTCTAAGACATACTTCATAGGGTATGAATTTTAAGCCTTTTTATTTATACCTTTGGTATTCCCAAACACACTTATTGGGATCTGAATTATGAGCCCTACTAATTGTGATACTCGAGCATGGTTTCCCTATGATCATGATGTTCAATAATGGAATATCTATTAATTTCCATACCTGATTGATGTGGATTATTATGATATCCATGATTTATTACTTGATCATGGTGTTGGATATAGAACTCCACATTGTTTATGGATACTTGTGAATGATTACACTCTCCCGAGTGATTCCTTGGATTCTCTCTAGGGTTAGGTGGATGCACCATTACTGAATAATCCGTAAATGACTGGGAGTGGGCTATTGGTCTATTTTTATGATTTGATAATGAGCATGTACTTGTATTTGGATATCATTCCTTATAGATCACCTAAGTGTCAAGCCCTTGGGGATTATTTGAGTCGTGATGTCATGACTACCTACGGACTGAGACCTAGGGCTCAAACATTAGATTGGATTTACATGGCTTGGGTGGTATGGAATATATCTCAGTGACTATTTACAGGATGTCTTTTTATTACCTATAACCCTTCATTATAGTGATTGGAGGTGAGTACAGGTAAACTCATGGCTAGGACATGTATCCCCCTATGGTGACATAACTTTCTCAAATACATTTCAAGCACTGGAAAAAGTAAGTATTGTTAATCAGAATTATGGACCAAACTATCAACTTAATTTTACATGGATTGAGTGGTACAACATATATCCCAATTCCCTTTTCAAATGATGTCTAGATGATCAGGATTATGCACCCCAAGGATCGACTAATGTTGATTATATTATTTTTCACCTTAATCATATATATATACATGATGGAACATTTCCTAGTTGACTAGGATCTAAACCTAGGGATCGATTATGGTTTCAAATTATTTATTCAATTTATCCTTTCAGTTGAGTCTCGTTGAAGCTGGTCATATTATATGATCATGCACTTATGATAGAATATTTATATGTTCATCATTGGTTGGCCTATTGAGACTTTTTATCCCCCCTGTACATACACCTCTATGTGTGTGTAGAAATTATATCTACTTTGCAGGTTGATCACATATTTCATGATGGATAGGTATGAGGCCCACAGATGCATGATCAATTAGACCCACTCATGTGGATTCTTTTTATTGGGTTTGAGCAGCTCGATAGAGTATTAGAGACTGGGTATGTCATTTTTCTTGGAGTTTGTAGTAGAGAACTATACTTTTATTTCAGTTTTCTTTATGTACTCAAATATTTATGGTTTTTCTAGTGGGTGAATAATTTTGTATGTATAACATAGATGTTTGGGATTTTATAAAATTTCATTTATTATTATAGCATGATTCTTGTCAGTTTATTTACTACTTCCTTACTCTTTTTATTTACTTATTTGGATGATATCGAGTAATTTCCATTTTTTTCTACTCTGATATGAGGGAATAGTCTCCCATTATCACACTCAAGGCCCTCACCACTACTCAGTAGCCTCTAGTGTATGGGGAGGTATGCTTGAGGCCTTGTAGAGAACTAGATCAAAGCATAGTTTTAGTGGAATCTGGGTCTAGACATTACATCACAATTTTAATTATTAGTAACTAACAATGTTAGTTATGGGTATCTATAATATAACTAAAAATTAAATTTTCTAATGATGTTTCAATAAAGTCTATTCAATTTTAATAATAATAATCCCAATATTGTGTTTCTTCTTAACCATTTGAGATAAATACCACTCATGGTTTGGTTTTGTGACCTATTTTATTTTCCTTGAGTTCATAATTCAGGATTATAGTGACCGATTATTATAATTGGTTTAAGATGTAAAATTTGATTCCTTGTTTCTAAAATATCTAGACAAGACACACCTATCTATCATCTATTATGGCTCTTGAACATGGTTGTCCTGATATAAATTTAAGTTCAAATGATAAAGCCATAAAAGAATGCTCTTACTCCTCATAATGCTTCTTTATATCCACATTAAAACCCCTCTAGAACCTTTCTAGAGTAGTTCCCTCCATTGTACAAGCATATTCCCTCCATCTTATCCCTCGCCTATATCACCGACTTTTACAAACAACCACCCATATCCTCACCCACTTTTTGCACCAATAATTTATGTTCCCTCTATATTAAACCCTATAGAATAAATATTGGTGGGGGTGGACACCCCAAAACATCTACTCTGAGTGGTTTTTCATGTTCCCAAATAGGTCCTTCCAATACATGAACTACTTCCCACACATTCTGCATGGGATCCTATGATCTGAGGTATCGAACCTTATTCTCAAACTACTCCCAACCCCAAGGTCACTAGGTATCCTCCTTTTTTACCTAACCACCATGTCATGTGGCACTAGTGGTGCTGTAGGGGGTTGTATTCTACACCCACCATTGGATCAGTGATTCTAAATTATCTAAAAACATGGGGTCTACACATAGTGGTGGTTAATTGATAGATGATTAAAAGGATGATTCATTACTATAATATTATATTGCATTGATGTTAATATCTCTTAGCAGTATTTGATGGCTATTATTTTACCCCCCCCCCCCAACATCTTTTTTTTTAATAGTGAGGATGTTGTGGTTAATATAACCATGATCAGTGAATATAAAGTAAATGTGGAAATATAAAATCCATTATGTCAAATCCATCCACAGGACCCATACTAAGTTTTATATTTTTATAAAAATAAATTTCAAAATGCAAGCATCATACAACTTGATTTTTTATTTTATAAACAAAACATCAAATTGGTACAAATAGAAAAAAAAATCTAGGAATATTAGAGTGGTTAGAATAAAGATCTCATATTCACAATTCTAAAGTGGAGGATTTAGTTATCACAATCCAACTCATTGATAGTCATTTAATAGGCTCTACTTGTTTCCCTTGGTTATAGTGGTTACTCATGCCTATAATAATTTCTAAGTATTCCACTCTTAAGGAATTTTACCGTTAGAAGTTATTTTGGATTCATGTTTCCCACTCCCATCGGACTAACTATCCTATTTTTTTATACAATAGTTTGATGATCGATGACCCCATCTTTCTCAATTAATTCATATTACAGTCCCCACAAGGAATTTATCTTGTATATTCTTCCAAAAAATTTGAAATATAGTTAATTGAACATTTTTCCTTCATAATATTCATAAATTGGTCTTTCATGTGATTCAATCCTTCTCTTATTTGGTGTGTTCAAGACTTCAAATTTGATCACATTGTTAATCATATTACATGATAGCTAGTTTGGAATAATCACAAGGTTTATCATTCCAAATCCAATTATAATGGGTGGTTCATTGAGATAATATTCACATTTTCCCTTACACTCGTGGTTCCTTAGAGTTACAACCATTACTAAAACCAAAATGGTTATATGAGTGACAAAATATTAACAGTATGGGGATATTATCATAATTATAAAAGTAATTAAACCTTAAACTATTATTCATTTTCATTTTTATATTGTTATATAGTTCATTTAGTTAAACCTATATTAGTATTAGTTTAACTTAGGTTACTTTTAATTCGGTTATCTTACACTTCTTAAACTAATCCCAAAAAGTGACTAGGAAATAAATCCCTCATAGGGGTTCATAAAGATCATAGGATCAACCAAAGAATATACCCTAAGAGTTTCAAACCAAGTGTGCAGTTGAGCCTCTTTCTCATGCATCAGTTTATGATTGAGTTAATACCCAACATTATCATTTCAAGGTTATTAACCCTAGGTACATATATGATAGATCCTGTATCCACTTATAGTATCCATACAATTAGGTATTTAATGGGAAAATAATATAATCAATAATTCACCAATATTTTAAGATATCAGCCTATACATAGACTCATCTCTAGGGTGTTCATTAAGGTTCTTCAAACTAATCCCGAAAATAACTAAACTAATAACCAAATATAACTATAATATTCTCAAATAATATCTAAAGTTATCCAAGATGAACATGAAATAAATAATGCATTAATATCATGGTTTAAATAATACATCTCAAAAAATTTCACTCAACTCAATAACCTAATATATTATTATCTTGGATATTAGCTACATAAACATGATATTTTACAACACTTGAAAACATTTTTGAAAAATCATTCTCCTCTAGATCCTTTCTAGAAATATCATATGATATAATTATCCTCATATCATAGGGAATGGAAATATTAAAAAATGGTGACCTCATATGCATATTAAGTGAAAAGAATATCATAATTTCTTAAATAATAAACATGAAGGATAACAGGAAGAAAACACAAATATATTAAAAAATATTAGAAGGCCATAAATGATTGTCATTTAAAATAAAAAAGAAAAATAAGATAATATCTACATAATGAAGGAATAGTAAAAAATTATGACATGGCTCAGAATACGTATCAATAATCATAAAATAAGTGAGCATGATATAAAAGTGTGGAATACTTTAAAAAATTTGTAATCAAGAAAACATGAAATTATAAAGAAAAGAAATGCATCTTGAAAAATTGGAATAACTTGATAAACAACATGTAAATGTGGAAAAACCATAATAATGAGAAAAACTTTGTGAGAAAACCCATTATTCCTATGCTTATGTGAACAAACTCATTATTTCTATACTAGAAAATGTGAGAAAACCCATCATGCTCATGATTTTGTGAACAAATTCAATATGTCCACACTTGGATATCTCATAAAATATAAACATAAACCAATGAATTGGAGGGTTATATAGGACCCCACTCCTCATCGTTCATACATATGTGTTCCACTTAAAATCAATCATAAATATATCTTAATGAAACCAAGGGAAAATAACAGATTTCATCAAATTTCCACAAAAAATCACATAACATAAACTTAAGAGATCCTTGGATATAAAAAATATCATTTTTCTAAAATGAATGAAATCACAATAAAATATATAGTATGATAGAAACATCTCTTTGTGTGATATAAACATTGGAGGAAAAATATAAGTGAAAATAAAAAAAATCACAAAACCTTCCAAACATTATTGTAAAAGTTGAAATGAAAATAACTTTCAAAAAAATTTTAGGTGGGAATGTGAAGACTTATGAAAACTATATTATAAATGGTTCCAAATAAAATATACAAGATAATAAATAATGGATATCAAAAAAAATATAGATTATAAGATAAAGAATTTTATTTTTAAAGGATGTAAAACCCTTTTCCTTAATATTTTCAAATGCATTTATTTGAAAACCCACATCATAAAGAAAGTATTAAACATTAAATTTTTAAATGGATAAATAGAATTTTTATAATTATATAAAATAATTCATATTAAATTTCCCAAAAATAGATGATAACATTGGGGTGAAGAAAAGAATAGAAATGGATGAAAATATTCATTAGTAAGAATGGGAGTTATTTATACCAATAGTATACTTTTATTTTGGAAACAAATTATCAAATAATTGGTCATTAATAATGAGAAGTAATTTTATCATATAAAAATATTAAATAAAAAAAATTTGGTAATTGTGGGGTCAAATGAAACATTAAAATTATATTAATGTAAGAAATGAAATAACCCAAGGAATTGGAAATTGGGTTTATGAAGCTATTACAGAATTGGTAACTAAAGAATCAAAGGATCTTGAGAGAAATATAGATATCATGAAATGGACATTAGAATTTCATTAAATGGAATATTTTTTAATAATTGGAATAAATTAGGTAGTGAATACACCATAAAAAGAATTTATGGTGGAAAATAACAAACATATCCCATATAGTTTAAAATTAGATAAAGAAACCCTTAATATTACTCTTTATTTCCTTAGAAATGCTTTAAAACCATTTATAACAAGCATAAATATCTTAATAACTAATTGAATAACAATAATCATACCTAAAAATATTTATAAATTTTATTTATAATCACTATCTACATGTATATTATTTATTTTTCAACTATTTTTCCATATCAGGTGTTTATAGATTTGATCGTTTATACTAGTTTCATAGGAGTGTTTTCAGTATTCATTTCCCTCCAAAATTTCATTATTTAAAGTTAATTAAATTTAATATTATAGATGGATTATAATGATTTTTGAATTTTCAATTTCATCTTATGATTGTTTCATTCTTTGTCCTTGAATATGAAATCGACAATAAGTAAATTTCAATGATTTTCTTAACCAGTGAAATGTTTTTTCTTAATTATTAAGTTAAACATTGATGTATCTATTATAGAACCAAAAAAATCATTATTTAAATATATATATAGCATATTATACCATTAATTATGTTTTCATAGTTCTTCATGATATAATTTTGTGGTGTTGTTCAAGGAGGTGGTCGAATCGACCAAAACATGGACATATGATGATTAATGGATGATTATGAGGTGATTTAGTTGCAATATCATTATACCAGAAGCATAATTATAATATTTAGTTTTTATTATTGTAATATATCATAATTTTAATTAAGTGGAAGAATAATTAATGGATATGAAAACATTACATAATATGAATATATTTTTTTTCTTCTTAGTTTGCTTATTTGAGAAAGTTTTTGTTATAATGATTGTTTATCATTCATATTATTAATTTGTTATTCAATTTTTATTACCAAAAACTAATTCATGTCATAAACATAATATTTAAAATTTAAAATAATTCTCATTACCACCATATAAGGTGGTGATGAAATGAAAAATGGAAATTGATCATTACATAGAGGCGATAGTCCGTATATACACATGATTAATGATTTCATTCTCCATTGAATGGGGAAAAGAACTAATATGGTTTTTCATTTAAAATTTTAAAATATTTCATAAATCATAATTATATATTAAATTCCCTATTAGTACCATCCTTTTAATTTTTATATGGAAAATGAAACATATTGTATCATGTAGGAAGCAGTCCACAAAATACAGGATTCATGCTTTTGTTTTTCTTAATGGAAAAGGATAGGGAGATTAGTTATTGTGACATTATTATAATAACATACCATTAAAAATTTATAAATATTTTATCATCATAATATGATTAAAATAAATTTTATGAAGAATAAAATCACGTAAACAAATAGGAACGAGGGAGGAGTGGTTAGAAAGATATACCTAACAACTTGGATCTCTTCGTTTACAAAGGGGATTAAACATTTTAGGGATGGTATTTAGAGAATAAAAAACCTATTTATGGTGTATATGGGTGTTAATAAGAGGTTTTTAAAGATTTTGGACCATACTAAATGGATTTTTTTGTGAGGGGAAGTGAGGAGAGAAGATCCCCTTTTGTAAGTGAAAACATGATGGCATTTTTGTAAATACCCAAAACTTTTCAATAATGGGAAGTCACTATCTAGCGAAAGGATAAAAAACTATTAAATGATATATATGAGAAGATATAAGGTTGATAAATACCTTAAAAAATCAATTAAAAACATGTTTTTAATATGTTATCCTCTTAGGTTACTCATTTTTACCATCTTGGTTTTCACCACGGTAACTAGTTTTTACCTAGGTGGGTTATCTTTTATGCCCAAAAAGTAATGGTAATTATTATATAATTTCACCTATTGATTAAAATTTTTAATTTTTTTCAATTTTTAAAAGTGATAAAAATTAATTTTAGAATACTAAATATATAATCTATTAAAAACAATATTTTTTTGAAAAAATATAAGTTAAGTTAGAAAATGATAAATATGAGTTTATAAATTAAAACCAACATTTTTTAAATTATAAATTCACAAATATAATATATATGTGGTTTTAAAAAGGTTTAAAAAATGTCAAATTCATTCTTATATACTAATAATGTCATAAAAGTCATATTATTTGTAAAAACAATATTTTTTACTATTCACCAAAAAATCAATATTTTTAGAAAAATCCTAAAAATTCATCATAAAATAATATTTCCCTGACAAATAATGTAACACCCCGAGCTTCCACGATACGCCTCTCTTTCAATAATGCAATAGCTTGCATTGTACGCAACTTCGAGTTCTAAAACACCACGACTAATCAAAGTAGCCGTTATGAATAGTAATAACCACTTTTTAAAATTATAGAAATTTTATATTTCAAAATGGACTTCATTTTTGTATTAGTAATATCGAAATTAGCCTATGTTGAATTTTTGGTATTTTTCTGAGAACTTCTAATTTTTTATGAATTGTGAAAAATACTTAAAAACAACTTTTTTAATCAAAATAATTTATAGTGGTAAATTATACTATTTAGTGGTTTTAAAGTATAATTAGAATATATTTTTACTATTTTATCCAATGGTGGTCATTAGAATTAATTTAACATTAAAATTGGACATAAACAATTGTCAATATTTTGATATAAATTGTTTCTTAAAAACACGCTATTTGTTGTGACAGCGGGAATTAATTATAAAATTAATTAATGCAACTTATATGTTTGGAATTTTGTAAAATAGACATCATTTTTGAATTCGGAATATCAATTATAGCTTAGGGTGAAATTTTGGCATTGTTTTGAAAAACTTCAATTTTTGATGAATAGTGAAACCACTAAGTGGTAGTTAAATAACTGATTTTTCGTTTAAATGAAATATTACCACTTCTGTGATTTGATTTTCAAAAATACGACATACATGGTTGTAATTAAGAAGTAAAATGTGGTTCAATGTGATTAAAATAATTTTTTGGTGAATAGTAACTTTTAAGTTCTTAATCGCGATTAGAGGTAATTAGTGTAGTTTAAGGTACAAATAATGTTATAATAATATGAGGTGAGCATGACACTTGTCCTACAACTATTTTATGAGTCATGGCCGACCAATACAACCCATGGGTCAACTTGGGGACCCCATGGAGCCACTTTAGTTGGAAAATGACATTAATATATATTTATTTAATGTTAAAATTAAATTGACACAAACATGAGTTGTTTTACTAAAATAGTTTTTAAGTGGGGTTAAACAAGTCCAAATTTTGATTATAAATATTCATTAGAAAGATAAAAAGATTTCCTACATCATAATAGTTTTTTTATAATTTTTATACATTAAATAAATTAAATTATTTATGACATCATGATGATGCAGCGATGACCTCATTATTTATCGATTTAAATAAAATGGGAAGATAATGAAAAATCCAAGGCTTACACTTGTCCAAAGCCAATTGTATGAGGAGATTTCGAACCCTTATCACCTTATCCTCTAATTATATAAGTGTGGGACCTTTAGAATCCGAGAAGCATTGTGTAATAATGTAACATTTCAATCTTTCCAAAAGTGCCCCTCCTCTCCACTTATAAAAGGCCCCCACCTCTCCCACCTTATTCACACCTTCAAGCCATTTGGATCGGCAAACCTCTTCCCAAATACTCTCCCAACTTCCCCCTCTTACTCCTAGAAGCCTCACTTTGGGAATAACTCTTCTCAAGGAAGCCTTTGGCTCAAATCAAAAAGAGTTACCCGATTTTGAGGTAATGTCTTCTCTAATGTTGTTTTGTTTTATTTTTCTTCTAAAACCCCCTAAACCCTTTTTATTCATTTCTTTTGTAACAAAACAAGTATCCTCAATATACTAGGATGTTGTTATAATAATTATTCGAGCTACACTTACACACACCTACATCTAATGGTTAAAGAACATACGGTTTCTGTGGATGGCGAATTTCTGTCTCACGAAACGATGATTGTTCAACACTCATATAACACCTTCAAAGGTGGCCATTAAGATGTCACTATTTTTATATATGATATATAATATGTTTATGTTTTACTTATGCTTCTTTATTTCTCATTTATGGAATAATTTATGATTTCCATTATGGGTAAAACGCGATAATTTCATTTTAGGAAGTGCGGACTACCGCCCCCTCAAAGTGATGTGAATCGTTAATGCCATATGTGGGATGTATAAAGGATGGAGTAAATGATATTATATATGATATTATACTGGAACTATATTATACCTTTATATAATTATGATTTCATTCCATTAAATATGAAATAGAAATGAAAGTAGCGTTCATGCGTACGTACGGCTTACCGTCTCCATGAACGGTGCATTTCATTTCTTACCTCTAAATGTTACGTAATATTATAAATGAATGTATATACTGGATATATATGACATATATGACATCTAAATCATGAATATAATTCTGGAGATAATGGATATTCTACCACATGAACAACTTGTAATTATAAGAAGGTTATTGTTGACACAAGTACCAAAGATCAACAAAACGACCGTTATTAACTTAAATAATTACATAATGTTCATAAAATTGTAATAAGTGATATAAAAAGGATAATGAAATTGAAAATGGTTCTTAATAAGGTAGATATTAACTCTAGTTTATTATTCAGGAGGTTAAAGAACGGTTGAGTCAAGTCAGACACGAGGTAAGGGAATTTCTTAACCCAACTTCCATTCTTTGGGTTAATCTCCTACTTTCAAATTATGTCATAATATTATTATGTCTTATTTTTCATTCTTTATGTGTACCTATAGTGAATACACATAATAGATCTATTTTATTTTAAAAATGATCTTTTTAAGGACTTCGTCTCAATCTCCTTTCATTGAGGCATATTTGGCTTTATACACAACTTTCTTTTATACGGTGTATAAACCCCTTTGACTTTTATGTTTATTCAAAAGGAATCTTTTTTATACGAAGCGTTTTACTAAACAACAAAAAGGGAATGTTTTTCTTTCCATACTTATGCGGTGACAACGACTTCTCCGCCGCCGTGACCATTATTTGAGTTTCGGCTTCCTCTACAAGCCATCACTTTTTCTTAATGAAAAATAAATACAATGTTTTAACTTTCTTTTATTTTGGTATTGAAAATGGTTTTGAAAGAATTTTTATTATATCAATGTGTTGTATTGTTATCTTGTGATTGAAATTTGGAAATGTTATGTTTCCTTTATGCATGTTTTATGTGATACGATTATGTTATGGTTTATGAAATGTTTAAAACTATTCATATGAGGAATGCATTGGACTTAATAAGTGACGGGTGGAGCCCGCTATAGCTCCTCGATGCATCGACAGGTCTCATGAGACAAACTAGTGTCTTGGCACGAGGCCTTGACAAAATCTTATTTGTGGTCTTGGCACGAGGCCTTGGCTACGTGGTTATGATAGTCTGGCATTATGCATTCCATCATTATGAAAGTGGTTATTGATATTGTATGTGATTATTCGACCAGTAGAATATCCATGTGAAGAAGTAAATGGAATTATCTCATTTTACTTTTGCCATATTATGTTGAAGTTCAAGTTTAAAAGGCTTTTGTTTTAGTTATACATTGCCTTAATTGTTAATGTTTATTTATGAAAGCTTCCGCTATATTGTTAACCTTACTGAGCATCCGAGCTCACCCCTTTCAATGTTTTAATATTTTCCAGGATGTGAAGAAGTATTTTATGAATGACCTGCTGGGATAGTCCGAAGAGGATAGAAGTGTGGACTATGGAGACTATGTTATTATAGTTTTTCACTTTGTGATGTAATGTAACATTTATGAATGTATCTAGTGTTTCCAAGGCTACTAAACTAATCGGTCTTTCGAGACTTGATCTTTTGTGATCATGCCAATGTTACGAAGTAATGCACCGGCTCTGGGTAGCTGGGGTCGGGGCGTTACAAATAAAAAAAATAATTTAATTTTTTAAAATTATCATCTGAAAATTTATATCTTTTATTTTTCTTTAAAATCACAAAATATAGAGAAAAATAGTTTTTATAGAAAATGACTTGTAATATATTTACTATAATTTTTTCCAATAATTTAATAATTAATATAGTGTTAATATATCTTTTTATTATTCAATCAAAAAAAATTAACTCCTTAAAATAAAATTCCAATTTCTGAAAAATAATATTTTTAATCATAAAGTGAATTTAACAAAAATGGATTTTCAAAAAGTATAAAAATTCATGCTATATATATACATGTAAATATTTTATTAAAGTATATATAATCATAATTTCTACTTACATAACCCATTTGTGATCTTTCCATAAGACCTAAGCACCAAATAATTTCATGTGGTAGTTTTGGGTTGTAGTTCAACTATCATGGGCCTTCTGGTAATATCCATGAGCTTGAACTTATCCCATATACGGTTTTTCTCAAGCTGTAATTTCTAAATTTTGATTTGGGATTTGTAAAGATAAAACCCCATAGAAGCTAACTCTGGTTCGATTTTGGATACATGGGATTTATAAGGAAGAATTCCACTTTCAGATGTCATTTATTCTTACTTTTTATATTTATTTTGCAGTGTGGCTAATTCAATTTATACTAGAAAATTTAATTATCATATTTAATATTCAAAATATATCAAGTTTTTTCATTTTAGTTAGGTATAGTGTGTGAAAAATACTATTTAATATAGAATTTATTTAAGGAGAATATACAGTGAAATACTTTGTCATTATATTCTCCCCCCCCCCACATAAATAAATTGCATCCTCACAATTTTAATTACTACTTACTAACATATTTGACTAAGGGTATCTATAATATAACTCAAAATATAATTTTCTTATAATGCATCAATCACACCTATTCACCTATAATAATAATAATCCCAATATCTTATTTCTTATTGACAATTTGAGTTAAATACCTTTCATGGTTTCTTGTTATAACCTATTTTATTTTTCCATGGGTTTATAATTTAGATCTGAAGTGACCGATTATCATAAATCTTTTTAAGTTATGAAATGTGATTCTCTATTTTTATAATAGCTACACCACACTCATGTATCTCTCATCCTCTATTATTCTTCAACTTGGTGGTGCCAACAAAAAATTAAGTTCGAACGATGAAGTCTTTAAATAATTCTCATCATCCTCATATGGATCATTGAGATCCATGTTTATACCTATTTCATCCATTTTTAGAGTAGCTACCTCCACTCCAATGGCCTGATCCCTCTCCATCTTATCCCCTGCCTACTTTTCCAACTTCAACAGATAACCACTCATCTCATCACCCACATTTTCACTATTTCTTACACTAACCAATTTATAAAACCCTCTTAGTTAAATGTGGGATGGATATAGATAACCCACCATTCTACTTAAAGTGGATATTAATGTACCCATATAGGGACTTCAAATACTTGAATGATTTCCCACACACACTGTATGGAATCATGTGCTCTAGGGAATCAAACCTGAATATTTAACTGCTCCCATACCAAAGGTCACTAGAAATACTCCTTTTATACTTAACCACTATTTTATGTGGAACTAGTGTCAATGAAGGGGGTTGTATTCTATAGCCATCATTGTAATTGTACTTCCTAATTCTCTAGAAACATTAGGTCCTACACATGGTAGTGATGCATTGATGGATAATGATGAAGATGATTCATTGTTGTTTTGTATTGTTACAATAACATTAATATATCTCTATAGCAGCTATTAGTTATTGTTTTTAACCCCTCCATACAATTTTTTAAAAATTAGGATGTTTTGGGAAATCTATCCATGACCAGTGAATACAGAGACTATGTTAAAATAGTTAATTCATTACATAAAATCTATCAAAAGTACCCATACTAAAATTTATATTCTCAAAAACATAAATTAAAAAATCCAACCATCATAAAACTTGATATTTTATTTGATAAACAAAATATTATGGTGGTACACTTATAAAAAAATCAAAGGTAAATTAGAGTGGTTGTAATAAAGATCCCATTTTTTCAATTTTAAAGTGGAGGATTTAGTTATCACAATCCACCCTATCAGTTTTCATTGAAAAGGTTCCAATTTTTTTCCTTATTGTGGTCATTTTTTACACCTATAATTATTATCATCCTTGAATTTATGAAGCTGACTTGGTTAATGTCAATGTTTCACACACTTGAGTCATTATTCCATTAGTTTTGATTTTTGATAAACCTTTCTCCCTCCCATTGTGCTAACTATCCTCTTGATTTTCCTATAAAAATTTGATGCTCTATGACCCCATACTTAAATAAGTAATGAATCTTATGGTCCCACTAAGGTAATTCTCTTGGTAATTCATCCAACATTTTTGACATATAAGATGTCGAACATTTTTTTCTTCATTGTTTTCATCACATGATATTTCATGAGAATTCATCCTTCTCTTATTTGGTGTTCTTGATACTTCAACTAAGTTAACATTAGTAAGCATATTTTTTTATATCTGGTAATCACAAGGTTTCTCAATCCATCTCACATTTTTATGGGTTTTTCATTGAGTTTATATTTTCATTTTCCCTCACACACATGGTTCTTTATAGTTTCATCCATTACTAAAACTAAAAGTTTTGACATGATTGATGGAGCATTAACAATATGGGGATATTATCATGATAATTAAAGGAATTAAACCTTAAAACATATTATTATTTTAAATTTTTACATTATCCCATAGTTCCTTTCGTTCAACCTATATCAATCTTAGTTTGAACTAGGTTACTTTAAGTTGATATATCTTAAGCTTCTCAACTCAATCCCTAAAAGTAAATAGAAAATAAGTCCTTCATAGGGGTTCATAAATAGCATATGATCAACCAAATTATACCCTTCATGAGTATCAAACAAAGTGTGTAGTTAGGCCTCTTTTTTATACACCAAGTAATAATTGAGTTAGTACCCAACAAACCCTTTTTAGGATTATTACTCCTAGGTACATTTATTTCATAGCTTTATCCACTTGTAGTATCCATATAATGATTAATCTATAAGTAAAACCATCTTCTCAAGAATTTACCAATCTATTAGGATATCATCCTATACTTAGACTCATTTATAGGTTGTTCACTGAGGTTATTTAAAACAATCCTTAAACTAACTAAACCCTACTCTAATACCTACTAAAGTGACCCAAACTAAATGTGACATAAATATTACATTAATATCATGATTTAAATAATACATATCACAAATAGTCACAAAATCCAAGGAACTAAATTTTTAGTGTCTTATAGATTAGCGACATAAGCATCTTATTTTACAACACTTGTAAACATTTACTTATAATCATGATCTTTTAGATACTTTCTAAACATCTGACGTGATATAATAATATTAATACCTTGGGAATGGAGATATAAAAAAGTGGTGAGCTCAGACACACAATAAGGGGAAATCATATCATAATGTGTCAAATCATAAACATAAATGAAAACATGAGGAAGATATAAATATCATAATAAAAGATAAAAAGACCATATATTATAGTAATAATACATAAAATAGAAACATAATATCATAAATATATCATTAAGGAAGCATAAAAATTATTGAATGTCTCAAAATAAATATCAATAATCATAGAACATGTGAATATGATATAAAATTTTGAAATACTTTAAAAAATGGTGTAATCATGAAATATTAATTTCATGGATATGAAATTCATCCTGAAAACTTTTAATAAATTTATAAACAAATTGGAAATTTTTAACAACCATAACAATAGGAAAACATTTTTTATAAATCTCGTTATTCCCACACCTATGGGAAAAAAATCATTATGTCCATGCATGGAAATGTGGGAAAACACATCATTCTCATGTTTGTGTGAAAAAACAAAATATTTTAATCCCTAACTATATCATTAGATATAAACATAATCCAATGCATTGGAGGTCGATATAGGACCCCACCTTTCGTCATCCATACATATGTGTTCCACTTAAAATCAATCTTAAACACATATTAATTAACTCATGAAAAAAGAATAAGTTTCTTAATATTTCAAAAAACATCACATAACATACACGAAATAGATAAAAGGGTATAAAAAAATATCATTTTCCAAAATGAGTAATGTCAAAAAAAATTCAAAAAAAATTTTGAAGAGGGAAATAAAAAACCTTTGAAAACTTATTATAAAGAGTTACAAATAAAATATCCTTGAAAAGACATAATTTTTTATCAAAAAAAATAGAGTGTAAGATAAAATATATTCTTTTTAAAGGATGGAAAACCTTTTTTTTCTATTTTTAAATACATTTGTTTGGAAAATAACATATTAAGAAGAGTATTAAAAATTATTTTTGAAAGCGAGTAAAGTGATTTATGATAATAATAGAAAATCATCCGTATTATATTTCTCAAAAAGAGAGGAGAAAATTGGTATAAATTATAATATGGACATAGATGAAAAGATTCATTGGTAAGAATGAGAGTTATTATTACCAATGGTACACTTTATACTGAAAAAAAAATTATCAAATAATTAGTTATTGATGATGAGAATTAATTTCCCAAGAGAAAAAAATGAAATTCCAAATAAGTTAAGGGAAGGTAAGGATCAAATAAAACTTATAAAGTATATTCATGTAAGAAATTTTATGATCCAATGAATAAGAAATTGATTTAATGAAACTATTATGAAATTGGTAATGAAAGTATCAAAGGAGATTGATAAAATGATCATGAAATTGACATTTAAATAACATGAAATGGACTATATTTTTATATGTGAAATAAATTTGGTAGTTAATACACCATATAAAATAATTTATCATGCACAATATCAAACATGTATCATTGAGTTGAAAATGGGAAAAAAACCTTAAACTTACTCTTGATTTCCACAAAATTTCTCTAAACACTCATATAACAAACATAAATATCTTAATATATAATTTAGGAACCATATATATACCTAATAATATTTATAATTATCATTTATAATCATTATCTATATGTATATTAGTTAATTTTTACTTTTTTCCCACATCAGGTGTTTATAGTTTTGAGTGTTTGTACTATATTCATAGGAGCGGTGTTGGTATTCAGTTTCCTAGAAAAGTTAATAATTACAAGTTAATTAAGTTACTTTAAGGGATGACTTAAAATGATTTATGAATTTTTTTTTCATTTTGATTGTTTTTTCATTCTTTATCCTTGGGGATGAAATCAACAATAAGTACACTTTTGTGATTTTATTAACAAACAGAAAGTGTTTTCTTAATAATTTAGTTAAATATTGATGTATCCATTCCAAAAACAAACAAAAAATAATTATTTAAATATTTATATCATATTTTATGACTAACTATGTTTTCATAATCATTCATGATTTAAATGTATGGTGTTTTTCAAGTAGGTGGTCAAATCGACCCAAAAATGAACATACCATAATTAATGGATGATTATGAGGTGATTTAGTTGAAATATAATTATAAAAAAATTATAATTATAATATTTTGTGTTTATTTGTGTGATATAAAAAATTATAATAATAATTAATGAATATGAAAATATTACATAATATGAATAAAGTTTTTTTCTTCTTAGTTTTCTTGTTTGAGATAGTTAATTTTATAATGATTTTTTATCAATCATATTATTAATAGGTTGCTAAATTTTTATTAAAATAACCTTATTCATATCATAAAAATAGTATTTATCCTTTAAAACCATTCTCATGACCATCTATGTAAGTTGGTCATGAAATGAAAAATCGAAATTGATCGTTCCATAGATTCGGTGGTCCACACATATGCGTGGTTGATGATTTAATTTTCCTTAGAATGGGTAAAATGAGTAATATAGTTTATCTTTTAATAATATAAAATACTAAAAAATATCATAATTATATATTAAATTCCATATTAGGATTAACCTTTTAAGTTGGTGATGGAAAATGAAACGCATTTCATCATGGAGGTGGTAGTCTGCACAACGCACGATTCACGTTTTCATTTTTCTTAATAAAAATGTAGATGGTGGTTAATGATTTTACCATCATTATAATAACATACTAGTATTATAATTATACTATTGTTATCTTTCTAATATGGTGAAAATAAATTTGATTAAAAAGAAAAGTACATAAAGAAATAGGAATTAGGGAGGAACCATTAGAAATATATACCTTAATACTTGGATTATATCCTTTTTAAAGGGGATTAAAACATTGATTAATGGTATTTTTAGAATACCATAACCTCATTAATATGTATATTAGTGTTGAGGATATGGTTTGGTATATTTTGGTCCAAAAATTATTAGTTTTGGTGTGATGGGAAGTGAGGAAATGAGAGATCCTTTTATAAGTTAAAATAGATAGAATTTTTGTAAATACTCAAAACCTTTCAATAATGGGAAGTCAATATCAATGACAAAGTTACAGAAAATTTATAAATAATGTATAGTAAAAGATATAAGGTCAATCTATATATCTCAAACACTCAATTAAAACATGATTTCAATATGCCAGTCCCTTTACCTCTTTGGTTACTCGTTTTTACCATTTTAGTTTTCACCACGGTAACTAGTTTTTACCTAGATAATTTATACTTTATGCCCAAAAATAAAATAGACATTATTATATAATATTCACATAATGATTAAAAATTTTAAATCAATTTTTTTTCAATTTTTAAAAGTGGTAGAAATTAATTTTAAAATACTAAATGTATAATGTATTAAAAACAATTTTGTTAATATAACTTATGTTCTAAAATTTAAAATGTGAGTTTATAAATTAAAAAAACAATTTTAAAATTATAAATTCAATTATAAAATTCATATTTAGTCTTATAAAAAGGTTACATAAATTTCCAATTTCTACTTATATACTAATAATATCAAAAAATTCATGTTATTTTTTAAAACGATATTTTCCACTATTCATCTAAAAATCAATATTTTTAGAAAAATAACAAAAATAATAATCTTAAGATAATATTTCATTGATAAATCCAAAAAATGAATTTAATTTTTTCAAGTTATCATCATAAACTTTATAAGTTTTAATTTTATTTAAAAACATAAAATATAGGGAAAAACTATGTTTATAAGAAAACCAACTTTGTATATATTAACTATTATTTTCGTATATATTACTAATTAATTTTGTGTTAATATATCTTGTTATTATTTAATAAAAATAATCTTAGTTCTATGAAATATTATTATAATTTCTGAAAAATACTCTTTTTAAGCATATAGTCAATTTAGGAAAAATGACTTTTCGAAAAGTATAAAAATTCATGATATATCTAAACATAAAAATATTGTATTAAATTTTGAGATAATATAATTAATACTTACATAACCCATTATGATCTCCACGTAAGTATTAAGTATTATATAAGCTTTAGTTTTAGTTTCGGGCGGTGGTTTAGCAAGGATGGATCTTGTGGAAATCTCCATAAGCTTGAACTTCACCAGTATACAGTTTTTTCTCAAACTATAATTGCTCAATTTCATCTTGTTATTAGTCAAGGTAGGACCCTATTGAAGTGGTCTCCCTTCTGAGTTTGGAAAAATTAGCTTCATAAGGAATAATTCAACTTTCAAATTTCATTTCTTCTTACTTTATTGATTTTGTGATATAGTTACTTCAATCTATACCAGATAATTTAATAGTAAAATTTAATATTCAAAATATATCATGTTTTTTTCATTTTAGTTTGTTAAAATTTATAAAACATGTTATTTAAAATTTTATTTAATTAATTAAACTATACATTGAAATATCTAGTTGTTACAGAGTCATTGTATTATTGTAAGTAACATTACTAACTACTTGAACAGGATTAAGGATCTGTTCTTGGTATTTAGAGTAAAGGATGTTATGTCTGTAAAGGGTTATATAAATTCTAGTTTCAAATTCAATAAATATGATCTGATATCTCAATATAGATTCATGTTTTTCCAAAATGGTTTAGTTATCAATTTGAAGATTTCTATGCTAGCCACTATAGAAAACTAGATAATAGATGAAGAATAGATTGTTGCATCAGATGATGCGAAGTAAGGTGCTTGGATCAATAATTTATTTTCTGAACCAAGAGTAGTTCCTAGCATCAAGGGATAAATTGATCTATATTGTGAAAAGAATGGGGTTGTTGCTCAGTCTAAGGAACCCTGATCTCACCAAAGGGACAAACACATCCTTATAGAATAACATCTCCTATGGGATATCATTGAATGAGATTATATAAAGATCAGTTTGGTTTCTACATAGGATAATGTATCAAAACCACTAACAAAACCATTACAGTAGCAATAATATGAGGGTTATGAGTCTAAGACGCATGAGATATTAGTTTTAATGGTTTTAAATTGTATCATGTTATTATAATAAATTCAATATCTAATTATCATTCATCTAAGTGTGCTTAAATTTATTTTACATTAATGGTTGAATGATAATATCCACTCAAAGTACGACTTTGATTTATCCATTAAAAATGGTCATTACGGAGTATTATGGGTTGTAATGATTTAATAAGGTTAGAATTAATAGAATATTATATTCATTATAATGATATGTTTATGAGACACATAGAATATATTCATTGGGTAATAAATAAAGACTTACTGCTTGGATTGACCCACCAAATTTTATCTCATGTAATGTCATATTGTCAATGGTATGCATTGGGGTGTATGTTTATTATCAATCCCCCTTACCTAAGTTTGGTGAGATACCTAGAATTATAACCTTCAAACATTGATACTATTGACGCTCCTTTCCATCACAGATTCTAAAGGAATGTAAAGGGAAATACCATGAACCCAAAATGATTCATCCTTTGAAGAAACATCAAAAATTGACAAAGGCATGAACCAAGATTCAAATGCACTTGGGTCGCGCAAGTTCCACTAAGGTCGCGTAAGTATAATTGCATGCTGCCTATTGGTCATGCAGGTGACCTGCGCGCCATCTTTAAAATTCGCCCAGGGTCTTCTCCAGCCTATAAATACCCCCTGTGGGCCCCCAATTTCGAGGATGAAAAAAATTCCAGAACTTCATATTTGAGCTCCTGACACCCTAGTCTCTTCTCAAAGTGTCCGAACACTTCTAAAGCAATTTCATACCTAGAACGGAAGATCTAAAGAGGAGGAGGAAGGCCTAAGTGTTGAAACTAATCAACACTTGCACGCCTGGGTGGCCAGCACTTAAGGGAAATGGCCACACTTGTGCGTCGCCTTACCCCTTTCACATAACTTGTGTGCCTCTCTTCTGGAAGTCTCTAGGGGTATTATTAAGGTCTTGATCCAAGCCTCACCCAAGTTATACCCTAAGTATTGGCTATCGCGCAAGTACCCATGTGTCGCGCAGGTACACTTGCACGACCTGGACTTGCGTGCCCACGCAGTACTTGTGCGCCCCTCTCTTTTTGGGTTCCCTTCCTTCCCATTTCACCCCTCTTACACCTATCCACCTCTCCTCTTTAGAATTAAGCCTTCAGAACTCTCTCCAAATCCATTCATGGAATGATTTATTTATTGTCTTCCTTATCAGAAAGGAATTCTGTGGAACATCTCTTAAAAACTAGTGATTTACATATCCTCATGTCACAAAGGTCAGATATTTCATTCATTCAACCTCATCCTTTAAGATGAGATAATCCTTAACATGGGCCTCCTTTTCAGGAGTAATCCCCAGTCCAAATTATCATTAATTTTGGAATCCTCTTTTGTAGTAAGCCACAAGTATCGTTAATTTGGGCCTCCTTTTCAGGAGTAAGCCCCAAGTCCCCTAATCTGGGCATCCTCATTAGGAGTAAGCCCCATTCATAATTCCCTTAACCTGGGATTCCTTTTCAGGAGTAAGCCCCAGTCTCCAAGTTCCCAAATATGGGTATCCTCCTCAAGAGTAAGCCCCAACCATGGTTCTCTTAACCTGGGATTCCTCTTTAGGAATAATCCCCAGTATCAAAGTCTACAAATATGGGCATCCTCCCTAGGAGTAAGCCCCAAGTCCCTTAGCCTGGGCCTCCTTCTCAGGAGTAAGCCCCAATATTAATTTCTCTTAACGAGTCTTAATTTAATTTTGATCTGGGCTTCCTTCTTAGGAGTAAAACCCAATCATAAGTCCCCTCCTAACTTGGGAATCTTCCTTAGGAGTAAGCCCCAAGATTAGAGTATCCAAATCTCCATAAAGTACATACACCTTTATGTACCTTGTTCCTGGGTTTCTTCCTTGAAGTAAAACCCAATAATAATCTATTTTGGGCAGTCATACATACATAAGCCCCACATCATTTCATCTCTTGTGACACAATTTTCTGGTTTCACAAATACCTCTTGTTTCTCACACCGAGCATGACTCATGTGATCTTAGAGTGTAAAAGTAATCAAGACATATTTCATTGAGCCATCAATCATGCATAAATATCATACTCCCTCACTCGAACTACGTGGGTTCTGATTCCTTTTCTAAATAAAGGATACGTAGGTAGCCCATCTGTGGGTACGATCCCAACTCTGAAATAATCCATGTCCTTATGAATGAAAATAAACTTCAAGTGCCCCACTGAGTGGCTTTAAAACTAGTATGGTCATCATAATGATCAAGAGACTTTTATGTATTAAAGGATACCATTGACTAAGAATCTCTAACAAATATAGATGATTCTCTATCAATGAAGAACCTCAAATACATATAAAATATTCTCTAAATCGCATACATATCAATCATTGATTGTCAGATCTAAAGGAAATATCATTTTAAAATTGGTAATGTAATAAGGATTCACGAACATAACTTAAATCTATGAAGAGAGTCTCAGAGTAGACAATAATTCCCCAAAAAAAGGTGTGATTAGTCCGAACTCACATCCTCTCGACCAATGCAAATTCCTAAGCCTCATCATTCCACAACTAATGAGCACCTACCTTTGGAAAGTAGTTCCAAATGGATATGGAATCATTGGATGTTTTCGGTTCTATGAACAAACCCATTAGAAACCGATTGGAATGTTTGAACCTTCAATCAATGAGGTCATCCCCAATTCCATAGGAAACAAAAAATGGTGAACTAGATGTGAATCCTTAACCAAGTTAAAGTGATGTTTTACCTATTTGTTAGGCCCCTATTTAAACTCAATGAGAGGGCCAACAAAGCAATCAATAACATATGTTCTCATCCAAAAGATGTAGCAGCCGAAATTATCTTGATTATGTTTGTTATATCAAACAGGCACTCTTTTCTAAGATCTTCTTCATTACAATAATGGATTTTCTTAAGTTCACTGTTGTGAATACTTCTACTATGAAAACCTCTTCTATGAATGCATCTGCTTCTACTCCTACTGGATCGCCATCCACTCTGAGGACGACATCACCTACTCAGCGTCTTCAATGCTGGGTATCAAATGATCTAGTTAAGGAGTACCATCAAAACGGTACTATTACAACTTTGGAGGCCGCTAGACAAGACGTCCAATTGAATAACTCACCCTGGTCGTCCAGACAGTGATGACCAGCAATCAAGAAGCAGGCGGTGCTAACTACCGTCTCTAACCGTTTCGGGTTGTTATCCCCAGAACGTAATCACCATTCCGTCTAATATTCTGGGGAAGTGAATGAGAAGGTCCCTCAGGGCCTTAACTCAAAGAGACAGGAGTCCTTCTCGAGGGCTCCTATCAACAATCGCCGCCAGACTCATGCGACAGTGTGCCCTCAACATGATGAGGGTGTCGTCTCTGGGCATTTGGCTCAGGTTCCTCAAACCTGAGCAGGAAAGACGAACCACCAGAGGAAAAAACCGGTTAATAGTGAGCAGGTTTTCATCTCTGTCGTTTCCGGAGAAGTCCACCAACCTAACTTGGTGGCAAGCAATGAGAAGGCACACACACCCGTCTGTTTTAATTCCGTTGTCCAGCAGACTCGTCTTGCATCATCACACCAATACCGCCAGGAAATTCCAGCGGAGTACTATAGGCAGGAACATACACATGTTTATAAATCATCGGCTAGTCATCAGGATCGTCTGACTACATGTAATGGAGCCCGCCAACCCAATGTGTTGACAACTGGTAAACAGGCATATACACCTGCTTACACTCATCAATCCTGCCAGCAGCCTCGTCTTTCAGTATTGAAGGAAGCTCACCAACCACGTTCGGCATAGTGTAATCAGCAGGCACATACACCTACTAGTATTGATCAATCCTACCAACAGTCTCGTTTGGTAGCATTAGGAGATGTCAGTTGGAAATCTCTAGCAAAAAACAGGAGGCAGACTCAACTCTCTACCCCCACATTTAAGTACTGTTAGGATTCACTAACAGGAAAAGGAGGATAGGAGTAGGCACATACACCTACTCCAAGCACGGAATGGACATATATCCCCGTTCTGGTCACTGAAGTCACCAAGCACATTCTGTCAATGGTGAAAGAGCATAAGCAACTCCCTGCTCATATTCTGGATGTCTCCTAGGATATTATAACAGCTTCAATAGTATCTCATAAAAAGACACATAAATCTATCCCTTCCAATGGAGTGACACATCAAAAGTTCACTCCGGGACAGAAACACACATATGTTCCAGTCCAAGAGGGTTGTGGGGGCTTACTCCCCCATATCATACGGACAACCAAGTCAGGCACGTACACCTGATTTGAGTGGATATAATCAGCCTAACTTGATCATTTCTCATGAGAAGGCACATACACCTTCCCATAATGACCACTTTCGTCAAAAAGTGGTTCCTAAAGTGAGTAAGAAGGTGTCTAAGAAGAATACCCACCCAGCACAGTCAAGAAATCAAGGGCCAATCTGTAATAAGGCCTTACTTGATGCTGGAGTTCTTGATGCACTCAGACAATTATCTGTTGCCACTCAAGATTCTACTCTCTCAGTTCCAAATAGTGGGAACATTAATTACGAAGGTCTGAATCAGATACTTCCTCATGAAGGCTTGCTTCATGAAAATTTGGTTGATCATAAAGTTTCATATGCAGATAAGAGCCACAAGAACCCTCTGTGTGTCCAGAAGATCAAGGAGAAAAATATTTCATCTTTTGCTGTAACCCACCATGGTGGTCCTCCCCATGATGATGAATTTAGCTTCAAAAGTCCTCTCTGTAGAATTAATTCGCATTGTCTGGAAAATTCTTTAGAAGACAATGTAGTGACGAGAAATCCCTCTTATCTTGAGGCACCTTCAAATGTGAATCGAGTCATGTCTGATGATTTACCATTATCAGGTGAAACACTTTCTCAATATGAAGATAGCCTAGGGTGTAGTTCATTCTCCGAAACACCCCTAAGTCATGCATCTTCTAGTTTGATCAGTGATTTCTCTACCAATCTTTTTGAATCCGATGAAGCAACAAAGAAGCACTAGATCTAGTCTAATCAGGTAAAAGAATCTTCATTGAATGATAAAGAGGAAGTACTAAATATGATAAAACAACTGGAAAAAGTTTAAGTGCCAGTTATGTTTTAGCCTTTGGCTGATTCTCAGTATGACATTCCAGAGATGTTGACGGAAGATGGAATTCATGATATTTGTCTCAACATATGGAAAACTCTTTTTTAGTTGAAAAATAAAATATTATCTTATGATGAATATAAAAATCATGTTAAGATAATAGAAGGGTTGCAATGCCAAATTGATTTGGCATCTCTCTCAGTTTCTCGATATCCGAAGGCTGAAAAGCAGCAGAGAGCCCTTCAGCGTTCATGCCTTGGCGCACTAAGAGGATTGCGCTAGTTAATTTCCAATGCCCCATCTGGTATTCATATCAGGGGATGGGTTGTTCATGGAGCGCTACATTTCATTGTACTCTCCAGTCAGAAAATCCCGCCTAAAATGGTCTCATGCAATATTATTGACCATAGCTGGCCACAGTCAATGGGTTTTGTTTGTAATCAAAATCTTTCCCACGAAAAGGCCTCGACTAGTTCCTCTCAAAATCAAGCATAAAGAGAAGAAGTTGTTGAATTACTCTTGCATTAACCAAATGATAATATTGAATAGGCCTCTCGTTTGGAGCAAGCACATCATCAAGTGACAGAAGTGTCAGTAATCATCCAATGGTCTTTTGAGCCAGGTGATAAAAGTGGATGTAAGTTGATGCATCCAGCCAATTTCCGAACTAAATTCCATAAGATCTGGAGAGATTTCAAGAAGGTCTCAGATATAGCATGTCAAGAAGTACCCCATCTTTCCAGACTGGGGACTCTTTTATCCCAACCCTCAGAATCAAAAAATAGGATTCGAGGAGTTGGGAAAAGGCAGTAAGAACAGCCCCAGTCCACCGGACTGGGGACTTTTTCAAATCCTCAATCCCTCCCTCAGAGAAAGTCAGTCTTCTCTCGATTGGGGAAGAAGCCTCAAGAGGAATTAAGAGACAAATTATCAGGATATACCCTCCAAATTACGGTTCATCAATAAGTTACTGAGGGATCGAATCAACAAAAGGCAATGTCTCATCAAGGAAATGGAAGAAGGCATTATCGCTGAAATGAAAATAGAAGAGATGAAATGAATTATGCATCAATTAATTTCATTAATGTCATTGTTTCTAATCCACCAGATGAGGTTCGCTCAGAGGAATCAGATGAATAGGTTCCTGCTCAAGAAGTTGTATGCACATACACAAATGAAGAAGGTGTGCATACACGAAATCAAATGATTACTCAGAACCTCGGTAATCCTTCAAGCAACCCACTTCCCCCTCTATTAAAGGTGTCCAATAAGGAGAAAGGAAATAATCATGTTACATACCCTTCCTCTGGAGAATGCCAATCGCTCTCACTAGAGAAAATATTTGCACAAAAAGAGGAAGAAATAAAGGAATTGAGGAGGATGAATACAGAACTACTTCAGGGTAGTCTTCCTCCTAAGCGTGCTGGAGTCAGTCAGCCAAGGGAATTTTTTGTAGCTACTGATATGGATCAAGAATATCCTCCTCTACCAGTACACCCTCACAAGTCTAATCCTATGGTTCAAGTGCAATAACAATCGGCAGTACTACCATTAGTTGTAATATCGGCCACCACATCTGTATCAGCTCCAGTCATTGTACCTATTCTGGTCCAAGCCCAACCGAATGTTTCTCAAAAGTTAATAACTACTATTGAGTCATTAGCAGCTCGGTTGGAAGCTATGGAGGGAAAGCGTGCTCAAATTCAACCAGAAAAGAGAGCTTACCCAGAATGGGTTGATGCAATTCCTCAACCATCAAATTTTTCAAGTAATACATTCCCAATCTTTAATGGTTCAGGAGACCCATAGCAACACTTAACACATTTTATCTCTCGTTGTGATCCTATTATGGGAACCCCTCAGCAACAGAAAGCAGTTAAGCTCAGGTGTTTTTTACAGTCATTACAAGGACCTTCTTTTGTCTGGTACACAAGCTTGCAATCCCGATCAATTACTAGATGGGAGGATCTCCGCCAAAGATTTCTTCTTCAGTTCAGCTCAACGTTGCCAAAGACAATAGTTTTTTATCTTACAAACTATAAGCAAATGGAGAATGAAAGGGTATTAGATTTCATTGCTCGTTGTAAAGGATTAACATATTCCCTAACCTTAGCATTCCCTAAAAAGGAATTGTTGCCAATCTGTGTGGTGAATTTACGTGATGAGTTGTGCACACCACTGATCCCTGTGAAATACACAGGAGGGTTTTGAGACCTTACTTCAATCTCTCAATAGAGTGAAGATTCTCTTATAAAGACTAAGGATAAAGCTCATGTAATTCCATCAGCTCCAGGAAGGAGAATGGGTAAAGCAGAGACTGCTACAGTTATGCTTAAACAAGCACTTTTGCCTGCTTCTACTTCAAGGCCTTCATATTATTGAAGGGCTCCACTTCCTGAGTGTCAACAACAAAGGCCGTTTCGTAAATATGATCAAAGAGATCAAAGACGAAAACAATTTGAGGATTTGAAGAGAAAAGTTTACTCTTACCGAAATGAACAAGTTCTTGGTTATTTCATTTTGGCTCTAGAAAATAATTTGGTTCAATTTCCAAGGCCCAAGAGGCAAAACAAGGAAGAAGATGAAGACCGTCCCAATTATTTCCTATTTCATCAGATGTTGGGGCATCCCATTCAGGAGTGTTTTGTCTTCAAGGACCTCCTGTAAAAAATGGTCGATTTGGGACAAGTTAAACTGAAAGGTTCTTTAGCTCAGGTAGCATGTGTTACTACTACAGATCCAAAGGAGGTGGGTGAGTGGCAAGAAGTCAAGAACAAAAATGCACAGAAATATGATGATTAGATGGTTAGAAAAATGATCAACCGAACTCATGAAATTTTGTGAACACAATTGAAGAAACCAATTGTGTCTTCTTCCATGAATACTGTAACAAAACCCTCTTCATCAGAGGGAAAATCCTCAAAGAAATGGCATGATTCAAAGAAAGAAGAAGAATCAGAAGAATATGAGTATGTGTCAAATCCCAAGTTGTTTTTGACTCTTTCATATTTTATGCCATCTACTTTGAAACCACGGGCACCGTCCCACCAAACGGCATAGCCTAAATAGGCTAATCAGGTAGAGTCTTCATCGGATGAAGAGTTGATTTCTGGTTCTGTTAATATGATTCACTTAACAGATCCTTATGCCAGTCGCAGTTTTTATTTTGATAAGCCCGAGTTCCCTGTAGCAAATAGAGGAATCAGAGGTAGTTTCAAAGGCTCAGGATACGAGGGAAGATGTGGATATTTCAGAGGCCACTGTTCCAATTCTACCCCTGCTAGAACTGTGTATGCGGTAGAAACTCATGGAAAATCCCTTCAATGAGCTCAACAAGAACAAGAAAGTTCTTCCACACAAGGTAGACTCAGCCCTAGCACAATTATTCTGGAAGATTGGTTGAAGGCTCCATATTCTTCCTCTCAGTAAGTAAATAGACTTAATCAGTCTAATCTTCCAAATCCAGGAGTATTACCAACTCCTATCCCGGTACAAGATGCATCAACTTCCAAAGCATCAACTTCCAAAGAATCTACTTCTAAGGAACTTGCTAAACCACATGTTCCTATTGGGAAACGCAGTCCTTTGGATCAAAAGTATGATGTATTGAAATACTTGTCCCAAATATCGGCCAAATTATCAATTCTAGATGCTTTGAATTTATTGAAGGATCTTCGGGGTTCACTCATCAAGGATTTATCGAGTCCTCAGGAGTTTGAAACTGAAATTGTTGCAGCTGAAGTCTACCATGTAGATAATAATCCTGCAGAATTCAATGAAATGATATCTTTTACTGATAAAGATGAAGTTGATGTCGTGCATGGACATATTAGACCTTTGTACTTATATGGAAAGGTCAATGGTGTAGACGTCCGAAGAGTTTTCATTGATAATGGTTCAGGATTCAACCTCATCCCCATTCATACACTTTGTCGATTGGGCCTCAGAGAATCTGATTTATCTTCTTCTACTTTGATGTTACAAGGATATGATAAAAATGAACAAGAACCACTGGGCGAGATTACACTCAGAACTCAGTTTGGAGATCTTGTATCCAATTCAGATTTCATGGTTGTTGATCAAGACTCAGCCTTCAACATCTTTCTTGGAAGACCCTGGCGACATTGACATGTGGCTATCCCTTCATCATACCATCAATGTCTCAAATATTGTTTCGATGGTCAAATTGGGACATTATATGGTGATAAGTCCTCATTCAAGGCATGTTAATATCAATACATTGATGCAAAATTTTATCACATGAAGGGAAAGGAGGAATCCACAACAAGAGAGATTACCAAAGTTAATGCTCCATTTGGTTTGGAAAAGATTCCAGTAAACCCATTTACACATGTGAGCACAGATTATGTGTTTCCTATCAGTAAAATTGACAGGATAGAATCAAATTAAAATACTCTTATGGAAACTTCCATAATTTCAATTACATAAATCAAGCCAGACAACATGGGAGAAATTGGTGATTCACCAAGCAATGATGAAAGCTCAAATGGGGATGTCTTTATTTCATCTGCTGAAATTCAGAAAGTCTATACTTCGCCAATCAGGTCAGAGTAATTTATATAAATTTCATAGGTAAATGATGATGTCGATTCTCAATCCATCATCTCCTCTTTATTACCCAAGGAAGACCCTTCATCATCAATCAGGTCGGAAATGGAAGCTTCTTCTTCAAGATGTTCAAATTTTAACATCTCTTCTGATCATGAAAATTATACTTCATTATCTACTATGAAATTAGAAACATAAGAAATAACACATGTTGAAGAAGAAGAAGAAGAAGATCTCAGGGATGCTCCTCCCGCATTTGAAGAGGGTATCTCTACCACCATGGATGAACTCAGAGAAATAAATACAGGTATAAAAGAAGATCCACGCCCCACTTTAATTAGTGCGGCCATGACTCTTAAAGAGAAAGATATGTATATTTCCTTTCTAAAACAAAATTGAGATATATTTTCTAGGAACTATATAGAGATTCCAGGGCTTGATCCTGATGTTTCCACTCATCGTTTGGGTTTTCCAGAAGAACATCGAGGATTTAAACAAGCCGCTAGAAGAACACAACCAACCTATGCTTCTAAAATTGAAGCTGAAGTTGATAAGATCATCAAAGCTAACTTCATCAGAGAAGTTCAATATACCAAGTGATTGGATAATATTGTCCCAGTGAAAAAGAAGAATGGGAAAATTAGAGTTTTAATTGATTTCAGAGATCTTAATCGGCATTGTCCTAAGGATGATTTTCTAGTACCAATTACGGAACTCTTAATTGATGCAATAGCTGTCTATGAAGAAATTTCTTTCATGGATGGATATTCTGGATATAATCAAATCTGTATGGCTCTAGAAGATGAAGAATCTACAGCTTTCATAGCCCCTAAGGATGTATTTTGCTATCGGGTAATGCCCTTTGGCCTAAAGAATGCAGGCGCAACATATCAGCGTGTCATGCATCATATCTTCAAACTCTTTTTAGGAAATTTTGTTGAATGTTATGTGGAAAATTTGGTAGTTAAATCCAAACAACGTTCTAATCACTTTTCTGATTTTGAAATCATATTCCACAAACTTCGACAACATAATTTGAAGATGAACCCCTTAAAATGTGCTTTTCAAGTAACCTCAGGAAAATTTCTCGGCTTTATTGTATGCCATCGTGGTATCAAAGTCGATCCTGAGAAGACAAAGTCAATCCTTAGTATGTCACCTCCTCGAAATTTAAATTAATTGAGAGGACTTCAAGGACACTTAGACTATATTCGGCATTTCATCACCAATTTGGCAGTAAAAAGTTTACCCTTCACCAAATTGATGAAGAAGGGAGTCACATACAAGTGGACTGAAGAATGTCAAGAATCATTTGATATTCTTAAGAAGAATCTCTTGAGTCCAACAGTTTTAATGCCACCTTTTTAAGTAAGACCACTTATCCTCCATGTGATAGCTTTAGAGCGATCATTGGGTGCCTTTCTTGCTCAGAATATGATGTTGGGAATGAAAATAGCCTCTATTATCTCAGTCGGACTATCCTTGAAGTAGAAACCCGATATTCAAGTATTGAGAAGAGATTCCTAGCATTAATCTTTGCAGTTCAGAAGTTGAGACACTACCTACAACATCACGAAGTCCAATTGGTATCTCGTAATAACCCGCTCAAATTCATCCTTAGTTGTCCAATGCTTACGGGACGTCTGGCAAGGTGGGAAGTTATTTTGAAGCAATTTGACATTCAGTATGTGTCTCAGAAGGCAATAAAGGTCCAAGCTCTAGTTTATTTCCTTGCTGAACACCCTTCAGTACAAGATACATCTTCAGATATTGAACTTCCTGATGAGAAAGTCTTCTTTATTCAAGAAAGTATTCAAACATGGAAAATGTATTTTGATGGTGCTTTTAGAAGTCCAATAGGGAGGAAAACGGAAGATCCTAAGTTCAACAAAGTTGGGTTAGAAGTTGTACTCATTTCCCCAAAAAAGGAATTGCTACCTTATTTCTTCTCATTATTGGGAGGTGGTATAAATAATGAAGTGGAATACCAAGCTCTTATTGAAGGATTGGAGTTGGCGCTTCAAGCACAAGTGAGTCACTTAAAGGTGAAAGTTGATTCAGACCTAGTAATCAAACAAGTCAATGGGGATTACGCAATCAGAAAAGAAGAACTAATCCCTTTGTATGATGATTTCAGAGAGTTAATGGCATAATTCCCTTTGGAACTAAAATTTTCTTATGTCCCAAGATCACAAAATGCCCAAGATGATGCACTGGATAATATAGCCACAACTCTGGCAGATCGAAATCGGGACGAGACAACAATCAGTATTTCCCACCATCGTACAATTTCACCTTATGTTCAAACCAGAACAGAGGAAATCAATGAAATTAGTCCCATATCTGAACCATATGGTCATACTAAAAGATGTATGACACCTATTAGGGAATACCTTCAAAATGGAACACTTCCACCTGATAGAGCCGGGAAAGAACAAGTCCAGAGACGTGTGGTCAATTTCACTCTTTATGATAGCCCAGATCACTTAGAAAAAGTTCTGTACAAAAGAGTTTTTGATGGAGTTCTCTTCAGATGCATTGATGGTGAAGAGACAATGGCTGTCATGAAATAAATTCATGTAGGAGTTTGTGGTGCCCATCAGTCTGGACACAGACTATCTGATCAAATTCGAAGTCTTGGATAATTTTGGCCTTCAATGATACAAGATTGTGTTGATTTCACAAAGAAGTGTCATTCATGCCAAGTACATGCCAATTTTATTCATCAACCCCCAGAGTTGCTTCATACAGCTAAATACTCGTGGCCATTTTCCACATGGGGAATGGATGTGGTGGGACCTTATCCTTTGGCTACATCCAAGTAGTTGAAGTATATTCTTACTGCTACTGACTTCTTTTCCAAATGGGAAGAGGCAATACCCCTCAAAGAAGTCAGTTATAAATGCATTTTTAGCTTCATCAAATCTAACATCATTACCAGATTTGGTGTCCCTCATACCATATTGACAGACAATGGCACCAACTTCTATTCATCCGAGGTGAGGAAGTTGTATCAAGAATACAACATCAAATCCAATCATTCATCTCGGTATCATGCAGCGGCCAATGGCCAGATAGAAGCTTTCAACAAGACTCTATTATATATACTGCAAAATATGGTGGATAAATATAAGAATTCATGTCCTGATAAACTCTTTCATGCTTTCTGGTATTATCGTACCACCACCCGCATTGTAACGCGGTCAACTCCATATTCATTGTTATATGGAACGAAAGTAGTCTTGAAAATTGAGGTTCAACTACCTTCGCTCAGAGTAGTCATTTGTGATCAGTCATCTACAGGTGAACAATCTCAAAAGCGATTGGATGAATTGGAATGGTTATATGAGAAAAGATTGTGCACCCTGCACCGCTTGGAAGTCTATTAGAATCAAAAATCACGAGCTTTCAATAAAAAAGTTCATCTTTGTTCATTCATTCAGGGAGAATTTTTATTAGTTCTCAGAACTCCAATGATACTAGGAAAGAAACCTCCCAAGCTTGAGCCAAAATTGGAAGGACCTTATTCAATACATAAGGTCTACTCCAATGGAGCTTATTCTTTAATCTCAATGGATGGAGAACTCATCACTACTCCAACCAATGTCAGATTTCTGAAGAAATATTTTGTATGAACACAAAGTACATCAAGCGTCCATGCATACGACTTTAAACTATTGTCACTTACGTCCAAAATGACGCTAAATTGTGACTTCCTAACTACTTGACGTTAAACTATACATAAGTCCCTTACATCTAGCAAGATGTTAAATTGCATAACCAATAGTCCATGCATACGACCTTAAACTATTGTAATTTCATTATGTTCATCAAGACATTAAATTGCATAACCAACGTTAAATTTCATAACCAACGTTCCATGCATACGACCTTAAACTATTCGCACTTTCATCCAACATGACGTTAAACTGTGTCCCTTTCATCGTCCTATACGACGTTAAACTATACAGTTATGGTCCATGCATATGACCTTAAACTATTCGCATCATTGTCCAACATGACGCTAAACTGTATCATCCCTTTTTTGTCCAACATGATGTTAAACTGTGAAAAAGTCCCTAATATGTCCAACATGATGTTAAATTGTGTCCTCTTTTGTCCTTACTGCATGACATTAAACTGCACAGTCCCCCTTTCGTCTAACATGACGTTAAACTATATTGTCCCCATCGTATTAGCTACAAGACGCTAAACTATACAACACCCTAATACGTCCTACATGACGTTAAACTATATTTTGTCCCTGCTTCATGATAATAAACTGTGCAGCACCAATAGTCCTCACTGCAAGAATTTAAACCACATAGTCCCTTCATATATCCTACACGACATTAAACTATGCATTGTTAGGTTTGTTGCTACCTCTTGTTTCTCACACCTAGTATGACTCACGTGAGCTTAGAGAAAACTTCAACCATAACACCCTCTCTGGGCCGCTAACCATGTTTAAGTCCCAACATCATTTTTTTAGGTTGTTGTCCCCAAGAAAAACTTGATCACTAATTCATTATTTAACTGAGCTATGCGGACTTTGATCCTTTCCTTCTAGGTTGGGTACGTAGGAAACCTCCCAAGGTTCAAGCCCAAAACCAATCTCTTCACATTGGTTCACCTTTGTCCTTGCTACATGATGTTAAATTGTACAACACTTTTGTCATGTATCAAAATAAACTACCACATTCTTTTTTCACTCTCACTTGAGAGGGAATCATTATTTACATTGATCTCTGAACATCTTATCTTCTAAAGACTACGTGCATACATGGTAATGCCTGAAACTTTTATCTTGGGTCAAACCATCATTGCACTAAAGTCCCCTTTCACCCTTCACTTGTACAAACCAATCTATACAGAGGGTATTTCAAGAACTATGTGTGGATTTATTCCCATCCTTATGGGATATGTAGGAACGTTCGATCATCCCTCGAATCCAGACCCAAGTCTTTGGGCCTAACCCCAAATTCCAATTTCAGTCCTCTTGATGAAAAGTCCCTTTGAAAACACACACTATGTATTCATTATTATGGTCCGAGTTCTATGACCCTAAACTAAAATCTCTTATACTCACGTCCCACACGACGTTAAACTATATTTCAAGAACTATGTATGGCTTGATTCCCATCCTTATGGGATACGTAGTGAAGTCCAATATTTCAATTCAGGATCCATCCACAACATGATTATGGTTAGCATTGATCTGTGTATCTCTGCATACATTGGACAATACCCATAATTATGTGTCATAATCCTAACCTTAAATATTTTTAGATCTTCATAACCCTTTTCTTGACTTCTAGTCCCAAAAATGTCAAATTTTTTAGAGTTCTTTTGCCTAACTATGCAGCACGTGCCCTTAGGCGGCCTTGCATAAACATTCCACATAACGGACCTGTCAGCCAAAAGATACTATTGTTTGACTATGTAGCCAATGCCCCTAGGCAGCTCTGCATAATTAAACCCCCTAATGGGTTTTTCAGATAATGGTAACTTCATTCGTGGGAATAAAACCTCTTTTTTCCTTATTGGTCTTACCAAAAAATATGTAAGGATCCGCAAAAAAATAGCCATCCTTAACATATTTGTTTCATGTTCTTTTTCATGATCTGAAAGTATTCAAGTCTATGGTTTATATTTCTCTTCCCTAAGTTTGGGTCAGACCTTAGTATGAGTGAAATTCATCCAGTTCTTGGACAATCTTGTTTGGAAATATCTTCTTCATATTAAAGTACCTCTCTCCATACAGCAAACTCTATGCTTTGGAAAATTTGAATCCCCATAAACTTCCACTGGATTATTAGCAATAGAAATGTAAATTTCTGAGAGTTCTTTTGCCTAACTATGCAGCACGTGCCCTTAGGCGGCCTTGCATAAGTAGTCTACATAACGGACCTGTCATCCAAAAGATACCATCATTTGACTATGCAACCAATGCCCTTAGGTGGCCCTGCATAATTCAACCCCCTAACGGGTTTGTTAAATAATGGTAACTTCATTCTTGGGAACTACTTCTTCTAATGCCTTTTATCCATTTTTCATATCATTCCTCCGATTCAAAATTTCTTAAGTCATTCTTTACATTTTTTCCCTCATACTTGAACATGGTAATATGTTTTCAGATAAATTATCAATGAATTGAGTCAATTTTAACCCATTAGGTCAAATCTATTTCGACCTTAAACATTAGCCTTTTTTATGTCCAACATGCATGACTTTAAACTGCCCACAAAAGACATGGGAACTCTGAATAAAAGTCAAGTCACAGCTCACTAAAACATACATTTTCGTATGATTTGGGTAATATTGAGTAATTAAGAGATTCAAAGTTTTTAGGTTTATTTATAATAATCCTAGTAAAAATCAAACTATGCTTACTAATCCCATTGGCTTAGATTAAAATCTAAAGCAGGAACCAAAAGAAGGCATGCACAAATGATTGAAGATGAAATTTTTTTTCATTGATAAACAAGAGTTAGAAGGACATCCACAGATTGGATTCTCTTCTCTTTTTCAGGAATTAAAAAAGGCTTTCAACATATCTCTTCATTTGATTTACAGAATCCTGAGCTTCATCAGCAACCACCTGGAATTCATTCATTCAACTAGATACAATAAGAGATGCAGTGATACCAGCTCTTATTGGAACAATTGTAAAAGAATGTTCTTGAGTGCGGTTTGAGAAAATTTTCTGCTGATCAAACAGTGACTCTGTTTCTGTCCAAGAGACTTAGAATATGGATTCATGGATTTGAGAATGAAGCATTGGAAGTAAAGAGCCATTTGGAGAGAGTACTCTTTTCAGATATTGTTTCTAATGTCATGATAGTCTTCTCTCCATCAACCGGTAGTGGAAAACATATCAGCCCATGGTTTTCCAATTTCATATCTACAAGGGAATGGCATGGAGGAAAATTTTGAAAGTTCACACCATTGTTGCTGCTCTTAATTCACAGCATAACTGAAATAGAGTACAGTGTAGTTGCATCTCAGACATATAAGTCTTTATATCTGGAACGTTGACTCCTTGCAGATGACCATAGCCATACAAAGGCAGATAAATGCTTTGGGGGAAGTCACGATGATACTTCTTCAAATACTTATCCAAATATGGGAGAGTGCTTTCACAGATGGTATAGTAATCATGGCCAATGATGCTCATCATATCATCAAGTCGCTTGCTTTCCAGTTCATCAGTCGTTCCAATTCTCTTGGGAGTCATTGAATCTGCACAAAAGTTGAATGAATTAACTCTTAAATGGGTTTATTTTTCATAAAATTTGGGATGAAATTTGAAAAAAATGGAAAAGGATTTAAGGTGCGCAAGTCTATTCTTTCCGCGCAAGTTTTTGGTGCGCAAGTATCACCGCACAAGTACAAACACCTTGACAGCAGCGCGACAGTGAAGAAATAGCAGAAAATAGAGAAACTTGCATGGTGAAGGGAACTTGCGCGGTGAGAGCTCAAAATTCTGACATCATGTGGCTTTGCGCAAGAATGATCACGTATTTATAGGCCAGGCCGCATCCTTGCGCACCGACGCCTGTGCGGTTCAAACACTTGCACGCTCAATACTTGCGTGTCGTAGGTTCCTTGGTTTTCCTCTTTTCCTCAGAGTCACATCCTCATTTTCTTTCAGATCCAACTCTGAGGGGGGGATTTTATTGACGCTCCTTTCCATCACAGATTCTAAAGGAATGTAAAGGGAAATACCATGAACCCAAAATGATTCATCCTTTGAAGAAACATCAAAAATTTACAAAGGCATGAACCAAGATTCAAATGCACTTGGGTCGCACAAGTTCCACTAAGGTCACGCAAGTATACTTGCGTGCCGCCTATTGGTCGCACAGGTGACTTGCGCGCCTTCTTTGAAATTCGCACAGGGTCTTCTCCAGCCTATAAATATCCCCTGTGGGCCCCCCATTTCGAGGACATAAAAAATTCCAGAACCTCATATTTGAGCTCTCGGCACCCTAGTCTCTTCTCAAAGCTTCCGAACACTTCTAAGGTAATTTCTTACCTAAAACGGAAGATCTAAAGAGGGGGAGGAAGGCCTAAGTGTTGAAACTAATCAACACTTATGCGTCTGGGTGGCCAGCCCTTAAGGGAAATGTCCACACTTGCGCGCTGCCTTACCCCTTTCACATAACTTGCGCGCCTCTATTCTGGAAGTCTCTAGGGGTAGTATTAAGGGCTTGAGCCAAGACTCTCCCAAGTTCTACCCTAAGGATTGGCTGTCGCGCAAGTACCCATGTGTCGCGCAGGTACACCTGCGCGACGAGGACTTGTGCACCCACATAGTACTTGCGCACCACTCTCTTTTTGGGTTCCCTTCCTACCCATTTCACCCTTCTTACACCTATCCACCTCTCCTCTTCAGGATTAAGCCTTCAGAACTCTCTCCAAAGCCATTCATGGCATGATTTCTTTGTTGGATTTGTTATCTGAAAGGAATTATGTATAACATCTCTTAAAACCTAGTGATTTACATATCCTCATTTCACTAAGGTTAGATATTTCATTCATTCAACCTCATCCTTTAAGATGAGATAATCCTTAACCTGGGCCTCCTTTTCAGGAGTAAGCCCCAGTCCAAATTCTCATTAATTTGGGCATCCTCCTTAGGAGTAAGCCCCAAGTCCTCATTAATTTGGGCCTCCTTTTTAGGAGTAAGTCCCATGTCCCCTAATATAGGCATCCTCTTTAGGAGTAAGCCCCAGTCATAATTCTCTTAACCTGGGCTTCCTTTTCAAGAGTAAGCCTTAGTCTCCAAGTTCCCAAATATGGGCATCCTCCCCAAGAGTACGCCCCAACCATGGTTTTCTTAACCTCAGCTTCCTCTTCAGGAATAATCCCCAGTCTCAAAGTCTACAAATATGGTCATCCTCCTTAGGAGTAAGCCCCAAGTCCCTTAACCTGGGCCTCCTTCTCAGGAGTAAGACCCAGTCTTAATTTCTCTTAACCAGTCTTAATTTACTTTTGATCTGGGCTTCCTTATCCGGATTAAAACCCAATCATAATTCCCCTCATAACTTGGGAATCTTCCTTAGGAGTAAGCCCTAAGATTAGAGTATCCAAATCTCTATAAAGTACACACACCTTTATGGACCTTGTTCCTGGGTTTCTTCCCTGAAGTAAAACCCAATAATCATCTATTTTGGGAAGTCATACATACATAATCCCCACATCATTGCATCTTTCGTGACATAATTGTTTGGTTTCACCAATACCTCTTGTTTCTCACACCGAGCATGACTCACATGAGCTTAGAGTGTAAAAGTAATCATGACATCTTTCTTTGAGCCATCAATCATGCATAAATATCATACTCCCTCACTCGAACTACATGGGTTCTGATTCATTTTCTAAATAAATAATACATAGGTAGCCCATCTATGGGTACGATCCCAACTCTAAAATAATCCATGTCCTTCTGAATGACAATAAACTTCAAGTGCCCCACTGAGTGGCTTTAAAACCAGTATGGTCATCATAATGACCAAGATATTTTTATGTATTAAAGGATACCATTGACTAAGAATCTATAACAAATACAGATGATTCTATATCAATGAAGAACCTTTAATACATATAAAATATTCTCTAAATCTCCTACATATCAATCATTGATTGTCAGATCTAAAGGAAAGCTCGTTTTATAATTGGTAATGTAATAAGGATTCACGAACATAACTTAAATCTATAAAGAGAGTCCCAGAGTAGACAAAAATTCCCCTCAAAAAGGTGTGATGAGTCCGACCTCCCATCCTCTCGACCAATGAAAATTATTAAGCCTCATCATTCCACAACTGATGATTGTCTACCTTTGGAAAGTAGGTCCAAATGGATATGGAATCATTGGATGTTTCCGGTTCTACAAACAAACCCATTAGAAACCGATTGGAATG
The DNA here is from genome assembly GCA_963277665.1 of Viscum album. Lineage (NCBI taxonomy): Eukaryota > Viridiplantae > Streptophyta > Magnoliopsida > Santalales > Viscaceae > Viscum > Viscum album. The sequence continues at coordinate 1,329,474,527 of OY728143.1, forward strand.
TTTGAACCTTCAATCAACGAGGTTATCCCCAATTTCCGAGGAAATAGATACCCTACTTACACAAGTTTGAAAATGAATTAGCTAATACAAGGGTGGTTGGGTATATTGCTTTTCATGTTGTTGGTTTGAGTGCAACTATGATGGGATTTTTCCACTTATGTGATAAGTAAAGACATATGGCCCTTGATTGAATTAGACTGATGAAATTCATGGTCATGCTTATTTGAGTCACATATTATGTGTTCAACTACTTATATGAAATACATGAGATGTTCTCATCTATAAGATGACTGACATGGTATGTATTCATCGACTTGGTCAAACCTTTTTAAATAATAAAGAGAATATGAGTTGGATATAGTAGATTGAAATGTTCCATATCGAATTGTCAATTAACATCATCGGAAAAGGAATTATATAGGTATACATATGATATATATGATACATCTTGTGGTGGACATATTTGTATATAGATAAGAGTATGTCTAATGGATATCTAACCAAACCCCTTAACAACATGAGTAGTATTAAAATTTTTTCTAGAGGTCACTTTTTGTTTACATTTATTAAATAGAGATTTCATATTTATTTTCAATGCTGCTAAGTCCCGTAGAGAAACATCTTTAGGGCCTTTGATAAGGATACAATTTTGAACAAAGTGTTTGTTCAAAATAAAGAGATTTTGATCAAAAAAATAATATTCGAAATAGTTTCGAAGGATTTGCAAAGAGTTTTGAAGTTATGCATAATGTCCTTATGATATTTCAGTGCAAGTGGTAGATATTTGGATTGGAAATAAAATTTATATGAATAAGATTCATATACACATTCATATTATTCATTAAGTATATATATATAACATATTGTATTGTATATATATATAATGTATTTAATACATGCATATGATTCGTGTATCTTATATTGATATTATCATTCATACAATCCATGAATATAATATATATATATATATATATTATTAAATATGGATAAAATTTATATAGAGAATGTTGCATGCGATTTAATGGTCATATCTATCCCTAATGTTATTTCATCAATTTAGAACTAAATAGTTGTTTCATTTAATATTTTCATTTATTCTTTAAAATTTTCAAGTAATGCTACACCCAAACTAGCTATAACACATATGATGTGTTTTATCAAGCTTTGGATATATAAGATGTAATATTTATTCTCTGGATGTACATTGATCACGTTCATTCGATAAAAGTTTTATCATAAATTTCATACAAATTTCCTAAATCTATCTTACTTCCTAAATCTCTCTTATATATAAGATCTCAATCATCATTCAATGAAGGTTCTATCACCCCTTTTAGCATTTAGGATTCCTCTTATAATGAAACAAGATCCATTTTCTAGTGTATCACCTTAGAGGAAGGGTTCTACTGTTCACTGCTCTTCATTATCTTCATCAAACACACTCCATTAAAATAAAAGGAAGAAGATGGAAGTTGTTGTTGTATCTAAATCTAGGTACTCTGTTTTCATCTATTTTAGATAATTTAAACATTTGAATTTTTAGAGTTAGATCCACCTATTTTTGGGTTGTTTTCAACTGTCAATGATCATGATATGATCAAATGAAACTCATCAATAAGATGATATAAAACATGATAAGGATCTATCAATAATAATATAGGAATGAGAGTTATGTGGTATTAAAGGTTCTCTTTCAGTGTAAAATGGTGGAAGGAACATCGGTTAAAACTCATGTGATCAATAAGATTGGGTAAATCAATGACTTGTAGATACTAGGCTCACCTCTTAGACTCGATTTTTTCATGAACATAATTCTTAATTCACTACTAAAAGGTTATGATAGTTTATTGTGGAATATAATATGAATGAGTTCAATAAAATTATACCCAAACTCCTAAATATGTTGAGAATAGTTGATTAGAACATGGAATTTCTAATCGCAAATACTTTATAATAATAAAATGGAATAAGGGTAATTTTTTTGCTAGAGATAGAATAAAAGTGTTCATGGAGAATCCACAACATCCCCTAAACCAAATAAAATTAAGGAAATATTGTTCTTTCATTTTGGAAAAACTTGAGTTTATGCTGAAATATGCATGTTGTGGGAGAGTTTGAGGAATTTACGACTAGTTTAAATCAAATTCAGGATAAAAAACTAAAAATATACATAATGGGTTGGTTTTGTGAATGTATAAACCTTCAAAAACAATTTTAGTTCATGGAATTCACTCAACCGTGCAGAGCTTGAGGCTGTAACCTCCGCACAACATAACTCCAATTAGTGGTACTCACTCAGTCATGCAAATATTGAGGTAGTAAACTCATCATAGTATAACTCTGGTTTAAGAAATTCACTCGTCCATGCGGAGTTGTAGGTAGTAACCTTTTTTTAGTGTATGTTTATTCATGGAACACCCTTCCTTCATAAAACACCTAATATTCTATTAAAGTTGTCATATTTCATCTAATCAATTCTCTCACCTCTATTAGGAAAAAAATACATCCTCATGTCTAACTTTTAAAGGGTATATGAACTTTTATCTTTTAGAAAAATCTCTAAACTCACTAAATATAGTAGCTTCATGAGCAAAAGAGGATATGGATTTCCAAAGGTAGCCATATTTTTCAAAACAAACTCCTATGGTTTTTTTATAAAATCAAACCATGATGGAGATACATTTTATGAATGCCCATGGCCTTTGTGTAAGAAGAAATCCATTTTTGGATCTTGGGGTTTCGTGAGATAATTATCATTCATGAAACTAGCCCCATGGAAACCAAGACTTCACTTGAGGCAGGGTCACCCTGTTTCATGAAACATGTTCTTTCATGAGACCCCTAGCCATTATGAAGTCTTCAAATTTTTTGAAACCCCAACTTTCATGAAACCCATCCACCAAGCTTCTCTAAGGTTCCTCTTTTCATCCAACAACATTTCACGAAATTTGAGTGTATAGGGCCCCTATACCAATCCATAACCAATTCAACTACACCCGAAATCTTCATGTGATTGGTACCACCAAACCTCTTGTATGCCCTTTGTGTTTGAAGAATATTATGGACCATTAAATTTCCTTTTTCTCCTAATAATTGGTACACTAATTCATTTTTCTCCTAAACATAGGCACCCTAACATTGGGACACCTGATTCATAATCCTCCATTTTAGTGTTTATTCTATGTCCCACTTAGAGGTGCATGAGAATTACGCATTTAATCCCTAAAGTTGGCATCATCAAGGGAAACTACTGACCTTTCCTGGTGAATAATCCTTATTCTGAGTAATTCTATACTACCTTTAAATGGTATCCCTAGGTGTAGACCCAAAAAACTTCTAAACTACAAGATGTAAAACTTTCTAGTCTCACGTCATAGTCGTATGACATTAAACTACACAATAATTTCCCTAGAATATGATGTTAAATATAGCCTTAACCAATGTAATGGTAATGGGATGACCCATGTACGATCATCATGGGATTTTACTTTCTCCCTCACCATGGGATGACCCTCCTCCTTTGGTTAGATTTTATGCATAAGTCTTACACTATCCCTCATTGACTCTCCTTTCACGACACGAGTTTACTTAACTCATGATGTTAAACTGTATAGACCATCCCTATCACATGACCTTAAATGGTGGAATTAAACTATGTGGGTTTTGATCTCAATTTCTTAACAAGGTACATAGTATATCTTCCTAATCTTCAATCTCAACAAACCCACACATTTGGGTTACCTCACTAAGGTCCAATCCTTATTCCCTAATACTCCACCAAATCCCAAGTGTGAAATCTTCCCCCTTGGGTACACACTTTACCAATCATCTGTTCCCACAAGACATTAAATATATGACCCACCTATCCTCACAAGGAGTTAAACCTATGACTAACCTATCCCCAAAAGGCAATAAAAATTTAATCCACCTATCCCCAAAATATGTTAAACATGTGACTCATCTATCCCCACAAGACATTAAACTGATTACCAACATGTCCCCATAATATGTTAAACCTGTGAACCACCTATCCCCACAAGATGTTAAATATGTGACCCCTTTGTCCCCACAAGATTTTAAACCTATGACCAACCTATCCTCACAAGACATTGAACCTATGACCCATATTTCCCCAAAATATGTTAAACCTATGACCCAATTCAGAATCTTGACCTTATATAATAAACATGGGATGCATGAGGTAAAATCCAAGGAAGATTTATTCCCCTGGTGTCAACTACCTCATGGATGACATGAGATTCCTTAGGTTCCACAACTAAGACACCTCATATGAGATGCCTCCAATTTCAAGAGGATAATACCTTATAGGTTCCCAACCTACCTGACGTAAATAGATGACCAAAAATTCCCAATGTTACTTTATACTCTAACCAAATTTTTCTTCCACGTCGAGATAGAATTGGTGTAATTAACCAACATCCACCTCGAGATGGCACCTGGAACGAGTTTCACGAAGAAGAATTAAATATTTGAGGGATACCAATTCTAGGAGACAAGCTCCAAGGGGGAACCAACATCCCATTGTCTCATTTCAATCAAGGAGATAACATCTCTAATTAAAGTGATGGAAGCCTCCCACCATTGGGAAGAAATAATGTGGGGAAGAAATCAGTGCATCACCACCAGACATAGAGATGATGTGTAGCCTCGGGGGAAAGTGTCAGAAACAAAAATGGTGAACCTGACATGAAATCTCTTCTCCTTAAACTATATTGACTAGTAACATTGGGTCACTACCATATATTCTTATCACCTTATCTAGATATTTGATACTAGGTCCTTCTAATCTAGTGGTGGACCCAACATGAAACTATCCTATGAATTGGGCAATATAACATTGGGAATCCTTGGTCGGCAATGTTTTCAACATGGATCCCCACTTTGTTTCAAAAATATTGGATGAAATTGGGTAATTGGGCATCAACTTTATCAGATATCTACTGACATCTGATATCATGTACTTTATAGGACTCAAGTTATAAGAGATCAGAAACCAAATTTCAACAGGCGCAGGGGAAGGGGGGAATGTGTGCGGCAATCCCACAAAATTATGACCCTATCATGATATCCACCATTTCATCAGTTACTAGGATCCCACACCCCATATCACCCTCTAATATCATCCAAAGGAGGTTGATTGATACCATTTTGGTGATACAAGCAAGAAGGGTTCATTCCCACCAAGGATATGGCCCTCCAGGATCATGAAACATTGACACCTCACCGACAACACCACCCATGAGGGTCATGTAGGGGGAAACCACCCCCTACTCCAATGGTAAATCACATTAGGAGCCTCTACCCAAATATATCTAATAGCTCACTCCCCTATTCCAAGGAGGTAGGGGATGTACGATCCATACCCACCGAAGACACTACTCGGGATCCTCCCATGAGCGATCCCACCCAACCACATCATCTCCAACACTGACCAGTCACATAGGTCAACAAATGGGTTGACACCATCCCCACTCCATCAGCCAAAGTCTAGAACACCTGACACTACTGCTGGGAGAAATTCCAGAACATTTCTTGATATGAGGCATCTTCTACAAATCCATTGTCCCTCACCACCACTGGCGTATCCCATCATATCCCTGTGAATAATAAATGGAGATACATCTTTTCTCACCTAGTATCGAGACCCCAACCACTTCTTTGGATGTTTTTATTGACTCTCTCAATATCTAGCTCCACTGGCAGCTGTTATGGGTCATCTTATGTTAAGGAATACCAGTGCAGAGGTCCTCCTCACACCACCATCAACTAGAATAGAGGTCCTCCCCATGCCGGAAACATGAACTTCTCTAAAAAACCATCTTGATAAAGGAGGGAGAACAACCACCATGGGGGGTCATGCTTGTGTCATAGTTCGCAATGCTCATGGGGGAAACCAAAGAGACTCTCAACTGCATGCGCTTGGACAAGTCCTGATCTATCAGATGTAGGAACATGGGAAGTGTTGTGTCACTATTGATCTCTCATACTCTAAAGTGATGGATGAATCTATGAGGTAACCTTCACCCATGCTTCCATATCTATGGGTAGAATCCTATTGACTGAGTATTACGGTACCGAAATCCAAGCTCTATAAGATCCTCAAATCTCTCCATAGGTACTTGTAGGTGGAGGATGTTCTCGACTCCTTCCAAGGACTCACAGTTCAACTATATTCACCGCCATAATTTTCCTTCCTCTCTATCTCCACACAGGAAGTTGGAGATATTATAGTGTCTAGGTTGATTCCCTCATATGATGGTGAGAGCTCCACTGAGCCTCAAGGGAATTCAGCTGCTCTCATGTATTAGGAGATAGTAAACACCCCATCCTATATGGATATGATATTGAAGTTGGATCCACCTATGAGAGAAATTAAAACTTTTAGTGAGAGATTGACTCACATTGATCCCCCTTTCCTAGTGAATGAACAGTGATGCAGGTTTGCATCAGTTCCACCATCAGTTTCTCATACTACACCAATTGGGGCTTGGGCCGACTAGGAGGACGATCATCCTCCTAATAATGAACATGAGGAATTGTGGGGACTCCTGCCATTAAACATCTATCAATCACATTTTGGCCACATGTAGATCTGAAATTTATCATCCTAGAGTCTCTCACTGAGGAATAGGTAGTCTTTTCACTATAATATTTGTGGTATGTTCCATCACCTTCAATACAATCATTTGACCTACTCTGGGAGCCACAAGCACCTCAATTACATTCACCAATAGTAAAATAGGGTTGGGATTACATCACTCCCAATAGTTTAGCATCCTAAATAGTATGGATACCACCAAAATCTCTATCAAACCTTCATTAAGAGCCCCACTTTGCTTCATCAGGTCAAGAAAGAGGCATCTTCGCATGTAAAGATCAGAAGCTGAGTGCAGTATACTACCCTTCATTTCAGCCTTATCCTATATAAATGATGGGACCATCAATCTAGACTTCCCACCAATAGTGAATGTTCCTATCTAAATACAACCATGGTTAATGTCATAACCATGAAACCTCTATGTAATTAATGAAATAGGATATAAAAAATAGGGCATGAGAGGGAAAACCCATTCCAAGGAACAAAACACCACCAAGAAGACCCCCCCCCCCCAGTAGGCACCTGTACTCATCAATGGAGACTGGATCAAGGTATTGGGAGTCCCCCCAATGAGACATTACCACTTTCTTTAGGGTTCACTAAAAGTTGAGTTGGTCCCTAGGATAACTTCCTTACTTCATGAGATTGAGGACTATAAAAGGCTCACTAATAAGCTTATTTTCAAGAAGCTCCCAGACCCAGACATTGTCATAAGGGACCCCATCTATCCTCTAGTGGGTAACATGATCCCCCTCATCCAGGTGCCCTAATTTGAACTTGGTGGCCATATGCATTTGATTAGGGTAGAATCAAGGGGAAACACCGAATGATCGAGATATGAGTCTCCCGCCCAAAATGAGTTGTGTGATTATCCACCTCAGGTTAAAGGTCTCACTTATCCCTGAGTCTATGATCCTTTCAGTGCATTGGTTACCATAAATCCTCACCTTGATGATGTGATAGATACTCTTTTCACTTTTCTCAAGACTCTGGAAATGCAACTAGTGGAAATTTTTCCTAAAGGATAGTCATACCCATCATGGGTTAACCATGTTCGAGCACCCGCCATAATTTGGTAATCTCAGCTTCACACATTTTAATAGAACAAGTGATCCACTGTAGGATCTATTCCACTTTTCCTCAATGTGAAGTACAATGTTGTGCATTCCAAAATAGTAGGAATACACCAAGATGTGATGCTTTTTTTATACTTTAAATGGACCCGCATTCGTCTGGTGCAGTAGACTACCCATAGGATCCATTTAATGTTGGTAGGAACTCCATAAACAATTCATCTACTGATTAATCTTCACCTTGTGCAAGACTAGCATCACTGACAACTTCAAATTCAAAAAGAGTCATGATGATCGATTCACTGACTTCATCGTCAGATGGAAGAGACTCATGTATTTTCTCAAAATGATGATTTCCCAAGAACATCTAGTTATGATGTATGTGGAGAATTTCATAGATGACATGGTCTCTACCCTCATCTACAAAGTACCTAGGAATATTTTGGGAGTTATTAGAGAAATTTCAGTAGCTGGAAGAAGAATTGTAGTAGACTAAACAATTTTCACACCCATTACCCCTTCCATCTCCCATATGGAGGCATGTAAAAGCATAGATAGCCGCTTTTGTACATATATAGGTTTCTGAACTGATATACTTGTTGGACCCTATACCAGATGAACCTTGCCAACCTCACTAGGTGTAGACCCTCAAGGTATATCCTTTCCAAGCACATCCTCCTCAATGAGAGAATGTGGCCCTAGTCCCCCATTAGGGATAGGCTCATAGGGTGCCTTTCGTAGAAAGGAAGAACAATTCATAGTTCTTAAAGGGTGCAGAGGTCCCCAGGTATTTCATCTATGCCCCAGAAAATGGAATCTTGATGTTTCTAGAATGTAGGAGGCCCTAATAGGCCAAACTCACAAATCACACTGATCACTACTCATATCATAGGATCATTGGACATACCATCATTGTATGTTTTGTCTTAAAATATTGGCTCCAAGACCAAGTGGATCATGGATTAGTCAAATTGGGTGACATCCAATCACAAGTGGACCATCTCTCCATTGACCCTGATAGCGACAATGATGACTCCAGTGAGAGGCAATAGGCCCCCGACTATGGAACTTAGAAGTAAAATGACTAGTTGGCACATAATATAGTCACTCGCACCCATGGTATCATTTGTGCCTGCTTGAGTTGTAAGAACCTAGTTTTTTTATAAGGTATGGATCATTTAAATTTTAGTCTAATTATTTATATTAGACCTATTAAGGATACGTAATGATCTCTTTTATGTTTCTAGGGTGTCTATATCGTGTTCAGATCTTGGGACCCAACTGGTGGAATAAATCACTAGGTCGTACGGTTATTCGAAACTGCACCGCCTAGCCCACACAGTTTCCCCTAACTATGTGGGTCATTTAAAAAAGGAAATAAGGGAACATTGTTTTCCTTAACCATACACCTAGAGACACATGCTCGTGTGGGTGGTCTACAACTTTTGATAGATCCCTATAGCATAGTTGGTTCATGGTTTCTCAAACTGTTCATCCTATCCATGTGGGACTCCTCTTAAGGTAGTGGCCTTTTCATGGTTGGTGCACGGTTTTTCCAACTATATACCTCCTAAATATTTGGGTGAAATTACTAAAATTGCCTTAAAATATTAAATGACTTATCCCTATTCTCCTATTTTCATTTCCAATGGAAGGGAACTCCTTTTTCCCATATTAGAAAATCTCAATTCCCTTTTTATAGGTCTTAATCTTTTTTCATTATCCGAGCTTAGATTCAAGATCTCTTGGTATCATTCGATTCCTCCAATTTATCTCTAAATTCCTTAGGCTCAGTTCATCATTTTTCTTCCCCTCAATGATGCTATTTTCATGAAAGTTTATATGCCCTATTTTTATAGAGTTGATATGTTCTTCTACTTTATTTTGATCAATGAAAAACTATGGGTTGATACTAGATGATGAGAGTGATATAGGCTTGAGGTAGGTGGTCTATGACTCATCCATCAAGTCTCGTTGTTTTATAAACTTTAATAATTTTTAACATGCCATTATCATCAGGAATTTCTTATTAAATTCATATTCCATACTTATAATAATTTAATTCATGTTCGCATTCCCCTTCTATATATTATCATCATATCATTAGAGGTTATGACCACAATGTCAACCACCCCAAGTAGGGAATGACCTCTTTTAATGCCTTTGTAAACAATAATGGGATTACCTACACCAATATTAGGGTTATCTAGACTTTTACTTAATAAAGGTAAGTGTTTTAATCAAGTAAATGAATTGTTAATGGATTGTACATGTATTGTATCACTTGGAACTTCTAAGGTAAGTGTTTCAAATTAGTCAATGAATCTTTAATTGGATAAATGGTAAGTAAATTTATATATATATATATATATATATATATGTATATGTATATATGTATATATCACTTGGCCTAGTTAATTGTAATCAAATGGTAATTAGTTGCATGTATTTATCCAACCTTTTCATGATTATGAAAGGTAAAGGTATAAACCAAATAATGAAATATTGAATGAAAGTAATATATGGTGTCACGTCCTACTCATCCTTTTCACCTAGTATAAAAGTAAATGGAATGAACCTTTTCGATTATCAAATGGAATGATTATTTCATGGCCTCAACTAAATAAATATTTATATAAAAGGTTCCAATATATATGTAACTTTTTATCTTTATAAGAGTGGTGATACTTGAGTTATCCTTGGATTCCTAAGGGAATGTATTAAGAACTCAAAGGATACAATTCTGATTCAAGGAGTAGGATTCCAAGGGAGATACCCACCTTGTAACATGGTCCTTGTCTACAAGTGAATTCCTAGTATGATGTTGTAGTATACCTTCACTATCTTTCCGTGTATTAGGATGCATAGGATGCACTCCTTTGATCCAACTTTATGTCTTTAGACACATGGCTCCATGGATTCACCCCATTGGGCCCAGTCATGCTTTGCATGTGCTTACCTTGGATGAAGTACTTAGACTTAATTAGAATCTTTTACAATATAATGCCTTGCATGATTCCCCTTGGATTACACTAAACCCCCTTTTTCTATTCTGCATGTTATTACAATGAGTTGTCTTAACCCATAAGTTCAAGGATGACATGGTTATTACCTTGTATCCTATTTCATAATTATCATAATTATAGGATTCCTTGGATACACCTTGGATCCTCACATTTATCTCTATTATATACAGTATGGTTGAAAATTATTATAAACTAGAACATAAATAATTAAATGATTACATGTTTAGACACTAGTTGAGGATAAAGTAGGTATGAATTATTATTTTGAAATTTTTTTACATTTATATATACATGATCACTATTTCAGTTTATATTCACATACTATATTGTATATACTTCATAGGTGGTGGTCTACGAAGATTTATCTCACACCCTATTCGGGCCAATGATGGTACTCAAGTAGATTATATGTATACAGGTATTGATAAGGGGAATCATCCCACTTTAGACACTTGAATTGCTTGATTTCTTTAATATGAATCTTGGTAGTAGATGACTGGGCCAGTGCTCAGGATGTTGGATAGTTTTTGAATTTTTTTTGTTTTATTTGTATAACATGTATTTCCTGATGCCATGTATACCTATTTTCCAGTATTGTAGAGACATGAAATTACATCATCATCATTTTTTATATGATTAGGATTCCAACACATGGTTATTATATTCATCTTTTTATGTTTATTCATTTCTTGGATGTTTATATTTATTTTTTTGCTTAATATTTATTGTACTACTTTTTATATTTTATTTTCTTATTATACCAATGTGATCCATGATGAAATGAGGTAATATTCTCCCCAAAGACATTCCCTAATCCCTCACTACTAGTCGGTACCATATGGAATATGGGTAGGTGTGCTTGAGGACATGTGGTCCACTAACTCGGGGCATCATTGAGTGGAACCCGGGTCAGGACGTCGCAAAGTGGTATTAGAACCTTTTTATTTTCTTTTTTATTATTGTTTTGGGAAACTTATAAAAAAGATTAGGAAGTGTTGGAACTTGAATATAAGTCATTCTTAAGAGTATCCAACCCACATTATGGGTAAATACTAAGTTTTCTAGGAATAGGAAATTGTTGCTATGCTTTTTTGGCCTATTATAGTTGATATCCTTTCACTGTTGGGTGATGAATATGAGTGTGGTATTTTTGATATGATTTAAAGATATTTTACTTGGCCTTCTATAGAAAGGTTCATTATTTAATTCATAATTATAAGAACCTATAATTCACATTCCATGTGTATTCCATGCCATATAGGTGCATTTCATTACTTGAATTGTCTGTGTTTCCTGTGATTATTGAGTAATCCATGGTTGTTATATATATACATATACTACTAAAATATTCTATAGGGTAAGGGAATTTTTTATTTAAATTGTAAAAAACAATCTAAATAGTTTTTTTCCTATATAGTTTGATGGTAGAATCTTAAATGGATATTTTCTACCCATGTCAACAATGTGCCTCTGGTTACATGATCTACACTTGGTTGTGATTGAGTTATTTCCAGTTTCAATTCATGAGGTGTATGATCCCTTGTTGATTTTAATGGGTAATTAACTAAGTAAATCCCTCATATTTTACCCATTACATTCTGAGACTAAATATATATAGGGTTAAATGAAATTAAATGGTTTTCTCTTTCAGTTATAAAGTGTATGGGCCTTTATTAGCTAGGAATGAAAATCAGTTTAATATAACCTTTATATATGTATATAATAACATGAAAAATTAAAATGAAATGGTTTAAATTAAATGAAGAGGAAAATTTTTATTTACCCTTCACCTATTAGAACCCTTATAAATTAAGTTTTAACACTTACCAATACCTTATCCTTATAAGCAGGTAGTTTGGGTAGTGCCTTGGGTAGTGAGCAGATAATATTATGTTATGATTCTTCTAGTGTATCTATATATTATAAAATTTTGATCTAAGCAGTGTTCTTTAAATTTTTAGAGCTATTTCATTATGATGTCCTCGATTCGTGCACCAGGAGGGTGGTGAGGACCACGCTCTAGAGATGGTGGGACCTGAGCTGACAGTATTAATTTCAAGAGTGCCACTTGAGGCACCGCCTACTATACCCAAACTGGGAATTGATTCTCAGATTAGAGAGAGATTCCAACATATAATGCAGTACATATAGGGTTCTCCACAACTACACCTATTATGTCAAATCTAACTTGTGAGTTCCATCAGCAACATCCTCCCATATATTTTAGGGATGGTGGTATTCAGGTTGTTGAGTCTTGCCTGGAGGCCATTCTCTATATCTTAGAGCATCTAGAGACACCTCTAGAGAAGAGGTTCAATATTTCCACCTATATGCTTCATGATTTTTTCAATCTCTAGTGGGATGTGATTACCCAAGATGGGTATCATCAGGGCACGGTATGAGTTGATTTTTAGACTTCCTCATTAGATTAATTTTTCCCTTATACACTAAGATATTCTTAATCTATAGATTTCATGCACCTGGAGCAAGTTATTATGTCCTTCATGGACTATTCATCAAATTTTACTAAGTTATAATTCTTTTCACTGCTTTTATCCATTGATGAGCTACCACGAGCATAAAATTTTGAGGATGGGCTCATGTATGTCATATGATCTAAGGTAAATTTCTTTCACCTACCTACCTTTTCAGAGATCGTTAATCAAGCTATTATCACTTAGCGAAACCTAAGAGAAGCTGATAGAACTGAGAATAGGGGCTCAGTACTGAGGTAGGGTAGTATTTCTTTTGATAGCAGGAAGTGTAGCCTTGAGGTTTCTCATCAGATTAGTGGAATCCAGAGTGTGTGCACTGGTAGATTCATTATATTCCATTAGTGTGAGGGGAAGGCTCATATAAATCATCAGTGCGATAGAGAACCTATTGAGTGTTATGATTGAGTCCATATGGGGAATATTCAGAGATTCTATTGGGAATTTCCACCTATTTTTAGTGGTAGATTATCTAGACAATCCCTACTTTAAAGGGTAAGATCAGTTGCACCACATCAGGTAGGGATTTGTATTACAACTAGAAGGGCTAGCTGAGGAGGAAGTCGTGGATGTGGTAGCTAGACTTTTTATTATCATCACTAGTAGATTGGACCTACTCATGGTTGACCAGCTATAACACAGTGTCATGGATCAGGTTAGTTGCATTCCTTACTACTGATTCCCAAGGATCAGAGTGTAGGATCATCTACAGTATGAGGTACTATTCTAGTATCCTCCACTATTGTATCTTCTTTGTTCGATACATGTTCCTCTAACTCCATTATCTCTCTATCTACCATAGAAAGTCTTGGGCTGGATATTCAGTACTAATATGGTGTGATGACTCTGGATACACCATTTGGAGTGTGGTCAGAGGGCATACACCAATGCATGGAATTCCCCCTTTAGGTAGTTGGTTATCCCTTCTTATGGGACCTCTTCATACTCGAGATTATAGGATTCATTTTCATTCACTGGATGGATTGGTTGGTTACATATCACACCTACATAGACTTTTACCACCATAGGGTATCATTTACATCACTAGAGGGTGGAAGTTATCTCTATAAGGGTGAGTGGAATGTTTACACTAGTAGAGTTGGACTAGATAATCATGATCTAAGTGGGGTGATTACCTATATTTCTATTCTCTTCATAGATGAGTAGGGAATACAACTAAAATATTTTCCTCCCATATTAGATCATTTATAGTATGTCTTTCATGATGATTTTTCTAGAGTACCTCTTAAGAGAGAGTTAGGGTTTACGATCAATCTATTTCTAGGAGAAAATCCTATTTACATTCCTCCATATAGGATGGAACCTACTGAGCTCCAGGATCTCAAGAGATAGTTTTAGGATTTAGAGGCTAAGGGTTTTATCCGACCCAACAATTCTTCTTCAGGTTCAACAATTATTTTTTTCAAGAAGGAAAATGGGAACCATCATTTATTCATGGATTACTAGTGGTTGAACCAGATTATAGGTAAGAATCGGTATCCACTTCCTCAAATAGATGATTTATTTGAACATATATGAGGAGCTAGGGTATTCTCAAAGATCGACCTGAGATCAGGCTATCATCATGCTCAAGTCAGACCTTTTGATATACCATGTACAACTTTCTGAAGTCGGTACGGTTTATATGATTATCTCATTATGTCATTTTTTCTTACAAATGTGCCTACCATTTTCCTGTATTTGATTAGTAGAGTTTTACACCCTTATCTAGATTCCTTTTTTTGGTTTTTTAGGATGAAATCTTGATGTATTCTCATAATCATAGTGACCATAATAAATTTCTTGGGATCATTATTAATACACTAAGAGAGAATCGTCTTTATTCCAATCTTGCTAAGTTCCACTTATAGATCAAAAAAATCACTTATTGGGTCATATTATCTTAGAATAAAGAGAATCAGTTAAACCAAAGAAGGTGAGTGTTGTGGTTTCCTAGGAGAATCACAAGAATGTGTTTGATATAAAAATATTCTTGGGGGTGGATAGATATTACTGATGTTTCATATAGAACTTATCAAAACTTGTTTCACCTCTTACTGGTATTACAAATAATGTTGTGAAGTTCTTATAGTTACAATCTTACAAGAAAAAAGCTAAAAGGAAGGCTTACCTCATCACCTATTTTGATTCTTCTAGAGCCTGGTAGAGGATATACAATGTTCTATGATGAATCATGCATTGGCCTATGTGTAGTACTAATGTAGTAGGATATATTCATTATGTAAGAGTATTACTAGCCGATACCTCATGATCATAACTACTTGATGCACTACCTTGAGATATTGGCACTTGTCCATGCCTTATGCTGCTGGAGACATTTCCTGATGGGTGAGTGATTTTTGGTGTATATAGACAACAAGAGACTCAAATATATCTTTCCATGGTGTGACTTGAATCTCATACAGTGAACATGGGTTGAATACCTTCAGTCCTTTGACCTTTATCTTGCCTATACGCCTGGAAAAGGAAATGCGGTAGTAGATACGATAAGTTGAAAAACTTAGGAACCGGCTATATAGGAAGCCAGTGATTAATGGAAATTGATATCCCTCTTTTATGAGATATATATTTAGTTTCATGAGAGTTGAGATCAGTCTTGTCTTACAATATTTAAAGTTACTTCTATGCTTCTTGATAGGGTGAAGAGAAGGTAGTTTTCAGATCCTAAGGGGTTGCTTCTCTAGGAGAGTATTTATGGTGGGTACCCACCTCAATATTAGTCTATTGATGGAGATGACATACAATGTATACATGGATGTGTCTGGGTTTCTATAGATATGAGAGATAAATTGATGTGAGATTCCCATGATTATCATTGGTCAGTTCATCTAAGAATCTTCAAGATTTATGGAGATATGCAACTCCATTATTGGTGGTTTGGGATGAAATGTCTGATGGTGGGTTTTATCACCAGGTGTTCCACCTGTAATTAGGTGAAGGTGGAGAGCCAATGACATGTTGGATTGTTACAGCCATTACCGATACTAGAATGGAGATGGGAAGATGTTGCAATAGATTTTGGAATTGACTTACTGAGGTCACCTCATGGTAGAGAATTTTTTGGATAGTTATGGATCAACTGATAAAGGTAGACCACATTTTTTATATCTAGGATACTTTCTTAGTTGATGAGTAGGGAAAACTATATGTATATGAGATCATATAGCTACACAGGATCCCTCATACTATCATTTAATATAGGTATGATTGTTTCACAATGAGGTTCTTGAAGCGGTTATAGAGATCTTTGGTTACATAGGTTCTTTAGAGCACATCTTTTCACCCTCAAAATGATGGATAGATATAATGGATGTTACAAGTGTTTTAGGACATGATTTGGTCGTGCATCCTTGATTTAAATGGTTCTTGGGAGAAGCATATACCTCTCATTTTGTTTGTCTTCAATAATAGATTTCATGCGACAATTCAGATGGATCTCTATGAGGACTTGTATAGTAGGTCTTTTTGTTCACCCCTGTGTTGGTTATAGGCAGAAGAGGTAGTGCTACTAGGTCCTAGTCTTGTGTAGAAGAATTCAACTAAGTTTAAACTGATTAGGAAGTGTATTTCTACTGCTCAGTCTATTTATAAATCTTATGTCGATCATTGTTGATGACCTTTATAGTTCATGGTTAGGGATCATGTTTTCTTATGGGTATCATCCTGACTTGGGAGTAGATGGATATAGATGAATGGTATTTTTTTTCCTCATTATGTTGGACCATTTTAGATTCTGGAGAAATTTGGTCTGATATTCTATTGGTTGTTATTACCTCATAGGTATTATTCCATGAACAACATCTTCCACATTTCATAGATTCACCTTTACCATGTCGACTTGTCTCATAATTTTGATCTTGAGGAAGTTGAGAAAAATGTTGGTGCTACTTTTTACGAGTATCTTATACGCATCATTGAATGGATCATGAAGGCTCTCCGAGGCTAGTTTATCCCTATAGTATGGGATCTATGGTATCACAACCATGTACAGGAAGATACTTAAGAGTGGGAGGACGATGTATGTGCTCAGTGGCTGATGTTGCTCCCAGATGGTGTTTCATCAACCTTTGAAGAGAACTTGGGGATGAGTTACTTTAAGGGGAAAATTGTAAGAACTTGGTTTTTCTATGAGGTATGGATCCTTTAAATTCAGATTTAATTCTTTTTATTGGAACTATTATTGATTCCTAATGAGGTCTTGTAATTTTTGAGGGTGTCTAGGGATTTTTTGGAGCTCGAAAGCCTAATCAGTGGAAGAAATCATTGGCCCACATGGTTAGTATAAACCTTACCATCATGCCTTCATTTTTACCCCTAATCATGTGGGTAATTTCATAGGAGAAATCAAGGAGCACGGTCTTCCCTAACCATGCACCTAGGGTTGCACACCCATGTGGTTGGTTTGAAACTTTTGATATATCCCCATAGAATAGTTATTGCAAAATTTCTCAAATTTTATGGCCTAATAATATAGGTATTTTATTAAGTTGGTGTCCTTTGTATGGTTGGTGCATGGTTTGGCCAACTATGCGGCCAAACCATACGCTCCCTGAATTTTTTAGTGAAATTAAAAAAATTACGTTAAATTATTTATTAACTTTCCCCTCTTCTCCTATTTTTATTTCTAGTGGTAGGGGTTCTTTTTCTCTTGTTGGAAGCTCTCAATACCATCTTCATCAGTTTTGATCTTATTTCATCATCTATACTCAGATTCAAGAACTGTTGGTCTTGTTAGATTCATATAGGTAAGCTCTAAAATAGTTAGGCTCAGTTCATCATTTGTATGCCTCTCGACGACGTTATTTTGATACAGGTTCATATGCCCTATTTTCATGGTGTTGATCTATTCTAACATTTTAATTTGATCTAACCCAAACTAAGGGATAATACTAGATGAGGATGATACTATAGGCTTGAGGTAGGTCGTCTATGACTCATCCCTCAAGTCTCGCCATTTTAAAAAAAAAATCAGTGTGTGAACACTAATATCATCAGGCATTTCTTGGTAAATTGATATCCCATTATTATAATCAGTTAACTCGTGTTCTAGATCTTCTCATATATATAATCCTCACATCATTCAAGGTTATGACCTCAACTCCCACCACCCCAAGTAGGGTGTGACCTCTTTTAATTCCTTTGGAACCCATGATGGGATTACATGTTCCACCATTCATGTGAGGTAGAATTGTCCTTAATAAAGGTAACTGTTTTAATTAAATAAATGAATTATTAATTGATAGTACATGTATAGTATCAATTATACCTTCTAAGGTAAGTGTTTCAAATTAGTTGATGAATCTTTAAGTTGTTAAATGGAAAGTAAATTTATATATATATATATATATATATCACTTGGCCTAGTTAATTATAATGGGGTGGTAATTGGATGCATGTACTTATTCTAACTTTTCATGATAATGAAAATTAAAGGTATGAACCTAATAATTAAAAATGGAATGAAAGTAATAAATGGTTCCACCTCCTATTCTGCCTTGTTACCTAGTATGAAAAGAAATGGAATGAACCTTCTGGATTTCCAAATTTCATGAGTATTACATGGAATAAATTAAATAATGATTTATGTATATGGTGCCTATTAGATATGGACCTTTTTGTCTTTATAGGAGTGGTTAGACTTGAGATAGATGTGGATTCTTAAGCAGATTCCTTGAGCACTCATAGAATGTTCTTATGATTCAAGGAGTCAATTGCCAAGAGAGATACCCACCTTGGAACAAAGCCCTTATCTAATAGAGGATTACTAAAATGATTCGATGGGATCCATTTACTATCTTTATGGATATTAGGATGCCTCAGATACACTTCTCATATCCATATTGATGTATTCAGACATGTGGCACCATGGATTCACCCTATTAGGCCCAATCATTCTTAGAATGTGCTTACCTTGTATGAGATCCTTAGACACGATTAGAATCCTTTACAGTGGAATGCCTTGGTTGATTCCCCTTAGATTAATGTCAAGCCCCTTTCTCTAGACTACAGTTATTATTATGAGTTGTTTCAACCCCTGAGGTCAAGGATGCCTTGGTTATTACCTTGGATCCTCTTTCATTATTATCTTAATTATAGGATTCCTTTGTTAAACCATGGATACTATCACTTTATATCTATTATATACAGTACAATTGACACTTATTATAAATTGTAACATAAATAATTAAATGATTACATGTTCAGAATCTAGTTGAGGTTGAAGCAGGTATGAGTTATTATTTTGGTATTTCTTTACATTTATATATACCTACAAACTATTTCAGTTTATTTTAACATACTTGATTGTATATACATCATTGGTGGTGGACTACTAAGATTTATCTCACACCCTATCTAAGGAATCGATGGTACCCTCGTATATTAAATGTATGTAGGTGTTGATAATGGGAAGCATCCCACTTTGGACGCTTGAATTTCTTGTTTGATTTAGGATAGATCTTGGTAGCAGATGACTGGTCTAGTGCTCGAGATGATGGATAGTTTCTAGCTTCTTTTTGTTTCTTTTGTATAGCATGTATTGTGTGATTCCATGTACACCTATTTTTCAATTTTATAGAGACATGAAATTATATCATAATCATTTTTTATATGATTCATCTTCTATATTATGGTTGTTATATTCATATTTTTATGTTTATTAGTTACTTGTATGATTTTCATTATGTCCTATGCTTATCCTTTATTATAATACCTCTGTTATTTAATCATCTTATGATACCAATATTCTCCTATCTGACATGAGGGATAGTCCCTCCATAGACAAACCCTAGGCCCTCACTTCTAGTTAGCAGCCTCTGGAATACAAGGAGTTTCACTTGACACCATTTGGCCCACCGACTTGGGGCACCGTTGAGTGTCACCCAAGTTGGGACATCACATGAGTAGGATCTAACTTCCTATGGTTTTTGTACCCCCTCCAACCATTCCCTCCACATCTATGTTGTAGCCTTCTAAGTCCTAGAATAATATAAATTGATAGTTTAAGAGGAATCAGAGTCTCCCGATGGTGGTAAAACCAATCCTCTCCTTAGAGACTTCATGCCTCTTGAGTTGGGAAACATGCCCAAAGTATGTCTGGATTTGGAGTATTCCACTGATGAGGATGAAGAGTATACATATTTAAATATATTCAAACCAGTGGCCCACTATGAAATGCTCAATAATGGAGAACATCATATGAACCACTCATTCAATATCAGTCAGTGTCGACGAAGAGGTAGGGGACATTAAAACTAGTAAAATTCCCATGCCATTACTCTAAAGAAAGTTGTTCACTCCACTAAGACCAGATGAAAAGCCTCATGCAGGGTTCAATAATCCCATTCCTCCTGGTCCACTCCATTGGTTATACACCCACATCCAACTGTATTAGTTGACCAAGTGACTCAGCCATGAGCATGTTGTGATCATCCACATACATCTAGGGCCTGACCTCAGTTGATTTTCCCCCAGTCATCAGTTGTTTAAAGAATACCAACTAACCAGTAGCAGAATATTTCTATTACTGATTAGGACCCATCCCCTCATCCAATGAAACCTACTTTACCTCCTGCTAAATAAATAGTCTATATAGGTGAAAATATTCCCCTAGAAAGGAAGTATGATGTGTTGAAGCACCGCTCCAACAAACCCGCGAGGATCTTGATTCTCAAGGCACTCCCCTATCAAAGGAGATGTGTGAGGACCTTATTAAATCCTTTAAAATCCCCTTCAGTTCAAAACTAAGGTAGCTTTCATCGAGGCCTAATATGTGAAAGATAATGAATGAGAGGAATATTAAGTCATTATATCATTTTATATAGAATTTAAGGGTGTTACCATTTAGGGTAACATACACCCACTATATATCATAGTCCAGTTCAATGTAATAGAAATTAAATACTGCCTAGTGGATACTGGATCCAGAATCAACATCATCCTGACACAGACACTCCATAATCTTGGACTTAAAAAACTATATTTGACTCCCTTCAACTAGAAAATTTATGGGTATAATAATAGTGAGAAGAAACCACGTGGAAAGCTTTTAATGAAAACTAAATTTGGAGGCTTGGTATCAAGCACAAAAAAAATGGTAGTTTCACAAGATACTTCCTACAATGCATTTTTTGGAAGACCATGGAGTCATTTTCATATAGCGGTCCCCTATTCATACCACCATTACCTCAAATACTCCCTAGATGGTCGATTAGGTTTACACTAAATAAATTTGTGTAGATACCCTAAGATTGACGTACATGGACATTACATTACTTTTGCGGAATACTTAGTACATAACAAAAACACACACACAAGGACCATAATATTTTAGTACCTTTGGAAACTCAGAATATAATCTTCTAATCAGGGTAAAAGATCTTCAACATCTCCCATAAAGATCTTCCCCTTTTTTTCTTACCTAAAACCTTTCATTATATCCTGGGGAAAAGAAAACATAAAAGGGGTGAGTTCAAATGCCCAGTAAGGGTAAACATAGAGAACATAAAACAATTCATAAATATTTGAATGCAAAAACTTGAACATAAAATCTAAACATCAAAATCTTGAGCAAAGACATGAAACTTGGAAGTACGTATGGAATATATCATAAGGGAACATCAATCATGATAAAATAGCATGGGAATAAAACATGTAATTGTGGAAACCATTAATCACATGTTATGATTTCCATTATAGCCAAGTCATTGCTTCCAAGACCATCTTAGTGGACAGAGTCCCTTTCTGAATCGAGTTCACTCCTCGTTTCAGTCCTCTAATACTGAACCGGATTAACTTACCGTTCCATCCATGTCTATATCATGAGATATAAATCTTTACCCAATGCATTGGAGGGAGATATAGGTCCCACCCATCTCATAATGAAATCATTCTTACTTGTGCCACAAAATAAACATACATCATTCATAATAACCCAACGAATAAAATGGGTTTCATAAACATAATCCCATCATCACATAATCCATATAAAAGAAATGGATATCATTTCATAATTAGGAAAGTGAAACCATGTAAATCATAGAGACATGATACTTTAAACATACACATATTAAATAATGTCATCTTAGATGTAAAATGATTTTGATAAAACACTTGAAATGAATTCTTGAGGAAAATATCCTTTCTTCTTCAAAATCAATTTCTTTTCACAAAACGTCATGTAATTTTAAAAGAAAAAGGTTTTGTTGAAAATAGTCATGAAATATTTTTTAGGAAGCTTCATGAAAATAAGGCTTTATAAAAACCCTAAAAATCCTTTCATTCTGTATAAGTTAAAAAAACATTCTTCTCGTACTTTAGTCAGAAAAGTCAAAAAGTACCTCGTACGAAAAACGACAAAAGATTCCTTTCATATCTTTTACTAAAAACTCACCAAAGGGTAAAATTGGATTTAAAAATTTTAGAAGGATATAAATATTAAATATTGAAGAAACATGGATGTGGATGATAAATATTCCCCCGTAAATTCTGAAGTATAAACAATCTCGGATAAAAATGAGATTGCAATATTTTCCCTTACCTTATGTCTGATATGCTTCGTATGTATCTGAACCTCCTATATAATGATTTAAATAATGTCATTGACTTATTAAAGAATCATATTCATTGTTATGAAATCATATATGGTTCACTTATTACTTTATATTACCCGTTATTTTGTAAATTTCATGTTAAAGAGCATTTTGGGTAAATTCGTTTCATTTATCGTATGTGTTTCGACTTTGTCCTTCTTGGTATTATTACTTATATCCTGATTTACATAATTCTAGAATGTAAAAAATGATTTATATATAATATATATTCATCATATACATATATTGTAACGCCCCGACCCCAGTTACCCAGAGTCGGTGCATTAATTCATAACATTGGCATGATCACAAAAGATCAAGTCTCGAAAGACCAATTAGTTTAGTAGCCTTGGAAACACTAGATACTTTCATTAATGTTACATTACATCATAAATTGAAAAACTATAATAACAAAGTATCCATAGTCCACACTCATATCCTCTTCTGACTATCCATGTAGGTCATTCATACAGTACTTCTTCACATCCTGGAAAATATTAAAACATTGAAAGGGGTGAGCTCAGATGCTCAGTAAGGATAAAAATATTTTGGAAGCTTTCATCAATAAACATAAACATTTAAGGAAATGTATAACTAAAACAAAAGCCTTTTAAACTTGAACTTCAACATAATATGGCAAAAGTAAAATGAGATAATTCCATTTACTTATTCACATGGATATTCTACTGGTCGAATAATCACATGCAATATCAATAACCACTTTCATAATGATGGAATGAATAATGTCAGACTATCATAACCACATAGCCAAGGCCTCGTGCCAAGACAATAAATAAGATTTTGTCAAGGCCTCGTTCCAAGACACTAGTTTGTCTCATGAGACCTACCGATGCATCGAGGAGCTGTAGCGGGCTCCACTCGTCACTTATTAAGTCCAATTCATTCCTCATATGAATAGGTTTAAACATATCATAAACCATAACATAATCTTATCACATAAAACATGCATAAAGGAAACATAAAATTTCCACATTTCAATCACAATATATCAATACAAAACATTGATATAATAAAAACACTTTCAAAACCATTTTCAATACCAAAATAAAAGAAAGTTAAAACTTTGTATTTATTTTTCATTCAAAAAAGGTTATGGCTTGTAGAGGAAGCCGAAACCCAAATAATGGCCATGGCGGCGGAGAAGTCATTGTCGCCACATACGTACGACAAGAAAAACATTCCTTTTTGTCATTTAGTAAAACACTTTGTATAAAAATATTCCTTTTGAATAAATGTAAAAGTCAAAGGGGTTTATACACCGTATAAAGGAAAGTTGTGTATAAAACCAAATATGCCTCAATGAATGGTGATTGAGACGAAGTCCCTTAAAAAGATCAATTTTTTTTATAAAATAGATCTATTATGTGTATTCACTATAATTACACATAAGAAAGTAAAAATAAAAGATAGGACATAATAATATCTTGACATAATTTGAAAGTAGGAGATTAACCCAAAGAATAGAAATTGGGTTAAGAAGTTCCCTTACCTCGTGTCCGAATTCACTCGACCGTTCTTTGATCTCCTGAATAATAAACTAGAGTTAATTTATAATTTCTTAATAACCTTTTTCAAGTTTATTATTCATTTTATATTACTTATTACCATGTTATGAACATTATGTAATTATTTATGTTAATAACGGTCGTTTTGACAATCTTAGGTACTTGAGTCAAAAATAAACTTCTTATAATTACAATTTGTTCATGTGTTAATATATCCATTATATCCATAATTATATTCATGATGTATATATCATATACATTATATATATCCAGTATATAAATTCATTTATAATATTACATAACATTTAGAGGTAAGAAATGAAATGCACCGTTCATGGAGATGGTAAGTTGTACGTACGCATGAACGCTACTTTCATTTCTATTTCATATTTAATGGAATGAAGTTATAATTATATAAAGGTATAATATAATTCCAGTATAATATAATGTATAATACCATTTACTCCATCCTTTATACATCCCACATATGGCATTAACGATTCAAATCACTTTGAGGGGGCGGTAGTCCGCACTTCCTAAAATAAAAATATCGTGTTTACCCATAATGGAAAAAATAAAGGTATGCCATAAATGAAAAATACAGAACCTTAAGTAAAACATAAACATATTATATATCATATATAAATAGATTGACATATTAATGGCCACCTTTGAAGGTGTTATTTGAGTGTTGAACAATCATCGTTTCGTGAGGCAGAAATTCACCATCCACAGAAACAGTATGTTCTTTAACCATTAGATGTAGGTGTGTGTAAGTGTAGCTCGAATACTTCTTATAACAACATCCTAGTATATTTAGGATATTGTTTTTGTTACAAAATAAATTAATAAAAAGATTTTAGGGGGTTGGAGAAGCAAATTAAAACAAAATAACATAAGAGAACACATTACCTTAAAATCGGGTAACTCTTTTTTGATTTGAGCCAAAGGCTTCCTTGGGAAGAATTCTGCCCAAAGTGAGGCTTCTAGGAGTAATATAGAGAAGTTGGGAGAGTATTTGGGCAGAGGTTGGCCGAGCCAAAAGGATTTGAAAGTGTGAGTAAGGTGGTAGTGGTGGGGGCCTTTTATAAGTGGAGAGGAGGGGCACTCTTGGAAAGTAATGAAATGTTACTTTATTATATAATGAGTTTCGGATTTTAAAGGCCCCACACTTATATAATTAGAGTCTAGGGTGATACGGGTTCGAAATCTACTCATCCAATAGGTTTTTGACAAGTTTAATCCTTGGATTTTACATTATCTTTTCATTTTATTTAAATCGTTAATTAATGAGGTAATCGCTGCATCATCATGGTGTCATAAATAATTTAATTTATTTAATGTATCAAAATTATAAAAAAACTATCATGATGTAGGAAGAAGTTTTAGATTTCTAATGAATATTTATAGTCAAAAATATGACTTGTATAACCCCATTTAAAAATTGTTTTAGTAAAACAACTTATGTTTGTGACATTTTTATTTTAACTTTAAATAAAAAGTTATTTATGTAATTTTCCTACCAAAGTGGCTCCATGGGGTCCCCAAGTTGACCCATAGATTGTTTTGGTCGGAAATGACACATCCAATAGGGGTAGGACAAGTTTAATGGTATTTTCATATTTTTATAATATCATTTTTACCTTAAATTTCACTAATTACCTTTAATCGCGATTAATTAAACTTAAAAGTTACTATTCACCAAAAAAAATATTATAATCCCATTGAACCACATTTTACTTCCTAATGAAAATCAGGTATGTCGGATTTTTGAAAATAAAATCACATAAGTGGTAATATTTCATTTAAACGAAAAAGCAGTTATTTAACTACCACTTAGTGGTTTCACTATTCATCAAAAATTGAAATTTTTTAGAACAATGCCAAAATTTCACCCTAAGCTATAATTGATATTCCAAATTCAAAAATGATGTCTATTTTAAAAAATTCCAAACATATAAGTTTCATTAATTAATTTTATAATTAATTCCCGCTGTCACAACAAATAGCGTGTTTTTAAGAAACAATGTATATCAAAAGATTGACAATTGTTTATGTCTAATTTCAAAGTAAAATTAATTATAATGAACACCATTGGATAAAATGGTAAAAATATATTCTAATTATAATTTAAAACCACTCAATAGTATAATTTATCACTATAAATTATTTTGATTAAAAAAGTTGTTTTTAAGTATTCTTCACTATTCATAAAAAAATGGAAGTTCTTAGAAAATTACAAAAAATTCAACTTAGGATAATTTTGATATTACGAATACAAAAATGAAGTCCATTTTGAAATATAAAATTTCTATAATTTTAAAAAGTGGGTATTACTATTCATAACGGCTACTTTGATTAGACGCGGTGTGTTAGAACTCGAAGTTGCGTACAATGCAACCTATTGCATTATTGAATGACAAGCGTATCGTGGAAGCTTGGGGTGTTACATTCTCCCCTCCTTCAATAAATTGCGTCCTCGCAATTTGAAATTTTTCTTTGAAAATAAAAGGTTTAAAATAGAAAATACATTTGTGGAAAACCCACATCGGAAATAAGGTTAATAAAAATATAACATTAAAAGAAAGAAAGAGAAGTACAAAGGTCACCCGAGATAGACCATACTAGGATTCTATGAAAATATGGATATGGAAGAAAAAAAACCATCAAGGTATGATGGAGAGTTGTAGAACACTGGATTAGGAAAAAGTTAACCATAAGAAAATCACAAACTTGTGATTGGTTAAACAGTCATTGAATCCCCAGTTGGAAAAGTTAACCGGCAATGTTTTTGTTTTAAGTTACCTTTTATAAAGTTGAGGAATTTATTTAGGAGATTTACTAATAATGTAAGGTAATATACATACTTGTTATGTAGACTTTCATTCTTTAATAAATTTTTACCACAAACCCATCTTTCACTCTAAAAGGTAATAGAACTCAAAAATATTCTATTTTCCTAATTGTATAAGGTTCCAAATATTAACACATACCATTTAGATTAGTAAAGATATTTTGTAATAACCAAGGACTTCCTGTAGGCTAGTGGTAGGTAATAAAGGTCTGTCGCACTATGGTTGTGGGTTCGATTCCTGCAGCTTTGTCCGAAGCGATGGGTTATACCCCACCCTGCAGGTTGTCCTTTTCCTACAACTATAGTATTATAATATTTCAAAAATAATTTTCATAAATGTTTTAACATTAAACAATACTATACAAAGTTCAACTTAATCCATTCCAACCTTTATAGTTATCCAAAATACCTCCGTCTAGACTTTATCTAAAAGGTCTCTAAATTCCAAAATCAATTGTATCATCAGATTCCTCAAACAAGGTAAAGTTTCTCTTATTGTCACATACAAAAAATATGATTACCTTCATCATATTAAATCCTTAATGAAAATAACATGTACTGCAGTACAATCCTTATATATATATATATCACATTATCCTTATAACCAGAATATAATTCTTGAGTCCAAAAGCACCAATACAATAATTATTCCACTTCAACTGTAGTAACAGCATAAGATTGTACTTGATCCCTTGGCCTTTTCTGAGTTAAGTTTCCCTGACGCTTAGGACATTCATTTGCATAATTCCCCATTTCCCTACAATTGTAGCATTCAACATTGATAGTCTCTTTCTTTCCCTTGCAATCACGAGCCTGGTGACCTTTTTCTCCACACTTATAACAAAGCCCCATTCCTTTTAGGCAAGCACCGGGGTGATTCTTCCCAAAATTATCACATAATGGAAAATCCTTCTTTCCCTTTTTCCCTTTATCCATCTCTTGTTCCACCGTTCTCTTCTTATATTGCTTTACATTGTTGTCATAAGACTTAGAGAATTCCTTTTCTGTCTTGATATCACACGAGACAATATCTTCGTACGATGAGAAGGATTGTGATACTAAAGCTCGACGGAGAAATGGTTTTAACCCATCAAAGAAACGATCAATCTTACTTCTTGGGTTACGTATATAATCTGCAGTATACCTCGCTAACCTTTTAAAGTTGGCCTCATACTTTGCGACATTATCATCCTCCTTTTTTCTCAGACTCAGAAATTTCCTTTCCATATCTACTCGATGGTCATGTGGAAAGTATTTTTCTAAGAAAAGATCTTTGAACTCTCTCCATTCCATACTTGATACTTCTTTATATTCCTTTGTATTTTGAATCAATGACCACCATTGATCGGCATCTCCAGTGAGGCAGTAAACTTCCATGATAACCTTCTCCCTTTCGCTACTCCCCAAGGCGTGGAATATTTTCTCTAAGGAGTTTATCCATTGCTCATCTACTAATGGATTTGTACCCCCATTAAATGTTGGTGGTTGTTGCCTCATGAAGCGGTCTAACATTGATCCTCCACGTTGTGGATCAGGGTGTTCCATACGAGTAAGGTTATTATTCATAACCTGAGTGAGTTGTCCCAGTACGGTAATAAGTTGATCAGCACCAGTTGTATCCCCAGATCCACAATAATTATCCTGAGCAGGAGGGCAATCCCTACATGGAGTGTGTACATTGATACGGTTTCCATTCCTTCCACTAGGCTCCATTTCTAAACAATGGCATAAACTAGATTAGTTTATGAATCAAAATACATAATTCCATACTTGTAAAACACTTAAAACTAATTGAACTATTTATGGATATAATCCATAATCATAAAAAATGTTTTCTTTGAGGAAGTATATACTCATAACCTTTCATAGTGGTTTGTAAAGAAAATGAGAATTATCCTAAGCATATCCCCCAGGAATGTCGTAACCAAGAGTGCAGCAAGGCCCATTATCGTGCACCAGTTCTCATTCGAGTCTAGCTCAAAGAGGTGTTTTTGGGTTTTACCCCTAGGTACATTTGTGCCAGAGCTTCCTCTACCTACTCGTATCCAGACAGGTATGTATTGCTCGGAAAACTCACAGAATATCTATAATACCAAAATTCTAGGAAGTTCTTCTATACTAATCCTAAAAGTTTATCTTCGGGCTATGTGCTCTAATCAGAGTTTATCTAAATCTAGCTTCCAAGGTTAGTACTAAACTGCCTCTGATACCAACTGTAACTCCCCGACCCCAGTTACCCAGAGTCGGTGTATTACTTCGTAACATTGGCATGATCACAAAAGATCAAGTCTCGAAAGTCCGATTAGTTTAGTAGCCTTGGAAACACTAGATACTTTCATAAATGTTACATTACATCATAAAGTGAAAAACTATAATAACAAAGTCTCCATAGTCCACACTCATATCCTCTTATGACTATCCCTGCAGGTCATTCATACAATACTTCTTCACATCCTGTAAAATATTAAAACATTGAAAGGGGTGAGCTCATATGCTCAGTAAGGATAACAATATTGCGGAAGCTTTCATCAATAAACATAAACATTTAAGGCAATGTATAACTAAAACAAAAGCCTTTTAAACTTGAACTTCAACATAATATGGAAAAAGTAAAATGAGATAATGCCATTTACTTATTCACATGGATATTCTACTCGTCGAATAATCACATGCAATATCAATAACCACTTTCATAATGATGGAATGCATAATGCCAGACTATCATAACCACGTAGCCAAGGCCTCGTTCCAAGACCACAAATAAGATTTTGTCAAGGCCTCGTGCCAAGACACTAGTTTGTCTCATGAGACCTACCGATGCATCGAGGAGCTGTAGCGGGCTCCACGCGTCACTTATTAAGTCCAATGCATTCCTCATATGAATAGGTTTAAACATATCATAAACCATAACATAATCGTATCACATAAAACATGCATAAAGGAAACATAACATTTCCACATTTCAATCGCAAGATATCAATACAAAACATTGATATAATAAAAACACTTTCAAAACCATTTTCAATACCAAAATAAAATAAAGTTAAAACTTTGTATTTATTTTTCATTAAAAAAACTGTTATGGCTTGTAGAGGAAGCCGGAACCCAAATAATGGCCATGGCGGCGGAGAAGTCGTTGTCGCCGCATACGTACGACAAGAAAAACATTCCTTTTTGTCGTTTAGTAAAACACTTCATATAAAAAGATTACTTTTGAATAAATGTAAAAGTCAAAGGGGTTTATACACCGTATAAAGGAAAGTTGTGTATAAAACCAAATATGCCTCAATGAATTGTGATTGAGACGAAGTCCATTAAAAAGATCAATTTTTTTTATAAAATAGATCTATTATGTGTATTCACTATAAGTACACATAAGAAAGTAAAAATACAATATAGGACATAATAATATCTTGACATAATTTGAAAGTAGAAGATTAACCCAAAGAATGGAAATTGGGTTAAGAAGTTCCCTTACCTCGTGTCCGAATTCACTCGACCATTCTTTGATCTCCTGAATAATAAATTAGAGTTAATTTATAATTTCTGAATAACCTTTTTGAAGTTTATTATTAATTTTATATTACTTATTACCATGTTATGAACATTATGAAATTATTTATGTTAATAACGGTCGTTTTGATGATCTTAGGTACTTGAGTCAAAAATAAACTTCTTATAATTACACCTTTTTCATGTGTTAATATATCCATTATATCCATAATTATATTCATGATGTATATATCATAAAAATTATATATATCCAGTATATACATTCATTTATAATATTACATAACATTTAGAGGTAAGAAATGAAATGTACCGTTCATGGAGACGGTAAGCCGTACGTACGCATGAATGCTACTTTCATTTCTATTTCATATTTAATGGAATGAAGTTATAATTATATAAAGGTATAATATAATTACAGTATAATATAATATATAATACCATTTACTCCATCCTTTATACATCCCACATATGGCATTAACAATTCAAATCACTTTGAGGGGGTGGTAGTCCGCACTTCCTAAAATGAAAATATCGCGTTTACCCATAATGGAAATAATAAAGGTATTCCATAAATGAAAAATACAGAACCTTAAGTAAAACATAAACATATTATATATCATATATAAATATAGTGACATCTTAATGGACACCTTTGAAGGTGTTATTTGAGTGTTGAACAATCATCGTTTCGTGAGGCAGAAATTCACCATCCACAGAAACAGTACGTTCTTTAACCATTAGATGTAGGTGTGTGTAATTGTAGCTCGAATAATTCTTATAAAAATATCCTAGTATATTGAGGATACTTTTTTTGTTACAAAATAAATGAATAAAAATATTTTAGGGGGTTGGAGAAGCAAATTAAAACAAAATAACATAAGAGAACACATTACCTTAAAATCGGGTAACTCTTTTTTGATTTGTGCCAAAGGCTTCCTTGGGAAGAATTCTGCCCAAATTGAGGCTTCTAGGAGTAATATAGGGAAGTTGGAAGAGTATTTGGGCAGAGTTTGGCCGAGCCAAAAGGCTTTGAAAGTGTGAGTAAGGTGGTAGTGGGGGGGCCTTTTATAAGTGGAGAGGAGGGCACTCTTGGAAAGTAATGAAATGTTACTTTATTATATAATGCGTTTCGGATTTTAAAGGTCCCACACTTATATAATTCGAAGATAAGGTGATAAGGGTTCTAAATATACTCATAAAATAGTTTTTTGACAAGTTTAAGCCTTGGATTTTACATTATCTTTTCATTTTATTTAAATCGTTAATTAATGAGGTAATTGATGCATCACCATGGTGTCATAAATAATTTAATTTATTTAATGTCTAAAAATTATAAAATAAAATATAATGATGTAGGAAAACGTTTTAGCTTTCTAATGAATATTTATAGTCAAAAATATGACTTTTAAAACCCCATTTAAAAATTGTTTTAGTAAAACAACTTATGTTTGTGACATTTTTATTTTAACTTTAAATAAAAAGTTATTTATGTCATTTTCTTACCAAAGTGGCTCCATGGGGTCCCCAAGTTGACCCATGATTTGTCTTGGTCGGCCATGACACATCCAATTGTGGTAAGACAAGTTTAAAGGTATTTTCATATTTTTATAATATCATTTTTACCTTAAATTTCACTAATTACCTTTAATCGCTATTAATTAAACTTAAAAGTTACTATTCACCAAAAAATTATTCTAATCCCATTGAACCACATTTTACTTCCTAATGAAAATCATGTATGTCGGATTTTTGAAAATCAAATCACATAAGTGGTAATATTTCATTTAAACGAAAAATCAGTTATTTAACTACCACTTAGTGGTTTCACTATTCATCAAAAATTGAAGTTTTTCAGAACAATGCCAAAATTTCACCCTAAGCTATAATTTATATTACAAATTCAAAAATGTTGTATATTTTACAAAATTCCAAACATATAAGTTGCATTAATTAATTTTATAATTAATTCCCGCTGTCACAACAAATAGCGTGTTTTTAAGAAACAATATATATCAAAAGATTGACAATTGTTTATGTCTAATTTCAAAGTGAAAATAATTATAATGAACACCATTGGATAAAATGGTAAAAATATATTCTAATTATCCTTTAAAACCACTCAATAGTATAATTTATCACTATAAATTATTTTGATTAAAAAATTTATTTTTAAGTATTCTTCACTATTCATAAAAAAATGGAAGTTCTCAGAAAATTACAAATAATTCAACTTAGGATAATTTCGATATTACGAATACAAAAATGAAGTCCATTTTGAAATATAAAATTTCTATAATTTTAAAAAGTGGGTATTACTATTCATAACGGCTACTTTGATTAGTCGCGGTGTGTTAGAACTCGAATTTGCGTAAAATTCAAGCTATTGCATTATTGAATGAGAAGCGTATCATGGAAGCTCGGGGTGTTACATATATATTATAGATCGATAAAAGGAATGAAATACATCATTCATGGAGACGGTAGGCCGTACGTACGCATGAACGTTGTTTTCATTTCCTTATTGAATTGAATGAAACTAAATAGATGACATAAATATATACATACATAAATCCAGTAGCATTAATATTTCATATATTTCATTATTATTCATTATCTAAACTTTATGATCATTCATGTATGGTTAACATGAAAGATGAATCTCATCGCGTCGTGGAGACGGTAGTCCGTACGTACGCACGAGCGATGATATCATTCCCATAATTATTGAATAGAGTTGGAGTGGATGGTATAATATATCATAATTAGTATGATGTTATAATAACCATATATAGTTTTTATTTACACCATTATACCCATCCATGTAAGGTGTTGGTGGAAAAACAGATTTCACCACGGCGTGGAGACGGTATTCCGTATGTACGCACGCGTGGTGATTTTGTTTTCTGTAGGATGGATAGATGGTGAAATAGGGTTATTTAATACTTATAATAACATATAATTATATGAGTTATACTGATTTTATTACTTCATAATGAAACAACTAAAGAAGAATAATTGGAAGAATAAATAAAGTTGAAAGAATCGGTAACGGACATTACCTCTTCTTTGAAGTGTCTCTTTGAGACCTCCTCTTAGGGCACTAAAATTGGTCTTTGAAGAAGACCAGAACCTCTAGGATGATTCTAGGGAATTGGGGAAGTGAAATGGGCAGGGTTTGGCCGAGATTGAAGGCTCAAATCTGTGTGAGGAAGAGAGGGAGGAGGTTCCCTTTTATAAGGGAGGAGAGGGGCACCTTAGGAAAACATAAAATATTATTTTATTATAAAGAAATATTCGGTTTTAAATAACTCCAAATTAATTTATTTTGAAGCTAAGGTGGGTATGGGTCGAAATCCTATCATCCAATAGAATTTATACAAGTTTAGGTATCTCTTTTAACCTTATCATTTAGATTTAACTTTAAGTTAGATAATTAAACTTTTACCGTGTCTTCTTGATTTCTTACACTATAAGGTTAATAAACTTACCATAACACACCAAACGAACCCCAAGTTGTTTATTATTAATATATATAACCTTATCTAAGTCATTTGGCCTAACCTTAGATTTTTAGGAATAAAATAACAATTAATAATATAATATTTGTTTTAAAAACTATTTTATGTTAATTTTGAAACTATTTGGTAATTGATTTTTGTGAAAATCACAACAGAATGATTAGTTCGAACAAAGTTACTTAAATCAATACTAACATGTTATATTAACCTATAAAATTATTTTAATTCATAAAAAGTCTCAAATTACATTTATTTGGGTATTTATATCATCAATTATGTCAATATTGTATTAATAAGATAATTAATGCATCATCATTGTGTCATAAATATATTAAATTATATAATGTATAAAAATTACAAATAAAAAATAATTATGTAGGAAATATTTTTATATTTCTAATTAATATTTATAGTCGAATTTATCTTATGTATAACTCTATATTAAAAATGATTTAGTTATTAAACTTTGATTTTAACTATTTTAACCCTTCTTTAAATAAATTAATAATAAATGTCCTAATCTAATCCAAGTGGGCCTAAATGGTCATATTTTATTCCTAATGTTGTCTTTGGTCTAATTACACTTATCCAATAGAATTAGGACATGTTTTAGGGTAATAATAATATCATTCTTACCCTTAATTACCCTATTTACTTCTAACTATGGTAAAAAAAAGTAAAAAGTTACTATTCACCAAAAATTATTTTCATCTCATTGAACCAAATTTTACATACTGACATCAACCGTGTCTCTCGGATTTTTGAAATTCCATTCACAAAAGCGGTAAAATTAAGTTTTATGTAAATTTGCAAATTCTCCTAGGAGTTGGGTAAAAGACGGTCAAAAGTTCAATAAAATTTTTATATATCTAAAATTGTTATAAAATGACTCCAATGAATTACATTGAACTTATATAGGTATTATGTATCAATTTTGACCTAAAATAAATTTAAATAAAATAAATAATTATTTAAATAAAAAGTCGGTTTTTAAATAGTAACCTAGTGTTTTCACTATTCATCAAAAATTGAAAGTTTTCAGAAAAATACCAAAATTTCACCCTAGGCTAATTTCGATATCCCGAATCCAAAAATGAAGTCCATTTTCAAAAATAAAATTTATAAAATTTCAAAAAGTGGGAATTACTATTCATAACGACTAGTTTTAATAATATTTTAATAGAATATCATTGTTTAGCGAAACTCAGTATTGCGTACAACACACGCTATCGTGGAAGGTCGAGATTGTGTGTAATGCAAGCCAAGTCAGGGATACATGTTGTGCAAGCTCCTTTTTGTGTATCGTACAACACAAGACATTAATGAAATTAAAAATAATATTTTTCATAAAATCTCGGGGTGTTACATTCTACCCCCCTTAAAATAAATTTCTCCCTCGAAATTCATCGGGGTTATAAATGGTTTACTACTCATAGAAACCCACATCGTAAAAATTAATACTAAAAATTAATTTTAAAAACTAAAGTATAAAATATAACGATTACCCAAAGTAACTCATTACTGGGTTTCCATATATGAGAACATAGGTGAAAATATGGATATGGAAGAAAAATCTAACCATCAAGTTCTGATGGAGAGTAGTAGAGGACATGGCTATGAAAAAGTCAACAATCACAAATCCATAAATTTGTGATGATCCAAGGTACCATCTGATTCATTGGATATAAGGACACTAGGATAACATTTTTTTCTTATTCAAGATCATTTCCCTAAAGTTGAAAATTTGAATTAGAAGAAATACTTGCTTGATTTTGGTACAATCTCACTGTTGTTCATGCTTTGAAAAATTTACACTTTATCTCTTAAATATGTGAAGTTGAATTTTTTATTCCTGAAGTGTTAACAGATCTTGTGATAGAATCATGGGTCATTCCATCTGTTTCAAAAAAAAAGTTAGCAAAAGTTAGCAAAAGTTATCAAATATACTTAAGTCCATATATGGTGAGGTTAATCATATATGGTTCTAAAAAATGGATTTATACTTCATATATCATACCACTTACTAAAATAAAACTAGTTTCTACTAACCAGGGACATCCTGTAGGACAGTGGTAGGCGATAAAGGTCAGTCGCACTTCGGTTGTGGGTTCGATTCTCACAGCCTTGTCTGATGTGACGGGTTGTCGCCCGTCCTGCAGGTTGTCCTTTTTTCTAAAATTATGACATTCCATCGATAATATTGAAAACAGTACAAGCCTTAAACTAACTTATGTTCTACATAATCCATTTCTAATATTTAGGCTTATCCAAAATACTTCTGTCCATGCTTATAGTATAAAGAAAACAATTACTAGAAATGTCATCTACCGAGCATGTGAATACCATCATTTATCCCTGATATATCTTATTGATCACATTCCAATCATGTGAATACCTTAATCATGTATTCTCTTGAAAAATTAATACCCATTTAACCTTAGTGAAAACATGAATGCTGTAAAAAGTTAACTCTGTCCACATACCAAAATCCCAAAATTTCTATATACTCAAACCATGATATCACTTAGTCCTTATATCAACCATGAACTCATGAATACAATCAAACATCTCATTATCTTCTTATCCCTTCATTATGTGAATATCATCTACTTTCCAAAAATATTTCAATCACTTTTTCATGGTTACCACTACCATATAATTATTGAAAACCAATACATAGATATTCCAAAATTCCGCAACACCATAAATGAGATTCCATGATACTATTTTGAAATCCTATTACATGAACACTTAATCATTACACAACATCATTTTCATACTCAACATCACAAATAGTGATCGCATGAGACTTCCCTTTATCCTTTTCCTTAAGAGGTTTCTCACGTTGATCATCATTAACCTGTGGATTAGGGAATTTATTAGCATAATGCCCCATTTCCTTGCACTTGAAGCATTGAAGTGTTGGTGGAGAGTTCTCTGTAGTCTTTTCTCTATTCACATCATTAGAAACCTTTTCCCCATTACTTTGACAATAAACTGCTCGATGACCTTCTTTTCCACACTTAAAACATTTTCTAGTAGCTTTTAGGCAATATCCACCATGCTTCTTTCCACACTTTGAGCATAAAGAAACATTCATCTTCTTTTCACCATTGTTCTGAGATTTCTCCTTGAACTCCATATTTTGTTTCTTGTCAAAACCATGAGATGGATATGTTACACCAACTTCCAGTTCTACCTTGATATCACAACGCACAATTTTTTCATAGCTACTGAAGTCTCTTATATCTAATTCCCTTAGAAGACTTGGTTTTAAGCCACTAAAAAATCGATCAACTTTACTTTCAGGTTGGATGATAATGCCAGATGCATACATTGCAAGTCTTGTAAAATTCACTTCGTATATACCAACAGATTCATCATCCTTCTACATAAGCTCAAGAAACTCATTTTCCATCTTTGTTTGAAGAATACGAGGGAAGTACTTACTAAAAAATAAGTTCTTGAACTTTTCCTATTCCATGGACTCAATTTCATATCTTTGCCTCGTATTCTTGATAAGATTCCACCATTGATCAGCATCACCTTCCAAATGATATACTACTAAGATGACTTTATCATCCTCAGAACATTGTAGAACTGAAAATATCTTTTCAGTAGTACTGATCCATTGTTCATCCACTAAGGGATCAGAAGACCCGTTGAATGAAGGTGGGCGCTGCCTCATGAAGGATTCAATAGAATGTTGCTCCTTTCTCTGCTCATTTTGAAGTCCAGAATGATTCATAGCTTGTGTAAGTGTAGAACTAAGATTGTGCACTCCATCTCCCATGACATTAGTTTGGTCAGGAGGATAATCATTGCATTGTCCATTACATTGATCAACACGGTTCCTTCAGGTTCCAGCCATCGTCTAAAACCCAAAAAGAATAGTGTGAGTGGAAAAAATAATGCGAGGGAAAACAACATAGTAAAGGGGGAGTACCATCAATATATAACATCTTAGGTTAAATTATAATATTGTTACCGAAGTTATAGGACTATATCCTATACGTATACTTATCCTTAGGGACATCCCTATACATACCTTAGAAATATCTCTAAGGATCTCACTAACGTTTTTGCATCCTAGTTTCCAAAGGTTGACTAAACCTTTCCTGTGATACCAACTGTAGAGACCCTAAGCTTGACGTACATGGACATTACATTACTTTTTCATAATACTTAGTACATAACAAAAACACACACATAAGGACCGTAATAGTTTAGTGTCTTTGGAAACTCAGAATATAATCTTCTAATCGGGGTGAAAGATCTTCAACATCTCCCATAAAGATCTTCCCTTTTTTTTCTTACCTAAAACCTTTCTTTATTTCCTAGGGAAAAGAAAACATAAAAGGGGTGAGCTCAAATTCTCATTAAGGGTAAACATAGAGAACATAAACCAATCCATAAACATTTGAATGCAAAAACTTGAACATAAAATCTAAACATCAAAATCTTCAGCAAAGACATGAAACTTGGAAGTACATATGGCATATATCATATGGGAACATCAATCATGATAAAATAGCATGGGAATAAAACATGTAATTCTGGAAACCATTAATCACATGTTATGATTTCTATTGTAGCCAAGGCATTGCTGCCAAGACCATCTTAGTGGACAGAGTCCCTTTCTGAATCGAGTTCACTCCTCGTTTCAGTCCTGTAATACTGAACCGGATTAACTTACCATTCCATCCATGTCTATATCATGAGATATAAATATTTACCCAATGCATTGGAAGGAGATATAGGTCCCACCCATCTCATAATTAAATCATTCTTACTTGTGACACAAAATAAACATACATCATTCATAATAACCCAACGAATAAAATGGGTTTCATAAACATAATCCCATCATCACATAATCCATATAAAAGAAATGGATATCATTTCATAATTAGGAAAGTGAAACTATGTAAATCATAGAGACATGATACTTGAAACATACACATATGAAATAATGTCATCTTAGACGTAAAATGATTTTGATAAAACACTTGAAATGAATTCTTGAGGAAAATATCCTTTCTTCTTCAAAATCAATTTCTTTTCACAAAACTTCATGTAATTTTAAAAGAGAAATATTTTGTTGAAAATAGTCATGAAATATTTTGGATGAAGCTTCATGAAAATAAGGCTTTATAAAAACCCGAAAAATCCTTTCATTCTGTATAAGTTAAAAAAACATTATTCTCGTACTTTTGTCGGAAAAGTCAAAAAGTACCTCGTACGAAAAACGACAAAAGATTCATTTCCTATCTTTTACTAAAAACTCACCAAAGGGTAAAATTGGATTTAAAAAATTATAGAAGGATATAAATATTACATATTGAAGAAACATGTATGTGGATGATAAATATTCCCCAGTAAATTCTGAAGTATAAACAATCTCGAATAAAAATGAGATTGCGATATTTTCCCTTACCTTATGTCTGATATGCTTCGTATGTTTT
Source organism: Viscum album (assembly GCA_963277665.1). Taxonomy (NCBI): domain Eukaryota; kingdom Viridiplantae; phylum Streptophyta; class Magnoliopsida; order Santalales; family Viscaceae; genus Viscum; species Viscum album. Next base: position 1,329,514,224 of record OY728143.1, read on the forward strand.
CGAACCTCCAGTATAATGATTTAAATAATGTAATTTACTTATTACAGAATCATATTCATTGTTATGATATCATATATGGTTCACTTATGACTTTATATTACCCGTTCTTTTGTAAATTCCATGTTAAAGAGTGTTTTGGGTAAATTCGTTTCATTTATTGTATGTGTTTCGACATTTTACTTCTTGGTATTATTACCTATATCTTGATTCACATAATTCCAGAATGTAAAACATGATTTATATATAATATATATTCATCATATACATATATATTATAGATCGATAAAAGGAATTAAATACACCATTCATGGAGACGGTAGGCCGTACGTACGCATGAACGTTGTTTTCGTTTCCTTATTGAATTGAATGAAAATAAATAGATGACATACATATATAAATACATAAATCCAGTAGAATTATTATTTCATATATTTAGTTATTATTCATTATCTAAACTTTATGATCATTCATGTATGGTTAACATGGAAGATGAATCTCATCGTGTCGTGGAGACGGTAGTCCGTACGTACGCACGGGCGATGATATCGTTCCCATAATTATTGAATAGAGTTTGAGTGGATCGTATAATATATCAGAATCAGTATTATTTTATAATAACCATATATATTTATTATTTTCACCATTATAACCATCCATGTAAGGTGTTGGTGGAAAAATAGATTTCACCACGGCGTGGAGACGGTATTCCGTACGTACGCACGCGTGGTGATTTTGTTTTCTGTAGGATGGATAGATGGTGAAATAGGGTTGTTTCATACTTATAATGACATATCAGTATATGAGTTATACTGACGTTATTACTTCATAATGAAACAACTAAAGAAGAAGAATTGGAAGAATAAATAAAGTTGAAAGAATCGGTAACGGACATTACCTCTTCTTTGAAGCGCCTCTTTGAGACCTCCTCTTAGGGCACTAAAATTGGTCTTTGAAGAAGACCAGAACCTCTAGGATGTTTATATGGAAGTGGAGAATAGAATTAGTCAGGGTTTTTTCTAGCTTGAAGGCTCAAAGTGGTGTGAGGAAGAGAGGGAGGAGGTGCCCTTTTATAAGGGAGGAGAGGGGCACCTTAAAAAAACATAAAATATTATTTTATTATAAAGTCATATTCGGTTTTAAATAACTCCAAATTAATTTATTTTGAAGCTAAGGTGGGTATGGGTCGAAATCATCTCATAAAATAGAAGTTAGACAATTTTAGGTATCTATTTTAACCTTATCATTTAGATTTAACTTTAAGTTAGATAATTTAACTTTTACCGCGTCTTCTTGTTTTCTTAAACTATAAGGTCAATAAACTTACCATAACACACCAAACGAACCACAAGTTGTTTATTATTAATATATATAACCTTATCTAAGTCATTTGGCCGAACCTTAGATTTTTAGGAATAAAATAACAATTAATAATATAATATTTGTTTTAAAAACTATTTTATGTCAATTTTGAAAGTATTTGGTAATTGATTTTTGTGAAAATCATAACAGAATGATTAGTTCGAAAAAAGTTACTTAAATCAATACTAACATGTCATATTAACCTAAAAAATTATTTTAATTCATAAAAAGTCTCAAATTACATTTATTTGGGTATTTATAACATCAATTATGTCAATATTTTATTAATAAGATAATTTCTGCATCATCATTGTGTCATAAATAAATTATATTATATAATGTATAAAAATTAAAAATAAAATATCATTATGTAGGAAAGCTTTTTATATTTCTAATTAATATTTATAGTCTAATTTATCTTATGTATAACTCTATATTAAAAATGATTTAGTTATCAAACTTTGATTTTAACTATTTTAACCCTTCTTTAAATAAATTAATAATAAATGTCCTAATCTAATCCAAGTGGGCCTAAATGGTCATGGTTTATTCCTAAGGTTGTCTTTGGTCTAATTAAACTTATCCAATATAATTAGGACATGTTTTAGGGTAATAATAATATTATTCTTACCCTTAATTACCCTATTTACTTTTAACTATGGTAAAAAAAAGTAAAAATTTACTATTCACCGAAAATTATTTTCATTTCATTGAACCACATTTTACTTACTGACATCAACCGTGTCTCTCGGATTTTTGAAATTCCATTCACAAAAGCGGTAAAATTAAGTTTTATGTAAATTTGCAAATTCTCCTAGGAGCTCGGTAAAAGACGATCAAAAGTTCAATAAAATTTTATATATCTAAAATTATTATAAAATGACTCCAATGAATTACGTTGAACTTATATAGGTATTATGTATCAATTTTCACCTAAAATAAATTTAAATAAAATAAATAATTATTTAAATAAAAAGTCGGTTTTTAAATAGTAACCTAGTGTTTTCACTATTCATCAAAAATTGAAAGTTTTTAGAAAAATACCAAAATTTCACCCTAGGCTAATTTCGATATCCCGAATCCAAAAATGAAGTCCATTTTCAAAATTAAAATTTATAAAATTTCAAAAAAGTGGGTATTACTATTCATAACGGCTAGTTTTAATAATATTTTAATAGCATATCATTATTTAGCGAAACTCGGTGTTGCGTACAACACACGCTATCGTGGAAGGTCGAGATTCTGTGTAATGCAAGCCAAGTCAGGGATGCGTGTTGTGCAAGCTCCTTTTGGTGTAGCATACAACACAAGACATTAATGAAATTAAAAATAATATTTTTCATAAAATCTCGGGTTGTTACATTCTACCCCCCTTAAAATAAATTTCGCCCTCGAAATTCGTCGGGGTTATAAATGGTTTACTAATCATAGAAACCCACATCATAAAAAGGAATACTAAAACTTAATTTTAAAAAACTAAAGTATGAAATATAACGATTACCCAAAGTAACTCATTACTAGGTTTCCATATATGATAACATAGGTGAAAATATGGATATGGAAGAAAAATCTAACCATCAAGTTCTGATGGAGAGTGGTAGAGGACATGGCTATGAAAAATCCAACAATCAAAAAGCCATAAATTTGTGATTATCCAAGGTACCATCTGATTCATTGGATATAAGGACATTAGGAAAACATTTTTTTCATATTCAAGATCATTTACCTAAAGTTGAAAATTTGAATTAGAAGAAATACTTGCTTGATTTTGGTACAATATCACTGTTGTTCGTGCTTTGAACAATTTCCACTTCATCTCTTAAAGAAATGAAGATGAATTTGTTATTCGTGAAGTGTTAATAGATCATGTGATAGAATGATGGGCAATTCCATCTGTTTCAAAAAAAAGGTTAGAAAAAGTCATCAAATATACTTAAGTCCATCTATGGTGAGGTTAATCATATATGGTTCCTAAAATGGACTTATACTTAATATATCATACCACTTATTAAAATAAAACCAGTTTCTACTAACCAAGGACTTCCTGTAGGACAGTGGTAGGCGATAAAGGCTAGTCGCACTTCAGTTGTGGGTTCAATTCTCACAGCCTTGTCCGACGTGACGGGTTGTCGCCCGTCCTGCAGGTTGTCCTTTTTTCTAAAATTATGACATTCCATCGATAATATCGAAAACAGTTCTAGACTTAAACTAACTTATGTTCTACATAATCCATTTCAAATATTTAGTCTTATCCAAAATACTTCTGTCCAAGATTATAGTATAAAGAAAACAATTACTAGAAATGTCATCAACCGGGCATGTGAATACCATCATTTATCCTCGATGTATCTTGTTGATCACATTCCAATCATGTGAATACCTTAATCATGTATTCTCTTGAAAAATTAATACCCATTTAACCTTAGTGAAAACATGAATTCTATCAAAAGTTAACTCTTTCCACATACCAAAATCCCAAAATTTCTATATACTCAAACCATGATATCACTTAGTCCTTATATCAACCATGAACTCATGAATACAATCAAACAACTCATTATATTCTTATCCCTTCATTATGCTCATATCATCTGCTTTCCAAAAATATTTCAATCACTTTTTCATGGTTACCAGTACCATATAATTATTGAAAACCAATACATAGATATTCCAAAATTCTGCAATACCACAAATGAGATTCCATGATACTATTTTTAAATCCTATTACATAAACACTTAATCATTACACAACATCATTTTCATACTCAACATCACAAATAGTGATCGCATGAGACTTCCCTTTATCCTTTGCCTTAATTGGTTGCTCATGTTGATCATAATTAACCCGTGGATTAGGGAATTTATTAGCATAATGCCCCATTTCCTTTCACTTGAAGCATTGAAGTGTTGGTGGAGAGTTCTCTATAGTCTTTTCTCTATTCACATCATTAGAAACCTTTTTCCCATTACTTCGACAATCAACTGCTCGATGACCTTCTTTTCCACACTTAAAACATTTTCTAGTACCTTTTAGGCAATCTCCACAATGCTTTTTTCCACACTTTGAGCATAAAGAAACATTCCTCTTCTTTTCACCATTGTTCTGAGATTTCTCCTTGAACTCCATCTTTCGTTTCTTATCAAAACCATGAGATGGATATGTTACACCAACTTCCAGTTCTACCTTGATATCACAACGCACAATTTCTTCATAGCTACTGAAGTCTATTATAACTAATTCCCTTTGAAGACTTGGTTTTAAGCCACTGAAAAATCAATCAACTTTACTTTCAGGTTGGATGATAATGCCAGATTCATACCTTTCATGTCTTGTAAAATTCTCTTCGTATATACCAACAGATTCATCATCCTTCTACTTAAGCTTAAGAAACTCCTTTTCCATCTTTGTTCGAAGAATACGAGGGAAGTACTTGCTGAAAAACAAGTTCTTGAACTCGTCCCATTCCATGGACTCAATTTCATCTCTTTGCCTCGTATTCTTGATAAGATTCCACCATTGATCATCATCACCTTCCAAATGATATACTGCTAAGATGACTTTATCATGCTCAGAACATTGTAGAACTGAAAATATATTTTCAGTAGTACTGATCCATTGTTCATCCACTAAGGGATCAGAAGACCCGTTGAATGAAGGTGGATGCTGCCTCATGAAGGATTCAACAGGATGTTGCTCCTTTCTCTGCTCATTTTGAATCCCAGAATGATTCATAGCTTATGTAAGTATATAAATAAGATTTTTCACTCCATCTCCCATGACATTAGTTTGGTCAGGAGGACAATCATTGTATTTTCCATTACATTGATCAACACTGTTCCTTTGGGTTCCAGCCATCGTCTAAAACCCAAAAAGAATAGTGTGAGAGGAAAAAATCATGCTAGGCAAAACAACATAGTAAAGGGGGAGTACCCTCAATATATAACATCTTAGGTTAAATTATAATATCGTTACCGTAGTTCTAGTAATATATCCTATACGTATACTTATCCTTAGGTACATCCCTAGACATACCTTAGAAATATCTCTAAGGATCTCACTAACGTTTTTTCATCCTAGTTTCCAAAGGTTGACTAAACCTTTCCTCTGATACCAACTGTAGAGACCCTAAGCTTGACGTACATGGACATTACATTACTTTTTCATAATACTTAGTACATAACAAAAACACACACACAAGGACCGTAATAGTTTAGTGTCTTTGGAAACTCATAATATAATCTTCTAATCGGGGTAAAAGATCTTCAACATCTCCCATAAAGATCTTCCCATTTTTTTTCTTACCTAAAACCTTTCTTTATATCCTGGGGAAAAGAAAACATAAAAGGGGTGAGCTCAAATTCCTAGTAAGGGTAAACATAGAGAACATAAAACAATCCATAAACATTTTAATGCAAAAACTTGAACATAAAATCTAAACATCAAAATCGTGAGCAAAGACATGAAACATGGAAGTACGTATGGAATATATCATAAGGGAACATCAATCATGATAAAATAGCATGGGAATAAAACATTTAATTGTGGCAACCATTAAGCACATGTTATGATTTCCATTTTAGCCAAGGCATTACTGCCAAGACCATCTTAGTGGACAGAGTCGCTTTCTAAATCGAGTTCACTCCTCGTTTCAGTCCTGTAATACTGAACAGGATTAACTTACCGTTCCAGCCATGTATATATCATGAGATAAAAATATTTACCCAATTCATTGGAGGGAGATATAGGTCCCACCCATCTCATAATGAAATCATTCTTACTTGTGCCACAAAATAAACATACATCATTCATAATAACCCAACGAATAAAATGGGTTTTATAAACATAATCCCATAATCACATAATCCATATAAAAGAAATGGATATCATTTCATAATTAGGAAATTGAAACCATTTAAATCATAGATCCATGATACTTGAAACATACACATATGAAATAATGTCATCTTATATGTAAAATGATTTTGATAAAACACTTGAAATGAATTCTTGATGAAAATATCCTTTCTTCTTCAAAATCAATTTCTTTTCACAAAACGTCATGTAATTTTAAAAGAAAAAGATTTTGTTGAAAATAGTCATGAAATATTTTGGAGGAAGCTTCATGAAAATAATGCTTCATAAAAACCCTAAAAATCCTTTCATTCTGTATAAGTTAAAAAAACATTCTTCTCGTACTTTTGTCGGAAAAGTCAAAAAGTACCTCGTATGAAAAACGACAAAATATTCCTTTCATATCTTTTACTAAAAACTCACCAAAGGGTAAAATTGGATTTAAAAAATTGTAGAAGGATATAAATATTACATATTGAAGAAACATGGATTTGGATGATAAATATTCCCCAGTAAATTCTGAAGTATAAACAATCTCGGATAAAAATGAGATTGTGATATTTTCCCTTACCTTATGTCTGATATGCTTCATATGTATCCGAACCTCCCATATAATGATTTAAATAATGTAATTGACTTATTAAAGAATAATATTAATTGTTATTATATCATATATGGTTCACTTATGACTTTATATTACCCTTTCTTTTGTAAATTCCATGTTAAAGAGCGTTTTGGGTAAATTCGTTTCATTTATCGTATGCATTTCGACTTTGTCGTTCTTGGTATTATTACTTATATCCTGATTTAAATAATTCCAGAATGTAAAACATTATTTATATATAATATATATTCATCATAAACATATATATTATAGATCTATAAAAGGAATGAAATACACCGTTCATGGAGACGGTAGGTCATACGTACGCATGAACGTTGTTTTCGTTTCCTTATTGAATTGAATGAAACTAAATATATGACATACATATATACATACATAAATCCAGTAGCATTATTATTTCATATATTTCGTTATTATTCATTATATAAACTTTATGATCATTCATGTATGGTTAACAGGGAAGATGAATCTCATCGCGTCGTGGAGACGGTAGTCCGTACGTACGCACGAGCGATGATATCATTCCCATAATTATTGAATAGAGTTGGAGTGGATGGTATAATATATCAGAATCAGTATGATGTTATAATAACCATATATAGTTATTATTTACACCATTATACCCATCCATGTAAGGTGTTGGTGGAAAAACATATTTCACCACGGTGTGGAGACGGTATTCCGTACGTACGCACGCGTGGTGATTTTGTTTTCTGTAGGATGGATAGATGGTGAAATAGGGTTTTTTCATACTTATAATAACATATCAGTATATGAGTTATACTTATTTTATTACTTCATAATGAAACAACTAAAGAAGAAGAAGTGGAAGAAGAAATAAAGTTGAAAGAATCGGTAACGAACATTACCTCTTCTTTGAAGCGCCTCTTTGAGACCTCCTCTTAGGGCACTAAAATTGGTCTTTGAAGAAGACCAGAACCTCTAGGATATTTCTAGGGAAGTGGAGAAGAGAATTTGGTAGGGTTTTTCCTATATTTAAGGCTTAAAGTGGTGTGAGGAAGAGAGGGAGGAGGTTCCCTTTTATAAGGGAGGAGAGGGGCACCTTAGGAAAACATAAAATATTATTTTATTATAAAGTCATATTCGGTTTTAAATAACTCCAAATTGATTTATTTATAAGCTAAGGTGGGTATGGGTCGAAATTATCTCATCCAATAGAATTTATACAAGTTTAGAAATCTATTTTAACCTTATCATTTAGATTTAAATTTAAGTTAGATAATTTAACTTTTACCGTGTCTTCTTGTTTTCTTACACTATAAGGTTAATAAACTTACCGTAACACGCCAAAAGAACCCCAAGTTGTTTATTATTAATATATATAACCTTATATAAGTCATTTGGCCGAACATTAGATTTTTATTAATAAAATAAAAATTAATAATATAATATTTGTTTTAAAAATTATTTTATGTTAATTTTGAAACTATTTGGTAATTGATTTTTGTGAAAATCATAAAAGAATGATTAGTTCGACAAAAGTTACTTACATCAATACTAACCTATCATATTAACCTATAAAATTATTGTAATTCATAAAAAGTCTCAAATTACATTTATTTGGGTATTTATAACATCAATTATTTCAATATTTTATTAATAAGATAATTATTGCATCATCATTGTGTCATAGATAAATTAAATTATTTAATGTATAAAAATTACAAATAAAATATAATTATGTATGAAATATTTTTATCTTTCTAATGAATATTTTTAGTTTAATTTATCTTATGTATAACTCTATATTAAAAATGATTTAGTTATTAAAATTTGATTTTAACTATTTTAACCCTTCTTTAAATAAATTAATAATAAATGTCCTAATCTAATCCAAGTGGCCCTAAATGGTCATAGTTTATTCCTAAGGTTGTCTTTGGTAGAATTACACTTATCCAATAGAATTAGGACATGTGTTAGGGTAATAATAATATCATTCTTACCCTTAATTACCCTATTTACTTTTAACCGTGGTAAAAAAAAGTAAAAAGTTACTATTCACCAAAAATGATTTTCATCTCATTGAACCAAATTTTACTTACTGACATCAACTGTGTCTCTCGAATTTTTGAAATTCCATTCACAAAAGCGATAAAATTAAGTTTTATGTAAATTTGCAAATTCTCCTAGGAGGTGGGTAAAAGATGGTCAAAAGTTCAATAAAATCTTTATATATCTAAAATTATTATAAAATGACTCCAATGAATTACATTGAAATTATATAGGTATTATGTATCAATTTTGACCTAAAATAAATTTAAATAAAATAAATAATTATTTAAATAAAAAGTCGGTTTTTAAATAGTAACCCAGTGTTTTCACTATTCATCAAAAATTGAAAGTTTTCAGAAAAATACCAAAAATTTCACCCTAGGATAATTTCGATATCCCAAATCCAAAAATGAAGTCCATTTTCAAAAATAAAATTTATAAAATTTCAAAAAGTGGGTATTATTATTTATAACGTCAAGTTTTAATAATATTTTAATAGCATATCATTGTTTAGCGAAACTTGGTATTGTGTACAACACACGCTATCGTGGAAGGTCGTGATTGAGTATAATGCAAGACAAGTCAGGGATGCGTGTTGTGTAAGCTCCTTTTGGTGTAGCGTACAATACAATACCTTAATGAAATTAAAAGGAATATTTTTCATAAAATCTCGGGGTGTTAAAATTTGTCCCCCGTTGACTTCTGTGAGGCCCACTATCTGGATGTTGCTTAATAAAAAAGGTAAGGAAAGGAGTTCACAACCAATAGGGTTGAATGAATCAGTTCCCCTAACAATCTAACGGCTACTGCAGTAGATCTATGGGTAGACTTAAATGATAGATTTTTTTCTCCCAATTAATTGGTTGGAGGCCAAGACACTAGAATTGGGAGGTTGTTTCATATCCCCCAAGAAAAATGATTTCTCACAAATTACCTCGTACTCATACAATGGACGGTCCAAGATGGTGCAAAAAGACCCTACCCCTATGAAGAATTGAGAATTTTACCCTATAGACATAGATCCTTGACATTCCCACATGTTCCCCAAAGTTGGTTTGACTCAATGAATATTGAACCATAACCATTGCTTTGATGTCAAGAGTGGATCTCATAGCTGGAAACTAAATTGAATTTTCTCAAAAACTTTTGTCACAACATTCCCTGGAGAACCAAAACCCCTTATCAAATACTTTGTATTCTCTAGAGAAAACACTTGTTCTCCCCCTGGTTCAGCCAACCTAGAAGATTCATCTCCTCCCTCTGATCCCCCCTATCTCAGATAATGAAGAGGATTTGGAAGACGTCCCTCCTACATTTGAATGGGATGTCTCCACCACTATTGATGAGATAACTCAGGTAAATATCAACACTAAAGAAGAATGAGACCAACACTATTTTATGTCATAATAGGACCAACAATAGTTTGTGGCCTTCTTGAAACAACCGTGTGATGCATTTCTTGGATCTATGATGAGATGAATGGGTTTAACCCCCTGTTTTCCATTCATCATCTTGGTCTCTCAGTGGGTCTCCATGAGTTCATATATCCTTGAAAACAATTAACCATTCCTATGGTGTCGTGGTCAATAAAAAAGTTGATAAACTTATTAAATAAAACTTTTTTAGGGATGTCAAGTACCCTAGGTTGTTTTCCAACATTATCCCATCCATGAAGAAGAATGTTTAGATCATAGTATGCATCAAATTTCTGTATGTTAACTTCCATTGTTTGAATGATGATTTTCTCCTTCCAGTGATAGATTTATTAGTTGATGTTGGGTTCTAGGACCTCTCCTTCATGGACTGATACTCTGGGTATATTCAGATCTGGATGTCCCCTAGTTATGAGGATTCTATCTTCTTTAGGGAACCCCAAGGAACTTTTTTCTATCTGGTGATGCCTTTCGACTTAAATAATGTTGGAGTCACTTACCAATGGTCCATGCACCATATATTTAAGTTGATAATCTAGAAATTTTTGGAGTGTTATTTGGTTGATTTGGTGGTCAACTCCCACTAGTTTTAGGACCATATCAAGGATCTTGAGAAATTGTTCATCTTCCTCCACTATCGATACTTGAAGATGAACCCCTTGAAGTGTGCATTTGGGTTTACCTCTGGAAAATTTCTCAGTTTTTTCCAAAGGTTTTATGTGTGTCATTTCCATGGTAAATTTATGAATCAACCACAAAAGCTTATACACAATACCATATATTCCTGTCCCTTTTCAGTTTGGGGACTTAGCATTGTGAAACAATACCCACCATTGACAACTAGACAGTGTAGGTTCATTTTTCCCACAATGGAATTATTTTCCAAATGGGTAGAAGTGGTTACCCTCAAAGAAGTAAAAACCCAGTACATGATTGAGTTTGTGAGATACCACATCATCCATTGGTTTGGGATTCCTCACACTATTCTCATAGACAATGGAACTAACTTCCAGGTTGTTGAGCTAAAGAATCTATAAACCAAGTATAACATCTAGTTCAACCATACTTCCCACTACCATGCACTAGAAAATGGGTAGATTGGGGCATTCAATAAAACCCTCTCTAACATCCTACAAATGATGTCAAGATAGAAAAAAAATATTTTTCCTGATAAACTATCTAACTCCCTTTGTAACTATCGGAGGACAACTCTAAATTCCACCCAAGTGACCCCATACTCCCTGGTGTATGGAAAAGATGAAGTTTTACCAATTGAGGTTCAGTTTTTGTCACTTAGAATAACTATTCATGAACATAAGATGACAGAAAAAAGGTGGAATTATATCTAGATGATTTGGAATCCATTGAGGAAAACATGATTTAGGCATTGTACAATATATAGAGGCACAAGAATATAATAGAGAGAGTGTTTAACAAGAAGGTATGCCTATGCTTCTTCCTCTAAGGTGACATGGAATTGGATCTCATAGCATTGATGATACCTGAAAAAAGCCTCCAAATTTTGATCCCAAAGTAGATGGACCATAAATTATCTATAAGGTATATTCCAATAGATAATACTCTTTAATAACTATAGATGGAGAGTGTATCACACCTCCCACCATCTCCAAGTTTCTCAAGAAATACTCTGTGTAAACTTTATGGTCAATTCTACATGACCTTAAAATGAAACAACTTGTGTTTGATCTCTATGACCTTTAAATAATAGAAACCCCCTAGTGAAATAATTATGACCTTAAATCATTTTCATCCCCTATGGTCCAAGCATTATGACCTTAAACTATTTTCAACCTTTTTGGTATGAGATCCATGAATTTAATCTAGTACTAACCAAAGTCCAATATTTATAACATTAAACTGCAAAACCCAATGTCCTCAGCACAAGACATTAAACTAAATCCTTACCATGTATAAATTTGGGATGCCTCATATGAAAAATATGGGATGAATAAAGACCAATGACCACATCACATAACGTTAAACTATAGTATTACCCCGTATAAAACCGATATGCCTCATATGAAAAATATGAGATGGAAAAAAACTACCATCCTCATAACATAATGTTAAACAGTAGCCTTACCCTATAAAATAAACATAGGATGCCTCGTATCAAAAATATAGGATGATTCAATGTCCTCACCCAAGAGAACAGTCCCTATTGGTGTTGTAATCCTACTAAACTGTGTTCCAAAAAGTGTGTGGCCTGATTCACATTCATGATGTAATACGTAGGGATTCCTAGATCCAACATCCTAGGCCCAGCCTTAGTACTAACCTATTTTTTAATAATCCCCTTGGTCCAAGCCTCATGACCTTAAAATTCATGCAACTGGTTTCAGGATTTCTTTATATAGTATAGGGACTCCCTGGGTCCTCCTTCGCTTTGGGTTTAACTCCTTTGCACCACCCAATCATCCTCAAAATACCCACACCGCTTTAGTTCCATGAATTACAATAATAAACTATGTGCATATACCCCCCCCCCCCAACCCCCCGCAATCCCTTATTTGAAAATTTTGCCTCACCCACAATGCTTCAGCAAGCTAATGTCCCCCTTCTCTTTTTCATTTCATCCTCACTTGAGAGGACTTCCCCTTAACAATGTTGGTCTCCCACTATGCCATGTTTCATAACTATGTGTGGTTTGATTCCCATTATCATGGGATGTGTAGTGACACCTTGATATCATATCCTGTGTCTATCCCCCACTATCAAATCAATGTGGGGTCTTTTCTCCCTCATCATCATGATATCAACTTGTGTGCAGTTCATCTTGAAATTTTTTATAGAAAATGTATCTTTGTCCCTCCTTTGGCATCAGGTTATCACTTTTACTTGTCCCACAAGCCTCTTTAAGACATTTTCACTCTATGGTCTGAGATCCATTACCTTAAACAAGTAGCAACCATAGTTCGGATTATATGACTTTAAACTACAAATCTTGACGTCCTCAGTACATGATGTTAAACTGTAGCCATTCCCAATATAAAATTGGGATGAATCAAATGAAAAATATGATATGAACCAAGAAAATCATCTTCAACATGTGAAATTAAACTATAACCTTATACCATCTAAAATTGAAATGCCTCATATGAAAAATATGAGATAAAACAAGCCTGACATCCTCATCACAAGATATTAAACTATAGTCTTACCCCATATAAAACTGAGATTCCTCATGAAAAATATGAATTGAACCAAACCAACATCCTCAACACATAAAGCTAAACTATTGACTTACCCCATATAAATTTGGGATGCCTCATATGAAAAGTAATAGATGATTTGATAACCTCACCGGAGAGGATGTCACCCCTATAGTGTTGGTCTCCTACCATGACGTATTACAGAGCTACATGTGGCTTGATTTTCATTCACATGGGATACAAAGTTAGTCTTGGATCTCTTATCCTAGGTCTAGCTCCACCACCAACTCGTTTTGTGGTCCTCACCTCCAGGCTAGGTTTATCCTAACCTACCCACTCTTTCATCCATCATGATTGAGCATACAGAGGGATGATGACCAGGCACTCAACATTCCCTCTGAGATCTTCTACACTTCTGTGTCTATATTTCAAGGTTTCTTTGATTTGGACAATCATCATCCACATGATCTGAACAGGATCTATAATATAAATAACACTTATCCACATTAGCTCACCTACTATCCTGGGATCATTTCTTGAATGATCCTCGGTAACAGATCATATATCTCTTGTTTCGAACTCATTCAATGGTCTATACTTCATTTTTTTCACCACATCATTGATCGGTGCAGGTGTATAATCTATGTTTTAAACATGGTTAACATTTTCCCCCACCAATCATTCATTCCCCTTTTACTATCTAGATCTCGTAAATCCCAATCTACCCTCGCAGGACTTCCCTAGGTCATTCACATTTACCCCTTATTGTGTTAACCCCTACAAACAATGATAACTTTATGTCGCTCCTTGTTTCTATCATCAAGCATGGATCATGTGGGATTAAGAGTTGGGTAAGTTTTTCCCTAAGAACGGTTGAGAAACATGGGTTCCCCTATGTTTTGAACTCTATAACCTTAAATTAGGATCCATGGTCCAAGAATCATGATCTTAAACTATGTGAATTTTTTTCTCAAAAATGCTCTGTGTTGCATCGGGTCTCCTTATCCCTAAATTCACATTGAGTTACCCCTCCTCTATGCCACACACACTCCTTTGAGATAATAAACCCATTGTATAATTATTAATACCTTAAAACTATTTATAACCCATGGCCCAAGAATTATGAACTTGAACAATTTGCAACTCATGGTCTAAGAATTATGACGTTAGACTATTTTCAACCCATGGTCCAAGATTTATGAACTTAAACAATTATAAACCCCTGGTCAAATAATTATGAAATTAAAATTTTTACAACTGTTATTCTAAGAATTTATTTTTAACCCCTTAGTACATCTGGTATGACCATAAACTTCCCAAGGAAACAGTGATAAATTGTATGAAATTTCCTAGTCACAAGATATTAAATTGTGCTACGAATGTCTTGATCACACGATGTTAAACTAAATGAAACACTATCCACACCATACAATATTAAATTACTCATTCAACACCATTACCACAATATGTTAAACTGCACACTCTCCATCCTCATAGCATAATTTAAAACTATGAAGTATCTTAGGCCTTTACCGGAGAATACCTTTTCTCCCTTTAGTGTCGGTCACCTACCTCACTATTTGAGTTCTTCAACCATCACATGGCACCCAAGACAATGCTCACTTTAGAATATGAGTCTAAACATTTCTCAAAACAATATACCTACCAAATGTTCTCAAAGACATGGTGGTGAAATTCTAATATTGTTTAAATCCATTTGAAAAATCCACCAATTAATTCCCACACTTCATGTCCTTATCAATGTAACACCCCAAGATTTCATAGTGTGTTATTTCTTCAAAATAATTCAATAACTTGCACTACACGCAACACCGAGTTCAAGCGCACCATGACTTACCAAACAAGTCGTTAAAAAGATGTTATGAATATTATTAACTAAATTTTAAACTTTATATAATCCTTATAATTTTAGAATCCATATTATGAGTTTCTTAGACATAATGCAAGAACAGATTCATTTTCAGTATTGCACTTTTATCAACTTTTAATAGTGAAAACTTTTTAAATACAATATTTTAAACTTTTTGACTAAATGGGGAAATCAAAAATTTAAAATGAAACATCTCAATCTTCCACGGTACGCTTTCCTTTGAATAATGCAATGGCGTGCATTGTACGTAACTTCGAGATTCTAACACACCACAACCAATCAAACTAGCCGTTATGAATAGTAATACCTAACTTTTAAAATTTTGGAAATTTTATCTCTCAAAATGGACTTCATTTTTGGATTCGGAGTATCGAATTTAGCCTAAGGTGAAATTTTGGTACTTTTTGGATAACTTTCATATTTTGATGAATAGTGAAAATTACTAAATTTTAATTAAAAACAACTTTTTTAATCAAAATAATTAATAGTGATAAATTATGGATTTGATTGGTTTTAAAGTATATTTAGAATATATTTTTACCATTTAATATAATTTTGGTCATTGGACATAATTTTACAATTAAACCGGACATAAACAAGTGTCAATCTTTTGATAGTTATTATCTCTTAAAAACACGCTTTTTGTTTTAACAACAGGAATTAATTTTAAATTAATTTCTGCCACTTCTGTGTTTTGAATTTTGAAAAATGGATTCCATATTTAGAATTAGGATGTTCAAATTGTGTAAATAGGTAACTTTTATTTTTAGACATTTTGAATAATTACTACGGTAAATATTTTATTTACCATGGTTAAGGGTAAATCCGGTAAATAAGGGTTAAAAAATAATATTATAATAATACTGAATTACCCTAAAACGTGTCCTAACCATATTGGTTGATACATGTTCGACCATAGGCATCTTTGGGTCGATTTTGGGACCCCATGGAGCCACTTTTAGGTGATAGGGACACTTTATTTTAATTAAGTTAAAATAAGTACAAAAATGACATAAGTATATATCTTTTAGAAAAACAATTTTTACATAGGGTTATATATGTTGGATTTTCGACTATAAATATTCATTAGAAAGATAAAAAGATTTCATACATGATGATATTTTATTTTCAATTTTTAAATATTAAATAATTTAATTTAGTTATGACACAATGATGATGCCGTAATTACCATAATAGTGAAAAATTAAAATAATTGATATTATAAATACCCAAATAAATATCATTTGAGACTTTTAATGAATTAGACTAATTTTCTAGGATAATATTACATATTAGTATTTATGTAATTAACTTTTTTCTAAGTAATCATTCTGTTATGAGTTTCAAAAAAATCAACTATTGAATAGTGTCAAAATTGACATAAAAGAGTTTTTAAAACAAATATTATATTATTAATTGATATTAAATTCATTAAAATCTAAGGTTCGGCCAAGATACTTATATCATGATAGGTGTATCATTAATGGACCACTTGGGTGTTTCTTGGATGTATATAGTAAGTTTATTAACCATATAATATAAAAATACAAAGTGACATGGTAAATGTCAAACTAATTAACTTAGAGTTAATACTTAAAGATAAGGTTAATATAAGTACCCAAACCTGTCTAAATTCTATTAGTTGTGTTGTTTTAGACCTATCCCCACCTTAACATTTAAATAATAAACTTTTGAGCCATTGGAAACCGAATATGAATTTATTATAAATTAAATTTCTAGCTTTTCCAAAGGTTCCCCTCACCCCTCTTATAAAAGGGCACTCATCCTTCTCATTTATTCACACCTTAGAAGCATTTTGGTTTGGCCAAAATCTGCCCAAATACTATCCCAACTTCCCTCACTACAATCTAGAGGCCTTAGTTTGATCAGAAAGCCAACCTAAGGATCCCTTTTGATCAAATCAAAAGGAATAACCCGAAGAAGAGGTAATGATTTCACCACCCTTTTCCAAGTTCCTTTCTTCTTCCACTTCTTCTTCCGTTGTTTTTACCATTCTAAAATAATAACTCCAGTATCATATATATAATGTGATGTTATTATAAATATGGTACAACCATATTCAGTATTCTATCCACACTTTTGAATAACATGTCACCATACGTGTGTACGTACGGCTTACCGTCTCCACGTCGTGGTGTAATTGTCATTCAATATATTATTATTTGGATGGATATAATAATGATGTGTAACTCATGTAAATAATAAATATAACATGTTAATTATTCTATATATATGATATACAATCCATTTATATATTATTTTAATATCAAAAGAATGATATTGTCGCTCGTGCGTACTTACGGACTACCGTCTCCACGAACGCGATGAGATTCATTCTCCATCGTATCCATTAAAGTATAATTATCATTTGATGATTTAAAAATGATTTTTAAGGAATTTATATCATTCTGTATATGAAAAATATACAACCTATCCATGAAAAACATGGCTTATGTAACAAAACATATAAAATAAAACAAGTAAGTTAACACCTGAAACAACAATAATACTAAGATATTATTATCAAATCAATATTAAAAGATCATATATGATATCATATTAATGTATATGATTATTTTATAATTTAATAACAATTATTTCACAATTATACAGGAGGTTAACCTACCCCAACCAAGGAAAAGTACAAGGTAAGGGTTATTTCACAATCTCTTCATTATCCGAGGTTGTTTATACGTAATAATCTACTAGGGTCTCTTTATCATCCACATCCATGTTTCTAAAACAATTATTTCAAAACATTTTTACTATTTACAAGAATATGGGTTAAATTCATTTATACCCTTGTTTGACTTTTTATAAGAGGTTTATAAAGGAATCTTTCTGTCGTTTTCCAAACAAGGTGCTTTTTAACCTTTTTGACCAAATTAAGGTAAGAATGTTTTTTTTAACTTATACAGCGGGTGCGGCTATTTTCCACCATTATAAAATCGTCAAAGATTCCCTTACAAGCTTATAAGAATATTTTCAAAGAAAACGTTTTATTTTATAAATATATGACTCTTAAATGATTTCAAAAATAGAAAGAGATATTTCTCTAAAAAGAGTTTTGATTTCATCTATGTCAACATCCTTTGATGGATTTTATGCTTATTTGTAGTTGATTTTTTAAGATACAAAACTTCTATATTGTATTGAAGGTTTTGTGATATGTTTGACTATGGATGTGCTATTTTTATACCATTCATAGTTTATGATGAAAGTATTGAAATTTCGTATGCTAGTTTTAATACGAATGTTTATGTTATGTTTAAACCTTTTCATATGGGAATGCATTGGACTTAATATGTGACAGGTGGAGCCCGCTATAGCTCCTCGATGCATCGGTAGGTCTCATGAGACAAACTAGTGTCTTGGCACAAGGCCTTGACAAAATCTCATTTGTAGTCTTGGCACGAGGCCTTGGCTATGTGGTTATGATAGTCTGGCATTATGCATTCCATCATTATGAAAGTGGTTATTGATATTGCATGTGATTATTCGATTAGTAGAATGTCCATGTGAATAAGTAAATGGAATTATTTCATTTTTCTTTTTCCATACTATGTTTAAGTTCAAGTTTAAAAGGATTTTGTTTTAGTTATACATTGCCTTAAAAATTTATGCTTATTTTTTATAGTTTCCGCTATATTGTTATCCTTACTGGGCATTTGATCTCACCCCTTTTCTATGTTTTATTTTTCCCAGGATGTGAAGAAGTAAGTTATGAATGACCTGCAGGGATAGAATGTGGGGACATGAGTGTGGAATATAGAGACTATGTTGTTGTAGTAGTTTTTCACTTTGTGATGTAATGTAAAACATTATGAATATATCTAGTATTTCCAAGGATACTAAACCAATCGGTCTTTCGAGATTTGATCTTTCTTGTGATCATGCCAATGTAATGTAATAATGCACTGACTCTGGGTAACTAGGGTCAGGGAGTTACATTTGGTATCAGAGGAAGTTTAGTACAAACCTTGGAAACTAGATTTAGGTAAACTCTGATTAGAGCACATAGACCTAAGATGGACCTTGAGGATCAGTATAGAAGAACATCCTAGAATTTTGGTATTGTAGAGATTTTGTGAGTTTTCTGAGCAATACATCCATGTCTGGATACGAGCAGGTAGAGGAAACTCTGGCACAGATGTACCTAGGGATAAAACCCAAAAACACCGCTTTGAGCTAGACTCGAACGGGAACTGGTGCACGATAACGGGCCTTGCTGCACTCTTGGTTACGACACTCCCGGGGGATATGCTTAGGATAATTCTCATTTTCTTTACAAACCATTATTAAGGGTTTATGAGTATATACTTCCTCAAAGGAGACATTTTTATGATTATGGATTATATCCATAAACTATTTAATTTATGTTATGTGTTTTACAAGTTTGGGATTAGGTATTGTTATTCATAAACTAATCTAGTGTATGCCATTTTTAGAAATGGCGCCCAGTAGAAGGAATGATAACTCCAGCAATGCACATAATACAAAGAGAAAGAAGGATCATATCTTTCATGGTCTTAAGCCAGAATTTATAAGAGAAATATTCTCCCATGTATTATCATCATATGAATAAATAATATCATGTGTTGATAAGATAAGTAAAGATTTTACTGAGTCCTATGGATTTGAAGGGAATCAAGAGAAGAAAAGTATGGAAGAGAAAAATATGGATAAAGGGAAGAGGGAAAAGAAGAATTTTCCCATATGTGATAACTGTGGGAAGAAACACCCTGGAACTTTCCTGAAAGGAATGGGAGTTTGTTATAAGTGTGGAGGAAAAGGGCACAAAGTATGTGACTGCAAGGGTAAGAAAATGGTTTCAAATGTACAATGATTCATTTTTAAGGAGTTTGGAAACTACGCGAACCTATGTCCCAGTCATCAAACCATGCTGCAAATGATTCTATTGGATAATAATCAAGTTATGATACTACCACAGATGAAGAGGAATGATTAGAGTTCTTATGTTGATTATGTCAATTGAGTTTTGTATCAACAATGTACTTGTTATAATAATTATGGAGTATATAAGGATTGTACTGCAGTACTATTTCATTAAGGACTTGAGATTGTGTGGAACAAATAAAAGTGACTCAATAGCAGGATAAATTTTTGGAAAATATATGGTTGAGAGAATGATAAATCATAATAAAGTTCTGATACCGAGGTAGTGATTTTGGAATAATACATGATTTATTTCGATAAATTATATTGGATATTCTTGAATACCTTGAAATTGATTAATGATTTGTATATTCCATTATTGTTGGGGTTTAAAACATTTTTGGATTGATGATGTATATCCAGCATTCTATATAGAATAAGGGAGCATGAATGTAATCAATAAGGAATATGGTAATTCAGGATGTTTCAGTTTATTAAAAGAATACATGATGAAGGTATTCATATGCTATTACAGGGTAAAAAGGATCTACATTATGTTTACCTTCCTTATAAATTTTGGACTGTGAGTTTGGACAGATGTATTTTGGATAGTTCTAGTTTGGATTATTTTGGATTGCCATAAAAGGACAACCCGGAGGTCGGGCGGCAACCTGTCACGTCCGGCAAGGCCGCGAGACTTGAACCCGCAACCGAAGGGCGACAAGGGTGTATCACCTACCACTGGCCGATGAGATGTCCTGGATTAAATAATGTAGTTTTTTTTAAAAGATCTGGTAGAGTAATTATAAATTCGTTTATTTTGGAACCCTGTATGAATAGTATAAATAGAATTTTTTTTTACGTTCTATTATCTTTTAGATTGAAAGATGATTTTGTGGTAGAAATTTATTAATGGATAAAACTCTAATTATAAAGTAAGTATATCTCCTTATGATCTTATCCAATATCATAAATAAATTCCTCAACATTAAGAAAAGGAACTTAGAACAAAAATGTTGTCCTAGATGGTGCCTTAAATCATCACTAATTTATGGCTTTGGGATTGTTGGCCTTTTCATAGCCATGTTCTCTACCACTATCCATCAGATAATTGATGGTTATATTTCTCTTCCATATCCATATTTTCCTACATTGAACCCTAGTATGTGTTATTTTTGGTAATCTTCATACTTTCCACTCTTTATTTTAAATAGAGGCCTCATTAATTCATTTTTCAATGTGGGATTTCAACTAAGATATTTTGAAATGTTAAAAATGTGTTATCCTAATACCTTATGTTTTGTTGAATCGATGGTATTTTAAATCATCATAGATTGATGAATTTAAGGACCTCAATTTTAAACTTGTTTGTGATTGATGACCTCAATCACTACCTATAAATATTTACGTTTTTCCTCCAATTATATGTCTCTAATTTCCACCAATGTTCTCCTAATCGAGCTCATAATTTGGTGGTGACCCTTTCATTTCTCTTTTCCTCATTTTAAGGCTAAATTTTAGTAACCCAATTTCCGATGTGGGTTTTCCCACAAAGATATTTTTTATTTTCAACCTTTTATTTTCGAAGAACAATTTCAAATTGCGAGGATGCAATTTATTGAAGGAGGGGAGAATGTAACACCCCAAGATTTCATAGTGTGTTATTTCTTCAAAATAATTCAATAACTTGCACTACACGCAACACCGAGTTCAAGCGTACCATGACTTACCAAACAAGACATTCAAAAGAGGTTATGAATAGTATTAACTAAATTTTAAACTTTATATAATCCTGATAATTTTAGAATCAATATTATGAGTTTCTTAGACATAATGCAAGAAAAGATTCATTTTCAGTATTGCACTTTTATCAACTTTTAATAGTGAAACCTTTTTAAATACAATATTTTAAACTTTTTGACTAAATGGGGACATCAAAAATTTAAAATGAAACATCCCAATATTCCATGGTACGCTTTCCTTTGAATAATGCAATGGCATGCATTGTACGCAACTTCGAGATTCTAACACATCACACTCAATCAAACTAGCCGTCATGAATAGTAATACCAACCTTTTAAAATTTTAGAAATTTTATCTCTCAAAATGGACTTCATTTTTGGATTCGGAGTATCGAATTTATCCTAAGGTGAAATTTTGGTACTTTTCGGATAACTTTCATATTTTGATGAATAGTGAAAATTACTAAATTTTAATTAAAAACAAATTTTTTGATCAAAATAATTAATAGTGATAAATTATGGATTTGAGTGGTTTTAAAGTATATTTAGAATATATTTTTACCATTTAATATAATTTTGGTCATTGGACATAATTTTACAATTAAACCGGACATAAACAAGTGTCAATCTTTTGATAGTTATTATCTCTTAAAAACACGCTTTTTGTTTTAACAACGGGAATTAATTTTAAATTAATTTCTGCCACTTATGTGTTTTGAATTTTGAAAAATGGATTCCATATTTGGAATTAGGATGTTCAAATTGTGTAAATAGGTAACTTTTATTTTTAGAAATTTTGAATAATTACTACGGTAAATATTTTATTTACCATGGTTAAGGGTAAATCCGGTAAATAAGGGTTAAAAAATAATATTATAATAATACTAAATTACCCTAAAACGTGTCCTAACCTTATTTTTTGATACATTTTAGACCATAGGCATCTTTGGGTCGATTTGGGGACCCCATGGAGCCACTTGTAGGTGATAGGGACACTTTATTTTAATTAAGTTAAAATAAGTACAAAAATGACATAAGTATATATCTTTTAGAAAAACAATTTTTACATAGGGTTATATATGTTGTATTTTCGACTATAAATATTCATTAGAAAGATAAAAAGATTTAATACGTGATTATATTTTATTTTAAATTTTTAAAGATTAAATAATTTAATTTATTTATGACACAATGATGATGCAGTAATTACCATAATAGTGAAAAATTAAAATAATTGTTATTATAAATACCCAAATAAATATAATTTGAGACTTTTAATGAATTAAACTAATTTTATAAGATAATATGACATATTAGTATTGATTTAATTAACTTTTTTCGAAGTAATCATTCTTTTATGAGTTTCACAAAAATCAACTATTGAATAGTGTCAAAATTGACATAAAAGAGTTTTTAAAACAAATATTATATTATTAATTGATATTAAATTCCTAAAAATCTAAGGTTCGGACAAGAGACTTATATAATGATAGGTGTATCATTAATGTAATACTTGGGTGTCTCTTGGATGTATATAGTAAGTTTATTAACCATATAATATAAAAATACAAAGTGACATGGTAAATGTCAAACTAATTAACTTAGAGTTAATACTTAAAGATAAGGTTAATATAAGTACCCAAAACTGTCTAAATTATATTGGTTGAGTTGTTTTCGACCTATCCCCACCTTAAAATTTAAATAAGAAACTTTGGAGCCATTGGAAACCGAATATGAATTTATTATCAATTAATATTTCTAGCTTTTCCAAAGGTGACACTCACCCCTCTTATAAAAGGGAACTCCTCCTTCTCATTTCTTCACACCTTCAAAGCCTTTTGGTTCGGCCAAACTCTTCCCAAATACTCTTCCAACTTCCCTCACTACAACCTAGATGCCTTAGTTTGATCATAAAGCCAACCTAAGGAGCCCTTTTGATCAAATCAAAAGGAAGAACCCGAAGAAGAGGTAATGATTTCACCACCCTTTTCCAAGTTCCTTTCTTCTTCCACTTCTTCTTCCATTGTTTTTACCATTCTAAAATAATAACTCCAGTATCATATATATACTGTGATGTTATTATAAATATGGTACAACCATATTCAGTATTCTATCCACCCTTTTGAATAACATGTCACCATACGTGCGTACGTACGGCTTACCGTCTCCACATCGTGGTGTAATTGTTATTCAATATATTATTATTTGGATGGGTATAATAATGATGTGTAAATCATGTAAATAATAAATATAACATGTTAATTATTCTGTATATATGATATACCATCCATTTATATATTATTTTAATATCAAAAAAATGATATTTTCGCTCGTGCGTACGTACGGACTACCGTCTCCACGAATGAGATGAGATTCATTCTCCATCGTATCCATTAAAGTATAATTATAATTTGATGATTTAAAATGATGTTTAAGGACTTGATATCATTCTGTATATGATAAAAATACAACCTATCCATGAAAAACATGGCTTATGTAACAAAACATAAAAAATAAAACAAGTAAGTTAACACCAGAAACAACGATAATACTAAGATATTATTATCAAATCAATATTAAAAGATCATATATGATATCATATTAATGTATATGATTATTTTATAATTTAATAACAATTATTTCACAATTATACAGGAGGTTAACCTACCCCAACCAAGTAAAAGTACAAGGTAAGGGTTATTTCACAATCTCTTCATTATCCGAGATTGTTTATACGTAATAATCTACTGGGATCTCTTTATCATCCACATCCATGTTTCTCAAAAATGTATTTCAAAACATTTTTACTATTTACAATAATATGGGTTAAAGTAATTTATACCCTTGTTTGACTTTTTATAAGAGTTTTGTAAAGGAATCTTTCTGTTGTTTTCCAAACAAGGTGCTTTTTATCCTTTTCGACAAAATTAAGGTAAGAATGTTTTTTTAACTTATACGGTGGGGGCGGCTATTTTCTGCCGTTATAAAATTGTCAAAGCTTCCCTTACAAGCTTATAAGAATATTTTCAAAGAAAATGTTTTATTTTATAAATATATGACTCTTAAATGATTTCAAAAATAGAAAGAGATATTTCTCTAAAAAGAGTTTTGATTTCATCTATGTCAACATCCTTTGATGGATTTTATGCTTATTTGTAGTTGATTTATTAAGATACAAAACTTCTATATTGTATTGAAGGTTTTGTGATATGTTTGACTGTGGATGTGCTATTTTTATACCATTCATAGTTTATGATGAAAGTATTGACATTTCGTATTCTAGTTTTAATACGAATGTTTATGTTATGTTTAAACCTTTTCATATGAGAATGCATTGGACTTAATATGTGACGGGTGGAGCCCGCTATAGCTCCTCGATGCATCGGTAGGTCTCATGAGACAAACTAGTGTCTTGGCACAAGGACTTGACAAAATCTTATTTTTAGTCTTGGCACGAGGCCTTGGCTATGTGGTTATGATAGTCTGGCATTATGCATTCCATCATTATGAAAGTGGTTATTGATATTTCATGTGATTATTCGATTAGTAGAATATCCATGTGAATAAGTAAATGGCATTATTTCATTTTTCTTTTGCCATACTATGTTTAAGTTCAAGTTTAAAAGGCTTTTGTTTTAGTTATACATTGCCTTAAATATTTATGCTTATTTTTGATAGTTTCCGCTATATTGTTATCCTTACTGGGAATTTGAGCTCACCCCT
The DNA here is from genome assembly GCA_963277665.1 of Viscum album. Classification (NCBI taxonomy): domain Eukaryota; kingdom Viridiplantae; phylum Streptophyta; class Magnoliopsida; order Santalales; family Viscaceae; genus Viscum; species Viscum album. Next base: position 1,329,539,952 of record OY728143.1, read on the forward strand.
TTTCTATGTTTTATTTTTCCCAGGATGTGAAGAAGTAAGTTATGAATGACCTGCAGGGATAGAATGTGGGGACATGAGTGTGGAATATGGAGACTATGTTGTTGTAGTAGTTTTTCACTTTGTGATGTAATGTAAAACTTTATGAATATATCTAGTGTTTCTACGGCTACTAAACCAATCGGTCTTTCGAGATTTGATCTTTATTGTGATCATGCCAATGTAATGTAATAATGCACTGACTCTGGGTAACTAGGGTCGGGGCGTTACATTTGGTATCAGAGGAAGTTTAGTACAAACCTTGGAAACTAGATTTAGGTAAACTCTGATTAGAGCACATAGACCTACGATGGACCTTGAGGATTAGTATAGAAGAACATACTATAATTTTGGTATTGTAGAGATTTTGTGAGTGTTCCGAGCAATACATCCCTATCTGGATACGAGCAGGTAGAGGCGACTCTGGCACAGATGTACCTAGGGCTAAAACCCAAAAACACCGCTTTGAGCTATACTCGAACGGGAACTGGTGCACGATAATGGGCCTTGCTGCACTCTTGGTTACGACACTCCCGGGGGATATGCTTAGGATAATTCTCATTTTCTTTACAAACCATTATTAAGGGTTTATGAGTATATACTTCCTCAAAGGAGACATTTTTATGATTATGGATTATATCCATAAACTATTTAATTTATGTTATGTGTTTTACAAGTTTGGGATTAGGTATTGTTATTCATAAACTAATCTAGTGTATGCCATTGTTTAGAAATGGAACCCAGTAGAAGGAATGATAACTCCAGCAATGCACATAATCCAAAGAGAAAGAAGGATCATATCTTTCATGGTCTTAGGCCAGAATTTATAAGAGAAATATTCTCCCATGTATTATCATCATATGAAGAAATAATATCATGTGTTGATAAGATAAGTAAAGATTTTACTGAGTCCTATGGTTTTGAAGGGAAGCAAGAGAAGAAAAGGATGGAAGAGAAAAAGATGGATAAAGGGAAGAGGGAAAAGAAGAATTTTCCCATATGTGATAACTGTGGGAAGAAACACCCTGGAACTTGCCTGTAAGGAATGGGAGTTTGTTATAAGTGTGGAGGAAAAGGGCACAAAGTACGTGACTGCAAGGGTAAGAAAATGGTTTCAAATGTACAATGCTTCATTTGCAAGGAGTTTGGACACTACGCGAACCTATGTCCCAGTCATCAAACCATGCCGCAAATGATGCTATTGGATAATAATCAAGTTATGATACTACCACAGATGAAGAGGAATGATTAGAGTTCTTATGTTGATTATGTCAATTGAGTGTTGTATCAACAATGTACTTGTTATAATTATTATGGAGTATATAATGATTGTACTGCAGTACTATTTCATTAAGGACTTGAGATTGTGTGGAACAAAGAAAAGTGACTCAATAGCAGGATACATTTTTGGAAAATATATGGTTGAGAGAATGATAAACCATAATATAGTTCTGATATCGAGGTAGTGATTTTTGAATAATACATGATTTATTTGGATAAATTATATTGGATATTCATGACTACCTTGAAATTGATTAATGATTTGTATATTCCATCATTGTTGGGGTTTAAAACATTTTTGGATTGATGATGTATATCCAGCATTCTATATAGAATAAGGGATCATGAATGTAATCAATAAGGAATATGGTAATTCAGGATGTTTCAGTGTATTAAAAGAATACATGATGAAGGTATTCATATGCTATTAATGGGTAAAAAGGATCTACATTATGTTTACCTTCCTTATAAATTTTGGACTGTGAGTTTGGACAGATGTATTTTGGATAGTTCTAGTTTGGATTATTTTGGATTGCCATAAAAGGACAACTCAGAGGTCGGGCGGCAACACGTCACGTCCGGCAAGGCCGCGAGACTTGAACCCGCAACCAAAGGGCGACAAGGGTGTATCACCTACCACTGGCCCACGAGATGTCCTGGATTAAATAATGTAGTTTTTTTTAAAAGATCTGGTAGAGTAATTATAAATTCGTTTATTTTGGAACCCTGTATGAATAGTATAAATAGAATTTTTTTTACGTTCTATTATCTTTTAGAGTGAAAGATTAGTTTGTGGTAGAAATTTATTAATGGATAAAACTCTAATTATAAAGTAAGTATATATCCTTATGATCTTAGCCAATCTCATAAATAAATTCCTCAACATTAAGAAAAGGAACTTAGAACAAAAATGTTGTCCTAGATGGTGCCTTAAATCATCACTAATTTATGGCTTTTGTATTGTCGGCCTTTTCATAGCCACGTTCTCTACCACTCTCCATCAGATAATTGATGGTTAGATTTCTCTTCCATATCCATATTTTCCTACATGGAACCCTAGAATGTGTTATTTTTGGTAATCTTCATACTTTCCACTCTTTATTTTAAATAGAGGCCTCATTAATTCATTTTTCGATGTGGGATTTCAACTAAGATATTTTGAAACATCAAAAATGTGTTATCCTAATACCTTATGTTTTGTTGAATCGATTTTATTTTAAATCATCATAGATTGATGAATTTAAGGACCTCAATTTTAAACTTGTTTGTTATTGATGACCTCAATCACTACCTATAAATATTTACATTTTTCCTCCAATTATATGTCTTTAATTACCACCAATGTTCTCCTAATCGAGATCATAATTTGGTGGTGACCCTTTCATTTCTCTTTTCCTCATTTTAAGGCTAAATTTTAGTAACCCAATTTCTGATGTGGGTTTTCCCACAAAGATATTTTTTATTTTAAACCTTTTATTTTCGAAGAACAATTTCAAATTGCGAGGACGCAATTTATTGAAGGAGAGGAGAATGTAACACCCCAAGATTCCATAGTGTGTTATTTCTTCAAAATAATTCAATAACTTGCACTACACGCAACACCGAGTTCAAGAGCACCATGACTTACCAAACAAGCTGTTCAAAAGAGGTTATTAATAGTATTAACTAAATTTTAAACTTTATATAATCCTTATAATTTTAGAATCCATATTATGAGTTTCTTAGACATAATGCAAGAACAGATTCATTTTCAGTATTGCACTTTTATCAACTTTTAATAGTGAAACCTTTTTAAATACAATATTTTAAACTTTTTGACTAAATGGGGACTTCAAAAATTTAAAATGAAACATCCCAATCTTCCACGGTACGCTTTCCTTTGAATAATGCAATGGCGTGCATTGTACGCAACTTCGAGATTCTAACACACCACAACCAATCAAACTAGCCGTTATGAATAGTAATACCTACCTTTTAAAATTTTAGAAATTTTATCTCTCAAAATGGACTTCATTTTTGGATTCGGAGTATCTAATTTAGCCTAAGGTTAAATTTTGGTACTTTTCGGATAACTTTCATATTTTGATGAATAGTGAAAATTACTAAATTTTAATCAAAATAATTAATAGTGATAAATTATGGATTTGAGTGGTTTTAAATTATATTTAGAATATATTTTTACCATTTAATATAATTTTGGTAATTAGACATAATTTTACAATTAAACCGGACATAAACAAGTGTCAATCTTTTGATAGTTATTATCTCTTAAAAACACACTTTTTGTTTTAACAATCGGAATTAATTTTAAATTAATTTCTTCCACTTCTTTGTTTTGAATTTTGAAAAATGGATTCCATATTTGTAATTAGGATGTTCAAATTGTTTAAATAGGTAACTTTTATTTTTACACATTTTGAATAATTACTACGGTAAATATTTTATTTATCATGGTTAAGGGTAAATCCGGAAAAATAAGGGTTAAAAAATAATATTATAATAATACTAAATTACCCTAAAACGTTTCCTAACCTTATTGATTGATACATGTTCGACAATAGGAATCTTTGGTTCGATTTTGGGACCCCATGGAGCCACTTGTAGGTGATAGGGACACTTTATTTTAATTAAGTTAAAATAAGTACAAAAATGACATAAGTATATATCTTTTAGAAAAACAATTTCTAAATAGGGTTATATATGTTGGATTTTCGACTATAAATATTCATTATAAAGATAAAAGGATTTCCTACATGATGATATTTTATTTTAAATTTTTAAAGATTAAATAATTTAATTTATTTATGACACAATGATGATGAAATAATTACCATAATAGTGAAAAATTAAAATAATTGATATTATAAATACCCAAATAAATATAATTTGAGACTTTTAATGAATTACACAAATTTTCTAGGATAATATTACATATTATTATTGATTTAATTAACTTTTTTTGAAGTAATAATTCTGTTATGAGTTTCACAAAAATCAACTATTGAATAGTGTCAAAATTGACATAAAAGAGTTTTTAAAACAAATCTTATATTATTAATTGATATTAAATTCCTAAAAATCTAAGTTTCGGCCAAGAGACTTATATCATGATAGGTGTATAATTAATGGACCACTTGGGGGTCTCTTGGAAGTATATAGTAATTTTATTAACCATATAATATAAAAATACAAAGTGACATGGTAAATGTCAAACTAATTAACTTAGAGTTAATACTTAAAGATAAGGTTAATATAAGTACCCAAACCTGTCTAAATTATATTGGTTGAGTTTTTTTCTACCTATACCCACCTTAACATTTAAATAATAAACTTTTGAGCCATTGGAAACCGAATATGAATTTATTATAAGTTAATATTTCTAGCTTTTCCAAAGGTGCCCCTCACCCCTCTTATAAAAGGGAACTCCTCCTTCTCATTTCTTCACACATTCAAAGCCTTTTGGTTCGTCCAAACTCTGCCCAAATACTCTCCCAACTTCCCTCACTACAACCTAGAGGCCTTAGTTTGACCAGAAATCCAACCTAAGGAGCCCTTTTGATCAAATCAAAAGGAAGAACCCGAAGAAGAGGTAATGATTTCACCACCCTTTTCCAAGTTCCTTTCTTCTTCCACTTCTTCTTCCGTTGTTTTTACCATTCTAAAATAATAACTACAGTATAATATATATACTGTGATGTTATTATAAATATGGTACAACCATATTCAGTATTCTATCCACCCTTTTTAATAACATGTCACCATACGTGCGTACGTACGGCTTGCCGTCTCCACGTCGTGGTGTAATTGTTATTCAATATATTATTATTTGGATGGGTATAATAATGATGTGTAACTCATGTAAATAATAAATATAACATGTTAATTATTCTATATATATGATATACCATCCATTTATATATTATTTTAATATCAAAATAATGATATTGTCGCTCGTGCGTACGTACGGACTACCGTTTCCACGAACGCGATGAGATTCATTCTCCATCGTATCCATTAAAGTATAATTATCATTTGATGATTCAAAAATGATGTTTAAGGACTTGATATCATTCTGTATATGAAAAATATACAACCTATACATGACAAACATGTCTTATGTAACAAAACATATAAAAGAAAACAAGTAAGTTAACACCCAAAACAACGATAATACTAAGATATTATTATCAAATCAGTATTAAAAGATCATATATGATATCATATTAATGTATATTATTCTTGTATAATTTAATAACAATTATTTCACCATTATACAGGAGTTTAACCTACCCCAACCAAGGAAAAGTACAAGTTAAGGGTTATTTCACAATCTCTTCATTATCCGAGGTTGTTTATACGTAATAATCTATTGGGATCTCTTTATCATCCACATCCATGTTTCTCAAAAATGTATTTCAAAACAGTTTTACTATTTACAAGAATATGGTTTAAAGTCATTTATACCCTTGTTTGGCTTTTTATAAGAGGTTTATAAAGGAATCTTTCCGTCGTTTTCCAAACAAGGTGCTTTTTAACCTTTTCGACAAAATTAAGGTAAGAATGTTTTTTTAACTTATACGGCGGGTGTGGCTATTTTCTGCCGTTATAAAATCTTCAAAGCTTCCCTTACAAGATTATAAGAATATTTTAAAAGAAAATGTTTTATTTTATAAATATATGACTCTTAAATTATTTCAAAAATAGAAAGATATATTTTTCTAAAAAGAGTTTTCATTTCATCTATGTCAACATCCTTTGATGGATTTTATGCTTATTTGTAGTTGATTTATTAAGATACAAAACTTCTATATTGTATTGAAGGTTTTGTGATATGTTTGCCTGTATATGTGCTATTTTTATACCATTCATAGTTTATGATGAAAGTATTGACATTTCATATGCTAGTTTTAATATGAATGTTTATGTTATGTTTAAACCTTTTCATATGGGAATGCATTGGACTTAATATGTGACGGGTGGAGGCCGCTATAGCTCCTCGATGCATAGGTAGGTCTCATGAGACAAACTAGTGTCTTGGAACAAGGCCTTGACAAAATCTTATTTGTAGTCTTGGCACGAGGCCTTGGCTATGTGGTTATGATAGTCTGGCATTATGCATTCCATCATTATGAAAGTGGTTATTGATATTGCATGTGATTATTCGATTAGTAGAATATCCATGTGAATAAGTAAATGGAATTATTTCATTTTTATTTTTCCATACTATGTTTAAGTTCTAGTTTAAAAGGCTTTTGTTTTAGTTATACATTGCCTTAAAAATTTATGCTTATTTTTTATAGTTTCCGCTATATTGTTATCCTTACTGGTCATTTGAGCTCACCCCTTTTCTATGTTTTATTTTTCCCAGGATGTGAAGAAGTAAGTTATGAATGACCTGTAGGGATAGAATGTGGGTACATGAGTGTGGAATATGAAGACTATGTTGTTGTATTAGTTTTTCACTTTGTGATGTAATGTAAAACTTTATGAATATATCTAGTGTTTCCAAGGATAATAAACCAATCGGTCTTTCGAGATTTGATCTTTCTTGTGATCATGCCAATGTAATTTAATAATGCACTGACTCTGGGTAACTAGGGTCGGGGCGTTACAATCAATTTGGATCCCCATCATCTTTTATGTCTAAACACCCCCCTAACGGTATTGGTTCCTAGCCACACTAGCTCACCTACTGTCCTGATCACACATCCCGAAATACTTTCAAAAACATTTTTATGGGCCCCATCAGTGCAATATGTTCAATTTATGACCCTCATTTTTCTATCCCCATCCCTGATGGAGTGATAGTGATACCTGTGTTTCGAATATGGTCAAAAGTCATTCTCTATCTCCCTTCCACCCGCTTTGTGATCCAGATCTTGAGCATCTTGATTGACGCTCTTTATCCATATCTTTTTGTTTGGGTAGAGTCCAATTCCCTTGGAGTTTACCCATTTGTGCACGATCACATGTTGAGAAAACAATTCATCTATGCATAGAGTCTCATGCTACAACCAAAATTTTATCGGTCAGGTTACTCCTTGTGGTTAATAAACGAGTCCAACCCCCGATTGTTTGACCCTTTTTTGAAACTCTCATATAAATGATTAGTCTCTTTTTTTACCTTATTTCCCACGTCGATCATGAGTCATGTGGTATTAGGGATTCCTTATTGGTTTTATTGTTGACATGATTGAGATGCAGCAAAAAATAAGTGATACATTTGGGAACAAAAGGAATTTAAAACCAACCATTCCAAAAGTTCTGGAGGATCACCCACATGTTAGAGCCTCTCCTTTATTTCGATAAATATAGGGATCCCTAAGGTTCAACCACAATGATTAATAATTTGATCGCAGCTATCATCTATTGAGTAGCCTCTAAGGTCTGATACCACTCTACTAGATCAGTCTCCTCCTCCTCGGCGGTAGGGAGAACTTCTTTAGTCTTTATTCACACCCAATTTTGTTGATCCTGGCACTCATCCACAAAAGAAGACTCATCTTTGACCTTACCCTCATTCACTGCCAACTGAGCCCTCAATTTCTCGATGATACATGCCTGATCAGTGATGATGGTTGCATTCTCTTGCACCATTCTTTCTAAGAAAGTTATCTCCTCTTTAGCCACCTTGAGTTCCTAGGTGCCCACAACCTTCTTTTTATATCATTAACCATAACAATACTACCACTTATAATGTGACTGTTCAATGAGAAAGTCTCAAGATAGTTTATGAAGGATACTAAAATCTACACAACTAGTCCCCAGGATGACTAACTAATGGATAAGAGATCCCACACAGTTTAGTAGATCAGCTAGTGGAGTATGAGTGCTGAAATTTTTCACACTCCTCCATGAATTGAATCGGATGAAATGGATCTCCTAAACAACATATGATATGTAATACTTGAAGTCCTTAAGAGGCATAGCCTCATACTAAGGGAAGACCTCCAACACATATGTGGAAGGGTCATCTGTAGGAAATTCCTTGGGCAGGATAAGCCCCAAGTACAGAGAAAATGGGTCCTCATTAGATCCTTCACTTACATCAAGATTATTAGCTACCTCTTATGGAATATACAATGCAGGCTCGGCCACCACACCCCCCTTAACTACCTTAGTTAGCGGCATGATCTCTATAACCTTCATTGAGGACTCATCTCTATCTATTGTCGCCTATGGTATTTTCATGGTATGAAAAGTCATCATGTTCCTATTATCTAACTCTATTATTGGAACAGTTTCAACCTCGTCCATTAAGTTCTTGGTATCAGTAGTTCCATCCTGTGTCACCTTTATGGTTAGCCTAACCACTATAGTCTCACCAACAATCTCTGCTGGGATAGAAGCATCCTCCATCACAACCGTGACTTCAGGCTTCACTGACTCGAGTGTTGGTGTTGGTGGCTAATCTCCAAATATGGTTTGAACTATCACTAAAAGTATGGTTTCATCCAATCATGGATTATGGAGAGACAAAAAATGGTTTTGAAAAGGGTATAAGGCTTATAGGAGTGGTATAGTCTAACCAAAAACTCAAAAAGGTTCATGGGTAATCCCCCTAATGATGAAATTCCCCTAGTAGTTGACACCCCAGCTATCGAGATTTTCCCCATAGTTGGATGAGCATAATTTTTCCAAAATAAAGAAAAAAAGTTAGCATAGTTTCAGTCATGAATCATCATCTCTATACCAGGGTAAAAGGGTTATCGGGCATCACTTGGGACTGTTGAGTCGTCACCCCAGTTGAAGGCTCCACTTCAACCGAAGGTTGTCCGCCTATGACCACAACATCTGGGAGAGGCCTCACACCCTACCCTTCATGGGTTGGGTCTCCCTCATCCTCTCCCTAAGTTTCATCACAAACCTCTCCCTTCTCTATTGTCACTGATTCCTATACTATTGAAAAGGGAGCTAGGAAGAAATATTAGGGATTTGGTAGTATCCAAGTTACAAAAGATTAGAATATTTACCTGATTAATGGATAGATATCTATCCTCAGGGTAGTCATGATAGGAATATTTTCCCTATTACTCCTCCTACAACCCCTCTTATAGAGGCATGTGTGCAACTATCTCAACTTCTGAGAGATCTAGGGGAGTATTCATTCTTAGAAACACTTTCACTCAACTGGTTAAGGGTCATTCAATGTCATGAGAATGGACCAAATATACTAGTTCCACGATGTATCACATCACCTAGATTTGGGGGATATGGAAACATGTCCTTAAATGACCCAATAGGGTAAAGAATATCCCCTTAGAGTTGAGACATTGTCATATCCCATGAAGAGTGGTGATTTGTATGTGGATCCTCCAACTCTCCTAGGAGATAGGGAAAATAGTGTCACTGGGAACATCTGGGTGACATAGTTGCTTCACTGGACCTTGAACATGTATCCTTAGAACTAATCCATAAGATCTTCCTTCCTCCTAAAGCCACATTCCATAGATAATTGAGCTATTTTTTTCTCCCCTCCTTGAGGATTTCATTATTGAAACACTGGGTTTGGTTGTAGCTACTGTCATTGCTCTACCTACTGGGTTGGCTCTACTTTTATGGCATTCCCTTCCCACCACTCACCCTCAATGTAACAACCCAAACTTTTGAATAATATTTGTTTCCTAATTTTTTGTGTTATTTTATACTCAACAAAACTATATCCTCTAATTAATGAAGTGAGTATAATTAAAATGAGACTGTTGGGTTTTTACCATTATATGACCATTGGAAACTATACTCTTAATGTTATGATTATTTTTAATAAATACAAATGATCGTGGTTAATTAATACAGAAAGATGAGTTGATCACCTCATCCAGTAGACTCAGGTCGTACGAAGCCCATATGTCAAAGCTTGGGAATGAGGTAGCATCTCTGGTCTTTGCTCTGGACCAAGCCCAAGATGAGCTTCAACATGTGAATCTTGAACGGAATCGCCTATGGGAGAAGTTCAATATGATAGAAATCACCACTCGGGAAATATTGTCCGAGCTACCCCAAGATTCTATCATCATAGCACACCTTACACTTAGGTCCCATGCAGCTGTTATAAGGGGCAATGTAATGAGACCTTAGTTAGGTTGTGTAATCCTTTTGTATAAATAAAATTTTTATTTCTTATTATGTTAAATTTTTGGATTTAAAATGTTAAAATAAATATATGATGAATTTATAGAAGTTCCATATTAGTGGTAAATTTTGGAAGAAGGGTATTTTAAAATATTTTTGTATACATTAAATAATTAATAATGTGAAATGATTTTCAAAAAATGGTCTTCTACAGTTGTGATCGGTAAGAAATTTAGAGTCTAATAAGATCAACTTAATTTTTAGTGAATAGTAAAGTATGAATAGTAATATTACCCTTATGAATAGTAATATGACCAATGGAATAGTAATCTCACTTAGGAATGTATAAATATAATTTGGGCTTCTTTTTTGGTAATGTAATATAATAGCATATAAGTAAATAATTGTTTCAGATTTTATTAGTTAAGTATTAGTATTTTTTTAGGTAAATATTATTTTTAAGTAAAAATTAAATATCTCATAATTTAAAATTATTTTCATAAAATCAAGTTCATTTTTTAATTCAGAACATCAATATTAGGTTAGGGTGAATTTATGAGATTTTTATAAAAAAAATTCACTAAATAGTAAAAATATAGTTTTGAGTTTTGGTGTGATTAATGACATCATAAATGATGTAATCATGATGTAATAATTTCATTAGAATTTTGAATAGTAAGATATTTTATGAGGTGTCCCAAGTTTCCAATACCATGGTAAATCCCATGGTTTTTTAAATACCACTGATGAGGTGTCCCTTGGAAATTAATAAATTATTCCCTCACTTTTTCTATAAATACCAACCCATTCCTTCATTCCTTCATTCAAAATTCATCCTCAATGAAGCTCTAGTCTTTTTACCTCCCAAGTAGTCCTCTCAAGGTTCCCTCAATCCCCCCAAGGTCCCAACCTTTTTGCTTTTGAAGTTACTCTTCAAGTTATGGGAACATTTTACCCTCCTCTTTTAGTCAACACTTATTATAAGTTATGTATTTGAATTTCAATTTTCATATGATGGGGTATGATATTATGTATCCCTATTACTGTTATTTTTATGTCAATATGATTAGATACCTTTTTTCTCTCATCAATTCAGTTTCTGAATTTTTAAGTGACGCCGTTAGGCTGCCGAATTTTCGTAAAAGAAATTACAACTTCTCTTTTCTTTCAAGTTTCCTTTTCATGTGGTATGTCATTAAAATATCTATACCATGATCTTATTTACATTGTATTCTGTACCAATACTATATTATGAGTTATTTATGAGTGGGTTACTCTTGTACCTTCTATTTTTAATGTTTTCTAAAACCATGTTATATAGTCATTATGCTACATATATTTCGTCTCAAAATAACTCTTTCTCTCTTTCTCAAGAAATTATCTTATTTTCTTTATGTGAATAACCAAACCTATTTTAGTTCTGGGGGAATTCATTAAAACATAAAAATGATTTATTTGGTTTTTTATTTGATATACATAAAACCCTCATTCATTTTCCATGGGTTATAAATGACATAACGATCATGTTTTTAAGAACTTTAAAAACGTCACGGTTTTGAAATGAAACCCATTTCTTTTATTCTCTATCGGTTATTTATGAAATGATTGATTATGATCTATGTGTATCACATGAAAATAAATACCTATTAAGCGTGCACCCTGATATCACTCCAATGCATTGGGTAAAGAATTTAATCTCTAGAGATGACAAGTTTCACGATACCTTGGTGAATAACCCTGGTAATTTTTATGACACCTTGTGGATGAACCTTGGTGATATGTTCATGAATGTAAAAATTAAATTTTGTAGCCACATATTAAATTTATGATTCATTTTATTTTTATTATTATATTCCTCTTCTTCCATTGATCATGTATTTATGTTTTTCATCAAGTTCTTATTGATATCACAAGTAAACTGATTCCCTTTCTTTCCTTACTAGGCCTTCTTCTCACCCTTTCCTTTTATGTATGTCTCCAGGTTATGAGATTTAGTAATTGTACTTAGGATTAACTTATGATGAATCCTTAAAAGTGGATTAGAATAATTATTTATGTTGTTTAATGTATATTTTTCCTAATTTTCTAGACACTAGACTTTAAAGATCCTCCGTTTGTAAATTGTAATGAAAAGTTATGTAATAAAAAGACAAGATTCCATATTTGGTAGAAAATGATAGTTTAGTTATTTATGGAAATTAGGATATGAAAACTTTATAAATAACCCTACAGAAAAGATTAAATATAGGAAAACTTCCTGGTATTTTGGTGAAATATTAAGTAAGTGGTTTCCGAACAAATAAATCCCTATCTGGATACAAACAAGTGGATGTGGCTCTTGCACAGATGTACCTAGGAGTGAAAACTCCAACAAGGAGTTTGGCGTTGACCCAGGGTATCTTGGTACATGATAAAATACCTTTCTACACTCCTATTTTGACACTCCCAGGGGATATTTTTGGTTAATTGCAAGATTTTTACTAATCATTATGAAGGATTTATAGAGAAATGTAATCATTGTTAAAGAATAATATGTTTAAGCATAAAGTTTTAAGACATAAAATCCTTTATAGTTAAAAGATTAATAAATGAAATAATCTTCTCACTAAGGTTTTATTATCTTAGAAAATGGCGAGCAATAGGAGGAAACATGCAAATGGTGACCGCAATGGACCATGCACTGACGACCCTCTGATGGAAGCTGGAATGGAAACTTTCATGAGAATGATGAAACAACTAACTCAAGTTATGGGTAATAACTTGAATCAATCTGAGAGGCTGATATCACCGTGAAGGGAAAAACATTATGTTGAGTCCTTTATGCATCAACAACCACCAACCTTCAGTGGATCGACCGACCCATTGATTTCGGAATAGTGGATCAACTCTATCAAGAAGATCTTTTCTGGGATCTACTATTAGGAACAAGAGAAGGTTACCTTGGATATTTACCTCTTAGAGGGAGAAGCTAATCAGTGGTGGGAACTAATTAAAAACATGAGGCCAAGAGTGGAGGTTGAATCTTTGGAGTGGGAAGAGTACATATGGATCTTCTTCAATTAGTATTTCCCTCAATAAATGAGAACAAATTTGGAGAAGGAATTTCTCAAGCTAAATCATAAGGAGAATAAATTTGTGGGAAGCTACGAGATGAAATTCACAAGGCTTTCATGTTACACCTCTAGCTTTGTCATTGATCCAAATGGTAAGGTTGATAGATTCTTCAGTGGACTAAGACCTCATCTGCAGAAGAATTTAGCCAACCGAGACTATGATAGCTATGAAGAGATTGTGCGGAGTGTGATGAAAGTTGAACTAGAGTTTGGTTAGACACAGTGGTCTCATAAATTCAATGACAAGAAGAGATCAATAGATCCAAGCTTAGGGAGGAGCTTCAGTCAGGGAATAGGAGACAAGAAAGTTCCACGTACCACATGTAATAAATGTGGGAAGAAGCATTTGGGGAACTTTATGCTTAGGAGTAGGAAGTGCTAAATGTGTGGAAGATATGTCCATATTGCGCGGAATCATCATAGTGAGGTGAATCCATAGCTTCCCAACAGTAATGACAAGGATAACATGGTCCAGGACCTACCTAATGTCCAATTCTATAAGTGTGGACAACTTGGGCACTTTTCCAATCACTGTCCAAATCCAAGGACAGTGGAGTGGAATCACTATCAGCCTCAGTAAAGGCCAAGAGAGCAATGTATTACTTTTTCAATCACTACAGCTAAAGTTGAAGTTCCAAATGATGTGGTGTTAGGTACTATTGTTTTTCTCTCAAAGATAGCAAGTACTTTTTTTATTCTGGTTCTATGCATTCCTTTATTTCCTCTAAGTTTGAAAAAAAATTAGAAACAACCCCTGGTTTTATAAAAGTAGAGTTATTAGTCAAGGATCCTAGTGGGATTATCCAAGCATCATCAGTGTTTAGAAACTCTAGTATTTACTTTAGTGAGCACGATCTTATCACAAATCTAGTAGTAATTCCCATGATGTAATTCAGCATTGTACTAGGGATGGACTGGCTCTCAATGTATAATGCTAAGATCAAATACAGAATCAAGGAAATTGTAGTAGTCTTAAATGGAAAAACTATGGTTATTTTCTAAGAAGATATATCTCAACCAGATCTTTTTCTATAAGACCCTCCTATATCCTTCTTTATGGAGTTGATCGGTGAAGATGAATAAAGAAATGAGAGTATAAGGATTGAAAATGTCCCCATCATCCAAGAATACATTGATGTATTTCCAGAAGAGTGACTAGAACCTCCCAAGGAGAGAGAGGTATAGTTCTCCATTGAACTCAAACCTGGATCTCATCTGATATCAAGGACCCCGTATTGGATGGAAAATGTGGAGCTAGTGGAATTAAATTAACAGCTCCAAGATCTTTTGGAGAAGGGGTTTATCTGACCAAGTGTGTCTCCTTGGGGAGAACCTATTCTCTTTTTGAAGAATACGGATGGATCAATGAGACTATGTATTGATTATATAGAACTGAATGGTATCACAGTAAAGAACAAATACCCGCTTCCAAGAATTTATGACTTATTTGACAAACTTCGTGGGGCTCAACTCTTCTCTAAGATTGATTTTCGTTCTGGTTATCATCAATTGAGGTTGAATAAAGAAGATATTTCAAAAACTGCCTTCCGATCAAGATATGGGCATTATGAGTTTGTTGTTATGCCCTTCGGACTAACTAATGCACCTACTATTTTTATGGATTTGATTAATAGAGTCTTTAAGGACTATCTTGATAAATTTGTGGTAGTTTTTATTGATGACATTCTGATATATTTCAAAATTCATGAGGATCATGAGGATTATCTAAGGGTTATTTTTTAAACTCTATGGAAGGATAGGCTTTTTGGAAAGTTCAGAAAATGTGAATTTTGGTTACAAAAAGTTTCCTTTTTGGGGAACATTGTAACCAATAAAGGAATCACAGTTGACCATGAAAAGACAAAGGTGGTAGAGGAGTGGCCTTAACTTGATACAATAACAGAGATTCGTTTTTTCATGGGATTAGCAGGATATTATAGGAGGTTTGTGAAAAACTTTTCAGGACTTTCTAATCCATTAAACAAGTTAACTCGAAAATGGTTCAAGTTCATCTAGATAAGGGAGTTTAAGGAAAGTTTCCAAGATCTGAAGAAGAGATTGTTTACTATTCCCATGCTAACTCTGCCCTCATGTGGAGAAGGATTCGTTATTTTTATAGATTCATCTCTGAAAGGGATTGGGTGAATCCTCATACAAAATGAAAAATTCATTGCTTATGCATCTCGAAAGTTGAAGACACATGATAATAACTATCCTACGCATGATTTGGAACTGGATACGGTCATTTTTTCTCTGAAGATATGGAGGAACTATCTTTATGAGGAGAAATGTGGTATATACGTAGACCATCAAAGATTGAGGTATATTTTCACACAAAAGTAATTGAACATGAGACAAAGGAGATGGTTGGAAATTCTTAAAGACTATTATTGTTCAATTAATTATCATACCAGAAGAGCAAAAAAAGTCATTGATGGATTAAGTAGGAAAGACCCAGTTGTTATTTCCATGATGAGGATTCAAAGAGATCCTTTTATGAATGACCTAGTAAAACTGTACATGGGAATTATAAGGAAAGGGATATCATTAACCCTAACCCAAATAATTTCTCATCTGTCATTACTAGAGAACATCAAGAAATCTCAGAAATAAGATCCTTTGTTATAGAATAAGTTTGAGGCTATGAAGGATGGAAAGTTTCCTGGGTTCAATATTGATCAAGAAGGTGTACATAAATTTCATACAAGACTATGTGTTCCATCTATTCCAGAAATAAAGAAGTAGCTGATGGATGAAGCTCATAGCTCTATGTTCTCTATACATCCTGAAGGTAAAAAAATTTATAGAGACCTTCATGATAATTATTTGTGGGATAATATGAAAAGGGAGATTTCTGACTACACTTCAAGGTGCCTGGTATGTCAGAAAGTGAAGGCAGAGTGGAAACTTCCTAAAGGGTTATTGCAACCACTACCCATACTATCATGGAAGTGGGATAATATCACTAGGGACTTTGTCACTGGTCTCTAGAGAAATTCCAAAGGAAACAATGCGATATGGGTTATTGTGGACTATCTCACCAAGGATGCCCATTTTATCTTCATTTGGGAAGATTTACCTATTGATCAACTTGACAGGATTTATGTGAAAGAAGTGGTAAGGCTACATAGAGTTCCACTTTATATCACATTTGATCGTGATCCAAGGTTTACATCAAAATTCTGGATAAGTATTCAACATTCTCTAAGCACTGAATTGGATTTCAGTACAGCCTATTACCCCCAAATAGATGTCCAATCTGAAAGGACTATTAAAACACTTGAGGTCATGATAAGAACATGCTCAATGGAATTTAAAGGTGGATGGGATCAACATATTCCATTAGTTTAGTTCTCTTATAACAGCAGCTCCCACTCAATCATTCAAATGGAACCCTATGAAGCTCTATATGGGAAGAGATGTAGAACTCCTACTTGTTGGGATGAAGATGGTGAGAGAAAACTTCTTAGGCCTAATCTTGTGCAAGAGATGACAGAAAAATCCATTCCATCTGACTAAAAATTAAGTTTTTATTAGAAAAAACTTTTAAGGAAAAGTGAGAAACCGCATAAATTCAACCAGGAGGACATACCTCATAAGAAATCACAAAATCATTGAAACAGAACTTAAGCCTATTAGAGATATCCTCCCTAAATAATTTCCAGGAGAGATTGTGTACCTGTGTATCTGGATCGTCGTTGATAATGACCTCAAATCGATCGGCCATCTTCTCCCACATTTGAATTTACTCTTCCTTACTTATCTTCCCTTCATTGAAACACCTAATAAATATAAGGTCTTGTTTGTCGATCCAAGCAGCCTGCTCACCATTAGTAACCATGTGAATCACCCTTCCCATCATCTGGTCAGCCTCTTCTTGTGTAACATTGATAGTGAGAAGCTCCTCTACCAGTTCTTCCTCCAAGTGCATAAGTAGTCCCAGGGATTTCCCATTTTTTACCTCCTTCACACCAGTTTTTTCCGCACTGGTCACACCAAAATTGAGATTCAGTGCTTCGGGTTTTCCCTGGGTATTAACAATAAAAGCAAGAATGCACTCCAACTCCTTGGATTTAATTTTTTTACCTAACCTGGTCTCCATTGGTTTTGGAAGGAATGAGTAATCCTTGAGACCTTTGATTTTCTTTCCTTTAGTCAAGATGAAACTTCCCGAGTCCCGGTTAGATTTTTGTCTCTTCTTCTTCCTTACATTGTACAGGCCTTTACTATGATTCCCTCCCGCATTGTCTTCGGAAAAATAGCAAGGGTATTCCTCATCAGACTCTGTCCCACATATTGTTCGATCATCCATGTCATTCTCCTAGTCCTGAGCCAACCCTTAAATTACCAGGCCATCAAATCGGTTACATGTTTGGATGGCCTCATGAGTCTTTCATTTTCCTACGATCCAGTGACCCACCAGCTCGGTTGGAGTACCCTGCTTTGAGTCATTCTGAGTTAGCTCACAACCAATTATAATGCCTTGTTTTGAGGAGTCAAGAACTTTTTCACAACTACTTTCCTCTGTTGCCTCCAAAGGCATTCCCTCATGTTCAGGAGCTACCTCCGAATGAGGTGGAGCCCCTCTATTGGTCAAGTGTTCATCACCGCGAGTCCCCTCGGCCTTCCCTATATCCAGTGGAACCTACTCATTCTGCTTGCAATCAACCAAATATCTCTTCAGGCAGGGTGCATCACCACCCACCTGGGACTTTGGCACATCGTTACCCCTCATAGGAACTCCCTCGCATTTGGTTTTGTTCCTACAACTGGAATCCAGGTTCCCCAATCACCTACACAACTTGTAATGATCCACCCATGATTCAAAAAGAACTAGTTTTTTGCACTATAATTATTCACCAACCGTAACCCACACCCACTCCACCAGTGGCTTGGAAACATTGACCTCCACACATATGCATGGTTTAACCGAATGTCTGATAAAGAGTGTTCTTTCATCAGAACATAAGAATCTTCCTACCATATTCCCTAACATTCTAAGTATAGAAGGGTTTTGTAATGGCATGGGGAGTTCGGAAAAACTAACCCAAATTGCGACTGTAGAGGGATCCCTTTTCATATGAAAATCGTAAGTCCATTGGAAGAGGAAAACCTGAAACCAATGTAATTTCACGGAGCATTGGACCATGCGTGAATCAAATCATCCTCCGAACTGAAGCAAATCATCAGATGCTGGTTTTCAAGAAGACCGACAATCATGCATTCATGAATCCCCCAAGAGCTATGCCGATAATCATTGAAGGGAATTATATTTTGATGTTTGTGACAAATTATTTCTTCGAATTTCACCTTTTAAGTTAGTCATGAGGTTTGTGAAGAAAGGTAAGATTAGTCATAGGTACATTGGACCCTATGAAATCCTTGATTGCATAGGAGTAGTGGCCTATCAGCTTGCACTGCCTCCAAATATAGCACAAGTTCATGATGACTTCTACATATCCCTATTGAGGAAGTACATACCTAACCATTCACATGTACTAAATCCAGAGGTGGTGCAACTGGAACATGAACTCTCTTATGAGGAGCAGCTGATGGAGATCTTGGATTGTAGAGACAAGGTTCTACGCAACAAGACTACCTACCTTGTTAAGGTGTTGTGAAGAAACCAAAAATGTGAAGAAGCCATGTGGGAACCAGAGGAGTCTATGAGGCATAAGTAACCACACATTTTCTCTTCTAAGGGTATGAGTTAAAATTTTGGGGATGAAATTTCTTAAGGGGGGATGAATATAATGATTTTAACTTTTGAATAATATTTTTTTCCTGATTTTGTGTGTTATTTTATACTCAACAAAACTATATCCTCTAATTAGTGAAGTGAGTATAATTAAAATGAGACCGTCGGGTTTTTACCATTATATGACCATTAAAAACTATACTCTTAACATTATGATTATTGTTTATATATATAAATGATCTTAGTTAATTAATAAATAAAGAATAGTTGATGGCCTCATCCAGTAGACTCGGGCTATATGAATCCCATCTGTTAGAGCTAGGGAAGGAGGTAGAATATTTGGCCTTTGCTATGGACCAATCCCAAGCTGAGCTTTAATATGTAAATCTTGAACAGAATAGCCTATGGGAGAAGTTCAAGTTGATAGAAATCACCACTCATGAAATGTTGTCTGATCCGCCCCAAGATTCTATCACCATAGCACACCTTACACTTAGGTCCTATGCAGGTGTTATAAGGGTCTATGTAAAGAGACCTTAGTTACGTTTTGTATTCCATTTTTATACATAAAATTGTTATTTCTTATTATGTTAAATTTTTGGGTTTCAAATGTTAAAATAAATATAAGAGGAATTTATAGAAGTTCCATATTATTGGAGAATTTTAGAAAAATGGTATTTTAAAATATTTTTTTAAACATTAAATAATTAATAATGTGAAATTATTTTCAAAAAAAGATATTCTACAATTGTGATCAGTATGAAATTTAGAGTCTAATAAGATCAACTTAATTTTTAGTGAATAGTAAAGTATAAATAGTAATATTACCCTTATGAATAGTAATGTGACCAATGGAATAGTAACCTCACTTAAGAAAGTATAAATATAATTTATTCATCTTTTTTGGTAATGTGATATAATAGCATATAAGTAAATAACTGTTTCAGAAATTATTATTTAAGTATTAGTATTTTTTTGGTAAATAGTGTTTTTACATAAAAATTAAATATCTCATAATTAGAAAACTATTTTCATAAAACGGAGCTCATTTTTTAATTAAAAGAATTTATATTAGGTTAGGGTGAATTTATGATATTTTTATAAAATGTTTTGTTTTTCTGTGAATAATAAAAATACAGTTTTGAGTTTCGGTGTGATTAATGACATCATAAATGATGTAATCATGATGTAATAATTTTGGTTAAATTTTTCATATAAATATATTTTATGAGGTGTCCCAAGTGGCCAATAACATGGGTAAATACAATGGTCAAGCCCATGGTTTTTCAAAAACCACCGATGAGGTGTCCGTTGGAAATTAATAAATTATTCCCTCACTTTGTTATAAATACCAAATCATTCCTTCATTACTTCTATTAGAAATTAATAATAAATGAATCTCTAGTCTTTTTACCACACAAGTACTCCTCCCAAGGTTCCCTTAATCCCCCCAAGGTCCCAACCTTCAATATTTTGAAGTTACTCTTTAAGGTAAGGGAACCTTTCACCCTCCTCTTTTAGTCAACACTTATTATATGTTATGTATTTGAATTTCCATTTTTATATTTTGGGGTATGATATTCTATATCCCTATTACTGTACTTTGGATTTCCATATTATGAGATACCATTTTTCTCTCATCAATTCAGTTTCTGAATTTTTAAGTGACGTCGTTAGGCTGACGAATTTTTGTAAAAGAAATTGCACCTTCTCTTTTCATTCAGGTTTCATTTTCATGTGGTATGTCATTAAAATATCCATACCATGATCTTATTTAAATTTTATTCCATCTCTATAATATATTATGAGTTATTTATGATTGTATTAACCTTTTCCCCTCTATTTTTAATGTTTTATAAAACCATTTTATATAGTCGTTATGCTGCAAAACTTTCATCTCAAAATATCTCTCTCTTTTTCTCAAGAAATTATCTTATTTTCTTTATGTGAATACCCAAACCTATTTTAGTTCTGGGGGAATTCATCAAGAAATAAAAATGGTTTATTTTTTTCTGGATTTTACATACATAAAACCCTCATTCCTTTTCCATGGGTTATAAATGACATAACGATCATGTTTTTAAGCACTTTTAAAATGTCACGGTTTTGAAATAAAACACATTTATTTTATTATCTATGGGTTATTTATGAAATTTTTTATTATGATATATGTAGATCAAATAAAAATAAATTCCTATTAAGTTTGATCCCTGATATTTCTCCAATGAATTGGGTAAATAATTTAATCTCTAGATATGAAAAATTTCATGATAACTTGGTGAATAACCCAGGTAAATTTTATGACACCTTGGGGATGAACCTTGGTGATATGTTCATGAATGTATAAATTAAATGTTTTAGGCACATATTCAAGTTATGATTCATGTTATTTTTATTATGATATTCATCTTCTTCCATTGCTCGTGTCTTTAGGTTTTTCATTGAGTTCTTATTGATATCACAAGTAAACTGATTCTCTTGCTTTCTTTATTGGGGCTTCTACTCACCCATTTCTTTTATGTATGTCTCCAGGTTATGATATGAAGAGATTTTACTTAGTATGAACTTATTATGAAGCCTTAAAAGTTGATTAGAATAATTATTTATTTTGTTTCGTGTATATTTTTCATGATTTATAAGACACTAGACTTTAAAGATCCTCTATTTGTAAATTGTAATGAAAAGTTATGTAATAAAAATGTGGGATTCCAAACTCAAACCCATGGTTATAGGGCCCCTCTATCCTCATAATCTCATGTGGTTCTCTACCTAAACATTTACCTTGGATATGTGCTCTCCCAAATCAGTGTATATTCATGGATGATCCCATAATCAGCATTGCGTTGTTGTTTCTAGTTACTTCCCCTGCCATCTTTGCAAGAAAACATGCACCATATTTTCCTAATAATATATGGGTGAGGTATTCTAGATACCCTCATGTATACCTTTGGGGTTAGCTGATGGAATCATTGGAACTTCCTCACAAACCGATAGGGGTCGTACGGCTTACAAATCACCTTGCAGTCTATGATGGCCACCAATACCCTGCCTCGAAAGTCCAAGAGGTATGATTGCTACTCTAGGGATCACATTCCATCATCGAAAATTATTCCCATGATAAGGGTAAACTGATGGAAAATAAATCATTCCTCTAGCCTGATCCTTGCTAAGACATCCACTGGGCCCATGTTAAGAGGCTTAATCCTAGTGATATTGAGGATCGATGGCCGAAAATTTGTATTGGGAGGGGAATTAGGGTTTGAATATTCATATCCTCCCATGTGTGTGGAAATACATCCATATAGAAAATGGATGGTATTGAACATGCGTTGAGGATTTTTCCCCAATATGATGTGTCACAACACTTTGTATAAATTTTCTAAGACAATGACAGCTAGGTTGATGTGTTATTCTATCTCCAGCATCACCACCATGATGAGGGTACTCAGCCACGCCCCCATGTGTGAATCCTAGATCAAGAGGATACTCCAAATAATTAGCATGGTGATAAATCCTACAAGCCTCAGGATTCACATTGTATCCCCACAACTATCATTAACATGCCTACAGGATTCTATAATATGAATGCTTCTTGCCTCGTTGATTTTCCTTTACACACAAACACAGCCTCCTTGGTGGTCTTTCAACTGGTTCATTCATAAAACACCTAAATCATTACTTGAAATGGATGTCCTTAATCCCAGGTTTGAGGTCAATCACCCCCTACAACAAGCACAGCAACACCCTTGTGATCACTGACATTTGATCCTAGTCATCCCAGATGTCCTTAACTGGGAGAAACTTATCATACATATCCACTTGGATGGGGATCCCCATGATGTGGTAGAGGTCCCATAAACTAATTCCAACCTCCCCATGATGTAGGGGATATGTTTCGGTCCCTGATGACCACATTCTTAGTAGCTCTATCATGATGTCCTCATAGTGTCATACATGGAACTATGAACACCATGTCGCCTCATAGAACCCAACTTTCTTCAACTCCACCTCAAATTCATGATAGGACTTGCATACCTAGTACACCCAATCTCATTCATCCATAAAGTTACCATCATTTGGTAGGTCCCAGTCTTCATTCCACCCTTTGATTAGGTTCATTAAGCCTTCTTTAAGGATGTTATCATATCAAGGTGGGATTCCTCTACCTCTAAAACCTCCTCATTGATGTTATTCATGTGGTTATATCGAGTATGAGTGGTAAGAGATGTCCGGTCCTTCATAATGTGACCTATGACACCCTTATGCCCTTGGTACTTCCTAGGCATGCTCCTAAACCATTAGAAAGGCTCACCCCAATTGGAACTAGGGATGAACACATCATCCCTCAATCCAAAACCATATATCAATAGCCTCTTACACAATGGGTATTCCTTTTGAACCTCCATCAGCAATGCAGTAAGTATGTCATGATTTTACTCAATCTGAAATATCTCCCTGATCATGAGATTTCAATTCATCTCCCTCCATTGATCAATGCAAGCTTTAGTACCTTCGGAGAACATTCTTATCCAAGAATTAGAGAATTTATGGAACTGTTTCATGAAGGTTAATGTCAAGAAAGTTTCAATCTCATAGAGGTCTGTTCGCAAAATTATGGTTCACAAAAGAGGGTGGTTTAATGAGTGATGGGGATAAATATTGAAAAATAATCATGAAATTATTTTATTTCATGAAAATAGAGAACTTCCCTATCTTTTTTTAAAATATTTCGGTCTCTTAAGAGACCACCACCCTTATTTATAAGAACGGGTTTAGACCAAGCTTCACGAATAGGGATTTACAATCGCCAATTTTTAGAGGTTTTCTCTCAGAATCTGACCCTCCTTTCCCTAATTAGATCTTATTCTATGGGGGGTCATTTGTTGACACTGAAATATGTGTGTCACGGGAGAGTTCGAGGAAGGCACGACAGATTTGAATAAAATTAGGGCTAAATGACTAAAAAAACACTTAAGGGGTTGAGTTCATGAAGGTATAAACCTTTGTGAATGGCTGTAGTTTATATAATTCACTCGGACACGTAGATATTGAGGTAGTAACCACTGTGCAACATAACTACAGTTTGTAAAACTCACCCGCACTATGGGAAAAATGGCATTTTTCAATGGGTCATTTGTGATGGGACCTTTCCCCATCACAAAAAGTTTTTTTCGGATAACTTTTTTCCACAATATTATAATCCCATCACAAATACTATTAAATAAATAGGTATTTGTGATGGTTAAACAAACCTATAGAAAATACTCTTGGGATTCCATCCCACTAAAATTAAGGAATGGGTATGTGCCTCGAGGTGCATGTTTTTTACCTGAAGAGGCCTTAACAAACGCTTCGCTTTCCCATACATGTAAATTTGATAATATGGTATTTCTTCCACTCTAAAATTTGTATGGAATACCATTTATCAATTTAGTTAGTACTTTATTTAGTATGTGTGTCGTTTTTTGTAACAAATATCCCAAAAAGGATAATGGAAGACTCGCATGACTCATCATTGATCTCACTATGTCCAAAATGGTTTGGTTACTCCTTTCACTTAAACCATTCCATTGAGGTGGGTAAGGAGGAGTTAGTTGGGATGGGATCCTAAACTCTCATAAGTAATCAATGAATTATTGATTAATATATTCTCCACCATGTATGAAGTGGAGTTTCTTAATATTCCTATCAAGATGGTTCTCCACTTCGTTCTTGTATTCATTTAATTTATCAAAAGAATCTAACTTATACCTAATTAATTAAATATATACATATCTACTAAAATCATAATTAAAAGTTATTAAGTATGATTAACCACCCTTTTATTTAATATAAATAGTCTACACACAATGGTATGAACTAATTCAATTAGTTCTTTAGCCTTTTCACCTTTACCACTAAATGAGGCTTTGGTCATTTTTCCTTGTAAACATACATGACATACAAAAAGTGGTTTTAGTTCAAAAGAATCTAAATATCCATCCTGATGTAGTTTTTAATGTGTTTTTCATTTACATGACCTATCTGATGATTCCAAACTTGGTTGTAGTATGATTTAAGTTAAGTAACTTATTTATCAATTACCATTACTTGGTTCATGTAATCCAACACGTGAAGACCATTATGTAAATGTTATTTACCATAAAAAATTCTATATTTATAAAAGAAGCAACATTTATTTTCAAATTTGAAAATGAATCCATCTGTATCTAGTATAGATACATAAATAATGTTTTTGGTAACTTAAGTAACATAATAACAACCCTTAAAAACCAAGATTATTTCGGTTTTCAATGTGAGGTGGTAGTCCCCAATGGATACAATAACATGTTTATCTCCATTGGATACTTATTGATATACCTCCCCTCAGTAAATTTTTCTAAATCTAATTGGTTATTATATTTGAGTACATATGTGATCACCACAAGCTATATATAATACCCAGTTTTTATAAATAGATAAATTTCACTCGATAGAAAATGCACCTGATGCTTCCCCTTGCTTCTTTAACTAGGTGCGGTTTTTCTTACAGTGGCCCTTATTACCACATGAGAAATAGACATCATCTTTCTCCCTTTCTTCCCCTTTGATCTTATTCTTCTTGGAAGGGTGTAAATAATATTTTGGATTAATTCTCTTTTATTTTCCTTTTCATTTTTTCTCTATAAGGACAGAAGGATTTTTTTTCTTCGTATCTTTATATACACAGTAACTGAGGATAAGAAGATCTGTCAGATACTTCTCAATGTTGTTCATATTAAAATTCACAATAAATAGAAGAATCTCTAAGGGAATGATTCTAGAATGAGATCAATGTCCAGTTCTTCTGGTATTTTAAACCCTAGTACCTCTAGGCGCTCAATGTAGCCAATGAACTTGACTATGTGAGGCCTAGTTGGGGCACCCTCTCCAATCCTACTCTGAAAGAGTGCCTTGGAAATCTCAAACTATTAATTTGTATTTATCTCCTAGTAAAGACCATGGAGGTTCTCAAGCATTCTATATGCATCCATGTTTTCATGAGATTTTCATGATTTCACTATATATAGATGAAATCATCCAACATTTAATGGAAATCATGTCATTCATATGTTTTTTTATATACTAGGAACTCTTCATCACTCACCACGCGAGTAGGTAGATCAGGGATTGAGGATTTTGTTATGTTAGATTTATGTCCATAGTGTAGAACATCCTGAAGGCATCTAAACCAATCCTAGAAGTTACTTCCAATGAAGTGATTTTATTTATCCAATATTGATCATATGGATAGTGTGGATAATGAAATTTTCATTTTATTGTAAAATTAAAAGATCATATTATTAATACTTTTATTGATTATAAATTTTGTGAGAAATAATAAATTAATTGATTTTATTAAACCTTCCACTATTTTATCAAGTCCCAATAGCCCACACCATTGAACTTGGAATGTATAGTTTCTAGGAAATTCTAGGGGAAGGGATCCATATTCCCCTTCTCATAACCCCAACAAGGGTTGGTCAACTATTTTGAAGGTACTTAGGTAAACAAGTCTTTTCCAACTATGGGCTTGTAGCTTCTTGATCCGTTTAGTGGACTCCCCAATCCAGAAATCCTAACTTGGATTTTCTAAAAACATGCCTCTAAATTACAGAAAGTCTAGAAAGGGATACTCCTCTTGATATAAAATGGTTATGTCAACCCAAAACCTTCATAATAACTCCCCTTATAAAAGTAAGTGTCCTTAAAAGGGTTGATCAAACACATAGTTCTATTGAGTTTTGTTCCTAATCAAGTAACGAAAGTATTATTATGAATTAATATTATATTGAGGGATATTATTTTATTATGCATAAATTTTTAACTTTTTTATCCTTTGTATGTCTTATTAATATTTAAGTGGATGTTTAATTAATTAATTAACCCTGTTTGGATAAAACATTTACGCATAATCAATTTTATTTAAGTTCAATATTTTTATATTAATTCATTCATTTATGTTATCATGGTTTGGAATCAATAAATATGTTTTTAATGCATTAGATAGAAAATAATTAATTAATTAAATGACACTATCATGAGAATATCTGATGTTTGATTTAATAAGATGACATTAAATCAACCTATGACCTGGGGAAAATATATTTTTATGTTTAACTTGGAATGAGCTACATAATTCCACATGTCCACCTATGTATCACCAAGTTGGCATCATTATGGTTTTTTCTTGAACCATATCTACGTGCCTTAGGATGATTCATTAATTACAAATATTTATTACTCACATGCAGTTGAGGATTACCAAAGGATTGGTTAAAGAGAATTACATAAATATCCTAAGATATGCAGGTCCTACATAATAATGGATGGAAGGATGAATCACATGCCATCTTTTAATTTAATATAAAATAATTACAAAACCATGCAATAAATTTAATTAAACAAACACCAACACATACATGGGTCATGGTCAAGCTCATGATCAGTCGTACATGTAATGAATATGCAAAAGGTAATTATATAGCATTCATTTCTTTATTCATTGTTTATTATTAAGATGAACACTTGTATTAATTAATTAATTAATTAATTAATTAATTAATTCCCTTTTATCTTAATGATCATCCAAACTTAATTGGATATACCCATCAATTTTTAATTCATGGAAAATAAATGGTAGAACCATTAATGACATATTTATTATAGTGAATTAATTGAGTATTTAAAGTTTTTTAAGACCATTATTAAATTGTCAAACATAAAATGGCGTGTCAATCAATAAAATAAGGATTTAATACTACAATTTTTCAAATTTAACTTGATTTTTATTTTTCTCCATTAGTAGGAGACTACATGGAATGTACATCCAGCTACATTCCATGTACCTCAATTACCGCATATCCAAGTCACGTACCTTGGGCTTCGTTGTGTTAACTCAGCAAGACTACACTATGTGTACATGCCAGCTACACATCCTGTATCTGCTTACAGTGTACCAGGTCGGCCCAGTCAACACATGGTGTACAATAAAAGCACCACATTTTTTTAACTGCTCAGTGCATCTAGTTACAATCCACATGGGTCTACGGCATGTGCTTCGGCCATACGTCATGTAACCCACCTTTACCAGCCAAATATTTTTCACTTCCTGATGGAATCTCTAGTCATTCATCATTTGTTCTTAAATATCTAAGAAAATGAAACATTGAACGAATATTATTAATAAGTCGATAACATGTTAATTCAAAACTAATTAAATAATGAATAACATGAAATGAAAATATTTCCATGATTTCACATAGATCAAAAATCAAATAAATAATTATAAATTTAAACATGACCGCTCTGATACCACTTATTGGTTCTGGGTACTGTAGAAGAATTACGGTGGAAGGCGATATATTAAAATTTATTTTAATAATCATTTCCAAAAACCAAGAATGAGGATCTTTCATGTCAAATTTATAATTAATTTATTTAATATCTAAAGAAATAAATACCTGGTCTTAGGAACTTTCATTGTTGATGATTATTGATCATCTGAAACAGAACTTTAGGATTTTATTCATAGCACTTGTGAATATCCAAGGGTATAATCCCTCTAGAAGTGATCCACACATGCTCCAATGGTCTTCGAGCAACACCACTCATTCTCTGGGTGCTAGCACGGTGAATCAAATGTGTTGTGTTTTTCGTTCTTGATCGCTCGTTCTTCAGTCCTAAAGAAATTCTCTCTTAGGTTTCTCGTTCTTGAGAGGGAGAGAGGAAGAGGATTCAAGATAAAATTCATTGTTCGTAATAATTATCTATTCCCAAACTTGGAATTGGTTCTGAATTCTTTACACAATAAATATAGTCATCTATTTATAGATCTGGGATTTCAGTTAAAAAATTTAATTTCATAACATACATTAAATATAGTTATAACTATTAATGAAATCCCACGAAACATAATAATGTTATTATTATTATTATTTTGTGGTGCACCAAATTGCACAAAATGGATAAATAATATTTAACGACTCATAAATAATTATTTTATCACCAAACACAGTCATAGTCTGTTCAAAATCCTCTTTCAATTATTGAACGCCCGAATAATATTATATTATATTAAATAAATATTTTATTCAAAAACTTGTAAATAAATATTTATTAAATATTCAATAAAAAATAAATATATTTTATTCACAATCCAATGGATAAATATTTATTTAATTTATGCAATCGATATGACTTGAATAAAATTAGTCCTCAGTATTGAGAATAATATTTATTCCATTAATTAAATATAGATAGAATTTAATTGATACCAAAAGTAAACACTTAGTATGTGACCCTATAGTATTCTTTCTCATTGGAATTAGGTGGGATTTCCTAAAGTCCAAGATTACTATCTAGAAATGTTTCAAGGGACCCAATAGAAAGAAATTATATTCGCAATGACTACAACCACATTTGAATGCTCACTGTGTAATATAATCCCTTTTTCACAATATCTCATCAAGAAAATTGCATTATGGTGTACACAACCAATATGCTTGATGCATCATTCTTTTACTATCTAAAATAAACTCATTGTTACCCCATGGCCATGGAATTTAGGGATATAATTATATTTCAATCAAAGGGATGAGATACCAACCTCAATAAAGATGGAAGGGACAAATCCTTCCTTGACTTATCCATCAATAACATGTCATTTGTGACACACACAACGTACCCTACATCCCAGCAATATATGGAATGACGGTTTTTGTCAGAAAATCTAAGTGTGAGAGTCATGACATGAATTAATGGTAATATTAAAGTCTAAGGACCATTTCACACTCTCATAGAGAGAAATATATGATGACACCAAAACATGTGGAATTCATAATGGCAGGTTAGTTCTCATAATATTCCATATTGGAGATTACCAAGTGTGAACTTCATGAGAAGATGTCTCATATACTTATGAGTACTTGCATCTGGTGGTCTATATACTATGTGTCCCATCATAGTATGTTATCCAACAGCATAACTATACTAAGAATATTGTCATAGC
The DNA here is from genome assembly GCA_963277665.1 of Viscum album. Classification (NCBI taxonomy): domain Eukaryota; kingdom Viridiplantae; phylum Streptophyta; class Magnoliopsida; order Santalales; family Viscaceae; genus Viscum; species Viscum album. The sequence continues at coordinate 1,329,570,181 of OY728143.1, forward strand.
ACTTCAAGGTTCTCATAGTAGCGGGGGACTATTATCACCTTATCAATGCGAAAAATACTTTAAGTCATTATTACAATAAATTCATGCATAACAATGAACAATATGTACTAATATGTTTAATTTAACATTTAATAAATAAAATATTCATGTAATCAATATAAAAACAGTTGATTCTAGGACACCAACTCTAACAAACTCCCACTTTGACTAGATCCAACTGCCTGTAACTTTTAGTCTACTAGACATCACATGATAATCTTGTTTCTACTAAGTCAAGGATTTAGTCAAGGGTTACTCCATGTTGTCTTCTATGTAAATAATTCTCACTACAACCTCACCTCTCTAATAAAAATCCCGTAAGATATGATACTTCCAAAGTATGTGCTTCGTCTGCTGATGTGCCCTTGGATCTTTTGTGAGAGACAACACTACAGTATTATCACAATAAAGTGTGATGGGATATTTACTACTAGGTACCACATCAAGCTCTTAGAAAAAGATATGCATCCAAACTACTTCTTTAGCTACCTCAAAAGCATCAATATACTTGGACTCTGCTATAAAATATATGACCATAGCCTACTTTGAGCACTTCCAACTCATAGGACCTCCATTAAAAGTAAAGATGTATCCCGTTTTTGACTTCATGTCATCTTGATCAGTTCAGAAACTAATATCTGCATATCCTCTGATGACTATTTCATCATCTCCTCCATAAACTAGGAAAATATCTTTAGTAAACCTCAAATACTTAAGGATAATCTTGACTACCATCCAGTGGTGGTCACCTAGATTGTCCTGATATCTTCCTACCACACTTAATGCATAGGCGACATCTATCCTAGTACATTGCATAGCATACACGACTGACCCAATCGCTGATGCGTATTGAATACTTTCCATTCTAGCTCTTTCCTCATGGGTCTGAGGACACATTTTCTTAGAAGGATTAATTCCATTTGATGTTGTCAATAATACCCTCTTGGATTGTTCCATACTGAATCTATTTAGTATTTTTTTTCAATGTATATGCATTGACTTAGTCCCAGAAACCTATTGGATCTGTCACGATGGATATTGATCCCAGGAATATATGTTTCCTTTCCCAAGTCTTTCATGGAAAATAATTTATTCAACCATGCTTTAACAGATTTTAAGGCTAGTATTCCATTTTCAATAAGTAATATGTAATCAACATATACTATTAATAAAATGAGTGCACTCCCACTAAACTATTTGTAGACACAAGGCTCACATTCGTTCTTTATAAAACCAAATTCTGTTATGGCTTCATCAAAATGAATCTTCCATGACCTGGATTCTTTATTTAATCTATAAATGGATTTTTGAAACTTGCATATCTTATTGTCATCCTTTGAAGTCACAAATCCTTCAGGTTGTGTCATTTAGACATCTTACTAAAGGTTCCCATTAATGAAGGATATTTTAATATCCATTTTCCAAATATTATATTCATTGTAAGAGGTAATGGAAAGTAGTATTTTGATGGATTTCAGCATTTTAATTGGTGAAAAGGTTTTTTCATAGTCAATGCCTTGAGGTTATTTAAACCCTTTCACAACCAGTCGCACCTTATAGGTATTGACTTGTCCTTCCATGTCCATTTTATTCTATAATACCCATTTGCAAACAATGGGATTTACATCCACTGGAGGATCTACCAAAATCCAAACTTGGTTTTGGTACATGGAATCCATTTTAGAATTCATGGATTCTTTCCACGTGGAAATATCTGTTCAACTTACTTCTTCATTGTAGGTTAGAGGATCATTATTATCAACTAATAATGATTCACCATCCTTGATAACTATAAAACCATACCATTATAGTTCTCTAACATCTCTTGTACTCTTACATAGTTCTTATGTCTTTGTAATAGTTTCTTCTTCCATGAGTATTTGTGGAATCTGATCATGTAACAACTCTTGTGTGTTGTGAGCCTCAACTTCATCGAATTTTGTCTCACTCCCACTATCTATTTTTGAGATGTTATCCCTCTCAAGAAATATGGCGCTATACCCATTTTTCTGAGGGATCATATAGGTAATATCCCTTGTTTCCTTTGGTTATCCTACAAAGGTACACTTTGTGCCTCAGGGTGAATGTTTGTTACCTAAAGAGGCCTTAACAAATACTTCACTTCCCCACACATATAAATTCAATAACATGGTATTTATTCCAATCCAAAAAAATTGTATGGAATAACATTTATTGATTTATTTGGTACTTGTTTTAGTATGTTTTTTATTGTTTGTAACTCATATCCCCAAATGGATAATGGAAGACTCGCATGACTCATCATTGATATCACCATGTACAACAAGGTTTGGTTCCTCTTTTCCCTTACACAATTCCACTAAGGCGTGTAAGGAGTGAGTTGGGATAGGATCCCAAACTCCCATAAGTGATCAATTAAGTCTTGATTAAGATATTCTCCACTATGGTCTAAGTGGAGTTTCTTAATCTTCCTACCAATATTGTTCTCAAATTCATTATTTTATTCCACAAATTTATCAAAAGAGTCTGACTTATACCTCATTAAGTAAATATAACCATATCTACTAAAATCATCAGTAAAAGTTATGAAGTATGAGTACCCACCCCTTAATTTAATAGGAAATGGTCCACACACATTGGTATGAACTAATTCAAGAATATCTTTAGCCTTTTCAAATTTCCCACTAAATGAGGATTTGTTTATTTTTTCTGGAAAACATGTGTGACATACACTAAGTGGTTTTAGTTTGTAAGAATATAAATATCCATCTTGATGTAATTTTGTCAATAATTTTTCATTTACATGACCGAGCTCGTGATTCCAAAGTTGGGTGTGGTATGAGTCAATTGAAATGACCTTGTTATAGATTTCCATTAATTGGTTCATGTAATATGATACGTAAATACCATTATGTAAATGTTCCTTACCCTAAAAAATTATATCTTTATAAAAAATAACATTTATTTTCAAATTTGAAAATGAATACATTTGTATCTAGTATAGATACAAAAATAATTTTTTTGTTAACTGAAGGCGCATAATAACAACCCTTTCAAACCAAGATTATTCTGGTTGGTAAACTGAGGTGGTAATCCATGATAGTTATAGGAGCAAGTTTAGCTATATTTTCTACTCATAGATCTACCTCCCCTTGGTCAATTTTTCTGAATCTACTTGGTTTCTATATTTGAATACATATGTGAGCACCACAAACTATATATAATACATAATTTGTAGAAATAGATAACTTTTACTCGATAACAAATGCACCTAAAGCTTTCCCTTGATTCTTTAACCGAGTGTAGTTTTTCTTCTAGTGACCCTTCTTTCCACATGTAAAACAGATAGAATCATGTTCCCTTGCTTCCCCTTTGATCTACTTCTTCTTGAACTACTACAAAAATGGCCTTTAATAGCGCTATAAATGGTCTTTATCAGTGCTAGAAAAGTGTTGACCACATGAGCGAGGTTAAAAGATCTGGTCTTTTATGAGCACAAAAAATGAACTGATAAAGGGGTCTTTTATCAGTACTAAAAAGTGTTGATAAATGGGACCTTTATCAGCACTTTATTTTAGCGATGCTAAAGGAACTATTTATAAGTGCTGGTAAAGGGATATATTGTAGTATGTTATTACAGCACCACTGTAGTGTGCTGTAATAGCACACCACAACACCAAAAACACACCAGAAATGAACAAAAACAAGTCCCAATATAGAATTTAAATGAAATAAAATGTAAAAAACAAACACAAGAATAAATACTATATTATAGAAATTTCAAACATTGGTTCATATAATTACATAAATACAAATTATTAATTACATTCAAAAACATCAATGTTTTTTAATCATAACCCAAATCATGCTATTTTTGAATAAACCACCCCTACTCAAGAAAAATAATGCACCTATATAAGAAAAAAATTCTTGTGTTAGAAAAAATATAAATAAATAAATTAATATAAAGTGTTAATTTTACTAAAATTGATGTCAATTTTAAATAAAAAGATTCACTTTGAGTCATATCGATCACACTGTGCATCGGATTAAGGTGAGGCAGATTCTTACACATCAAAAATTACTTATGGATCATTTTAATAAAGTATTTAAACAATTTGAATGTATTTTATTTGTATTAATTAGGTCATATTTCCTTCTAACTAAAATTAATGTCAATGTTAAATAAAAACACATACTTATAGTCATATCAGTCACATTGTGCATTGTATTTAGGTTTGTCTTATTCATACGCATTTAAAATCACTTATGGATTTTTTTTCCTAAAGTATTAAAACAATCTGAATGTGTTTTCTTGGTTTTGAGTATGTTACTTTTATTTTTTTACTAATTTTTTTTTAAACTTGAAACACACACTTTGACTCAAACGAATCACATCGTGTATCGATTTTATGTGAGAATGATTCATACATGTCACAAATGATTTATAAATAGATTCCCTAAATTATAAGTAAAATATTATTGTGTTTGATCGATTTTAAATGAGTGAAACTTTTTAAAGTCAAGTGTTGATTTTAAACTCATAATGGACACATTGAGTTATTTGTCTTTTTTACAAAAATTAATGTCAATTTAAAATAGAATGAATTACTTTGAGTCATACTTGTCACATCATGTGTCGGATTGATGTGTGGCAGATTCCTACACATCCCAAAGTCTCAAAATAATCATAAATATCAATGTTACCATGATTTCCATTGACTTTCTTTGTCAATTTGCAAAAACTCCATGAGTTTCTTCAAAAAAACAACATCAAATCGAAAAAAATAATCCACCTGTATAATAAAACAATTATTATTTGACTAATAATAAATAGAAATAAATTAAACATAAATATGAAACAATAAATTAATTCCATGTACAATTATTATACAATGAAAACATCAAGATTACCTCTGTAATTGAGCAGAGGAAACATCGTTTCTCTTCCTGTAAAGGTAGTAGAGGTAAATTGAAAGAAATTGATAAATGAACCACTATAGGGGTGAAAAGGTTTTATGGTAGAAGAAGCATGAAAGTTAGATAGAGCATCTCAACTCAAACAAAATAATCCACATGTATAAGAAAATAATTATTATGTGAGTAATACTAAAAATAAATAAATAAAACATAAATATGAAAAAAAAACATTAATTATATAGACAATGATTTTATAGTGAAAACATCAAGATTACCTCTGTAATTGAGGAAAGGCAACATTGTTTCTCTTCCTACAAAGGTAGTGTAGGTAACTTGAAATAAAGTGATAAATTTACCACTATAGGAGTGGAATGGTTTTAAGGGAGAAGAAGCATGAAAGTTGGACAGAGCACCCAACTCGAACAAAATAATCCACCTTAATAAGAAAAAATTTATTATGTGAGTAATACTAAAAGGAAATAAATTAAACATGAATATGAAACAATACATTAATTATATGGACAATGATTTTACCATGAAAACATCCAGATTACCTCTTTGATTGATCAAAGGCAGTGTCATTGCTCTTCCTGCAAATGCAGTGGAGGTAACTTGAAATAAAGTGATAAATGCACCACTGCAGGGATGAAAATTTTTTAAGGGAGAAGAAGCATGAAAGTTTGATAGAGTACCCTAACTCAAAAAAAATAATCCACCTATATAAGAAAAAAATTATTATGTGAGTAATACTAAAAATAAATAAGTTAAACAAAAATATGAAGCAATACATTAATTCTATGGACAATGATTTTACTGTGAAAACATCAATATTACCTCTGTGATTAAGAAGAGACCGCATCATTTATCTTCTTGAAAAGTAATGACACATGGAAAAAAATATTATAAAATAAATGAACTGTGTGAGGAATAATAAAAATTAAATTAATGTTTAATTATATAATTTTTTGGTCAAATAGAGAAAGTATATTGTAACATTACCTTTATATCTTTCCAAAGGGTTTCCATCATTATAGTTTGTTCTTCCATTATATGCAGAAGACATTGTCTGCATGGGTAGTCAAAAATTTAATTTAAATTATTTTAATGCATTATATAACATATAATATTATGATGAAAAACATAATATATTAAAAAACACTTTTTTGAGTGATTCATGTTCCTTACGAAGCAATATGAAATCATTTGGAAAAGAGTGTATTTTTTAGAGATCATGACCATTGAATGTAATATTAATTTAGAATCATATGTTCGGTATGGTAGTTCATTTTCTTCTGGTAGCATATCTTTCAGAAGACCAAGTAGTTCTGTAAAGCTGGTGTCACTATATCTGCTGCCATCTTTCAAATTATATAACATCAATACATCTAACAATGTTGTGTATTTAGTACAAATGGTATACAATGGTTTCTTAGAATATCTATTTAAATCCTCAGAAAACTTTTTATAATCACGAAGTTCATCTTCAATTACCATTGTTATTTCTTCCATGTGATCTCCATCATCTTTTATAAAGTTATTCATATCAAATGATTCATAAACTATAGTATCAACCCAATTGATGTCCAAATTTGGTTTTTCCCTATATTTAGTCCAACATTTATATCTTTTATCTATTCCGTGACAAATCAAATTTTCTTTCAACTCTTCTAGACTAATTTTTCTTTAATAACAACAATGTAAACACAGACATAGGATTTTAGAAGGGTCATCTGTATTCTCTCTTGAAAACTTGATGAACTCTTTAACTCCATATTTATATTCATTTGTCAAACAATTATCATGAATCCATTTTCAGTTCATATCCATCCTATTTCATTCATAAAATATTAATTTTATAAAATATATAAATAAATTAACATAATATATTCATTATCAAAAGTGAAAGTTATAGACAATTCTAATAAGGGAAACTCAACATTTGATTGTTTCAAATAATTTTAGTATTTTGAAGAAAATGGATAATTTAATTTAATAAAAGAATTACTCCACATAAAATATTTATTAAATCCCCTAAACAAATGAAAATATAATATAAGGAACTAAGAAGTAATAAGAAACTCATATATGATAAACAATAATAATAAACTCTCTTTCAATCAACTAGAAGATATAAAACTATATTGGAACAAGTGATGTAGAAACCTAAGGAATTATTACATTTATAATTAATGGTATATCAATATTTGAAAACATCTTAATACTCTTGGGATGTCATATCACTAGACCGACTCATCCCAAGGAAATTCAAGGTACTCCAACTGGATATAAAATTATCATTTACTAATGGATTACATGAATATGAAGTTTACATAAAACAAATAGATAGTTTTCTCACTATTTAATATAAGAATAATGTTTTTAAATTTAAAAAGGATATGTATGAATTGAAACAAGAACTAAGAGCTTGTTATTGAAGGTTAGATGAATTATTAAAGAAACATTAATTTAAAAAATGAGGAATTTATCATAATCATTACATAAAAACTAATTTTATGTATAGATTGAAAGTGTTTATCAATGTAGATGACATAATATTTAGAGTTACAATATATTAATAATGATAATAATTTTCTATATTAACAATGAACAATGTTTAAATTTTGATGATTAGTGAGTTAAAATTTTCCTTAGTTTATAGGAGACTCATGGAATTCATGGGATATTTATTTCCCAATACATGTATATTAGGGAAGTGTTTTATAGATTTCAAAAGAAATATTTAAAACCCATGTGGACACCCATTTAAAATTGAATAAAATTTTCAAATTTTGTGGATGGAATGTCAATCTATATCATAGAGTGTGGGATATTCGTTATATGTCAACTTTTTTATGGTAAAAAGTTTTGACATACTATTTTTCTACATGTCATATAGCTAGGTATAAAAGTGATTCCATGGAAATCCACTTGTTATTAGTTAAATAAATACTCAAAAAGGGGGAAAATTCTTGAAAATCAATATTTCTAAGTAAGAAATTATAATGTCTTATATATAGGTCTCAGAAAAGTGGTATAACTAGAAAGGGGAAATATGAAAAGGATATTTTTTTGTAAATTATTGAGAGAGGGGGTAGGATGATGATGAAAAATTATAATGTAACTGGAAAATAGTACATAGCGTCAAGGTATAATATTTTATATATTATTATAAAAAGTATTTATAAATAATGTTGCATTAATATTAAGAGTGAAAAAAATAAAATTGATTTTTTTTAAAAGTGTAGAGACATAGGAAGTTGTATTATTGAGAAAAGGTCCAACACATTTAACAAAATATATAGTTTCTAAAATAAACCCATGAAAACCATATATCAAATACCCAAGTTGGTCTATGATAGTGTCTAAGGGGCATTCTCGATCCCCCTAGGCTGGAAACAAGCACTAGGGAATGAAAAACAACACAGTGGGAATGATTTGGCCCAAACAAATAAATAAAACTAGTATAAAGAAAATTTAAATAAAAACTAACATGATGAATCCATACATTGAATTACCACACCAACCCAAATAAGTATAAAAAAGAATATATGGATAACTATAATATAAAAGAAATCCCTTAACCTACCTTCAACTACCTCACACAAAAAATCCCCAGTTTCAATTTCTAAAATTTCACATGTATGGAATACCATTGATAAAATAAAGAATCAAAAATATGTATGATAGATTTGGATGATCAATTTGGGAAATGTAAACAAAATAAAACAACCAAAAAAACTCTATGTGACTCCATGTGTCACCATCAAGTCCAGAAACAATAAACTCTCCATGAGAGATCAAGAGTTGAATCAAAATTGAAAAATGAGAAAATAGAAAGGCATGCCACACTAGTATATAATCACCAAACCAAAAATAAAGACATCGTAGAAGAAGAAATTAAAAACAAAATCAAAAATACACAAAGAAAATATTAAGTCATTACTCACTAGATTGAAGAAAATCTGAAACCATCTTTGAAAACCCTAACTTCAATTGAACACTGGATTTCGGATGAGATGTTCGAGATGCAGTCGAGTTGTGTGATTAAAGGTTCTATTCACCAAGGAGGATCACCAGCAGTGGTTGGCTTCCATGGAAATATTTTGATATCATGATGAGTTCACATATTGTTAGGGTTTTCTAATTAGATCGGGACACTTTTATTAGTTCTTACAAATAAGCATTGATAAAGGTAGGCCTTTATCAGTGCTAAAAAATACTAAAAAAATAAATCTTTTTCATTGCTAAAATTATAGTGTTGATAATTGTTAATTTTATTCGTGCTCTTTTTAGCACTGGTAAAGCATCATATTTATCAACATGAACAAAGTGCTGGTAAAGATGCTTTTATCAGTGCTTATTACTTAATCACTAATAAAATATTTATAATTATAATTATAAATAAAAATATTAAATACTAATATATACTTATATATATATTAAATATATTCCTTTTTAAATATATTTATTATAATTTTATAACTATTTATTTATAATTACATATATGTGAAATCAATATAACACATATTTGATCTATGTTAAATTGAAAAATCAAACAACATTCAATTATATGTTGAGTACTATATAATTAATAAATATTTCTAATTAATACTAATTTTTAGTTATAACCCATTATTCAATAAATATATGACTATTTAATGTAAAGCACAAAAATATTTTGTAATATATAAATCATACTTACAAACATTAATATATATCAATATATTTAATATATACTCACATGAGCCTTGTCCCGGTTGGTGAAGGCTCGGTAGGTGCATCTAAGAGACCCGAGATCAAATCTGGGTGGAGGAGTATTTCTGTGGTACTGTAGCATTACTGTAGCAGGCGTTGTAGCAAGTATTGTTCGGTACTATAGCAGCCTGAACTATTCATCCATTTGGGCCTTTGGGCCACCGGTTTGGGTCTCGGGTCCTACAAGGCTTTAGGGCCACCCAAGACCTTCGCGCCAGTTGATTCTCAAGGCCTTCAGGCCACCTTAAGGCCTTCAGTCCACCCCAAGGCCTTCGGGCCACCCCAAGGCCTTTGGGCGACTTGAATTCAGATGTACCTATTTGACTAAAAGGAACAATGCTTCAGATGAGGATTCAGGGTAGGCACATTCACTAGATGAGATCTAACTAGATTTGGAAGAATGAGAGGGTATGGCTTTCACATCGGTACCAGGCCTGTGTAGCTTTGCGTAGGACAGCTAGCCGACTAGCCCTGTGAAGGTGGAGTGTTGATATCATGACATATGCTGGGGAGGAGCAGTTCAAATTTTTATTTTTTGGGCGATTCCCTCTAATACCAATGGATAATGTAATTGTCTCTAAGCCTTCAGGCCTTTTAAGGGTTCCACCTCACCCCTTAAAAGGTGGATTATCAAAAAATAATAAAAAATGAAGGCCTTCGGGCCATTCTGATGATATATTTTATATATAGAATTTAATAACATTAATAATCATAATTATCTAGTTAATAAAATGTTTAATATTTAATAATGTATAATAAATTTTTTCATTTTTATCAATAATTATTTAATTACTAAAATTTGTAATATTTTTTTTAATAAAATTATTTTTTATTTTTATTTTATTATTTTATTTTATTTTATTTATTCACACATTTATTAGTGATAAAAATCACTAATGAAATAAATATTTATCAGTTCTAAAAATAAATTGTTGATAAAGGGTACCCTTTATTAGTGATAAAAATAAATCACTGATAAGTGTTACCCTTTATCAGTGCTAAAAATAAAGCACTAATAAAGGATATCCTTTATTAATGCTAAAATTATAGCGCTGATAAAAGGTTAAATTTATCATCAATTTCCTTAACACTGATAAATATTCTATTTATCAGCATTTTTTTCTAAATCTGATAAATACCATCACTGTTAAACACAGGGTTTGTAGTAGTGTTGGAAGGGAGTGAAGAAGTTTTGGGCTTAAAGCTATTTGCTTTCTCTTTCTGTTTGTTCACCATAAAGACATAATTATTTTCACACTTCAGGTCTTTATTAAATTTTTGAATGAGGATAAAAATATATGGCAGAGACTTCTCAATGTTTTTCATATTAAAATTCATAAAAAACTCGAGAAGCTCTAAGGGAGTAATTCCAAAATGAGTTCAGTGCCTAGTTATTTTTGGGAGTTTAAACCCTAAAACCTCTAGGTGATCAATGTAACGAATGATCTTGACTATGTGAGGCCCAGCTGGGGCACCCTCTCCAAGATTTCAATGAAAGAGTGCCTTTAAGATCTCAAACTATTCCTATCTATCTATCTCATGGTAAAGACCACAGAGGTGCTCAAGCATGTTATACACATCCATATTTTCATGATACTTCATGATTTATCTAGACATAGATGAAAGAATCAAACATTTAATTTAGACTGAGTTGTTCATATGTTTTTCAAAGACTAGGAACTCTTCATCACTTTCCTCTTGAGAAGTAGAATCAATCATTGAAGATTCTAGCACATAATATTTTCATTCATGGTGTAGAACAATCCAAAGGCATCTAAACCACTCCTGGAAGTTACTGCTAGTGAGGAGACAATATTTATCCAGTATTGATCATAGGGATAGTGTGGATGATGATATTTTTATTTTATTCTAGTGGAAAGGATCCATATTATCCTTCACATAACCCCAATAAGGGTTGGTTGAGCTATTTTGAAGGTATTTAGGTAGGCAAGTCTTTGCCAACTGCGGGCTTGAAACTCCTTGATCCATTGAGTGTAATCCCCAATCTAGAAATCCTGACTTATATTTTTTCAACACTTTCCTCCAAATTACACCAAGTCTAGAAAGGGATACTCCTCTTAATGTAAAATGGTTAAGTTAAACCAAAACCTTCATAATAACTCTCCTTATAAAAGTAAGTGTCCCAACAAGGGTTGGTCAAACACATAGTTCTATTGAGTTTTGTTCCTAATCAAGTAACATAAGGCTTAGTCTGACTTAATATTAGATTGAGGTATTTTATTTTATTATGCATAAATTTTTATCTTTTTTTATCCTTTACATTTCTTGTTAATATTTAAGTGGATGATTAATTAATTAATTAACCATGTTTGGATAAAACATTGACGCATGATCAGTTTTATTTAAGTACTATCTCTGTATATTAATTAATTCATTTATGTGATCGCGGTCATGCATCAATAAATTTAATTTTAATTCATTAGAAAAAAAAATAATTAATTAATTAAATGAATTGATCATGAGATTATATGATGGTTGATTTAATGAGAAGTCAATAAATTAACCTATTACCTAGGGTAATTAGCTCCTTATGTTGAACTTGGCATAAGCTATAGAATTCCACATGTCCACCTATATATCACCAAGTTGGCATTATTATGGTTCTGTCTTGAACCATCTCAATCTTCCATGGGATGATCTATTAATTAAAAATATTTATTACTCACACATAGGTTAAGGGAACCAAAGGATTGGTTAAAGGTAATTATATAAATATCCTTAGAAACTTGGGTCCTACATAATAATGGAGGGAGAGATGACTCAGAGGCCATATTTTAATTTAATATTAAATAATTTCAAAACCATGTAATAAATTTAATTAAATAATTGTCAACACATACATAGGTCTTGGTCAAGCTCATGGTCAGTAATACATGAAATGAATACATAAAAGGTAACTGACTATAATTCATTTCTTTATTTGTTCTAAATTATTAAGATGAACGCACATGTATTAATTAATTAATAAATTAGTTAATTCTATTTCATCTTAATGATTCTTATAACTTAATTGGAGATACCCATAAATTTGGAATTCAAGGAAAATAAATGGAAGAACCATTAATGAAATGTTTATTATAGTAAATTAATTGATCATTTAAAATTCTTTAAAACCATTATTAAATTGTCAAACACACAATGGTGTTCCAATCAATAAAATAAGGTTTTAATGCTGTAATTTTTTAAATTTAATGTAATTTTAATCTTGTCCATTAAAATGAGACTAAATGGTTTGTACATCCACCTACATTCCATGTACCTCAGTTTTCACATATCCATGTCACATGCATGGGGCTTTAGCATGTTAACTCGGCCAGACTACACAGTGTGTACATGCCAACTACCCATCTTGTATCCTCTTGTAGCATTCGAGGTTGTCCCGGTCAACACATGGTGTGCAATAAAATCACCACATGTTTTTAATTTCTTGTCACATCTAGATACAATACACATGAGTATACAGCATTTTCTTTGGCCGCATGACATGTAACCCAGCTTTACCGGCCAAAAATTTGGCACATCCCGATGGCATCTCCAATCATTCTTCATTTGTTCTTAAATCTCTAAGAAAATTCAACACTTAATGAACATGATTAATATGTCGATAACATGTTAATTCAAATCAGATTAAATAATGAATAAAATAAAATGAAAATCTAACCCTGATTGTGCATAGATCAACAATCAAATAAATAATTGTAAATTTAAACATGACCACTTTGATAACACTTATTGTTTTCTGGTGTAGCGGAAGCATTGCGGTGGAAGGAAATATATTAAAATTTATTTTAAAAATCGTTTCCCGAAACCAAGAGCGAGGATCTTGCACATAAAATTTATAATTAATTTATTTAATATCTGAAGAAATAAATACCTGGTCTTAGGAACTTTCTTCATTTATATTTTTTGATCATCTGAAATGGCCCTTCTGAGTTTATTTTGTTGTTCTTGTGAGCATTCAAGAGAGAAATCCCTCTAGCAGTGATCCACACGTTCTCTAATGGTCTCCAAGAAACACCACTCATTCTATGAGTGCTAGCACAGTGATTTGAGTATCTAGCATTATTCATTCTTGGTCGCTCGTTCTTCGGTCTTGAAGAAATTATCTCTTGGGTTTATCATTCTTAAGAGGGAGAGGGGAGGAGGATTTGAGAGAGAATTTGGTGTGCGCAATAATTTTCTATTCCCAAACTTGGAATTGGTTTCGAATGCTTTACAAAATAGACATAGCCATCTATTTATAGAGATGGGATTTCGATTACAAAATTTAATTGCATAATATCCATTAAATATAATTATAACCATTAATGAAATCCCACGCCATATAATAATAATATTATAATTATTATTTTTTGGTACACCAACTTGCGCAAAATGGATAAAAAAAATTTACTAACTCGTAAATAATTATTTTATCATTGGACGCGATCTTGGTCCGTTCGAACTCCTCTTGCATTTTTTGAACACACAAATAAATATTTTATTCACAGACTAGTAAATAAATATATATTAAATATTCAATAAAATAAATAAATATATTTTATTCAAAATCCGTTGAATAAATGTTTATTTAATTTATACGATTAATATAACTTGAATAAAATTACTCCTCAGTCTTAAGAATAATATTTATTCCATTAATTAAATTCAAATAGAATTTAATTGAGGCCAACAGATATACTTAGTGTGTGACCCTCTAGGATTCATTCCTGTTGGCATTAGGCAGGCTTGCCTAAAGTCCAAGATTACTGTCTAGCAATGAGTCAAGGCACCCAAGAGAAATAACTTAAAGTCTCAATGATGACAACCATATATGAACACTCACTGTGTAACACAATCCCTTTGTCGCATTATCTCATAAAGTAGGTTTCATGATGGTTTCGTCAACATATATGAATGATACATCATTCTTTGACTATCTGAAATAAGCTCCTCGTTAACCATGACCATGGAATTTAGGGTGATGGTTCTATTTCAATCAAAGGGTTGAGATATCAACTTCCATAAATATTAAAGGGACAAATCCTTCCCTGACTTATCTATCAATAACATGTCATTCGCAACGCACTCAACATACCTTACTTCCTGCCAATATATGGCATGACGGTTTTCATCATCAAATATAAGTGCGCGAGTCGCGACATGAATTAATGATAATATTAAATTCTAAGGACCATTACACATGCTTACATATAGGAATATTTGAGGACACCAAAACATATGGAATTCCTACCAGCGGGTAAGTTCTCATAATCTCTCGTCTTGGAGATTACCAAGTACGAACTTCATGAGAAGATTTCTCATCTTCTTATGAGTACTCGCACATGATGGTCTATATACTATGTATCTCATCATATAATGTTATCTAACCGTAGAACTATATTAAGAATATTGCCTTGGCACTTCAAGATTCTCATCATAGAAGGGAACTACTATGACCTTATCAATGTGACAAATAATCTATGACATTATTACATTAAAGTAATGCAGAACAATGAATAATATGTAATAAGATGATAAATTTAGTATTTAATACATCAAACATTCATGTAATCAAAGTAAAAAAAAAGTTGGTTCTAGGACACCAACTCTAAAATTTTTGCAAATAGGTCTTGTCAGTCGCCAATTTTCGGTGTTTTTCTCTTACAATCTGACCCTTCTTTCCCTTATCAGATCTAATTCGATGGGGGGGGATTTGTTGACACTGAAATATGTGTGTCACGAGCCGATTCAAAGCCAAATAGGGCTAAAATGACTAAAAATACACTTAAGGGGTTGGGTTCACAAAGGTCTAAACCTTCGCAAATGGCTGCGGTTTGTAGAATTCACTCAACCGTGAAAGCTTGAGGCGGTAACCTCCGCGCAACATAACTCTGGTTCGCAAAAATCACCCGCACTACGGAAAAAATGACCTTTTGTGACTGGTCATTTGAGACGGCCTCTGTGCCCGTTGCAAAAAGTTCCTTCTGAATAACTATTTGTGATGGGTAAACAAACTCGTCACAAATACACTTGGTGCACCTTCCCGCGAAATTGTGGGAATGGGTATTTGCCACGGGACTTCGTTCCCATCGCAAATACCCATGGTCATGTAAAGCTAATTGCGACGGGATCATTCACCTGTTGCATATACTCTGTCGGCAGGTGAGTATTTGCGATGGGACTCATCGCAATTAGTTTTTATACGGCCACCTCAGTTATTTATAGCCGGAAATATTTACGACGGGACCCATCGCTACTAATCTAACCTATATATACCCCCCTCCCCCCGAATTTTTTCTCTCAATTCACCAATTTACCTTTCCTTTCATCAGTTTTCCCCCTTTTCTTCAAGTATAAGTATAATTTTTTATGAGGAAGAAAATCTTGAAGTTTGTAGCGCACAAAAGCTTCATTTTTTAGGTACCTATGTAATGTTTTAAATTTTTATGTATTTTATTTTATTTTTTATTAGATTTTAATATTATTAATTAATTGTAATTAGAGTCAATTGGAAGCAATTATTTATAATTATAAGTAATTTTTTATAATTATAAGTAATTATCTATATTTAGTAGTAGTTATTTTCAATTAGTAATATTTAGTTTTAATTAGTAGTCATGTTTTTAATTAAAAAGTAAATTGTTTTAATTTGCGTTAATTAGTTTTAATTATTCGTAAATAACTATAATTAGCGGTAATTAGTAATAATTAACGGTAATGAGTAAAAAAAGTGGTAATTGGTATTAATTAGTGGTAATTAGTAAAACTTAGTGATAAACCAAAATAATTATTAAAAATTAGAATTAATCAGTAAAAATTGTTATAAATTAATACAAATTAGTAATAATATGTGGTAATTAGTAGTATTTGGTAAAAATTAGCGCTAATTAGTAAAAATTAACGGTAATTAGTAAAAAATAGTGTCAATTAGTATTAATTTGCGGTAATTAGTAAAAATAGAAATAAATCAATATAATTATTAAAAATTAGCGGTAATTAGTAAAAATATTTTAAAAACTAATAAAAATTAGTAATAATAAGTGGTAATTAGCGGTAATTAGTAAAAATTATAGGTAATTGGTATTAATTTGTGGTAATTAGTAAAAATTAGCGATAAATCAATATAATTATTAAAAAGTAGCTGTAATTAGTAAAAATTGTTATAAACTAATAAAAATTAGTAATAATAAGTGATAATTAGCAATAATTAGTAATAATTAACAGTAATTAGTTATAATTAGCGGTAATTAGTAGTAATTAGCGACAATTAACCAAAAAATTGGTTTAAACTAATAAAAATGGTAATAATAAATGATAATTAGCAGTACTTAGTAATAATTGACGGTAATTAGTAATAATTAACAGTAATTAGTAAAAATTAATGGTGATTAGTAAAATTTAGCGGTAATTAGTTAAAATTAGCAGTAATTGGTAAAAAGTAATGGTAATTAGTAAAAATTAACGGTAATTAGTAAAAATTAACCGTAATTAGTAAAAATTAACGTTAATTAGTAAAAATAGTGGTAGTTGGTATTAATTAGCAGTAATTTGTAATAATTAGTGGTAATTAGTGGTAATTAGTGGTAATTAATGGTAATTAGTAATAATTAGTAATAATTAGTAATAATTAGTGGTAATTAGTAACAACTTGTAATAATTAAAGGTAATTGGTAATAATTAATAAAAATTAGTGGTAATTAGTGGTAATTAGTATTAATTAGTGCTAATTAGTAAAAAAAATAGCGATAAATCAATATAATTATTAAAAATTAGCGGTAATTAGTAAAAAATGTAATAAACTAATAAAAATTAGTAATAATAAGTGTTAATTAGCAATAATTAGTTATAATTAGCAGTAATTAGTTATAATTAGCAGTAATTAGTTATAATTAAGAGTAATTAGTTATAATTAGCGGTAATTAGTAATAATTAGCAGTAATTTGTAAAAAAATATTATAAACTAATAAAAATTAGTAATAATAAATGATAATTATCATTAGTTGGTAATAATTAATGTTAATTAGTAATATTTAGCCATAATTAATAAAAATTGGTGGTAATTATTAAAAATTAGTGGTTATTGGTTAAAATTGGTAGTAATTAATAAAATATAATGGTAATTAGTAAAAATTAAGGATAGTTAGTAAAAAATAGTGGTGATTAGTTTTAATTAATGGTAATTACTAATAATTAGTGGTAATTTGTGCTAATTAGTGGTAATTAGTGGTAATTAGCAATAATTAGTGATAATTAGTGGTAATTAGTAATAATTAGTAATAATTAGTGGTAATTTGTAATAATTAGAGAACATTAGTAGTGATTAGCGGTAATTAGTATTAATTAGTGTTAATTAGTAAAAATTAGCGATAAATCGATATAATTATTAAAAATTAGTGATAATTAGTAAAAAAAATTATTATAAACTAATAAAAAATGTTAATGATAAGTGGTAATTAGAAATAATTAGTAATAATTCGAAGTAATTAGTTATAATTAGTGGTAATTGGTAATAATTAGAGGTAATTAGTAAAAAATGTTATAAAATAATAAAAATTAGTTTAATAATTAATAATTAGCAACAATTGGTAATAATTAATGGTAATTAGTAATAATTAGCTGTAATTAGTAAAAATTAGTGGTAATTAGTAAAAATTAGCGGTAATTAGTAATAAAGAGTAATAATTATAAATAATTGGCAATAATTATTTATAATTAGTAGTAATTGGTAGTAATTAGTAATAATTATGGGTAATTAGTGGTAATTAGTGGTGATTAGTGGTGATTAGTAATAATTAGTGGTAATTATAAATAATTAGTGGTAATTAGTAATAATTACTAATAATTAATTTTAATTAGTAATAACTAGTAATAATAAGTAATAATTAAAAATAATTAGTAATAATTAGCAGTAATTAGATATAATTAGGGGTAATTATTAAAAATTAGTGGTAATTATTAAAAATTAGTGTTAATTAGTAAAACGTAGTGTTAATTAGTAAAAATTAGTGGTAGTTAGTGGTAATTAGTAATAATTAGTGGTAATTAGTAATAATTTGTCCTTAGGTCACCTGAACCAGGATAGACGGGATGTGATGCGTCGATAGGAGAAACAATAATAACAGGAGGAGGAGATGCGTTGATGACAGGACATGGTTGACATAAATTGGTGCAATGAAAAATTTGGATGTGGTTGGAAAAATTGGTTTCATCATCTGATGATTGTAAAATCTATGATTCATAACTTTTTAGTGAATCGTACAATTTCCAATCTTCATGTGATTAGAAATGACCAATTTTTTTAACCATGCCCAATTTTGTTATTAGGTATCCATAATCGAGGTAGATTGAATGTGACATGTCAATGACAGTAATAGTAGTAGGAGGAGGAGAAGATGCATCAAAGTCTGGACATATTTGACATAAATTGGTGCAATGAAACATTTGTACATGGATGGAATTAATTATTTTCATCATCTGATGATTGTAAAATCTATTATTTATACCTTTTCAGTAAATCATTGAATTTTCGATCTTCAAATGATTAGAAATGACCAATTTGTGCCACCTATGTCCAATTTTTTCATTAGTTCATTAGAACCGGGGTAAGAAACTATGACGTGTTGATGGAAGTAGTATTAGTAGCTGGAGGAGAAGATGCATCGATGATAGGATCTGTAACATGATCAAATGATGGAGTACATGTGACAGTAATTGTAAATTAGAAATATTAAGTTTTAATTAGTAAAAAATAGCGATAAATTAGTAAACATTAATAGTCAATCATTATAATTATTAATAATTAGTGGTAATAAAAAAAAAATTAGTAAAAATTAGTTGTAATGTCACTACCCGTCTCTCGGGGCCCGTGTTGTGGCTACCCCAAGCTCACCTCCCAAAGGCTAGGGGCTGACGACTAGCACAAAAGGAAATAACCTGTAAGTGGGAGGAATTTTCCATGTACCTATACACATGCACACCCACAACCCCAACACAAAAAGATTAAAGGGGGAAACATGTTTTCTATTAAGACAACCACTGAGTGTAAACAGTAAAAGATGAAAGTAAAGGGGATACAATACAATCCCAACAAAGACAAGATGAAAATAAGAAAGTAAAAGGTCTTTGTAAATCTATCCGCAGAAAACCCTACTTAAAGGGTAGGTGTAGAGTAGTTGTAGAAGTTATAGGAGTACACCTCACATGTCTGATCTCACCAAGCATCGCCTGGTCCTAGACCACCCATGTCTCCATCAAAGCATCGATCATATACACAAGACATGACACGTGAAGGTGAATCCCGTGTAGGGGTGAGTAATAGAATACTTAGTAGGGACCCCAAACCACAAATATAGACCACAAAGGAAAATTACACACAAATCAATGGACAACTCACACGGGTATAACCTAAAGCATAGAAAGTAAGTTCATCAATCATAAAGCTGAACATTTTGTACTGTTGAGGGACTCATCCCTAATGAGTCACTGAGGTATATCGGGACACTGAGGTTCACCCATCTTTCTAACCAATAAGGTCCTCTTGGTTGCTCGTCTATTGGGCCACTGGGATCTATACGGTTGTTCGCCTTCCAAGCCACTGACATCTACATGACTATTCGTCTTCTGGGCTATTGAGGTTTGCACAACTATTTGTCTAATTCCAGGAGAATCTACTCCTAAAGTCATCAGTCATATACCAACTCCAATAAAACTCACTTGAAGTATTTCAAAAGGATAATTTCATCATAAGTGTCCCAACACTACAAACTTTTCATCAATCGGATGCACGGTTTGGATGTTATGGATGTTTTAGTAAAAAGGGTTAGGTCCGGCCCGATTGGACCGACCCGTCCCGACCCTACTGGGGTCCACCGACCCAAATCCAAGTTCAACCTAACCCGATTATGACCCTATCCACCAGGCCTGGTTGGGTCTGGCCTGGGTCGGCTGGTCATTGGTCTAGACCACTGGGGCGGTCGGTCTGATTTGACCAGGATGTGGTGAGCGAGGTGTCCCACCCGCAGTAGTTTTTACGGGTTGCTGCCATGGTCCAGCAGGACCACAACCTCTAACCACATCTGCATGTTTCACTACCATTGGCCATTGTCAGCGGACCATTCCATTGCACGTATCCTTCACCGCAGTCCCCCTTCTCGTCGCTGTGGCATGCCACCCGCACACCACCTCTACACCCCCACGGCATTCTTCACCCAACATGGCACCTCGCCGACAACTAGTTCCCGTACCGTCGTGGTATCCTCTGTTTCAAGGTACCGTCGGTGAGCACGGCCATCTGCATGTGGCCTATGCCTCATGCCGCCACCGCCGACCTTCAAGATGGCCTCCCAATGTCACCGCGGATGTCTCATTCCTTCATCGTCGCACCACCCTGGTATTGTCACGGGGTAAGATCATCGGTCCCAGGTCATTGAACCATGGATCGAAGGTGCAACAATCTCTTGTTCATAATCCATGAAGATGTGAAGAAAAAAATAGTGGGGGAGAAGAATGCACAAGTAAATAACAAAGGATGGATCATAGTCTTTGTTCATGTCAACATGGATTTTTCCTTGTTATATGGATTAAAAATGAATAACATATCACATGAATCCCACTCCCTTAAATCCCTTCAAGTCAAATCTTATCACGCGAGAACAAACAACCCATAGATCAACTTGTTAGTGGATTGATCCGCATTTGTTGTTTATAAAGAAATAACGGGGAAACAAAATCATAAAGAACAAAACCCCTACCTAAAGTTGGATCGTTCATTGGCGATGATCGGTGTCACCATGTTCGTTGTTCCATGATCTGTCATTGGTGGTTGTTCATTGATCGATGTTAGCCAATGCCAAAGCTCCAACAATTCAGAGTGATTCTCCAACATGTCAAAGATCTCATATTCTATTAACCCATTAAATAGGGAAAACACATTTCAGCATTTCTATTACGTTGTTTCATTTATAAAACAATGAATCTGTTACGCTGCAATGAAATTCAAAATTCAAATAAAATAAACTAAAAGTTTATTTTATTTTTCCTTAAGAAAATTATTCTATTAAATTTTCTTAAAAGTCCTAAAATTAAATTTTTCCCTTGACTCGCACTGGTTGAGGTTAATCCCATTATTAGGTGAATTCTTCATTCCGAATGCAACGGTGCCATCATATTTTTAATCCAAGTACCCGTTTAGAAGTTTCCAAAACTGCTCATGTGCGTTATTTTAAATAAACTAAAAAAAGTTCAAACACTTATTCTGGACTCACCAAGGCTCAGAATCAAGTTTCATCTGATCCCTTAGTCTCAAAATAATCCCATATAATTTAATAAAATACTTGGAATTTTAGGACATTACATTACCTCCACCTTTAGGGATTTACGCCCTCATAATCCAAAACAAGGTCTAAACAAACAAATGGGGGTATTGAGCACAGATCTGAGCCTTCTTCTCCCAAGTTCTCTCCTGGAGATTCTCATTCTACCACCAGACATTCACTAGAGGAATTTATCATCCATGAAGGACCTTCTCCTATCGATCCTCAATCTCTATCAGGAACTTCGAAAACGCCACCCCATCATCGATGTCCAACTCACCCTAGTCAATGATGTGTGATAGATCATGAATGTATCTTCTCAGATGTGATACATATAAGACATTATGCACCCATTGAATATATGGGGGAGATCTAGGTAGTATGACACCTCACTAACTCTACTTATAATCTGAAAAGGATCGATGAATCTCAGAGATAGCTTGTTGCCTCAGCCAAATCTCTGCAATCCCCATCGGGGTGAGACTTAGAGAAACACAAGGTCTCCCTCCTTGAACTCCAAGGGCCTCTATCTCCTGACATTATAAGATTTATTTTTTCTCAATACAGTCCACTTCTACTCCTGGATGACCTACATATTCTTGGTGGTAACTCGTACCAACTCTAGACTCATGATTACTGACTCCCTTGGGTCTATTTAGCATAATGGGGATCTATATGGTCGCCCATACAACACCTCAAACAATTCCATACCAATGGTGGAGTGGTATCTGTTGTTGCACGCAAACTCCACTTATGGTAGTTGATTCTCCCAACTACAACCAAAGTCCAAGATGCAAGCATGTAGCATGTCCTCTAAAACCCATATGGTCCTCTTTGTCTGACTATTTTTATGGGGGTGGAAAGTCATGCTCAAACGAAGCTTAGTCCCAAATTCCTCTTGCAATACCTTCCACATTCAGGATGTAAAGTGTGAGTATCGATCAGATACTATCGTCAATGGGACTCAGTGGAGTCTAACTATCTTTTGCACGTAGAGGCTCCCCAATCCCTTTACTAAACCCTACACCCGGATGGGTAGGAAGTGGGCTGACTTGGTGAGTCGGTCAATTATTGCCCAGATGGTATCATTCCCCCTGGATGTGTGTGGTAAAAGTGTCACAAATTCCATTGAGATACCATCCAAATTCCACTGCATCACCTCAAGTGGTTGATTCAAGCTAGTTGAAACCTAATGCTCATCCTTCACTTGATGACAAGTGAGGCACTGAAAAACAAACACGGTCATTACCTTCTTCACCCCCGACCACGAGTAATGATGTCATATATCCTGGTACATATTTGTCACTCCTGGATGTACCAAAAAAGGATAGGTGTGTGACTTCTTCATAACCTCCTCACGTGATGACAACGGCATAATGGTGCGTCCTCTTACAAGAATGACATTCTCCATGCCTACTGAAAATCCATCAAGAGCTTGTCCTGAGGATAACTAAGTATGTCGGGCCTCATAGTCAACATCCACAAGTTTTTCCTTCTTAACTCACTATAAGAGTGGGGGAGTAACTTCCATTGGCTAAATATAAGCTAATCCATCACCATCCACAAAGGATATCTGCATCACGGCTAACTGCTCTGATGCCTCACTCAGAAACTACAATCTGGACCTCCTGTTAAGCGCATCTACCACCACGTTCCCCTTCCCAATAGTATAGACTATCTCAAAGTGATAGTCCTAGAGGAACTCTATTCACCGCTGCAGCCTCAAGTTCAGGTCCTTATGGGAGAATATATACCTGATACTTTTGTGATCAGAGTAAATGGTAAACTGTTCACTCATCAAGTAGTGTTGTCACATCTTCAAAGAAAAAACCACTACTGGTAGCTCTAGGTCAAGACTCACATAGTTCTTCTCATGCTACCTCAAATGTCATGAACTATAGGAGATCATTTATTTCCCATGAAATAGGACACAACCCAGTCTGGTCCCTGATGTGTCGTAGAAAACTACATACCCAACACCCTCCTCTGGTAGTCTCAAGATGGGGGCACTCGTTAGTCTCTACCTCAGCTCTTGAAAACTCTGTTGGCATCTCTCTGACCACATGAAGGGTTGTCCCTTATGTTTCAAAGCTGATAAGGGTGATTCTACCTTGGAAAAATCAGGAACAAATCTCTAGTAGTACCCAGCCAAACCCAAGAAACTTATTACCTCAATCACACTCTTGGGTGGCTCCCAAGAAATCACTACTTCTGTCTTTTCCAGATCCACTACAACTCTATCCTATGAAATAAAGTTCCCTAGGAAGTGGAATTACCAAATCTAGAATTGACACTTCAAGAGAATCCCATAAAGATGGTTCTCTCATAGTGTATTCAGGACTATCCGCAGGTGGGATGCATGATCCTCCTCGAAAGCTGAGTACAATAGAATTTCATCAATGAATACCATGATTAAATGGTTGAGGTAAGGCCGGAATATCCTTTTCATGAGTCCCATGAACACTACTGTGGAATTGGTCATACCAAAGGGAATCACCAATAACACATAGTTACCATACCGAAATATAAATTATATCTTTAGTATATCCTCATCACATACACAAAGCTGATGATAGCATGATCTATGGTCTATCTTTGAGAACCATCTCAATCTCTTAAGCTGATTGAAGAGGTCATCAAACCTTGGGAACATATACTTTTTCTTCATGGTCACCTGGTTTAGGTGCCGAAAGTCTACGCACAGCCTCAAACTCATGTCTTCCTTCTTGGAAAACAATATTGTGGCTTCCCATGGTAACATTGGGCCTCACGTATCCCTTCTCATACAAGTCATTGATCTACACCCTAAACTCATGAAGCTCCTAGAGATCCATCCGATATGATGGTGTGGATATCAGTGTCATCTCTGGGTTCATATCAATGCATAATTCTACATCTATATGAGGAGGTAATCCCATAACATCTTCTGCAAAGACGTATTCATACTCGTCCACCACTACAGGAAAGTGCTGAATCTTATCGTCCACCACACTAAGGGTGAGGCTAGTCAACTAGTGAATGATCAGCTATACCCTTCTCTAAGAAAGTTCTTCCTATGCTATAAGCGCTCTCTCCTCTCTAGTGAATCAAAACCTGGTCTCGTATCCACATACACACCGCGCTTTTCATTTAAAGCAGTCTATCTAAGTATGAACTATGGATAATTAGTCCATACCTAGGATGAAGTTGTAATGACTTGACACTACTACTAGTAGATCCTAGCCAAATCTTTCACCTCCCAGAGTAATATCACACTGTTGAAACCAGTGTGTAATCATCGAATCCCCTCCCGTATGAGTCTCTAAGCGTAAGGATCAAGCCAACAACTCCATTGGAATCTCCAATCCATGAATAAGGCCTGTGGAAAGGAAAAAAGTGGATGGAACCTATGTCTATAATAACTGCAGCTAATTCAGATAAGACACAAATCATAACTTTAATAATATTTGGAGTGTCGTGTTCGTAGGACTCCATTGCATGTAGTTGGCCTTTCCCCTGTCAACCAGCTCCCGAAGCCCATGGTGGACCACTTGGGGTGGTGGTGGTAGTATATCAAACCTTCATCCATTACTTGCTGCTCTTCTGGATCCTCTTCCATGTCCTCCACCCTACATACCACCTCGCTCGGACCTCTGCCTCTACCTCGGGTCCCCATGTCTACTACCTGCTACCCACAGGTGAAGACTCTGCTGCCCGGGGTCTACTGGTATCTCCTGCTACTGGCGCATACTCTACCAGGAAGCTCTCCATGAGTAGGGATCGCTCCATCACCCTAGCCTGAGTAGGGATGCTAAAAGATATTTTGGACACCATGATATCCCAGAATAGTCCCTACTCAAAATCTCAATCCCTAAATAATGGGTCTAGAGCATGTCTTTAGAGTAGGGATATAGCTTAGTGAATCTCACCAAGTACTTTGTTGTCGTCATGTCACCCTTCTATAGGTGCAGTAGATCTGGTATGCACACTGAACGCAACATCACTGGAAGGAACTCCTCTCTAAAGAGGTGATAAAGGTTTTTCAAGGTGGGGGCCACCTCATCGTGTGTCTCAATCGTCAATCTCTACCATCTCTTTTCAGATCCCTGAAGTAAGATCACAACTAAAATCGCCATCTGTTTGAGAGGTATCCTCACTAGTCAGAAGACTTGTGTAACCGCCTCAAGATAATCCTCTTACACTTGGGGGTTCAGTATCACCCCTGAACCTGGGAGGTATCTACCTATGGAACTCATGTAAGGCATGAAGCCTACATGCGTCCTCTACCAATAGCGCTGGTAGAAATTGCTGACCAACGAGTGGTGGAAATGCTGGTGCACCTCCTGGTGGGGCCATCTCCAGTTCCAATCCCTGTACTGATGCCTCATCACTGGGTGTACTATCCTCATGGTTTATATTGGAATCCTCACTGGCTATCTATGTGGCGGTATCCTAAAACAAATCAAGATGAACCACAGTCAATAGATTATACCCGGTGAACTGGCTCAAGGACATGACGAAACACTCAAAATTTTATATGATGCATGCAACCGGTGGTTTCATGGATTGAGTCAAAAAGTAAAATTCAGGGTCCAGATGTATGAATATGTCAATCACCTCACCAACACTAGACTCCCCGATACTGAATGTCGAACTCGAAACAGTCGAAACTATTTCTCCAAAACAAAACCATAGACTCTCAGTCTTTCAGGTAGAACCGAACTTCCTATGATACAAATATTTCATGAACCATCCCATGGGGTCCGTGATACGACTACCCCAGGCCTGCCTCCCAATGACCAGGGGCTGGAAACTAGTTCCAAAGGCAATAACCTGCAAGTGGGAGTCATTTTTCGTGTACCTGTAAACACACACACCCACAACCCTAACCCAAAAATATAAAAGGGGAAAACATGTATGCCACTAAGATAACCACTGAGTGTAAACAATAAAAGATGAAAGTAAAGGGGCCATAATACAATCCCAACAAAGAAAATATGAAAACAAGAAATTAAAAGGTCTCTGTAAATCCATTTGTAAAAAACCCTACCTGAAGGGTAGGTGTAGAGTAGCTGCCAAAAGTCATAGGAGTACACCTCACCTGTCTGATCTAACCAGGAAATTCCAAGTCCTGGACCACATAGGTCTCTTTCAAAGTTTCAATCATCTACACAACACACGACATGTGTGGGAGAAGCTCGTGGAGGGGTGAGTAGCACAATACTCAGTAGGGACCCCAAACCACAAAGATAGTCCACATAGGAAAAGTACACATGAAGCAATGGACAACTCAAACAGGTATAACCTAAAGCATAGAAATAAAGTTCATCAGTTGTAAAGTTGAGAATTTTGTACTGTTGAGGGACTCATCCATGATGAGTCACTGAGGTCTATTGGGCCACTAAGGTCCTCTCATCTTTCGGGCCACTAAGGTCCGCTCAGTTGCCCATCTGCTAGGTCATTGAGGTCTTCATGACTCTTCTTCTATCAGGCCACTAAGTTTCACATGATAATTAGTCTATCAGGCTACTGAGGTTTTCACGGCTATTCATCTTTCGGGCCCCTGAGGTCTACACGGCTATTCATTTGATTCCGGGAGATTCTACTCCTCAATTCATTGGTCATATCCCAACTCCCAAAAAATGTAATGTCCCAGAAATTCTGTATAAATTTTTTTAATTACATAGAATTATTTGAAGACCGTGAAACCTGACGGCACGTGACTCTGATGCCCGAAGTTCCCAGAATGATCCGTTGAAGTTTGTTTGAGTTTTAATTAATGTGTGTAAGTAGTTTTACTAAAAAAGTGTAATAATACTTAAATGGTAACTTGGATCAGAAATATGAGTTCACCATTGCGTTCAGGATGGCATGTTTACCCTAGGTGCAACTTAAGTTTAGTCGGTGCGGGCCTCCTGTGAGAAAACCCAAAAATGGAATGACCATAAATAAAATAATTAAATAAATTAGTTTATTTTTCAAATGCTTATAACTCACAAATGGTATCTCGTATTGAAAATCCGAGACCACCACTGAACTCGTGAGGGCATGCTTTATTTAATAAGATACTAACTTTGGTCGGCGCTGACCACCAGTGAAAGTTAGTTTTTACCCGTAAATAAAATAATTAAGTGAAAATTATTTTATTGTAAAATCCATAAATTTTAAACGGTAAATAGGATTGGAAATCCAAGAGTACCATTGGGTTCATTAGGGAATTTTTCACTTGGTAAGAGCCTAACCTCGACCGGAGCGGGTCGAGGGTGACTGTTAATAATTTTCTGAACTTTTTTTCAGGTACGTTAAGTAAATGCACGAGCAGTGTTTTGTAACTTTTGAACCGGTACTCGGAATTAAAATCTGAGGACACCATTGAACTCGCACCACTGATATTTGCTTAAGGAGACCTTCACCTTAACCGCAGTGGTTCGAGGGTGGAAGTTAGGTTTTTTGGATTTTCGTGGGAGAGTTAAAAGAATAAAAATAAAATAAAGAACAGCTTTTATTTTATTTTTAAAATCCTCCCATTTGATGTTTAGTGGTGGGGACCACCAGAACTAAAAACCCCCAATTTAAATTCAAAGGTGGGGACCACCTGACCCTTGAACTCCCCCTTTAATGGGATATAACTTTTGGTTTTCCTCCCATTGATGTGCCAACTCAATTAGTTTATTTAATAAAATTAGTTGGCACTTCACCATTTGGTTGAAGGATTGTTGGAAAAAGGGAGAGCTATGGAGAACTTGGAAGGAGATTCTTCAACTAAGAACATCCACTACAACGAAGAGCGACATCTAGAATCGAAGAACGAGGAACCGACTTGGAGTGTCTTGCGGGAGTGACGAACACCAACGTCCTCTTCAATGACTTAATCTTCTTTCCCATGTTGTCTCCAAGAAACAAGGTAGGGGTTTTTATATATGTTTGAATTTTTTTTATTGATTCTTCATATCCTAAATTCATGACGGCGATGGCCAAACGAACAAGGCCATCGCTCCACACATAAACCATGCTCCTCTTTATTTTTATTCTTTACGCGTTTTTTGTGCGTTCTTCAAAGCCTAATATTTATTGGCACTAGAAACACAGAGTTTTGCTGAGCGTGATATATGTATGTGAATCCCTCGATGAAAGGATCGCAAATATGCGATAGTTTAATTTTTCGGGCTTGGGATGAAGTCACAATGGCTCACGGAAGGAGGAGGCCAAAAATTTATTGGTGCTGGAAACGCAATGTTTTGTTGAGCGTGACATACGGACGCGAATATCTTGACCCGAGGATCGTGAATCTACGTTCGTCACATTTTTCAGGCTTAAAACGAAGATGCAACAGCCCATTGAAGGGGAAACGTGGTGGTGTGACTTTCGGCGTGTGTTCAGTGCGCTGATCTAGGTGAGGTAGATGGTGCGACGTGCAGCGGCGGAGGATAGTCGGAAGGTAGTGTCTAGGCGATACGACAGTCTGGAGGCGCCATGGCTCGGGTAGTCGGAGGTTGTGGAGACGGTCCGGTCGTGTGGAAGAAGGAAAATCATGTATGAAGAAAGGGGGATTGGAGAGAGAGAAACTAAAATACAATATTGTTAAAATAATAAATATAAAATAAGAAATTGATGTGTTTGTTTCCGGCACACAGTAAGGGGGATAGCATGGATTGATTTATGGAGTTAAGGAGAAGTAATTTAATAAGTAATTAATAATAAAAAAATATTGTTATTATTACTTTTGATGATAAAACACCTTTTTGTCTGCAACTTCTCTGTGTGACCACGGTTTGAAGAACCATCTATGGCAGTGCGACCCTAACTCTGAGATGGAAATTCTGAGTCCAATATTGGATGTATTATTCGGGTTTTCAGATTGGGTACCCAAAACGCTCGTGAATTAATAGATTTAATATTATTATTAAATCTTCGACCCGCCATAACTCCTACGTGCTATGTCCAATTGACTTATTGTCAATGGTGACATGATCCTGTCATTAATATGGTAGATTCAAGTCTAATTTTGGATTTTAAATTTTGGTTAGTGGCTCAAGTGTACAAAACACCCAATATTATTATTATTATTATTATTATTACGGGATCTTGTATCCGACATATCTCCCTCATACGGTGTCGAAATGATGAACCGTCTGGGACATTGCAATCCTGAAATTAAGATGGATGTTTCAAGAACAATTTTGGATATTTAAGTTGAGGTTGTGGAACGAACCCCACAAGGCCCGATTCGTGCGTGTTGTGGTGAAATGCAACTTGTTCATCGGGTATTCATTTTGGAAAAAGGGCAGTCCATATCATGTGTTTTTTCATGTGAATCATAATGGTGTGACCCATTTGGTTATACGGTTCCATTTGAAGTACAACCGGGTTAGATCGAACACTAATCCAACTGGGCCCTCGACACTAAAATGCATATAGCTTACAGAATGGGTACCTGTTTGACGAACTGTCTGTGGCATTGGGACCCTTGAAGCAAGACATTCCTTTTGACTTACTTCATCAGAGTTTTATAGAAACTTGGAGTTTGGCCGGGTTGGATCTCACTCGAATACAACTGATCCCTCGGTAATAAAATTCCTATAACTTACAGACTAGGCATCTGATTGAAGCGCCGTCTATTTAGTTGAGACCCATTTTACATGGCGGTAATTTGGGATACCTTTTCGTGGGACTTCCTAGAAGTTGGAGTATCGACCAATGACTTTTGGAGCGGATATTCTCGGAGACGAGCAGGCTTAGTGCAGAAACCCAGTAGCAGGTTGTGACGTGAAGATGTAATATAATCATGTGTGAGTCTGACGACGTACCGGAGATGTACTAGGATCCTGTGTGGGTATAAAGACGTATTGGAGATATACTAGGATCATGTGTGGGTATGACGATGTACTAGAGACGTACTAGGATCTTATGTGGTTATGACGATGTACCGAGTGATCCTGTGTGGGTCAGCAACTAGTGATCCTGTGTGGGTCAGCTCATAGCGATCCTATGTGGGTCAGCTCCTTGATATCTTGTGTGGGTCATCACCTAGCGATCTAGTGTGGGTCAGCTCCTAGAAATCCTGTGTGGGTTAGCTCCTAGAAATCCTGTGTGGGTCAGCTCCTAGAGATCCTGTGTGGGTCTACACCTAGCGATCCTCTGTGGGTCATCTCCTAGTGATCCTGTGTGGGTTAACACCTAGCGATACTAGGTAGGTCAGCTCCTAGAGATCTTGTGTGGGTAATCACCTAGCGATCCTATGTGGGTCATCTCCTAGAGATCTTGTGTGGGTCAGCTTATTTACAGAGTAATATGATTCAGTAGTTACATATAATCAACTCTACTATTTTACTTAATTTATACCTGGTGTGAGCTAAGTCAGTACATTTGCGGTATTCTTCTGTGTAGCGTACCTATGTGGTACTTACCTTCATGGTGTTCCTTCTTTTGTGGAACAGTTGATCTTTGGGCTTTTGTGTTAGACTCTGTGTTTCCTCATGATTGAGATGGGTATACTTTATAAATTAGGTATATGTATTGGTATATACCTAAGTAGGGTTTTCAGTTGATTTCATACTTTTTAGTTTATCCTTTGTGGATTTTGTGAGACCTTGAGGGTCTCGGGGTCCCTACTAAGTATCGTTATACTCACCCCTACACGGGATATTCCCGAACTTCGTTGTGTTTGGTGCAGACGACAGACAGTGCTGACTGAGGACAAGAGTACCAGGATTGGAGATATCTCGGAGGTGGACCTTAGATGAGGCGTACAATAGAGACGACCAATCGAGAGCTATACCTAGTCTTCAAGTAGGATCCTTGGCGGGTGTTCACAGGAGATGTTCCAGTTTACTTGTACTTTTAGTTTCTTGTACTTTCCAGTTGGGCTTGTATTCTGGCCCCTTTTACTTACTACACTCACTCTGTTTACTATTCTGTTTACTTGAGTTCATATCTTGTTTTGTTCTTGGTTGCATGTTCTTATAGGTTATAAAGGCAATGCATTCCCAGTTTTAGGGAATACTCCTTCAGTGCTAGTCGCCATCCCCTAGCCTATGGAAAGCAGGCTTGGGGTAGTCACGGAAAGGGCCCCAGGGGACGGGTCGTGACAAATTGGTATCAGAAGATTTGGTTCTACCGTAGAACATAGGACTCTAATTTTTTTAATGGAAATAGTGATAACTGTATTGAGTGTGGTTATAATTTTAGGGAATCCAGTGTTGGTGCGGTGTCCGGCGTATCCATACACCAGGACCCTAACTTCTGATTTCTGACTCAGTGCACAAAAACACTAATTGCTTGTGTGTTTTGAAAAGTTTTCTTGTGTTTTTTTTAGTTAGCTAACCAGGTATAACTTAATGATTGTGGCACACCTATTTATTATCAAGATGTCGCTGTTTAGATAGCCAGCTAAGATTTCCGATAGTACATGATGACGGCCCACCAAGCGACAAGGCTCCAGTGCAGGTCCCTCTTATTATGTTGGCACCTTCGGGTGGTGTACCAGCAACACCACCACTAATTGGGAAATAGTTACCACCATCCACACTGATAGATGGTGAACACTGACAGAGCGCATTGTATGAGTTCCAGTAGCATAGGCCTCTGAGGTTTTGAGGCGAGACAGATTCCCACGCAGGTGAGGGCTGGCTAGAGGTAGTTTCTAGAGTTTTCTGCCTAGATTGAGACACCAGTAGAGAAGATGATGTTCTGAGTTACTAGTATTTTCTAGTGAGTGACCATGAGGATGGTCTTTATAGTTATGAGGCTTCGGTATGTGGACCATTACCCGATATAGTACCTTCGGGTAGTGTGTCAGCTATATCACTGCCCGTTGGTCAGTAGTTTCAACTAGCGATACTGGTAGAGGACACATATAGGCTTAGTGCCGTACACGTGATTCAGCATCAGATACCCCTCAGGTTCTCAGGTGAACCTGACTCACAGGTGTATGAGTACTGGCTTGAGAAGGTGGATGAGAGTTCTCTAGAGCTTCTACATCTTTGTCAAGAGGACATGTCGGTAGCTGAGTATTCATCGAGGTGTACCGATCATCCCAGGTACTCGATGAATACAATACGATCAGTGCTTCCGATCTTAGACCTCTGAGCAAGGTATCTTTAGGTAAATCCAAGATAAAACTATTTCTCTATAAATTCCTACTTATATTATGGTGTTAGAGAGAACCTTTGTGGTTTAATATTCTTTTTCTGAGCGGATGCAGCCAATGAATGTTAGTAGTGGGAAAGAAAAAAACCGGTGCCAGTCTTAGAGATTTGGGCGTGTAAAAATGTTTCGAGAAGAATAATTGTTAGGGAAAGATGAATTTGTAGGGCTGCAAATGTGGAATCAGAGTTAGGGGAGCAGCATGAGGTGGTGTACATTTTGACATGTTACAACCACCCCCCATTGTGGTCCCTTCCAGGCTCAGGGAGATGGAGGATAGGTGAAGAGAGTAGCTGCTTGCAGTCAAGGAGTGCGACCCAAGGGCTCTAGGAATGATTCGAGGTACATTCTATGTCTACTACTAGTTTTCATATCAATAGACATAGGTATAAATCATTCCTTCCTTCCAAAAATCTTTTCCAAGACCTGGAGTTTAAGGTTAAACCATTGACTTTACCCTTATGTCTGGAGATACCTTTGGTAGGAGACTCGATAATCACACTTTTGTCGATAGTGTGATCTGACCCTTGAGGTGAGAGTTTTGGTTGGAACCTCTTAGTGGCAGCGTCGAGGCCTTATGATGTAAGATTGGGTATGACTAGACATCCACAATTCATACTCAGATTGACTGTATTAGGAAAAATAGTTGTGGTTTATCTACAACATTGGGATGAAGTTTTCCTTAGTCAGTGAAAAAGGAAACCCAGGCAGCACAGGATAAAATCCTGCATAGGAGGGTGCGGTTGATCACTCGTGAGTCGGCCAGCTTCACCCTCATGGTAGCAGAAGTTTTTATTTTTCAGTTCCCAACAGGAGTGGCTATATTTCCTTCAGAACTATGACTTTGAGATAGTCTATACTCTTGGGAAGGGGAACATGGTAGCAGAAGCACTCAGCAAGAGGTCTGGCCTGCAGCTGCTGACTGAGGCAACAGAGCATCTAGCCGCTTTGCAGATATCCTTTGTGGGTCAAGATGGAGAATCTTTTCTTCCGTCTCTTACAGTAAATCCCTCGCTTCTTCAGCGAGTCAGGGAGGTGCAGTGTGGGGACGCTGACTATGAGGCTCGATGTGCTCATATATCCTTAGGGTAGGCACCTAATGGATTTTTTAAAGGTGGGTAGCACGTCATCCTCTTCAGAGAACATACCATGGTACCAGTAGCGCTACAGAAGGATGTGTTGAGGGAAATCTATACGTCCCCTCTGGCGGTACATCCTGGTGTGGTGAAGATGTACCAGGACCTTCAGCGTCAGTACTAGTGGCCAGGGATGAAGAAAGTATTGGTAGATTTTGCATCATGATGCCTCACTTATTATCAAGTGAAAACTGCTCAGAGCCGGAAGAAGTCTTATGTCGACAGGAGGAGGGAGATCATGTCTTCCTATGGGTCTCACCTCGATGAGGTTTGCAGAGATTTGGACAATGAGGAAAGTTATCACCGTGGTATATTGGTCCTTTTCTGATCCTTCAGAGGGTAAGCGGGGTGGCATACCGCTTGGCTCTTCCACCGTAGTTAGAGAGGGTGCGCGATTTCTCCCACGTATCCCAGATAAGGGGATACGTGCATGACCCATCTCACATCATCAACCATGTTAAGCTGGACTTAGACGATGGGGAATCCTTTATGGAGGTTCCAGTGGAGATTGAGGATAGACAGGAGAGAGTCCTTCATGGGAGATCGATACCTTTGGTGTGTGTATTTTGGCAGCACAGGAACCTCCAAGAGAGCACATGGGAGTGGGAGGCTCATATTCATGCTCAGTACCCTATTTTGGTTGTTTTTCCTTTGTTGTGGATTTTGGGGATGTAAATCCCTAAGGTGGAGAGAATGTAATGTCCCAAAAATTCCGTATAATTTTTTTAAAAAATATGGAATTATTTCGAGACTACGAAATCTGATGGCGTGTGATTCTGAGGCCCAGAGTTCCCAGAATGATCTGTTGAAGTTTGGTTGAGTTTTAATTAACGTGCGTAAGCAGTTTTCCTGAAAAAAGTGGAATAAATCTTAAACGGTAACTTGGATCAAAAATCTGAGGGCACCTTTGTGTTCAGGATAGTGGGTTAACCCTAGGTGCGACTTAATTTTAGTCGGCGCGGGCCTCCTATGAGAAAACCCAAAAATTACATAATCGTAAATAAAATAATTAAATAAATTATTTTATTTCTCAAATTATTCTAACTCACAAACGGTAGCTCGGACTGAAAATCCAAGACCACCACTGAACTCATGATGGCATGCTTTATTTAAGCAGATACTAACTTTGGCCTGTGTGAGCCACCAGTAAAAGTTATTTTTTGGCCATGAATAAAATAATTAAGTGAAAATTATTTTATTTTAAAATCCTTAACTTTTAAATGGTAACTAGGATAGGAAATCCGAGAGTACCATTGGGTTCATTGGGGCGTGTTTCTCTTGGGAAGAGCCTAACCTCAACCAGTGTGGGTTGAGGGTGACTGTTAATAATTTTCTGAACTTTTTTTTGGGTACGTTCAATAAACACACGAGCGGAGTTTTGTAACTTTTGAACCGGTACTCGGAATTAGAATCTGGGGACACCGTTGAACTTGTAGCACCGATATTCACTTAAGGATACATTCACCTTGACCATAGTGGGTCGAGGGTGGAAGTTAGATTTTTTGAATTTTCATGGGAGAGTTAAAAGAAAAAAATAAAATAAAGAACAACTTTTATTTTATTTTTAAAATCCTCTCATTTGATGTTTAGTGGTGGGGACCACCCAAACTAAAAAACCCCAATTTAAATTCAAAGGTGGGGAACACCAAACCCTTGAACTCCCTCTTTAATGGGAGATAACTCTTGGTTTTCCTCCCATTGGTGTGCCAACTCAATTAGTTTATTTAATAAACTTTTTTGGCACTTCACCATTTGGTTGAAGGATTGTTGGAAAAAGGGAGAGCTATAGAGAACTTGGAAGGAGATTCTTCAATGAATAACATCCACGACAAAGAAGAGCGACATCCAGAATCAAAGAACGAGGAACTGACTTGGAGCGTCATGTGAGAGCGACGAATGTCGATTTCCTCTTAAACGACTTCGTCTTCTTTACTGTACTGTCTCCAAGAAACGAGGTAGGGGTTTTTATATATGTTTGAATTTTTTTTATTGATTCTTCATATCCTAAATTCACGGCGACGATGGTCAAATGAACATGGCCATCATCCCGCATATAGACCACGCTCCTCTTTCTTTTTATTCTTCATGCGTTCTTCATGCGTTCTTCAATGCCTAATATTTATTGGTGCTGGAAACACGGAGCTTTGCTGAGCGTGAAATATGGAGGTGAATCCCTTGATGCAAGGATCTCAAATATGTGATCGTCTAATTTTTCGGGCTTGGGACGAAGCCGCAATGGCTCACAGAAGGAGGCGGCCAAATTTTTATTAGCGCTGGAAACGCAATGTTCCGTTGAGCGCGACATACAGATATGAAGATCTCGACCTGAGTATCATGAATCTGTGGTCATCACATTTTTCAAGCTTAAAATGAAGATGTGGAGGCCCATGGAAGGGGCGACGTGGCAGTGTGATTTTTGGAATGTGTTCAGGGCGCGGCTCCAGGCGAGGTAGACAGTGCGACGTGCGGCGGCAGAGGACAGTCGAGAGGTAGCATCTAGGCGGTATTGCAGTCTGGAGGCACCGTGTCTCGGGTAGCCAGACGTGGTGGAGACGGTCTATTCGTGCGGAAGAAGGAAAATCATGTGTGAAGAAAGGGGGATTGGAGAGATAAAAACTAAAATACAATAATGTTAAAATAATAAAAATAAAATAAGAAATTGATGTGTTTGTTTTTGGCACACAGCAAGAGGCTAGTGTGGATTGATTTATGGAGTTAAGGAGAAGTAATTAAATAATTAATTAATAATAATAATAAAATATTTTTATTATTACTTTTGATGATAAAACACCTTTTTTCCACAACTTCTCCATCCGACCTCGGTTTGACAAACCGTCTACGGCAGTGCGACCCTGACTCTGAGACAGACATTCTGAGTCCAATATTGGATGTCTTATTTGTGTTTTTAGATTGGTTACCAAAAACACTCGTGAATTAATAGATTTAATATTATTATTAAATCTTTGACCCTCCATAACTCCTACGTGCGATGTCCGATTGGCTTGCCATCAGTGGTGACGTGATCCTGTCATTAATACGGTCAATTCAAGTCTAGTGTTGGATACTAAATTCTGGTTAGTGGCTTGGGTCCACAAAACACCCAATAATATTATTATTATTATTATGGGATCTTGTATCTGACATATCTTCCTCATATGTTGTCAGAATGATGAACCGTCTATGACATTGCAACCCTGAAATTAAAACAGATGTTTCAAGAACGATTTTGGATATTTAAGTCGAGGTCGTGGTGCGGGCCCCATGAGGCCCGGTTCGCACGTGTTACGGTGAAATGAAACTTGTTCACCGGGTATCCTTTTTGGACAAATGGGTAGTCCATCTCGTGTGTTTTTTCATGTGAATCGTAATGGTGTGACCCATTTGGTAATCTGGTGTCGTTTAATGTATGGCCGGGTTGGATCGAACATGAATCCAACCGGGCCCTGGACACTAAAATGCCTATAGCTTACAGACTAGGTGCATGTTTTATGAACTTTCTAAGGTGTTGGGACCCTTGGAGAGAGATGGTCCTTTTGACTTACTTCATCAAATTTTCAGAGAAACTTGGAGTTTGGCCGGGTTGGACTGCACCCGAATCCAATCGAGCCCTTGGTACTAAAATGCATAAAACTTAAAAATCGGGCGTCTGATTGATGCGCCGTCTATTGCATTGAGACCCCTTTCACATGGAAGTCCTTTGGGATATATTTTTGTGGGACTTTGTAGCACTTAGAGTATTGAAGAGTGACTTTTGGAGAGGATCCTCCCAGAGACGAGCAGTCTTAGTGCGGGAACCCAATAGCTGGCTGTGATGTGAAGATGTACTAGGATCTTGTGTGGGTCTAACGACATACTGGAGATGTACTAGGATATTGTGTGGGTCTGAAAACATACTGAAGATGTACTAGGATCCTGTGTGGTTCTGATGAAGTGCTTGAGATGTAATAGGATCCTGTGTGGGTCTGACGATGTATCGAGCGATCCTATGTGGGTCATCACCTAGAGATCCTATGTGGGTCAGCTCCTAGAGATCCTATGTGGGTGAGCTCCTAGTGATCTTGTGTGGGTCTGCACCAAGAGATCCTCTGTGAGTCAGCACCTAGCAATCCTGTTTGGATCAGCTTTTAGCAATCATGTGTGGGTCAGCTCCTAGCGATCCGGTGTGGGTCAACACCTAGCTATCCTGTGTGGGTCAGCTCCTAGCGATCCTCTGTGGGTCAGCACCTAGTGATCCTGTGTGGGTCAGCTCTTAGCGATCCTGTTTGGGTCAGCACCTAGCGATCCTATGTGTGTCAGCTCCTAGAGATCCTATGTGGTTCAGCTTCTTTACAGAGTAATATGATTCAGTAGTTACGTCTAATCATCTCTACTATTGTACTTAAGTTATACCTAGTGCGAAATGAGTCAGTACCTTTGTGGTATTCTTCTATGTGGTGTACCTGTGTGGTACTTACCTTCATGGTGTTCCTTACTTTGTGGAACAGTTGAGCTTTGGGATTTTGAGTTGGACTCTATGTTTCCTCTTGATTGAGATGGGTATACTTGATAACTTAGTTATATGTATGGTCATATACCTAAGTAGGTTTGTCGGTTTATTTCATGCTTTGTGGTTTATCCTTTGTGTATTTTGTGAGAATTTGAGGGTCTCGGGGTCCCTACTGAGTATCGTTATACTCACCGTTGCACGGGCTATGCCCGCACTTCATTGTGTTTGGTGCAGACGAAAGACAGCACTGATTGAGGATGAGAGTATCGGGACTGGAGGTAGCTCGGAGGTGGACCTTAGACGAGGCGTACCGCAGAGACAACCGATCGAGAGTTGTACCTACCCTTAAGTTCGGATCCTTGGTGGGTGTTCATGGGAGATGTTCCAGTTTACTTGTACTTTTAGTTTCTTGTACTTTCCAGTTGGGCTTGTATTCTGGACCCTTTTACTTACTGCACTCGCTCTGTTTTCTATTCAGATTACTTGAGTTTGTATCTTGTTGTGTGCTTGGTTTCATGAGCTTACAGGTTATAAAAGCAATGTCTTCCCAATTTTAGGGAATACGCCTTCGGTGCTAGTCGCGAGCCCCTAGCCTATGAAAGGCGGGCTTGGGGTAGTCACAGCACGGGCCCCAGGGGACGGGTCGTGAAAAATTGGTATCAGAGGAGTCGGTTCTACTGTAGAACATAGGACTCTGATCTTTTTAACGGAAATAGTGATAAGTGTAGTGAGTTTGGTTATTAGTTTAGGGAATCTAGTGTTGATGTGGCGGCCAACGTATCCATACACCAGGACCCTAACTTCTGATTTCTGACTCAATGCATGATAAAACTGAGTGCTTGTGTGTTTTGAAAATTTTTCTTATGTTTTCTTTGAGTCATCTCACCAGGTATAACTTAATGACCATGACGCACCTGTTCCTTATCAGGATGTTACTGTGTAGACAACTAGATAAGATTTCCAAGAAAGTACATGATGACGACCCACTAAGCAACGAGGCTCCTGTGCAGGGCCCTCTTACTATGTTGGCACCTTCATGTGGTGTACCAGCAGTACCACCACCCATTGGGAAACAGTTACCACCATACACACTAGCAGACGGTTCATGATGATTGAGCACATTGCACGAGTTCCAGCAGCAGAGTCCTATGAGGTTTCGAGGCGAGACAGATTCCCACGTAGCTGAGGGATGGTTGGAGGAGGTTGCTAGAATTTTCCTCCTAGATTGAGACACTAGTAGAGTAGATGGTGATCTTAGTTACTTGTATTTTCTAGTTAGTGACCATGATTATTGTCTTCATAGTGATGAGGCATCGGTACGTGGACCATTACCTAAGATAGTACCTTCGATTAGTGTGTCAACTATATCACTGCCCGTTGGTCAGCAGTTATAACTGAAAGTAGAGGTAGAGGACACATATAGGCTTAGTTCATTACATGTGATTCATCATCATATACCCCTCAGGTTCCGAGATGAGCCCAACTCTTAGTCAGATGAGGTATGGCTTGAGGAGATGGCTGAGAGTTCTCTAGAGCTTCTACAGCTTCGGCAGGATGACATGTTATTAGATGAGTATTCACCGAGGTGTACCAATCATCCCAGGTACTCGATGAATACAATACGATCAGTGCTTCAGATCTCAGACCTCTGAGCGAGGTGTCTTTAGGGACATCTGAGCTAGAACTATTCCTCTATGCATTATTACTTATGT
The DNA here is from genome assembly GCA_963277665.1 of Viscum album. Lineage (NCBI taxonomy): Eukaryota > Viridiplantae > Streptophyta > Magnoliopsida > Santalales > Viscaceae > Viscum > Viscum album. The sequence continues at coordinate 1,329,610,646 of OY728143.1, forward strand.
TAGGGTTCTAGATAGAACCTTTGTGGTTGAATATTCTTTGGCTGAGAAGATGTAGCCAATGAATGTTAGTATTGGGAAATCAAGAAACTGGTGCAAGTATTAGAGACTTGGGCGTGTAAAAATTTTTTGAGAAGAAGAAGTGTTAGGGACAGATGAATCTAAAGGGCTGCATATGTGGAAGAAGAGCTAGGGGAGCATCATGAGGTGGTGTACATTTCGACATGTTACAACCCCCCCCCCCCCTTGTGGTCCCTACCATGATCAGGGAGCTGGAGGACAGGGGATGAGAGTAACTGCATGCGGTCAAGGAGTGCGACCCAAGGGCTCTAGGAATGATTCGAGGTATGGTCTATGTCTACTGAAAGCTTCTGTATCAATAGAAATAGGTACCAATCATTCCTTCCTTCCATGAATCTTGTCCAAGACCTGGATTTTCTGGTTAAACCATTGACTTTACCCTCACATATGGAGATACCTTTGGAAGGATACTCAATAATAACACTTATACCAACGGTGTGATATGACCCTTGAGGCGAGAGTTTCGGTTGGAACCTCTTGGTGGAAGCGTTGAGGACTTACGTTGTTAGTTTGGGTATGACTAGACATCCACAATTCATACTCAGATTGACTGTATTAGGAAAAAGGGTTTTGGTTTATCTACAACATTGGGATGAGGTTTTCCTTAGTCGGTGAAAAAGGAAACCCATGTAGAACGGGATAAACTCCTTCATAGAAGGGTGCGACTGATCACTTGTGAGTCGGTCAGCCTCACCCTCGTGCCAGCATAAGTTTTGAGTTTTCAGTTCCCAAAAGGAGTGGCTAGTGTTCCTCTAAGACTATGACTTTGAGATATTCTATAATCCTGGGAAGGGGAACATGGTAGAATACACACTCAGTAGGAAGTCTGGCCTACAACTGCTGAGTGAGGTGATAGAGCAGCTAGCCGCTTTGCAGATATCCTTTGTGGATTGAGATGAAGCATCTTTTCTTCAGTCTCTTACAGTCACTCCCCCACTTCTTCAACGAGTCGGGGAGACGTAGCCTGGGGATGCTGACTGTGAGGCTCGACGTGCTCAGATATCCTAAGGGCAGGCACCTGATGGATTTTCTGAAGGTGGGGAGCATGTCGTCCTCTTCAAATGGCATACCATGGTACCAGTAGCACTATAGAAAGAGGTGTCTAGGGAGTTCTATATGTCCCCTATGATGGTACATCCTGGTGTGGTAAAGATATACCAGGACCTTCATTGTCAGTACTGGTGGCCAAGGATGAAGAAAGCAGTGGTGGATTTTGTATCACAATGTATCACTTGTTATCAAGTGAAAACTACTTAGATCCGGAAGAAGTCTTATGCTGACAGGAGGAGGGAGATCATGTCTTCCTATGGGTCTCACCTCAACGCGGTTTGCGGAGATTTGTACAAGGAGGCAAGTTATCACTGAGGTATATCAATCCTTTTCTGATCCTTCAAAGGGTAGGTGAGGTGTAATACCACTTGGCTCTTCCACCATAGTTATAGAGGGTGTGCGACGTCCCCCACATATCCTAGCTGAGGGGATACATGCACGACCCATCTCACATCATCGACCATGTCGAGCTGGACTTAGACGATGGGGAATCATTTACGGAGGTTCCAATGGAGATTGAGGATTGACAGAAGAGAGTCCGTCATGGGTGATCGATACCTTTGGTGCATGTATGTTGGCAGCACAGGAACCTCTAGCAGAGCACATGTGAGTGGGCGGCTCATATTCATGCTCAGTACCATCTTTTGGTTGTTTTTCCTGTGTTTTGGATTTCGGGGACGTAAAGCCCTAAGGTGGGGAGAATGTAATGTCCCAGAAATTCCGTATAATTTTTTTTAATTATATGGAATTATTTTGAGACCGCTAAATCTGATGGTGCACGATTTTGAGTCCCGAAGTTCTTGAAATGATCCGTCGAAGTTTGGTTGAGTTTTAATTAATGTGTGTAAGCAGTTTTTCTAAAAAACTATAATAACTCTTAAAAAGTAACTTGGATCAGAAATTGGAGGGCACCGTTGTGTTCGGGATGGTGGGTTTACCCTATGCGTGACTTAATTTTAGTTAGCACGGGTCTCCTGTGAGAAAACCCAAAAATGGCATAACCGTATATAAAATAATTAAATAAATTATTTTATTTTTCAAATGCTTATAACTCAAAAACGGTAGCTCGAATTGAAAATCCAAGACCACCGCTGAACTCGTGAGGGCATGATTTATTTAAGTAGATACTAACTTTGGCCGGTGCGGGCCACCAGTGAAAATTAGTTTTTGGCCTTAAATAAAATAATTAAGTGAAAATTATTTTATTGTAAAATCCATAACTTTTAAACAGTAACTAGGATTGGAAATCTGAGAGTACCATTGGGTTCTTTAGGGCGTGTTTCACTTGGGAAGAGCCTAACCTTGACCGGCACGGGTCGAGGGTGACTGTAAATAATTTTCTGAACTTTTTTTTGGGTACGTTCAGTAAACACACGAGCAGTGTTTTGTAACTTTTGAACTGGTACTCAGAATTGAAATTTGAGGACACCATTGAACTCGCAGCACCGATATTCGCTTAAGGATACTTTTACCTTGACTTCAATGGATTGAGGGTGGAAGTTAGTTTTTTTATATTTTAGAGGGAGAGTTAAAAGAATAAAAATAATATAAAGAACAACTTTTATTTTATTTTTAAAATCCTCCCATTTTATGTTTAGTGGTGGGGACCACCCGAACTAAAACCCCCCAATTTAAATTCAAAGGTGGGGACCACCCGACCCTTGAACTCCCCCTATAATGGGAGATAACTCTTGGTTTTCCTCCCATTGATGTGCCAACTCAATTAATTTATTTCATAAACTTATTTGGCACTTCACCATTTTGTTGAAGGATTGTTGGAAAAAGGGAGAGCTCTGGAGAACTTGGAAGGAGATTCTTCAATGAAGAACATCTACTATAACGAAGAGTGACTTCCGGAATCAAAGAAAGAGGAACCGACTTGGAGCGTATTACAGGAGTGACGAATGTCAACATCCTCTTCAACGACTTCATCTTCTTTCCCGTGCTGTCTCTAAGAAATGAGGTAGGGGTTTTTTATATGTTTAAATTTTTTTTATTGATTCTTCATATCCTAAATTCACGACAACGATGGCCAAATGAACATGTCCATCGTCTCACACATAAACCACGCTCCTCTTTCTTTTTATTCTTCGCGCGTTCTTCGTACGTTCTTCAACGCCTAATATTTATTGGCACTGGAAACAAATATTTTTTCTGAGTGTGATATATAGACGTGAATCCCTCGACGCAAGGATCACAAATATGTGATCGTTTAATTTTTTGGGCTTGGGACGAAGTTGCAATGGCTCACAGAAGGAGGCATCCAAATTTTTATTGGCGCTGGAAATACAATGTTTCATTGAGAGCGACATAAGGATACAGTGATCTTAACCCAAGGATCACGAATCTATGGCCATCACATTTTTTGGGCTTAAAACAAAGATGTGGCAGCCCATGGAAGGGGTGACATGGAGGTGTGATTTTCGGCGTGTGTTTAGGGCGTGGCTCTAGGCGAGGTAAACGGTGCGACGTACGGTGGAGGAGGATAGTCGGGAAGCATCGTCTAGGTGGTACGACAGTCTGGAGGCGTCGTGGCTTGGGTAGCCAGAGGTGGTGGGGACGGTCTGGTCGTTCAGAAGAAGGAAAATCGTGTATGAAGAAAGGGGGATTAGAGAGAGAAAAACTAAAATAAAATAATGTTAAAATTATAAAAATAAAATAAGAAATTGATGTGTTTCTTTCCGGCGCACAGCAAGGGGCTAGCATGGATTGATTTATGGAGTTAAGGAGAAGTAATTAAATAAGTAATTAATAATAATAATAAAATATTGTTATTATTACTTTTGATGATAAAACACCTTTTTGTCTGCAACTTCTCCGTGCGACCTCAGTTTGACGAACCGTCTTCGGAAGTGCAACCCTAACTCTAAGACGGACATTCTGAGTCCAATATTGGATCTCTTATTCATGTTTTCATATTGGGTACCTGAAACGCTCATGAATTAATAGATTTAATATTATTATTAAATCTTCAACCCACCATAACTCCTGCGTGTGGCGTCTGATTGACTTGCCGTCAGTGGCGACGTGATCCTATCATTAATACGGTTGATTCAAGTCTAATGTTGGATACTAAATTCTGTTTAGTGGCTCAAGTCCACGAAACACCCAATATTATTATTATTATTATTATAACGAGATCTTGTATCCAACATATCTCCCTCATACGGTGTCAGAATGATGAACTGTCTGTGACGTTGCAACCCTAAAATTAAGATGGGTGTTTAAAGACAAATTTTTGATATTTAAGTCAAGGTCATTGCATGGGCCCCACGAGGATCGGTTCGCACGTGTTGCGGTGAAATGCAACTTGTTCACCGGGTATCCATTTTGGACAAATGGGTAGTCCATCTCGTGTGTTTTTCTGTTTGAATCGTAACGGTGTGACCCGTTTGGTTATTCAGTGTCGTTTGAAGTACAGTCAGGTTGGATCGAACACATATCCAACCGGGCCCTCGGCACTAAAATTCTTATAGATTACATACTGGTTTCCTATTTGACAAACTATCTGCGGCGTTGGGACCCTTGGGGAAAGACTGTCCTTTTGACTTACTCCATCAGAGTTTCGGGCAAACTTGGAGTTTGGCCAGGTTGGATCGCACCCAAATCTAATCGGGCCCTCAGTTCTAAAATGCCTATAAATTATAGACCGGGCGTCCGGTTGACGTGTCGTCTGTTGCATTGAGACCCCTTTTACATGGAGGTCCTTTGGGATACCTTTTCATGGGACTTCATAGTAGTTGGAGTATCGACTAGTGACTTGTGGAGCGGATCCTCTCAGAGACGAGTAGGCTTAATGCGGGAACCCAGTAGCTAGCTGTGATGTGAAGATGTACTAGGATCATGTGTGGGTCTGACGACATACTGGAGATGTACTAGGATCCTGTGTGGGTCTAACAACGTAGTGGAGATGTACTAGGATCCTGTGTGGGTCTGACGACATACTGGAGATGTACTATGATCCTGTGTGGGTCTGACGATGTACTGATCGATACTTTGTGGGTCATCACCTAGTGATCCTGTGTGGGTCAGCTCATAGCGATCCTGTGTGGGTCATCTCCTAGAGATCCTGTGTGGGTCAGCACCTAGAGATCCTCTATGGGTCAGCTCCTAGCGATCCTGTGTGGGTCAGCTCGTAGCAATCCTATGTGGGTCAACTTCTTGTGATCCTGTGTGGGTCAGCACCTAGCGATCATGTGTGGGTCATCTCCTAGCGATCCTGTATGGGTAAACTTATTTATAGAGTAATATGATTCAGTATTTACATCTAATAATATTTGTTACTATACTTAAGTTATACCTGGTGTGATCTGAGTCATAACCTTTGTGGTATTCTTCTGTGTGGTGTACCTATGTGGTACTTACCTTCGTGGTGTTCGTTCCTTTGTGGAATAGTTGATCTTTGGGATTTTGTGTTGGAATCTATGTTTGATCATGATTGAGATGGGTATACTTGATAACTTAGGTATATGTATGGGCATATACCTAAGTAGGGTTGTTGGTTGATTTCATGCTTTGTGGTTTATCCTTTGTGGATTTTGTGAGACCTTGAGGGTCTCGGGGTCCCTACTGAGTATCGTTATATTCACCCCTACGTGGGCTATGCCCGCAATTCATTGTGTTTGGTGTAGACGACGGACAGTGTTGACTAAGGACGAGAGTTCCAGGACTGGAGGTAGCTCATAGGTGGACTTTTTTATTTTTGATAAAATACAGATTCATTAATTTAGAATATCAGCAGACATATAAATGAAAAGCCATGTCGAGAAGTGGTCCAGCCAGAGTTGGTTGCCATCAAAGGGGCCAGAGGCCGCCAGCTGATGGGCAGGATTGTTTCCTTCCCTTTTGGTAAAAGAGAAGGTGCAGCTTGAAAAGCCTTGAAGGAGAGAGATTATTCTCTTGATGAGGGAGCCAAATGACTGGAGTCTTCCATCATTATGGTTGATATCATTGATTATGATGAGGCTGTCTAATTCAAGGTTGATTTTATCCCATGAATGATCTTTAGCGAGAATCATACCGGAGAGGATGGCGGTATCCTCGGATACCACAGGTTCCCAAAAATCATGGAGTGATTCATGTTTGGATGCAATGATTTGACCCTAATGATTACAGGATAGAAGGCCAAGGGAAACAGGTTCATTAGTGGAGAGAGATGCATCCACATTAATCTTAAGAAAATCTTCCATTGGCGGGCACCATTCGGAGGAAAAGGAAGGGGTTCTAAAGGTATTTTGTTGTCCATTGTGATGTTACCAGCCCTTAGTCCATGACAAGGCCCGATCAATCCAGAATTTTGGTGGTTTGTGGATGTTTTTGAAAACTACATCATTGCGAGGGATCGAGATATGTACCTAACCTTCAGGTATGATCCTTGGAAGGTGTTCACAGGAGTTGTTCCAGTTTAATTGTACTTTCAGTTTCTTGTACTTTCTAGTTGGGCTTGTATTCTATCCTCTTTTACTTAATGCACTCACTCTATTTACTATTCAGTTTACTTGAGTTCATATCTTGTTGTGTGCTTGGTTGTGTGTGCTTACTGGTTATAAAGGTAATTCCTTCCCAGTTTTAGGGAATACGCCTTCAGTTTTAGTCGCCAGCCCCTAGCCTATGGAAGGCGGGCTTGGGGTAGTCATGGAATGGGCCCTGGGGGACGAGTCGTGACACAAAAACTCACTTGGAGTATGTCAAAAGGACTGTATTGTCATGATGGTCCCAACACCTCAAACGACTCATCAATCAGATGCACGGTTTGGAAGTTATTTACATTTTAGGGAAAAGGGGTCAGTTGGGTCTGGGTCCGGTCTGACCCGGTCGGACCGACCCGACCCGACCCTGCCTGGGGTCCATCGAGATGAATCCATGTCTGACCCGATCCACTGGTCCTAGTCCGGATCGGCTGACCGTAGGTCCAGCCCGCTGGGGCAGCTCGACCCGTTGGGCGTCCCGGCCCGATGGGACCGCCAATCTGGTTCTCCTGGGACATGGTGGACGTCGTATCCCACCAATGGAAGTTGTTCGGGTCACCTCCACAGTTCAGCTGGACCTCATCCATGTGTGTTGCCGCCACCGGCCATTGTCAGCAGCCCATTCCACTACCCGCGGCTTTCGCAGTGGGCCCCCTTTTCACTGCCTCTACACAACCGCAGCCCACTGGCCACAACCTTCTTCGCTCAACACGACTTCCCGCTAGCACATAGATCTCGTACTGTCACATCCTCCTCTTCTGAAACGTTATGTCTTCCATATGTTACCGCCGGCCTTCGAGCTGGTAGCCCCATGTCTTTGAGGATGTCCCATTCCTTCATTGTCGCACCACCTCAGTGTCATCAAGGGGTCGGATCTTTGGTCTCGGGTCATTTCTTCATGGATCAAAGGTGCAATGACTGCTCGTTCAAAATCCACAAATACGTGAAGAAAAAAATAGCTGGGGAAAAGAACGCAGAAGGAAAACACGAAGGATGGATCATAGTTGTTGTTTAAGTTGACATGGATTCATCCTTGTCAGAAGTTTTAACGAGGAAGAAAAAATCACGTGAATACCACTCCCTTAAATACCCACAAGTCAAATCCCATCCTGTAAGAACAAACTACCCATGGATCAACCTGTTACTGGGTTAATCCGCATTCTTTTTTAGAAAGAAAGAATGGGGAAACCAAATCCTAAAGAACAAAACCCCTACCTGAAGTTGGATCATTAATTGGTGATGATTGGTGTCACTGCATTCATCGTTCCATGATCTATCATTGATAGTTGTTCGTCGATCATCATTTTGCAATTCCAAATCTTCAACTGTTCAAAGTGATTCTCCAATGTTCCAAAGAACCCGTATTCAATTAACACATTAAATGGATAAAATGTGTTTTAGCATTTCTGTTACGCAGCGTCATAGCGTCGCTACGCTGTTTCATTTACGAAACATCTTTTCTATTATGTTGCAAAGAAATTCAAAATTTAAATAAAATAAACAAATAGTTTATTTTATTTTTCCTTAAGAAAATACTTCTATTAAATTTTCTTAAAAGTCTGAAAATTAAATTTTTCCCTCAACCCGTGTCGGTTGAGGTTAAGTCCATTCTTAGGTAAATTCATCATTCCAGACACAACGGTTCCCTCATATTTTTAACCTGAGAACTCGTTTATAAGTTTCCAAAATCACTCATGTTTTCTATTTTAAATAAAAAAAAGTTCAAACAGTTATTCTGAGCTCATCAAGGCTCCTAATCAAGTTTCGTCTAAGCGCCTGGTCTCAAAATAATCCCATATAATTTTAAAAAAATTACACAGAATTCTGAGACATTATATGTAATTAGTAAACATTAGTATAACTAAATTTTAAATTGCTATAATATGTTAATAGTAATGGTTATTAGTAAAAATCAGCGGTAATTAGTAAAAATCAATGATAAATAGATAAAATTCCCAATATTTATAAGTAAATTATGATTGTGTATTTTATAATATTTTATGGATATTATTTGTCTTATATCAAATTAATTATAATTTTTTTTTATTTTATATTTTTTAGAGTAATTTGGAGTATGGAACTTGACAGCAGTCTCTATTACATGATCATGGTTGGATAAATCATCACATTAATCCTAATGGTTCTGGTATAAATTTTGTACATATTGACGATGTTGAATCTTTTTTTTTCATTTACATCATCAAAAACAGAATTTGTTTCAGAAAGGAAAATTAAGTGTTCATACAAGAAATGTGATCTGAGGAGGTTTAACACGTTTGATAATGTTGGGGGTTATCTATTACGATTTGGTTTTCAAAAATATTATTTTTTTTGGTATCAACATGGTGAACATTGTTCTGAAGAAGATACTAATAATTTGGTTTCACATCTATGACGGTTTCAAAATTTAGTACATGATGTGGTTGGTCCATATTTTCAACAAATTGAAACTTGTGATGATATTGATTTAACTTCTGAGTTAGAACCATCTCAATTTTTTGTGTTTTTGAAGTCTACTAAGGACGCATTATATCCTGGTAGTAATATAAGAAAATTTGAAGTAGTTTCAAAATTTATGGCTATTATATCAGATAATAAAATATCAAGTAGTTGTTTCGATCAGATATTCTCTTTGGTTAAATCACTATTACCTGAAAGAAATTTGTTGCCTGTAAATTTCTATGAGAGTAAGAGGTTGGTTCATAACTTGGGTATTAGTTATCAGAATATTCTTGCATGTTCAAATGATTTCATCTTATATTATAGTGAAAACAAATAATTGGGTAGTTTTACTACATGCGGACAATTGAGATAAAAATAGGCTCAACTAGGGAAGTCTGGATTCATTCCTATAAAACAATTGAGATATTTCCCACTTACACCCAAATTGCAGCATTTATTTATGTCTCATAACACAACGTCATTGATGTCATGGAAAAAAACCAATATTTCAACCAGTAAAATCTTAAATCATCCCTATGATGGTGATTTATGGAAGCATTTTGACCAATTACACCCGTATTTTTTTTCAAAAGCCTAAAACGTCAATCACTACACCAAACTAAGTGTTTAGTGGCAATTTTTTAGTAGTGGTTTAGAAAAAAACTACAAAAAAATTAAATAATTTCATGGTGGTTTTTTATAAACTAATGCTAAATAGTTAATCATTTTTACAAACATGACACTTTTCCCCTCCATCGAAACCCCTGAAACCCCCAACCCCCCCCCCAACACCTCGACCCCCCCCCCCCACCGACTCCCTCAAGCCCTAGCTTTGTCGTCTCCCATCATCGCCACTCACCAACCCTCGTCGTGCCTCGCCTCGTTGTTCCTCGCCAACCCTCTCTGCGCGTCACCTCTCTATCCCTCACCGCGCCTCACCTCTCTATCCCTCACAGTGCCTCACCTCCCCATCCCTCTCCTCACTGCCTATCATCACGTATCATTAATATACTTTCATTTACAACATGATTATGTGTTTTATGGCATGATATGAAAGATAAATGTTACATTTATATGATTCTATGTTTATATAGCCTGATATGATTATGTGTTTTATGATTCTATGTTTACCTCTATTTAAAGTAAAAAATTCCATGTTAATCATTTACCATTATGCAATGAATTTGAAAGGAGGTTACACTTGTTCAGAATATAAGGTACTTTACCCTCATAAAATAGTTATGGAAGGAGGGTAACCTAGTATTATATGAGGTTTACATTACTCTTCTTTCCTAAATATTAAAGTATTTTTCTTTAATTTAGTGGTTTTGTTATTTTCCCCTCTTGGTGGACTTTGAGAAAAGGTTACCTTATAAAATTCTATTTGGTCCATATGATTAACCTAGGAGCGACCTAAAGTGTAAGAACCCAGGTTTTTGGAACGGGTCAAAATTCTGACCCTATTTGAATTTTTGACTGGTTTCTGAGGAAACTGGAGAAAACGGGAAGTTTCTGGAAATTTCCAGACTACACGCCGTGTACTTTTAAGTACACTCCATGTATATGTTAAGAAAGTTTCGGCCGTGTGCTCTCCGAGTACATGATGTGTGATGACCGTGTAGAAATTTCTTAATACACGGCATGTAGTTTTCCCCACGTCGTGTATCCCCTACCATGTGGTGGCCATACATGGCGTGTAGGCCTGTTAGCGGGGTAGAACAAGGTACACATCATGTTCCTCTTGGACATGTCGTGTATTCTAGCCGTGTATGCGGGATATACATGGTGTGTGGGTAAGTCAGAGAGGTAGATAAGAGAAACCAAGTACACACCGTGTACCCATAGGTACACGATGTGTACTCATGTCGACAGTTCGGTGGAATCCCAGCCGCCAAATGAACAGTTAAATGAAATATACATGGTGTGTAGTCATAAAGTACACTCCGTGTACTTTCTCTTTTTTTTTTTGCGTTAAAATAGGAAGTAGCCATGTTTTGGAGGCATAACACTCATTTTTTGCCCGGTTTCACGAACCAAGTCGACCGGGACTTCAATCCTTCCCTGGATCGCCATCCGAACTCTGTTTCAATCACAGATTGGTGCATTGGAACCCCCTCGGTAAGGCCTTGATTCCTCTTTGGCCGTTTTGTTTGATTTTAGTTCTATAAAGAGTTATAGGCATTTGAACGGTATTGAATATTTTGTAGATTTACCGTGTTTTAGTCCGAATTGGAGGCTGTTACTGGAGGAGTAGCATTGTACGAGTCTCAGGTAGGTGGTGCATACCTCATTTTGTATTTTCGTGGTTGTTTGGGTGACGTGACCTTCAGTGCGTTTTTTGGTATTTTGATCGGGACCCATTTTATCTGGTATTTCATATTGAATTTCTTGTTGGACCTATGGGATGCCTTTGCGTAGGCCTTGTTACCAGTTTGCGTGAGCGGGGCCGGGTGAGGGGTTGTTTCTCATCGGTGAATTTTGGCCGGGGGATGCCAAAATGGTTTAAATTGAGTTATATTGTTATAAACTGTTTAGTTTAATTTATTGAAGCCTGATAAATTGTTAGAGGCATTTAAGACCTCAGTGCTAGTATGGGACAGCACCTTGCATAGTGGAATTCAACTGTTTAGGTTGTTTTGTCTAGTTATGTTTTCTGTTTACATATGTTATATAAGCAATTTCTGAATTACATTTGTTGGACCCTTTGGGTTGTGTTGGGCTTGGCCCGGTTACGCTTGAGTGATGCTGATCACAGGTTGGGCTCGTCTCGGGTTGTGATGGGAGGTTTTGACCATGGGATTTGGCGTCGTGGACATCAGCTTGAGGCAGTACGACTACCAGGTTGGGCATGGCCTGGGTTACTAGGATGGAGATGTCATCGGACTTGAGCAACATGGTCGTAGGGACACGAGGTGTCAGATGTGTTGGTGGAATAGGTATTATTTTGGTGATTACCGCTCACCCTGAACTTTGAGTAGTGTGCACACAAAGATACTCTGTGATGAGGTGGTTTTGACCACTCGTGTGGGTAGAGGCCCCCGTAGTTGCGGTTAGGTATTCTTTTTGGGGGTGCTTTCCATAGGAAGCCACGTGGGAGGTGAGGAGCCTTCAGGGGATGGGCGTGCCTTCGGGATGTCGGTACTTGAGACACGAGGTTTCAGGAGGCACGTGGTGCCGGGTTACTATTTTTGGGCATGTCATCGGGACGTCGGTACTTGAGACACGAGGTGTCAGGAGGCACATGGTGTCAGGTTACTAATCTTGGGCATTCCTTAGGGACGTCGGTACTTAAGACATGAGGTGTCAGGTGGCACATGGTACCGGGTTACACAACAGAGATTCTGGTGTTGGCTAAAGCAGGTGACACTCCATGGTGGTTGTTGAGCACTAGAGGAGTTTGTGTTTACTTGTGTACTGTATTTTTTACTGTTTTTCTTGTAAATGTATGACTACTTAAACACTTATATTTGGTACGCACCGTTGGGTGGTATCCTACTAAGATTTGTCTCACACCCTGCATGGGCCCTTTGAGACGCGTGCAGACTTTATGGATTTATGTACAGGAAAGAGGCCAGATTCAGGAGATGGGCTGAGTTAGTTGTTGTTTGGAGATAGTATGGACCTTGAGGTCATACCTAGCTGGGGTTTACTTTGTTTTGTTTTATTTTTGGTATCGACATTCTTCCTTGTTGTAGCTATTGTTGGTTAGCCATTGGTGCCCTTTTATATTCATTTGTGTATGACCTGCTCTGGATGCATGTTTTACTGTTCAGTTGTAGTTACATGTTATTAGCATGCTGTTGTGTTTATTTCTGCTGTTGTTGTTATATTTACTGCTTCCGCTGTTTATCTATATTGATTATGCTTCCACTCTGTGGGTCTAGTTTGAGTCTGCTGAGTCTTTCTTTCCGCTGCATATTTATTATTATTCTCAGACCAGTACCCTTATTATGATCCTTCGAGAGGGTATAGCCTCCCCACTATAACTAACAGACCCTCATTGCTAGTCAGAAGCATTTGGTGTTCAGGGAGGTGCGCCTAAGGTAGTGACACTCGACACGTTTGGCACTATTTGGGTGGCTGGTCGGGTCCGGGTCATTACAAAGTTGTATCAGAGGAGTTCTTGACAAGGATTTAGTTGTAGTGTTTTCCTGGATACTAATGAGATTGAGACTTCTCTTTTTATTTTTTCTGGTTTTACTATTTGGGATATGGTAGACTGGAGATAGTTTGTTACAGGTACTGGGTTACTAGCTTGTGCTTGGGTGCCTGCAGCCCCAGGTATGAGGGATGGACCAAGTTTCCATGGGTGGGAATTGTTGTCTGATTTTTTCCCAGATTACCATTTATATGATTTCCACCTCAGTGGATCATTTGATGTGTGATTTTCATGATTGTGGTATGTGACCCTTGACCCAATGCGGTAAGGGATAATTGGACCTTGGCCCGGTATGGTAATGCTGGGTTGACTAGCTTTTGATAGGCAAATTTTTATGGTATTTCAATTTCATAATTGCACGAATTCTTTGTGAAGTGATAATACCATGTGAAAAAAAAATTGCCATTCTCATATGCTTTGAAATGTGAATAGGTGAAACTAATGATAGAATTTATTGTTTTTTGCAATATGGATTCCATGCTTTATTTCTGTAGAATTGCATGTGGCAGGATATTTGGGTATGACTCTTATGAGAGCAGACATGTATTATGGATGAGGCAGTGTAACTGTCAGGATTGGGAGACTCGGTCATTAGTTTGAGGCAATGTGGGTTGTCAGGATGGGCATGAGGTACCATTGATACTTGGCTCTGTTTAGGGCGGGTAAGGAGGTCATGAGGTCGGGATTCCATGGGGCATGGGTTGCGGTGAGGGGGAGTAAGGGTAGTTATTATGCACTGCCTTTTACTGCTTTCTTTATCTACGTAGAATAAATTTATATATATATATATGGCTTTTTAACCATTTATGGTATTCAGCGGGTTACTCCTTCATGACTCGATGGAGTGTCACGTAGGAGATGATACAGTGTCGCAGGATCAGAGTCAGAATTTGGTACAGGCAGAGCACGAGCCGCAGGTACAGGCTCAGAGACAGGAGCAGGTTTAGGATCCAGTGCAGGCATGACAGCAGTAGGGTTTGGCATCGTTCGGGTCGTGGATCGATGAGCAGCTCCGATATAGCCTGGTATGTGTTTTGCAGGGGATTGATAGAGGTGCTCGGGGTACCGAGCCTTCTATGGAATATCTAACACGGGAGTTCCAATCGTAGCACCCACCACTTTTTCAGAGTGAGGGTGGTCCGCAGGCGGCTGAGAACTGGATAGAGAGTATGCAGGTGATCTTTGAGCAGCTCGAGACGCCTCCAGGGTGGAGGGTCTAGCTGGCGACATACATTCTGAGAGGACCGGTGAAGAGTTGGTGGGATGTACAGGTACAGGATCATAGGCACGAGGGACTGGCTTGGAAGGACTTTGAGTACAAGTTCTTTGAGCACTTCTACCTGGAGACACTGAGGGCAGAGAGAGCTCGGGAGTTCATGAGCCTTCGGTAGGGAGACATGTCTATCATGGACTACGCGGCAACTTTTACTGAGCTATCTCTCTTTGCACCTATTATGGTAAGCGACGACGAAGCTAGGGTGAGGTGCTTCGAGGATGGCTTACGACATTCCATTCGAGTCCATCAGAATATATTCCAGCTAGGTTCATTCTATGAGGCGGTGAACCAGGCGCTCATAGCTAAGGGAAAAGAGAGAGAAAATTCTCGCTTGGGAAGGGCGACAACTTTAGGTGATGGTTCGGACAATAGGAAGCAAGGACAGGATGAGTTCCAGCAGGGCAGTCAGGCCAGGGATTCAGCTAGACCACCTCGTGGTAGTTCTTCGGTGATTTTCTTTCAGTGTGGACAGTCGGGGCATGTTTCGGCTCAGTGCGATAGGCCTCAAAGGAGTTCCGGGCATATGGACAGGACAGGCATCTGGAGAGGTTTTGCAGTCAGCCTTCTTAGATAGCCGGCAGGCATGGATCAGGACAGACTGTAGCATCTGGAGTTGGTTCAGGTTCGTTACCCGGAGAGGTTAGTCGAGGTTCAGCTATGTGCGGAGGTCGTGACAGAGACAGTGGGACCCAGCGGAATGTTCAGTGGCCGGTGACTGGAGCAGCATAACAGGGAGGTTAGGTGTCAGGCAGTCATGTTTCGGGCCAGGTGCATGATGTGGAGCTACCAGAGGCTTAGCAGGCTGGTGATTCGATGACAGTTAGAGGTACACCGCGGTGTGGTCGTGATCTCCATGTTTCCTTTTTGGCATAACCTATAGAGTCATGTCGGTTTTGAGTGCATGTGGTGTACAGGATCTATGTGGACTGACTAGATGTTAGTCAGTGGGATTGGCACCATAGCGGGTGTGTGATATTATATATATATATGTATGAGATGCATAGTATCAGGGAATCGAGGATGCGGGTTACTTGAGGTTCCTTGGTCATCGGGGCATCGAGGATGCAGGTTACTTGAGGTGCTAGGCACCAGGACCTCATGGAGGCGGACACCGATGCGGTGCAGGTTACGTTGGGTGGCGGACGCGACACAGGAGCACCAATGGGGCGCAGGGGTGATGATGCATTACGGGAGGACTATGCGTCCAGAAAATAGGTTAGTAAACCTTGTTTTCTTTAATTTTTGTTGGGTTGAGACTCGGTTAGGCGATTCCTAAGGTGGGGAACCCCCCCTTGAAGAATTTAGCTGGGACATCTGAGACCAGGACAGTCCGGGTTACTTTGATCTGGGAGGTATATACGGTTCCATCTCCGGGTTTTATTCAGTAGCTTGGGGATGATCTACGTTAAGGTGGGGAGTTTGTAAGAACCTAGGTTTTTGGAACGGGTCAAAATTCTGACCCTGTTTAAATTTTTGACTATTTTCTGAGGAAACTGGAGAAAACGGGAAGTTTTTGGAAATTTCCAGACTACACGCCATGTACTTTTAAGTTCACGCGGTGTATATGTTAAGAAAGTGTCGGGTGTATGCTCGCCAAGTGTATGTCGTGTGATGATCGTGTAGAAATTTCTTACTACACGGCGTGTACTTTTACCTACGTCGTGTATCCCTGACCATGCGGTGGCCATACATGGCGTATAGGCCTGTTGACGGGGTAGAACAAGGTACACGTCGTGTTCTGCTGGGACACGCCGTGTAGTCTAGCCGTGTATGCGGGATATACATGGCATGTGGGTAAGTCGGAGAGGTAGAGAAGAGAAACCAAGTACATGTCGTGTACCCATAGGTACACGCCGTGTACTCATGTCAACAGGTCGGTGGAATCCCAGCCGCCAAATGATTAGTTAAATGAAATATACACGGCGTGTAGTCATGAAGTACATGCCGTGTACTTTCTTTTTGTGCGTTAAAACGGGCAGTAGCCTTGTTTTAGAGGCAGAACACTCATTTTTCACCCGGTTTCATGAACCAAGCCAGCCAGGACTTCAATCCTTCCCCATATCGCTGTCCAAACTCTGTTTCAATCATGGATTGATGCATTGGAACCCCCTCGGTAAGGACTCAATTCCTCTTTGTCCGTTTTGTTTGATTTTTGTTCTAGAACGAGTTATAGGCATTTGAACGGTATTGAATCTTTTGTAGATTTACCACATTTTAGACCGAATTGGCAGCTGTTACCAGAGGATTAGCATCGTATGAGTCTTAGGTAGGTGGTGAATACCTCATTTTGTGTTTTCTTGGTTGTTTGGGTGACGCGGACTTCGGCGTGTTTTTGGGTATTTTGATCGGGACCCGTTTTATCTGCTATTTCATATTGAATTGCTTGTTAGACCTATGGGATTCCTTTGGGTAGGCCCTGTTACCAGTTTGTGTGATTGGGGCTGGGTGAGGGGTCGTTTCTCATTGGGTCATTTTGGCCAGGGGATGCCAAAATGGTTTAAATTGAGTTATATTGTTATAAACTGTTTAGTTTAATTTATTGAAGCTTGATAAATTTTTAGAGGCATTTAAGACCTCGGTGTTGGTATGGGACAAAACCTTTCATAGTGAAATTCAACTGTTTAGGTTGTTTTTCCTGGTTATGTTTTCTGTTTACATATGTTATATATGCAATTGCTGAATTGCATCTGTTGGACCCTTTGGGTTGTGTTGGGCTTGGCCCAGTTATGCTTGAGTGATGCTGATCACAGGTTGGGCTTGGCCCAGGTTGCGATGGGTGGTTTTGACCATGGGATTGGGCGTCATGGATGTCGGCTTGAGGCAGAATGACTGTTAGGTTGGGCATGGCCTAGGTTACTAGGATGGCGATGTCGTCAGACTCGAGCGACATGGTCACAGGGACATGAGGTGTCAGATGTGTTGGTGGCTTAGGTACTATTTTGGTGATTACTGCTCACCCAAAACTTTGAGTAGTGTGCACACAGAGATACTCTGTGATGAGGTGATTTTGACCACTCATGTGGGTAGAGGCCCCTGTAGTTGCAGTTAGATATTTTGGTTGGGGGTGCTTGCCATAGGAAGCCACATGGGAGGTGAGGAGCCTTCAGGGGATGGGTGTGCCTTTGGGACGTCGATACTTGAGACACGAGGTGTCAGGAGGCACGTGGTGTCAGGTTACTATTTTTGGGTGTGCCTTTGGGACGTCGGTACTTGAGACACGAGTGTCAGGAGGCACATGGTGCCGGGTTACTAATCTTGGGCGTGCCTTTGGGACATTGGTACTTGAGACACGAGGTGTTAGGTGGCACATGGTGTCGGGTTACGAAATAGAGATTCCGGCATTGGCCGAAGCAGGTGACACTCCATGGTGGCTATTGAGCACCAGAGGAGTTTTTGTTTACTTGTGCACTGTACTGTTTACTATTTTTCTTGTAAATTCATGACTGTTTAAACACATATATTTGGTACGCACCGTTGGGTGGTATCCTACTGAGATTTGTCTCACACCCTACACGGGACCTTTGGGATGCGTGCAGACTTTATGGATTTACATGCAGGAAAGAGTCCAGCTTTAGAAGATGGACTGAGTTAGTTGTTATATGGAGATGGTATGGACCTTGAGGTCATACCTAGATGGGTTTTACTTTGTTTTGTTTTTTTTTCAGTATCGGCATGCTTACTTGTTGTAACTACTGTTGGTTAGCCATTGGCGCCCTTTTATATTCAGTTGTGTATGACCTACTCTGTATGCGTTTTTTACTGTTCAGTTGTAGTTACATGTTATTAGCATGTTGTTGTGTTTATTTCCACTGTTGTTGTTATATTTACTGATTCCTCTTTTTATCTATATTGATTATGCTTCCGCTCTGCGGGTCTGGTTCGAGTCTGCTGAGTCTTTCTTTCCGCTTCATATTTATTATTATTCTCAGACCAGTACCCTTATTATGATCCTTCAAGAGGGTATAGCCTACCCACTATACCTAACAGACCCTCGCTGCTAGTCCGCAGCCTTTAGAGTTCAGGGAGGTGCGCCTAAGGTAGTGACACTCGACCCGTTTAGCACAGTTCGGGTGGCTGGACGGGTCCGGTCGTTATATGAAGCATGTAAGAATGAGTTATATGGTGCCCAGTAAGAACTTTCATTCATTATAGTGGTTTTAAACATATTTTTTTGCATCACAATATATGAAATTGATTGTGTTTTTCTATCATTACATATTAGTAAAGGTATGAAACACTACACGATGCTTACATATGCATATATTATTGTACCACTAAAGATGTTCAGGAGAGATAAGTGGAGATCATTTGAGTATTTTATACCCACACCCAACATGTGAACTTTACTTGTTTATGTAAACTTTATATATAATGATTCATATAAAGGAATGGTCCAAATGATTAATAGTGGATATCAAAGAAAGTTTAGAAGAAGAGTGTGAAGAGAACAATCAAAGTTGGCACTGAGTACTATTTTGATGGTTTTGGTATCTGTTTATTTACTATTTTTTTGAAACCTATTTCTATATATGATTAACCTGATTTGAGATATTAAACAATGTAGACATATTAATCTTCTCGTATATTACTTATATATCATTTTTGGATGTGTGTCTGTATGATCATAGTTTCTTTTCCATTTACTCTATACATGGGAAATGGTTTTTGTTATTTTTTATTTATTCATTTATGATTCCCTCATTCTCTAAATCTTATAAAAATTGTGTAATAAAATAGATAGGATTTTATATGGGTCCCTAGTGGTTCCCTATTAGATTTGTACCTCTTTCTTATATAACTTTATTCTTTAATATGTAATGGAGTAGGAAACTAACATGATTAAAGGAGAAAAATATTTTATGTGTAGTTATCCATTCATTTATCAACCACTTATGTTATTTGTGTAGTCATTCATTATCATTGTTGTGTATATTTTTTTTGTTATTACTATACATCTGTTATCATTTCTAGTTTTTTTATGCATAAATTTTTTGAAATATATGTTCTGAACTTAATTTTATTTGATTAAATGACAGGAATGCCAATGAGGAAGTGTTATATTCTTCCATCGACCACACTTACAAATGACGATTCATCTGTCTCCCTCCCTATAGCATATGATATTACATATTCTTTCCCCCCTACACCATCTCTCACACCCTCCATGAGTGTCCCATTAGTATCTCAGTCAACGCCTTCCTATTCATTAGCCTTAGTAGTGAGGGATCTGGGCGCCACTCCTAGTTATTCACAGGGATATTGAATGGTGATTGTTATAGGTACAAATTTTAATATGAATAAATTTATTATACTTTTTTTATACTAACTGTTTGTTCATAAAATATAGAAACAAAGAAACTGTGGAGAAAAATATGAAAAGTTCGTATGTATGGAATCTGACTGGACTAAATATAGTTGTCCCATTTGATTCTTATAGGGTCCCTACATATGACATTGTAGGATTACTTGGCTAGATTCTAGGCCACCTGGCCGCGGAGCCGGTTTCCCTTCTAATTACATATGATGATTGAAGATATATGCCTTAATATTGAAAAAATTAAGTTTTTTATTCACAAATAAAAGTAATTTTAATACATTATGGTGTAATTGAATGTCATTATGTTATTAAATTCTAATATTTTTAAAATGAATTTATTTCTACATTTTTTTTATACTTTACAGTTGTCGATGTGCTAGCATGAAAGTGGACATTGAAAAATCTAGGCAAGAAATAGAAAGACTTTAAATGAAGATTATGAAGCGATGTCAATGATACTTCGTTGAATTCCCAACAGATGTATGACAAGGTACCCAATGGGGTACCTAGAGAGCAATGGAAGGTTTTTATTGACATACATTATGATGAGAAGCACATGGTATTTAAATATATATTATTATATTAATATCATTTTACATTTATACATGTATATGAAAAGGATATTACATTTTATACATTACTATTAAATTGCATTTTATTTATTTTAGGATATTTCAAGGAAGAATGCATTGAGCTGGGCTAAGAAAATCATCCCTCACACTGTGGGGTCAAAGAGTTTTTATAGAAGTCGATTGGTTCTAGTAATATTTTAATTAGTTTAAATATTTATAAGACAATATTATCTATTTAATATATTAAATTGATTATTTATCTTTTTTTAATACAGTCACAAAGTTTAGGGAACCAAGCATCTCGAATAGAAGTGTGGTTGGATTTTCATGAAAAACATGATGGGATTTTTGTTAATGAGCCTACCGAAGAAGGTAGGGTATGAATTCATTTTTCATTATAATAAATTATTATCAGTTTTTACTATATTAATATATATTACCTATAATATGAATGATATTTGATTTATAGGTAATAATTAAATAACTATGGGATGTCAATCCCCTGCAGTCCTACTCAGTCTCCCAAGATAACCTAGTTGGTAAAGTTCTTGGGAAGGAGCATCCTTGTCGAGTGTGAGGGATGGGTTTGGGGCCCTTACCATCTAAGGTATTTAGTAGGACATAGAAAATTTAAGATGCATCTACTCTTGGTTGTAGTCACTCCCTACCCCAAGATTCTCAGAGAGATTTTTATTCTATGAAAAAACGCAATTTAGGAATAAGGGGATCAGATATCCGCTTTATAGAAAGCATTGGTTTATTTATATTAGAAGATGAATGGATCTATCCTTGGTGATATTGCATCGATGATGGTTGGTGAGTAGGTAAATCAAAAAACTTTAAAATCATTTAGTTTTCAAACATTTATTGGTTTTAAGTTTAAATATAAATATAAAACATTATTTAATTTTCAGTATAATTGTCTTACAGGTGTTGGTAGTAGGAAGTAGAGATGGAGGTGGAGAGAGTGACGAGAAATGTTCATAATTTGATAGTGATTATTTTCCTTGCTAATATGTTGGACAAATATGGAAATATAGTGTTTGTTCATGTATCATGTGTGGTATAGAGTAATCACCTAACATTTTCATGACCTAACATTTTCATGATTTCCCATGTTTGATAAAGGCATTGGAATTTGATATGGCCTGATGATTTAGTAAGGTAGTGAGTTTATAATCGGTGGAGTATGAAGTTTGTGGAGTATGAAGTAATCTATGTTCCATATGGAAGATGGATATATTTAATATTTTCATTTGAGTTGTGTTAGGATGTGTATATTAGTATTTTGGACAAGATATTTTGTTGTTTATTTGATTCATTTTATTCATATTGGAGACACAAGCCCCACAACCGTGTCATTCAAGGATGGGACCCACAATTATTGGGTTAACCATTGACCACATTCCAAACATGGTAATGATAACTTCTCATAAGAGATCCTTTGAGGTGTGTTCCCTAGATAGTAGGCAGTTCTATTTTGGCCATGCGCCATCACTATAAGGGAGAATAATGCTTGAAGGGTGATGGGGATCCAAATTGAGGGAGACCTAAAGTGTGGAGGTGAACATTGGGTGATTTTTAATCAAATTTCAACGCTTTGGGATCTACACCACTATGTGCTTTATCACATTAAGTGATCCTATATATAAGAGAGATTCAACCCCATTATCAAGGGGAAGGCCTTGAGGTTGTTCATTGTTTGGGATGGGACTAAGATATTAGATTTTGGCATCTCTTTGTATCCCATGAAACTTTGAATCCATCCATATGAAGTTTTAAAAATTAGTGTGGTAGATAACCATCATTAGAATAAAAAGTCATGTTAGGAAAGGGATAGAATATCATGCTCGTTAAATACTAGTCCCAGATGGTCAATTTTAGGCTAGGTAGTTTAAAGGTTTATAGATCATAAGTTTGTGATATGTAGTTTTAGGGCTTACAGCTCATACGTTGGTTCTATATACATTAAAGTCTTAGATTTAGATTTATGAAACATTGTTAGATGGTTGAGATGATATGGTTTAGATTATTCTGTTATATGTTCTCTGTACATGGGTTTTTTATGAAACATTGTTAGATTGTTGACTAATAAACATTGTTAGATGGTTTAGATTATTCTATTATATGTTCTCTACACATGGTTTTTTTTAGGGTATTGGTACTGGGGTTGTAGAACCTAAATCATTTTTTTTATTTGTAAATCTACATTTAGCAGTCGTTTAAACCACTTCTAACAAAATGGACCATATTTAGCAACAGTTTAAACAGCTGATATAGATTGATATTTTCTTATCGATGGAGGTTAAAAATGCCACTAAATAAATGTGTGTTATTATTTAGTAGTGGTTTTGGTGGTTTTAGTGGTTGTTTTCATGTAAAAAATGAAAAAAAATAGCAATAATTAAAACCGCCACAAAATATATTAAAATTTTTACATGAAAACCGCCACTAAATATGTTTACTATGACACTTTCTAGAAACTGCCGCTAAATTGAAGAACCTGCTATGTGTTGTATGACAACACTCGATTTAGCGGTGGTTTTATAAAACCGTCGCAGAAGCATATGGTAGTGGTTTAAACCACCGTTATGCGGTGATTTTTTTGTAGTGAATTGAGTCTTTATACTGACAATTTATGTCCATTTGGTTCTTATGACAATCAATATTCTTATTGTCCCATCTTTATAACTTCATATAATTTACCTCCTTGGATGTTTTTGAATGATCTATAGATCTTTTTTCCTTATTAATTCCAAGACAACCAAAAATAATATTGATATTTATTTGAAGCCATTGAATGATGAGATAAATTTATTATTGATTAATGGTGTTAGTACATATGATGATACTATGAAACAAAATTTCCTAATGAAAGTGGCATTGATGTATACAATTAGTGACTTTCTAGCATATGACATGTTATATGGCTAGAGTACACATGGTCCAAAATCATGTCCATACTATATGAGAGATAACAAAATTTTTAAGTTCATAATTGGAAGAAAACATTTTTTTTACTGTCATCACATATTTATTTCAACCGATCATCCTTTTTAGAGAAACATATATCATTTCAAAAAAGGTACAATTGAAAGAGATGGACCTTCAACAATGATATCAGGTATTGAGTTAAAATATATTATCTCTTCATTTCCTAAAATTACATTTGTACTGACTATAAACCAACAGAAAATTGATGGATTTGGAAAAGAGCACAATTGGATAAAACAGAGCATTTTTTGGGATCTTTCATATTGGTCTGATTTGTTGGTATGTCACTTGTATGATGTCATGCATATTGAGAAGAACTATTTTGATAATATATTTTATACAATTTTGGAAATTCCAAGTAAGACCAAATATAATGTTAAGGCATGATTAGATCTTTCCCAACTAAGAAGAAAACCAAAACATGAACTATTTGAAAATGTTAGATCATAAAATTTAATGAATCCAAAATAGACTTATACAATTTCAAAATAAAATCGATTATTATTTTTCCATTAAATTATAGATTTGAGTCTTCCAGATGGTTATATTTTCAATTTGGATAGATTTATCAGAAATGGTCATATTACTGGATTAAAAATTCATGATTTTCATGATATAAAAGAAATTCTACTACTGATTGGATTTATAGGTTTGTTAAATTCTATGATTTGGGATGCACCAAAAAAAATATCATATTTTTTCTGAGTCATTTGGGAAAAGACAATAGACTATGATGCACTAAGTTGACTTCAAGGAGATGTTGTTTTAATTTTATGTAAATTGGAAAACAAATCATCGACGTTATTTGATTCAATGGAACATTTGATATTACATTTTCTATTTGAAGAAAATTTTATAGGATCGTTATAGTTCTGATGGATGTACCTATATGAGAGATGCATGTATAAATTGAATAAAAATGTACATAACAAAGTATCAGTTGAAGGATCAATTATATAATTTTATTTGTAGGTGGAAATTTCATTTTAATGATCTCATTATTTTTAAACTGAATGACCAACAAAACAAAACTATGTGGGTTGTAATAAGGAAATTGTTGATAATGAAATGAAAAATTGATTATCAGTTTTTAATCATCCTAAACATTGATTTGGTAGAGTTCATGAACGATGGATTTCAGATGATGAACAACATAGATCTCATACATATGTTCTTCTCAACTATGAAGAAATGACACCATTTGTATAGTGAGTGCTACTATCAATTATTCTATAATATTTTTAAAATTAAATTAAAATTATTTTATTTATAGACTATATGATAATCATATCAAGAAATAGTTTCCAAAAATTTCAGAAGTTTCTCTTGAAGAACATCAGCAAAATAATTTTTCATACTAGTTTCAAAAACTAGTAAAGTAAATTTGTTATGGTTTAACATATAAAATCAATTTCTTACTTGTTATATTCACTACTAGAAATCCATCCTATACCAATGCCTCTATTCCAATGGTTTAGAGAAACTATTGGGATAGGATTCATATACAAACGATTTGTTGAAAATCATTTATATAGGAAGTTTTAGACTGTATTTTCCCAACGATTTGAAGAACCGTTAGGATAGGCATAGTTTTCTCAATGGTTTTTTGAAACTGTTGGGATAGTGGAGAGTGTACCCCCCCCCCCCTTATACCAATGGTTCATTGAAACTGTTGAGATATCTTTGATAATATCTCCCAATGGTTTTTAAAAATCGCTGGGATAAAATGCCACAAATGCAGCATGCGATTCCGATCTTGATCCGCCCACATTACACCCTAAACGAGAGCTCCATTGTTTCAGCGTTCAAACCATTCTTCCCAGAAACTCATTTTTTGTTATTCCACATCAAATATATAATTTATAACTCAGTTTTATGTTCTACCTCCATTTATTCCATTTTTTATTCGTATTTCTTTGAAGACGAACTTGTTTTTTGTTTTTTGTTTTGATTATCCCTAAACGAAAGCTCCCCTATTCTTTGTGAACCCTTCTTCCCAACCTGTAATTCATCCTTGATTCAAGTAAGTGTTTGTTCTTCCACCTCTAATATATGATAACACGGTGTATCCTATTTACCCTAACATAACCCATGATTCCTCTAGTAGAATATCTATTCAAATGATGATTCCTCTAGTTTAGAAATTTGTATCTATGGAATTTTATGTCATTGCATAGAGTTACTTTGCACATCATTCCAATGCATAGAGTTCCTTTTATGTGTTATATTGAGACCCTTTTGATTAAAATCATGGTTCATGTATTATATTGATATTTTAGTGATGTCCTATTATATTGATCCAACATGGTAGTGAGTTCTTAAATGGTAGGGAGACCTACTATGGGTCTCCATTTCATAATTTATTTTTCAACGGAATGATAGGGGGCTGTGCAGTGGGAGGGGGGTTGGCTGTGGGGGGTGTAGTGGGGGGGATGTGGGGGTGTAGTTGGAATGGGGGGGTTGTGGAGTGGGAGGGGGGTGGTTGTAGGGGGATGTGTAGTATGGGTTGTGCAGTGTGAGGGGTGGGGCGATAGGGGGGAGGTGGGGGAGGGGGATGTAGGGTTGGAGGGGGTTGTATGGGGATATAGGGTGGGAGGATGGGTTGTGCAGTGGGAGGGGGTGGCTGGGTAATAGGGGGTTGTGCAGTGGGAGGGTGGGACTGTGTAGTGGGAGGGTGGGGCTGTGTAGTGGGAGGGGCTATAGGGGGGTTGTGAAATGGGACGGGATTGTAGGGGGTGTGTAGTAGGAGTGGGGGGCAGTGCAGTAGGGGAGGGGGTTGTAGGGGTGGCTCTGTAGGGTGGGGGGATTCAAGGGGTGAGGGGTGTGTAATGTGGGGGGTGGGGGATTTAGTGGGAGATGGGGGAGGGGGACTATAGGGGGGATGTAGGGGGGTATGTAGTGGGAGGTGGTGGGCTATAGGGGGGGTGTGTAGTGGGATTGGGGGATGTACACTACCAACCCTCAAATCATTTAAATCCATGAAAAATAAATGTTCCTTTCCATATCCCAAACATATAATAGCTCATCCTTATGCTATTTTGGCTATACAGAGACCAAAACTCTCCTCCATATCAACTGCTTGATCTTCATTGTCCCAAAATTTGATATGGCATTGAATGTAGATGTATCATTCCCACAAGCCTAGAATACCCCAACTACTCAATATAATTAATCAATCCCTTCTACGGGAACTCCCCCCATTGGAATTACCTACCTCACTACTTCCCAACTGAAGGTATCAATATCCTGGTGGTTCCACAGCAACCATCATCCCATAACACCCATATTAAAAGCATCACGCACCATCATTTCCCACATCCCATCATATTATCATTTCATAATCACACCATACATGATGCCATTAAAATACCACATCAAACTCAATGCTCATACAAGTCGTGCATCACTCTTGATGCCCATATATTAACCACACTTTGTTAATTCACTTATCACACATTAACCTCATGCACCAATTTCCATAATAAAAAACTAAAAACCATAGTCACATGCTCAAAATGTAACTCTAACTATCATGGGATCTTTTAAATGTGAGTGGGATATCACTCTTGACGCCCATATACACCTTGCTGAATTTTCTAGAGGCATAATTCAGGATGCTCTCTCTCTCTTGGTTGTTGAGTGAAATAAAGTCGCAGAATCAATGTATCATGATTTTAATAGATTAATGACACTTAGTAAATAGTAATCCTACTAAAAATTAAAGTTTTTATTATATATTGTATGATTTATTGAATTCATTATGTATCTATTCAAACTCACCTAAAACAATGGATAGCTAAATTATCTGTGGACAGCTCGCCTACCCCCTGGACACCCCACCCCCTGGACAACCCGCCCACCCCCGAAACACCCCCTACCCCCTGGACAGCCCTGCCACCCCCCATGGACCGCCCGCCCACCCCCCTGGACACCCCCTACCCCCCAGGACAGCCTTGTGACACCCATGGATAGCCCACACACCCCCTACCCCCTGGACAGCCCCGCCACCATTTTGGACAGCCTGCCCACCCCATGGAAACACCCTACCCCATGGACACCCCCCCACCCCCCATTGTGGATATCCCCCCCTAGAAACCCTCTACCCCCTGGATAGCCCCACCACCCACGTGGACAACTTTCCCCCCCCCCCCACCCCCCCCCCCCCGGACACCCTGTACCCCCCTGAACAGCCCTTCCACCCCCGTGGACATCGCGCCCACCCCCTAGACACCATATACCCCCTGGAAATCCCCCTCCACCCCCGTGGACAGCTCTCCCACCTCCTTGGACACCCCGTACCCCCCATGGACAGTAATGCCACCCCTGTGGATAGCCCGCACACCTCCCTAGACACATGGTACCCCCTGGACAACCCCGCCACCCCTATGGATAGACCGCCCACCCACCTAAACACCTTGTACCCCCTTGGATAGCCCAACCACCCTCGTGGATAGAACACCCACCCCCTGGACACCCTATACCCCCTTAGACAGCCTCTCCACCCCCGTGGACAGCCCACCCACCCCCTTGGATAAAATCTCACACCCAACCCCCCCCTGTAGATAGCCCACTCACCCCCCTAGACACTCTCTACCCCTGGATAGCCCCTCCACCCCTGTGGATAGCTTTCCCACACCCCTGGACACCCTATACACCCCTGGACATCCCCACCACCCCCATGGATAGCCCGCCCACCCCCTAGACACACCGTAACCCCTGGATACCCCCCCCCCCCCATGGATAGCCCACCCACCCCCGTGGACACCCCTACCCTTATGGACAGCCCCGCCACCCCTGTGGATAGGCTACCCACCCTCATGGACACACCCTTACCACCTCGACAACCCACCCACCATCGTGGACAACCCTCCCACCCCCCTAGACACCCCGTACCCCCTGCACAGCCCCACCACCCCCGTAGACAGCCCTCACATCCCCTTGGACACCCCGTACCCCCCTAGACACCCCTTCCACCCCCATGGATAGCCCGCCCAACCCCCCACCCCCCACCCCCCTGAACACATCGTACCCCCTGGACAGCCCCGCCACCCCGATGGACAGTCTGCCCACCCCCTGGACACCCCGTACCCCTTGGACAGCTTAGCCACCCCCATGGATAGCACTCCCACACCCCTAGACATCCCGGACCCCCCATGGACAGCCCCACCACCCCCATGGACATGTGACCCACCCCCTAGACACCCCCACCCCTATAAATAGCCCTGCCACCCCTGTGGACATCCCACCCACCCCCCTGGACCCCCCCCCCCCCCCCCACCACTACCACCACCACCACCACCACCGTGGACATCCAGCCCACCCCCCTGGACACACCGTACCCCCCCCCCCCCTCGGATAGCTCCCCCACCCCCATGGACAGCACATCCACCCCCCTGGACACCCCGTACCCCCTGGACAGCCCCACCACCCCCTTGGACATGACGCCCACCCCCTAGACAATGCCACCCCCATGGACATCCCTTCCACCCTTGTGGATAGCCCACCCACCCCCCATGGACACCCCTACCCCCTGGACACCCCCCACCACCGTGGATAGCCCACCCACCCCCCTCGACACCCCCTACACCCAGGATAGCCCCGCTACCCTTGTGAATAGCTTTCCCACCCCCTGGACACCATGTACACCCCACCCCACCCCCATGGACAGCCCGCCCACCCCACTGGACACCCTGTACCCCTCTAGACATCCCTGCCACCCTCGTGGACAGCATACCCACCCCCTAGACACCCCTACCCCCTGGACAGCCCCACCACCCCCGTGGACAGCCCTGCCACCCCCCATGGACACCCCTACCCCCGTGGACAGCCCTCCCACCCCCTGGAGACATTGTACCCCCTTGGACAGCCCTACCACCCCCTTGGACAACCCACCCACCCCCATAAACACCCCTACCCCCCTTGGATAGCCTCGCCACCCCCATGGACAACCCACCCACCCCATGGACACCCCTACCCCCTGGACAGCCCCCCCCCCCCACCCCACCCCCCGTGGATAGCCCTCCCACTCCTCTGGACACCCCCTACCCCCTAGACAGCCCTGCCACCCCTGTGGGCATCTCACCCACCCTCTTGGACACCTTGTACCCCTTGGACAGCTCCGCCACCACCGTGGATAGTCCTCCCACCCCCTTGGACACACCGTACCCCCTTGTACATACTCGCCACCCCCCGTGGACAACCCACCCACCCCATGGACACATCGTACACCCTTGGAGAGCCCCCCCCCCCCCCCCAACCCCCCGTGGACTGCCTTCCCACCCCTGTGGACACCCCCTACCCCTCTGGATAGCCCTGCCACCCTGTGGACAGCCCGCCCACCCCCATGGACACCCCGTACCCCCCTGAACAGCCCCACCACCCCCGTGGATAGCGTTCCCACCCCCATGGACATCCCTCCCACCCCCTTGGACACCCCTCCCCCCATGTACCCCCCCACCCCCATGGACAGCCCGCCCACCCCCCTAGACATCCCCTCCCCTCATGGACAGCCCCCCACCCCCCATGGACAGCCTGACCATCCCCCCTGGACACCTCACCCACCACCCCCCAGACACCCCCCATCCCCCGAACACCCCCACCCCCTAAAAATATCTCCCCCACCCCCACCCCTAGACACCCCCGACCCCACTGGAGAGCCTCACCACCCCCGTGAACAGCCTGACCACCCCCAGTGGACAGCCCTCCCACCCCCCTGGACACCCTGTACCCCCATGGACATCCCTTCCACCCCCAACACCCCCTGGACACCTCGTACCCCTTGGACAGCCCCCCCCCCCCCCCCCACCACCACCTGGAAAGCCCCCCCCCCCCGAACGAGGAGGAGGTTGAGGCAGAGGAGGTGGTTGAGGAGGAGGTAGAGACAGAGGAGGAGGGTGATGAGGAGGTTGAGGCTGAGTTTGAGGGCGATGAGGAGGGCAAGGAAGATGATGGAGATGAAAATGAGGACGAGGGTGAGGTTGATGATGATGTTGATGATAGTGATGGTGATGAGGGACAGATTGATCCGTTACATTTTTGACTGATATTACTGACCTTTGATGTTTATTGATTTGTTATGCCAGAATATATGTGTGATTATGTAGGTCACATTATCTTTATTTTTTTATCTATAAATAATAAAAGTTGACTTGATGATTTGTTGTGACTAATTCACCCCTCCCCTAGACAACCCCCCACCCCCTAGACACCCCCACCCCCTAGACACCCCCACCCCCTAGACAACCCGTACCCCCTGGACAACCCCTCCACCCCCGTGGATAGCCCGCCCACCCCCTGGATAGCCCCCCCAGCCTCTGTTCATGGGTTTTCTAGTTGTGGGTGTTGATTTGAACATTGATAAAACATCGGTGGTTCAATAATATTTTTTCCCATAAATGAAACCTTAAATTTAATGATTGATCTGAAATGAGATTCTAAATGATTTAAATGATTATTTATATATTATGAATGTTTTATTTTTAAAAATAATGGATGTTTTGAAATCCCCCTATTTTAATGAAATTGTAATTTTTGAGTGGAATTTAGAAAATTGGTGGTATGATTATAAGTTAATATAATGAAAATATTTTTTTAACATTGAAATAATTTCCTTAGAAAATATTTAAATACCATCCCATGAAAATATGTAAATACCAACCTGTACCTCTCTTATAATATGGATATCATTTTTTTTAAAACATGTTTTTTTAAAATATGTAAATACCATCCCATGGACAATTTTATTTTAATTTAAATAGAAAATTATTTAATTGTTATGGAATTTATTGTGGAAAAATTGGCGAGACACTACTGGGTTGTTTAGCTCACACCCTACCTTTTCCATCAACATTTTTTGTAGATTATCTATTTCTAGTTCAAATTAATGGGAATGCAAAACATATAGGTGGTGAATATTCTTTTTCTATAGGACCTAAAGTGATGGAGGTTTCCATTGGATATGTGATCAAACTATTACATGGGATATGTCTAAGATTTAATATTTTTGGATGTTGCATCACTTGATGATGTGTTGTTATGGGTATTGTTTTACCCATCCATTTCATGTACCTTCTACATGAAGAGTTTTGACATATAGACTTGTATTATTTATCTTTCTCTATTTTGTAGGAAAAAAATCGTCATTATTCTTGTATTATTTATGGTTCTGTTCACCATTCTACGGGGTTTAGGAATTCCCATCTGTCTATGTTAGAGCTAACTCGTGTAGCAGTGTACCTTGAAATTTGAACTGGTTAATGGTAGATTATTATCATAGATGAGGATATGCGTCTCTCCTTGATGTCGTTATCCATTCTATGTTGTCCTGGTAGACATGACGTATGATTTCAAAAACATGGGAGGTTGTTATGAGTGATTTATTTGGCCATCCCTCATTTTCCCAAGCAGTAGGTCACCTTGGGAATTTAGAAAAAGTATCATTGGGGAATTTTTTTAAATGATTCTATTGAAAATAGTTAATTATGTTTTCATGTAATTCATATTCATATATCTCCTATTTGAGTTATTGATCTGTGTATCCTTACTGATTCATTTAGTGTGACTTATTGATATTGAGTAAAATCATGCCTCTTAGATGAAATTTCAATAGAACACATAGCAAAGTTATTAGTTAACCACAATAAGAGAGCCCCTATGTGGATAGAAGTTTGGTTGAGATATTTGTGTGTGCTATCTAAGATTTGGGACATGAACATGAACCCATTCATGTTCTTGCTCTTATAGTGGAACCAAAAAATGATGAATCGAGAGATCAAGGTTAATAATTTCTTCTCAAAAAACCACTAGTGTTCTAAGGAAAAATAATATTCATCACACTTTGTATTAGTTGAAAAAATAGATAAATTATTAATTTTCTTGGAAATAACTATATCTATTAATGTAACATGTGGTACCATCATGATGGAATGACTTGGAAGGATATAGTGGTACTCTACCCCCTGGACATCCCCCCACCCCTGTGGACAGCCCGCCCGCCCCCCTGGACAGCCCCTCCCCCTATGAATAGCCCCTCCACCCCCTAGACACCTCGTACCCCCTGGACAGCCACACCCACCCTCGTGGATAGCCCTCCCACCCCCAATGGACACCCCCCCTACCCCCCTAGACAGCCCGACCACCCCCGTGGATAGCCCGCCCGCCCCCCTGGACACCCCCTCCCCCTATGGACAGCCCCCACCCTTCTGGACACCACGTACCCCCTGGACATCCCCTTCCACCCCCGTGGACAGCCCGCCCACCCCCTGGATAGCCCCTCCCCTTGTGGACAGCCCCCTCACCCCTTGGACACCCCGTACCCCCTGGACAACCCCACCCACCCCCATGGAAAGCCTGCCCACCCCCTGGACACCCCTACCCTATGTGGCCAGCCCACCCACCCCCCTAGCAAGCCCGCCCACCCCCTAGAAACCCCCTACCCCCCTGAACAGCCCATCCACCCCTATGGACAGCCCACCGCCCCTGAACACCCCCAACCCCCCTGGACAGCCCGACCACCCCCGTGGACAGCCCGCCCACCCCCCTGGACACCCACAACGTTTTTGGACAGCCCGACCACCCCCGTGGATAGCCCGCCCACCCCCTAGACACCCCCACCCCCCTGGACACCCCCACCCCCTGGACACCCCACCCCCTGTAAAGCCCCCCCACCACCCTAGACACCACCCCACCCCCTGGAAACCACCCCACCCCCTGGACACCACCCACCCCCCACCCCCACCCCCACCCCCCCCCCCCCCCCCCCGCACCCCACCCCGGACACCCCCCACCCCCTGGGCACCCCAATGGACAGCCCCCACCCCCACCACCTTGGACGCCCCCCACCACCCTGATGGAAAACCCCCCTGTATACCCCCATGGACAGCCCCCCCCCCACCCACCCCCACCTCACCACTATGGACACCCCCACCACCACCACCACCACATCCCCTGGACACCTCGTACCCCTGTGGACAGTCCCGCCACCCCTGTGGATATCCCACCCACCCCCCTGGACAGCCCCTCCCCCTGTGGATAGCCCCCCATCCCCTTGGACACCTCGTACACCCCTGGATAGCCCCACCCACCTCCCTGGACACCCCATACCCCCCTGAACAACCCTGCCCGCCCCCATGGATAGCCCCGCCCACCCCCTGGATAGCCCCTCCCCTCATTGACAGCCCCCACCCCACCCCTTTGGACAGCCCGCCCACCCCCCCTGGACACCCCTACCCCTCGTGGACAACCCACCCACCCCCTGGACACCCTGTACCCCCCTGGATAGCCTCTACCACCCCCATGGACACCCCCTACCCCCCCTGGACAGCCCCCCCCCCCCCCAACCCTCATGGACACCCACTCCCACCCCCTGGACACCCCCAACCCCCTGGACAGCCCCACCACCCCTGTGGACCGCCCCCACCCCCTGGACAGCCCCCACCCCTATGAACATCCCCCCACCCCCATGGACCCCCCCCCCTCGGACACCACCCCACCCCTTGGACACCCCCCACCCCCTGGACACCCCCCACCACCTAGAAATCCCCCCAACCCCCTGCACACCACCCCACCCACCTAGACACCCCCATGGACACCCCTGAAGGTTTCGGGCATAGCGGAAGCACGTGGGTGGATGTGCCCACTTGGGTTTTTGTCATTAACAATGATCAATCTGGGATCAATACGACGATAAATTTCTGTCTCCACGAATTGAATCATAGAAATAGACAAAGAAAAGGAAAGTCCTGGAACCACAATTTAGGATCATTACAGGTTGATTATAATTAATTTAATCAATTCAAAAGAAGTACCTTTTTGGTTTTATTTCTTCATTGATATTTCTGATCACGTTCTGATGTGATGCGTCGTTGCATCACAGAAGCCAAGGGTAGACTTCCTCTAGCGGTGATCCACACGTGCACCTCGTATCTTTGTATGTTGCCAAAGGAGTCTCCGGGTGCTAGCGTGGAGAAACCTTTGCTTGCGTTTTCCGCCTTAGATCGTCCTGATCCGATGGAAGAGGATCTCTATCGGTGTTGAGAGCCTTCTTGGAGGAAGAGGTTCATTCATCCTTGAAATAATTCTCCAGAATTATTGTGTGTCAGAAAAGATTTGGGGTTGTGAGGATATTTATAATCGGGTTTGAGGTTGTAGAGTTATGAAAATAAATAAACACGTTACATGTTTTATTTTTTTCATTGACTCTTATTGAAAACCCCCATTTCTAATAATTAATTCCTTGACATGTGCCCATGCTGATTATAATAAATATCATTTAATAAAACAATATTATATCCTCAAAATCCCAACTGGAAAACTACACGGCGTGTAGTCATTAATACACAGCGTGTACTTGTTTTCCATAAAACTAAACGGCGTATAATCATTAATACACAGCGTGTACTTGTTTTTCATTTCCTTTTCAAAATGAAAAATACACGGCGTGTAACCATTAATACACGACATGTGCTTGTTTTCCATGAAAAACTACACGGTGTGTAATCATTAATACACTGCATGTGTATCTTGTTTTTCATTTCCTTCTTCCTTCATCATTAAAACGATTTAAGATTCCTTGAATAATTATTAAACCATGTACGGGAATAATCTTTATTCTAATTGAGATACTTGGGTACACTTAGTGTGTGACCCTCTAGGCCTCTTTCTCGTTGGCATTAGGTGGGCTTTCCTAAAGTCCAAGATTACTGTCTAGAAACGGGTCAAGGCACCCAAGAGAAAAAAGTTGACGCCGCATTGACGTGTCACCTCATACGAATGCTTACTGTGTAATTTAATCCCTTTGTCTCAATATCTCATCAAGAAGGTTTCATGGCAGTGTCATAAACCTATATGCTTGATCTGTCATTCTTTAACTTCCAGAAATAAACTCGTCGTGTCACCATGGCCATGGAATTTTTTCGACAGTTCTATTTCAATAAAAGGGCCCGAGAGATCTACTTCCATAAATATGGAAGGGAAAAATCCTTCCTCAACTTATCCATTAACAACATGTCATTCGTGATGCACCCAACATACCCTACTTCCCACCAACTCTCTTCATGATGGTTTTCATCAGCAAATCTAAGTGCGTGAGTCATGACATGAGTTAATGATAATATTTTTATCTAAGGACCATTGCACACACTCGTAGATAGAAATGTCTGATGACACCAAGACATGTAGAATTGGTATTGGCGGGTCTGTTCTCATAATCTCTCATCTTGGAGATTACCAAGTGTGAACTCCATGAGAGAGAGTCTCATCTTCTTAAGAGTACTCGCACATGACGGTCTGTATACTATGTGTCCTATCATAGTATGTCATCCAACCGTAGAACTTTATTTAAGAATATTGTTATAGAATTTCAAGGTTCTCATCATAGCAGGGATCTACCATGACCTTATTAATGCAAAAAATATTCCAGGACATTATTATATTATAGTCATGCAGAACAATGAACAATATATAATAATATATTAATGTAATCAAAGTAAAAAATAGTTGGTTCTCAGAACAACAACCCTTACAAACTCCCACTTAGACTAGAGCCAACTGCCTATGACTTTTAGTCTACTAGACCTCACATGATGATCATGTTTCTGCTGAGTCAAGGCTTTAGTCAAGGGGTCTGCCATGTTGTCTTCTGTGGAAATACTACTCACTACAACTTCACCTCTCTGAGAAAAATCCCTCAAGAGGTGATACTTCCGAAGTATGTTATTTGTCCACTGATATGACCTTGGATCTTTTGCAAGTGCCACCACTGTAGTATTATCACAATAGTGTGTGGTGGGATATTTACTTCTAGGTACTACATCCATCTCTTGGATGAAGCTTCGCATCCATACTGCATCTTTATATGCCTTAGAAGCTGCGATATACTCGGACTCCGCTATAGAATCTGCCACCACACTTTTCTTTGAGCTCTTCCAGCTCACTGCACCTCCATTCAAACTGAAGATGTATCCAGTATGCGACTTCATGTCATCTTGATCAGTCAAGAAACTATCATCTACATGTCCTCTGATGACTAGTTCCTCATCTCCTCCATAAACCAGGAATATATCCTTAGTATGCCTCAGATACTTAAGGATAGTTTTGACTGCCATCCAATGGTGGTCTCCTGTATCAGCTTGATATCTGCCTACCACACTTAATGCGTAAGAAACATCTAGCCTTGTACATAGCATAGCATACATGACTGACCCAATCGCAGATGTGTAAGGGATACTTGCCATTTTCTTTCTTTCCTCATGTGTATAAGGACACATTTTCTTGGAAAGATGAATGCCATGTGACACTGGCAACAATCCCCTCTTGGATTGTTCCATACTGAATCTCTTCAGTATCTTGTCAATGTATATACTTTGACTTAGGCCCAACATTCTCTGGGATCTATCACGATGGATCTTGATCCCAAGAATATATTCTACCTTTCCCAAGTCTTTCATGGAGAAGCATTTATTTAACCATGCCTTAACTGACTGTAAGAGAGGTACTTAGTTTCCAATTAGTAATATGTCATCAATATATACTATAAAAAACGATTTCACTTCCACTAAACCTCTTGTAGACACAAGGCTCACATTCCTTCTTAATAAATCCAAATTCTATTACGGCTTCATCAAAACGAATGTTCCATGATCTTGATGATTTCTTTAATCCATAAATGGATTTGTGCAACTTGCATACCTTGTTGGAATCCTTTGGAGTCACAAACCCTTCATGTTGTGTCATGTAGACATCTTCCTAGAGGTTCCCATTAAGGAATGTTGTTTTGACATCCATTTGCCAAATTTCATAGTCATGGTAAGCAGCGATGGCCAATAGGATTCTGATGGATTTCACCATCGCAACCGATGAAAAGGTTTCATCATAGTCAATTATTTGACGTTGTCTAAAACATTTGGCAACCAGTCGTGCCTTATAGGTTATTACTTGCCCTTCCATATCCAATTTCTTCTTGAATACCCATTTATTACCAATAGGCTTTACATCAACTGGAAGATCTACCAAAATCCAGACTTGGTTTTGGTACATGGAATCCATTTTATAATTCATGGCTTCTAGCCACTTGGCATCGTCTGTGCCTTTAACTACTTCCTTGTAGGTAAGAGGATCATCATTGTCAACCAATAATGAGTCAGCATCCTCGGTGACAAGAAAACCATATTGTTCTGGTTCTCCCACCTCTCTCATGCTTCTACATAGTTATTGTGTCTCTGGAACAGATTGTTCTTCCACAGGGCTTTGTAGAATCTGTTCCTCTACCAATTCCTGTGTATCTTGAGCCTCGACTTCATTGAAGTCTGTCTCACTCCCACTATCTCTTTTGGAGATTTTCTCACTCTCAAGGAATATGGCGTGTCTTTCCACTTTAACCTTTTTTCTGAGGGGTTTTATAGGTAATATCCCTTTGTTTCCTTGGGATATCCTATAAAGATACACTTTGTGCCTCGGGGTGCAAGTTTGTTACCTGAAGAGGCCTTAACAAATGCTTCACTACCCCATACATGTAAATTCGATAACATGGATTTGCATCCACTCCATAACTCATATGGAATACCATTTATCGATTTAGTTGGTACTTGGTTTAGTATGTGTGTTGATAATTGTAATGAATATCCCCAAAAGGATAATGGAAGACTCGCATGACTCATCATTGATCTCACCATGTTCAATAGGGTGTGGTTCCTCCTTTCACTTACACCATTCCACTGAGGTGTGTAAGGAGGAGTGAGTTGGGATAAAATCCCAAACTCCCGTAAGAAATCAATGAAGTCCTAATTAAGATATTCTCCTCCTCTGTCTGAGTAGAGTTTCTTAATCTTCTTACCAAGATGGTTCTCAACATTATTCTTGTATTCTTTGAACCAATCAAAAGAATATGACTTATACCTCATTAAGTAAATATATCCATATCTACTAAAATCATCAGTAAAAGTTATGAAGTATGAGAACCCACCCCTTGATTCAACAAGAAATGGTCCACACACATCTGTGTAAACTAATTATAGAATCTCTTTAGCCCTTTCACCTTTCCCACTAAATGGGTCTTTGGTCATTTTTCCCTGTAGACACGCATGACATAAACCAAGTGGTTTTAGTTCGAAAGAATCTAAATACCCATCTTGATGTAATTTTGTCAAACATTTCTCATTGACATGACCTAGCCGGTGATTCCAAATTTGGGTGTGGTATGAGTCAGGTGAATTAACATTTTCATCAATTTACATTACTTGGTTTGTGTATTCCAACACATAAAGGCCGTTATATAAATGTGTCCTACCAAAACAAATTCTATCTTTATAAAAGTAGCAACATTCATTTACAAACTTAAAGATGAATCCATAAATATCTAATATGGATACTGAAATAATTTTTTTGTTTATAGAGGGTACATAATAACATCCTTTTAAAACCAAGACCATCCCAGTAGGCAATGTGAGGTGGTAGTATCCGACAGCAACAGGAGCAAGTTTGTCTCTATTGGATGCTCGTAGATCTACCTCCCCTCAATCAATATTCCTGAATCTACTTGATTCCTATATTTGGATACATATGTGAGAACTAAAAGCTGTATATAATACCCAATTTTTAGAAACGGATAGATTGCATTCGATGACAAACGCACCTGAAGCTTCCCCTTGCTTCCTTGGCTGGGTGCATTTTTTCTTCCAGTGGCCCTTCTTTCCACATGTGAAACAAACAGCCTCCTGTTCTCTTACCTCACCTTTGATATTTTTTTTCTTGGAAGGCCTTGAAGAAGCTTTGGCCTTAAATCTATTCACCTTCCCTTTCCTTTTATTCACCATGAGGAAAGAAGGATTTTCACACTCCATGTCATTGTCCACTTGGAGAATGAGGATAAGAAGATCAGACAAAGACTTCTCAATGTTTTTCATGTTGAAGTTCACAAAAAATTTAGAGAATCTCTGGGGCAATGATGAAAGAATGATATCGGTGCCCATTTCTTTAGGGAGTTTAAACCCTAGAACCTCCAAGCGCTCAATGTAGCCAATTATCTTGACTACATGAGGCCCAGCTGGGGCACCCTCTCCAAGCTTGCTCTGGAATAGAGCTTTGGAGATCTCAAACCTTTCCTGTCTTTCTCTCTCCTAGTATAGACCATAGAGGTGCTCGAGCATGCTATAGGCATCCATGTCTTCATGAGACATCATGATCTCACTAGACATTGATGATAGCATCAAACATTGAACGTTGAGTGCATCGTTCAAATGTTGATCATAGACCAGGAAATTTTCATCACTTGCCCCTTGGGCGGGCGAATTAGGAAGTGAGGACTACTGCACGTAAAACTTTCGTTCATGGTGTAGGATAACCCAAAGGCGCCTAAACCATTCCTGAAATTTACTGCCGGTGAGGATATTTTCTTTATCCATAATTGATTTCAGAGAAAATGTGGTTGATGAGTTTGTCATTTCGATTCTACAAATTAAAAGAGAAGATTTATCAGTACTTTCTTGATTACATTTTATGAGAAATAATAAATTTTATTAAGTCTCCCACTATTTTATCAAGTCCCTATGGCCCTCACCATTGAACTCGAAATGTCTTGTTTCTTTGAAATTCTAGTGGAAAGGATCCATATTCCCCTTCTCATAACCCCAACAAGGGTTGGTCAAGCTATTTGAAGGTATTTAGGTAGGTAGGTCTTTTCCAGCTATGATCTTATAGTTCCTTGATCTGTTGAGTGGACTCCCCAATCCTGAAATCCTGACTTGGATTTATTTAACACTCGCCTCCAATATTACACCAATTCTAGCAAGGGATACTACTCTTGATGTAATATGGTTAAGTCAACCTGAAAACTTTCATAAGGGATTCCTTTATAAAATTAAGTGTCCCAACAAGGGTTGGTCAAACACATAGTTTTATTGAGTCTTGCCCTTAATCAGGTAACGGAAGGTTTGGTCTGACTTAATAT
The DNA here is from genome assembly GCA_963277665.1 of Viscum album. Taxonomy (NCBI): domain Eukaryota; kingdom Viridiplantae; phylum Streptophyta; class Magnoliopsida; order Santalales; family Viscaceae; genus Viscum; species Viscum album. Next base: position 1,329,650,944 of record OY728143.1, read on the forward strand.
GGTATTTGAGGGATTTTAATCTTTTATGCATAGTTTCTCATTATCACATGCTTGTTAATATTAAGTGATGCTTGATTAAGTGATTAACCATGTTCTGATAATGTTTACGCATAGTCCGGTTTTTATTTTATTCCATCTTTGCATGCTTGTTCATTTTATTAATTATGTGATTGCGACAACACATACATAATAAATAAACCATGCAATCAGACAGAAATAAAATAATATGGCATGATCATGAGCTTCTATTGTTTAGCATATATAGAGGTTTTGATAAGCTAACCCTGAACTAGGGAAAAACACCTTGAACCCGATGGTTCGTGTTCTGAAGCTCCCACCTGTCCACCTTTGTATCTTCTTGTGTTGGTTTTGCCTTAGCTTAGGATTTTTAACCATCTCCTCTGACTTGGGAGATCCTCCATTACATGGGGTTTACATTAAAGAAACCATGGGCACGCATGCCCTACATTTTATTTGAAGAAGGCTCACAGGCCAACGAATTTAAATAAATTTAAATGAAACCATACACATACAAAGGGTCTTTGGTCTAGCACATGATCATCAATAGAATTCAATGACATTTACGCATATTTAGAATTCAAATTCTTTTAATCGTTCTATTATTCAAGCTAAGTCGTGCTTGAATTCAATTCATTATGATCTTATAATTAATCAATTCTTTATCTTAAATTCCTTTCGGAATTTCCTTGAGATTCTTCTCATCCATATTCCTTGTACGGTGTCTTTGTACATTTAGAGAAAACCTGGTGAAATTCCATTTCTGGAAATTACACGGCATGTAGTTTATATTTACACAGCGTGTATTTCTTTCACCTTTTATCCAAAGTACACGCCGTGGGCTTTGGCGTGTTTTCTGTACTTTGGGAAAAAAATCATGACGCGTCCTCAGGGACCGTGTCGTGACTACCCCAAGCCTACCTTCCATAGGCCAGGGGCTGGCGACTAGCACCAAAGGTGTAAATCCCGGTAAAAGGTAAGGCATTGCCTTTATAAAAATAAACAAACAAAATAGAGTATGCAAGTGAAGTAAGCACTAAGTAAAACTGAGAACAAAAGTAAGTGCTGAAAAGTAAATGGGCCAATATACAAACCCAACTAAAATTATAGTACAACTTAAAAGAAAGTACAACAGCAGTAAGTAAAGAGGCAACCACTGAGTCATCCTCCGGATATCCCACCTGAAGGGTGGGTACAGATGGTCTCCTTATCAACTCGGGTCCGACCGTCTGCCCTATGTATGTCCCGCCAAGTGGTCCACCTCCGGGTACCGTCCAGCTCCACAAACCTCTACCTCGATCAGTGATGTCCATCATCTGTATCCAACACAAAGTAGTGAGGGCATAGCCCATGCAGGGGTGAGTATACGATACTCAGTAGAGACCCCAAGACCCCCGAAGGTCTCCTAGAATCCACTAAGGATAAACCACAAAGGTAAGATAAAATCATGAATTATCAGCCGACTCTACTTAGGTATATGCCCATACATATACCTAAGTCATCAATTCCAGTTCGGCTCCAACTCTCGAGCCCATGCACATCCCAATCCATATAGGAAAGAAGTCAATCACACCAATAATAATGATTGAATAGTCAAGACTCAACTCACACAGGTATAAAACTCATGAAGAGGGGTGGAGAAGATTAGATGTAGCCTCTGAATCATCTCCTCTACCAAACCCACATAGGATCCTAGTACAGAAGTCGTCGCTGCCGAACCCACGTAGGATCCAAGTACAGTAACCATCGTTGCCGAACCCACGTAGGATCCAAGTACAGTCGTCATCACTACCGAAACCACGGAGGATCCAGGTACAATCATCCTCGCTGCCAAACCCATAGAGGATCCAAGTACAGTCGTCATCATCATCGAACCCACGGAGGATCCCAGCATGGTAGTCGCCGCAGTCGCAGCCAGCTCTAGGGTTCCCGCACTCACCACTCTCGATTCCGGGAGGGTCTGCTCCTCGAGTAAAGGGGTCGATACATCAATTGTCACGAATCCAAAGTTTATGTATCAAAAAGTTCCTTCACGTCAAAAGGAACTCACCGCAATAGATGGCGCATCAATCGGACGCCCGGTCTGAGAGATATTGGGTTTTCCGTTCTAGGGGCTTGGTTGGAAATATGCTCGTTCCAAACCCGGCTATTTTCCAAAGTTGTCCAAAACTCACTTAGAGTTTCACAAAAGGAACACCACATCATGAGGGTCCCAGTTCCACAAACAGAACGTCGATCGGATGAACGGTCTTTGAATTATTCACTTTTAAGTGAATACAGGCCTGGCCCGTTAAGCCCGGTGGGACGGCGGGTCGGGTCAACCCAATTTTGGCGGGTCCGACCCGGCAGGGGTGTCGGACCGGCCTGAAGAATCGCGCGGCCCGGACCAAGTGACGCAGCCCGGCCCGAAGAGTCGCGGCCCAGCCCTAAGGGGCGCGGACCGGCCCGAAGGGGCACGGCCCAGCTCGACTGGGCGCGTCCCTGCTGACTCGGCCAGCTGGCCGAGCGGCCCGGGAGGGGCGGCCCCCCGGCTACCCGAACCGATGCCGCCATGCGGCGCCGCCCTCCCTAACTGGCTGACCAGCCTCCTGGCGCAAATGTCCCACTCGGGCGGGCCACGGTTCGTCCAGTGAGGCGCCCTTCTGGCACCGCGGCTCTCCACCACCCGACCGACCGATGGGCTGGCCAATTCTTCCACCGAAGCAGCCCGCGAAGTGGGCTGCGGTTCTTTCCGCACAGCCGGCGCGATGACACCGACTTCCTCCACTGCGGCCTGCCCTAGTTGCGGCTCTGCATCCCCGGCACATCACGACGGTGTCGTTCTTCCTCCACCGCGGCCCGCTTGGTTGCGGCTTTTCTTTGCGTGTGCGAGGCGGCCCTTGTGCCGCCGGCCTATTCCGCGTTCCTCCTCCAGTCTCCGATTCCAAAAAAATAAACAAGATCTAGTGGAGGGTCGTCGGGCCATGTTGGTTCAGCCCGCACCCTCCACGTTAGGTGATAGAAATAGGTCGGGATAAACAAATATGTTCAACGAAAAAAGTGGCACAATTTTAATCCATTAAAATTGAACTTAAATCCCCTACCTCGAATATCGTTTGTTCGTCGTAGAAGTGGAAAGCGATGTCACTCTGTCAACGTCGGAGAAGAACCGTCATCATTGGCGAGTTCCCCGCATCGGTGTCTCCTCCCCTGACTTGGTGGAAGAAGAGGATTAGAAAAATGTGGAGTGTTCTTCACTGAGTCATTCTTCGTTGAAGGTGGATGTTCTTCGTCAAAGAAGAAAAACCATTATTTGTTGAGGAGATGAATACTTATCTCTCTTTTCTCAAGAGCTCTCTCCCAAAGTTTTTCCAACACAACAAAGCTCCCCAAAAATAAAATATTAGGCTTGGATAATATTTTATTAAAACATCAAATTCAAAATTCAAAACTCAAATCACTTAATTAATTAAGTGAAGAGGTTGAATTTATTAATTAGGGTGTGTTGGAAAACAATAAAGAGAGAGAGGGAGAGGAAAAGTCCTCATAAATTAAGGGGTTGTCATGAATTAAACATGGGAGTTCAAAATAGAGTTAGAAATGAGTTATGGAAGATGAAAGTTTGGGGATCGTGTGGGCCCACATTTTAATTATCCACACATGGGAAGTTGGGTGGGTGTGGGCCCCACGAATAACTTCCCATGGGAGAAATTAACTTCCATAGATATAAATAAAATTGTGTACCCAATTCTATTTATTTTATTCAAAATTCCCAATTATTAACTTTCAACCCGCATAAAACGCAATTACGGTAAAGGTTCCCTTAAGCGAATACCGGCGATGCGAGTTCATCGGTGCCATCAGATTTCAATTCTGAGCATCGCTTCAAAAGATAGAAAAATCCGCTCGTTCATTCCCTGAACGTACCCGAGCTAAACTTCAGAAATTGATTCCGGGCACACCAGGCCTCAGAATCAAGTGTCATCAGAAGCCACAGACTCATAAAATTCCAAAGTATTTAAGAAAAAAAATTATCAAAATTTTCGGGTCTTTACATTACTCCTACCTCAGGGATTTACGTCCCCATAAAGTTACAACATAAACTAGGAAAACAAATAAGGGTACTGAGCATGCATCTGGGTCTCCCACTCCCATGTGCTCTCCTGGAGGTTCCCATGCTGCCAACGAATGTGCACCGTAGGAATCGACCGTCCATGTAGGAGTCTCTCCTGTTGATCCTCGATCTCCATCGGGACCTCTGCAAATGTCTCCCCTTCATCGATGTCCAGATCCCCGTGATCGATGATGTGGGTTGGGTCGTGCACGTATCTCCTCAGCTGAGATACGTGGAAGACTTCGTGCACCCGGTGCAACTGAGGTGGAAGGACCAGGCAGTAAGCCACCTCGCTCACCCTGCTGAGGACCTGGAATAGTCCGATGAAGTGCAGAGATAACTTGCTACCCCGGACAAATCTTTATAATCCACGTTGAGGTGAGACCCGTAAGAAAATGTGGTCACCATCCTCGAACTCCAGTGGTCTCCATCTCCTATCAGCATAGGACTTCTATCTGCTCTATGCAGTCCTCATCCGCTCTTGGATGATCTGCACCTTCTCCGTCGTAACCTAGACCATCTCTGGTCCTACAAGTGCTGACTCCCCAGGGTCAGTCCAGCATAGAGGTGATCTTCATGGTCGGCCGTACAGTTCCTTGTAAGGTGCCATCCTGATGGTGGAGTGGTAGTTGTTGTTGTACGCAAACTCCACCAAGCATAGGTGATCCTCTGAGCTGCGACCAAAGTCAAGGACACATGCACGGAGCATGTCCTCGAGAGTCTGAATGGTCCTCTCCTTCTGGCCATCTGTCTGAGGATGAAAGGCGGTGCTCAGGCGTAGCTGCGTCCCAAATGCCTCCTGTAACCCCTTCCAAAGCCGGGAAGTAAAGCGAGCATCTCAATCAGAGACAATAGACGATGGCACACCATGAATCTGTACGATCTCCTGAACGTAGAGGCGTCCCAAGCTCTCCACTGAGCCATGCTCTCTGATCGGTAGGAAGTGGGTTGACTTGGTGAGTCGGTCAACGATCACCCAAATAGAGTCGTGCCCCCTGGATGTACGTGGAATCCCCATCAAGAAATCCATGGATATCCCGTCCCACTTCCACTCTGGAACCTCTAAGGGCTATACCAAGCCTGCTGGTACCTGGTGCTCCGCCTTTACTTGCTAGAAAGTGAGGCATCGCGAAACGAACTCTGCCATAGCCTTCTTCATACCCGGCCACCAGTGCTATCGTCTAAGGTCCTGGTACATATTTTCCACTCCATGATGTACCGCTAGAGGGGAAGTGTGAAACTCCCTCAGCACTTCCTCCTGAAGTGCAACTGGTACCATGGTACGTCCCCTGAAGAGGATGATGTGCTCTCCTCCTTCAAAAAATACACCAGGCACCTGCCCTGTGGAAATCTGAGCACGTCGCATCTCACAGTCAACATCCCCACTTTGTGCCTCTCTGACCTGCTGAATTAGTGGAGGAGTGACTGTGAGAGACTGAAGAAAGTTTTTTCCATCTCTATCCATGAAGGATATCTACAACGCGGCTAGCTACTCTGTCGCCTCCCCTAGCAGCTGTATACCCGATCTCCTGCTGAGAGCATCAGCTACTACGTTCCCCTTACCAGGAGTATAGACTATCTCAAAGTCATAGTCCTGGAGGAACTTGAGCCATCCCCGCTGTCTCAGGTTCAAGTCCTTCTACAAGAAGATGTACCTGAGACTCTGGTGGTCAGAGTAGACTGTAAAGAGCTCGCCCATAAGATAGTTTCACCACATCTTTAGGGCAAAGACCACTGCTGCTAACTCCACGTCATGGGTAGCGTATTTTTGCTCGTGATGTATCAACTGTCGTGAACCGTAAGCGATCACTGCTCGCTCCTGCATCAGGACACACCCGAGTCTGGTCCCTGATGTGTCTCAGTAAACTACATACCCTATTCCCTCCTCTGGTAGCCTCAAGATGGGTGCACTGGTCAATCTCTGTCTCAGATCCTGAAAGCTCGGTTGACATCTATCTGACCACATGAAGGGTGTCCCCTTCTTCGTCAAAGATGAAAGTGGTGATGCAACTCTATAGAAGTCTGGAATAAATCTCTGATAATATATAGCTAGACCTAGGAAACTACTCACCTCCATCACACTCCTGGGTGGCTCCTAAGAAAATACCGCCTTGATCTTCGCTGGGTCTACTGCAACTCCCGCCTCCGAGATGACGTACCCCAAGAAGTGAACCTCTTGAATCTAGAACTGGCACTTAGAGAGCTTACCATAAATCTAGTGCTCTCGAAGTGTATCCAGGACAACTCACAAATGGTAGGCATGATCCTCCTCAGTAGTCGAGTAAATCAGTGTGTTGTCGATGAAGACTACGACAAAATGATCGAGGTAAGGCTGAAAGATCCTGTTCATGAGACTCATGAACACTGATGGAGTGTTGGTTACACCGAAGGGCATAACCAAGAACTCGTAGTGGCCATACCGACACCTGAAGGCTGTCTTCTGCACATCCTCATCTCGAACTCTGAGATGGTGATATCCTGGCCTGAGGTCTATCTTCGAGAACCATCGTGCTCCTTTGAGCTGATCAAAGAGGTCGTCAATCCTCAGGAGTGGGTACTTGTTCTTTACGATCACCTGGTTTAGGTGACGGTAGTCGACACATCTTCGTAAGCTCCCATACACCTTCTTGGAGAATAAAATCGGAGAAGCCTGGGGTGAAACACTGGGTCAGATGAATCCCTTTCCCTGCAAGTCTTCCAGCTGTACCCGCAGCTCACGAATCTTGGCGGGAGCCATCCGATATGATGGAGTAGATATCAATGTTGTCCCAGGGTAAAAGTCAATGTATAAGTCTACCTCTCTGCAAGGAGGTAGTCCTAGAACGTCGTCAGGAAAGACGTCCGCATACTGATCCACCACAACAGGAAAACTCGGACTCCGCACATCAACCGCTCCTAGGATGAGACTAGCCAACTGATGTGTGATCGGTTATCCACTCCTCTGTGTAAGTCTATCCTACGCTGAAAAGGCTCCCTTATCGCCGGTGAAGGTGAACCTGGTCCCATACATGCAGAAACACCTCACTTTGCACCTAATGCAGTCAATCTGGGCATGAACTGTAGATAACCAGTTCATACCCAAGATGACATCGTAAGGCCTCGACGCTGCTACAAGAAGATCCCAGCCGAATATCTCACCTCCTAGAGTAATCTCACACTACCAGAACCAGTGCGTAATTGTCGAGTCTACTCCCATAGGAGTCTCTAGACATAAGGATCAATCCAACGGCTCTGTCAGAATATCCGAGCTCCGAATAAGGGAAGCGGCAATAAAATAATGACTCGCTCGTGTGTCTATAAGAACTGCATCAAGGGTGGAGTAGAAACATATAGTACCTCGAATCATCTCAGGTGTGCCATGTTCATAGGCCTCGACTGCCTGGAGCTAAGCCTGCCCCTGTCTGCCAGCTCCCTGTGGTCGGGGTGGTCCTCCTAGTGGTGGTGGTGGTGGTAGAGCCTCGAAGCGCCGTCCACCACCCACTGCTCGCCCAGATCCTCTGCCTCGTTCGCCTGCTCCCTACAGACCACCACGGTCGAACCTCTGCCTCTGCCTGGGAGGTCCCTCTACTATCTGCTGCTCATCTGCATGGCAGGTCGGGTAGTCACGAGCCATGTGGCCCTGCCCGCTGCATGCATAGCACTGCCTACCCCTCGTATGGTTGGATCTGCTTCATGTGCCCCGCACATCCGAACCAGTATCCTGAGGTCTCCCAACTGATGGCCTGGTCCGCTTGGACCTCTGTGACATCTGTCTACTGCCGGCTGCAGAAGACTCCACTACGTATCGCCCTGCGGTAGGTCTCGCTGCTGGCGTTGGCTCAGAAAGAAATCTCTCCAAAAGAAAGGCTCGCTCCAGCACTCCTTCCTGCATCAGAATGCTGAGGTAGATCATCGAAGCCCTGATATCATGCCACATTCCCTTCTCAAAGGTCCGAGAATAGAAGAATGGGTCTCGTACCATATCTATGGAGTAGCGCGAGAGGTCGGTAAATCTCGCCGAGTACTGAGCTATTGTTATAATGCCCTGCCATAGATGAAGTAACTCCTGGATGCGCACCGCACATAGGGTGGCTGGAAAAAACTCTGAACGGAAGAGACTCTCAAAGTTTGTCCAAAGTAGATATGCCTCGTCGTGCACCTGGAGCATCAGGCTCCACCATCTACCTGCTACTGCGTGAAGTAGACTCACGGCAAGGATCACCATAATATTAGATGGTGTCCCTACCAATCTGAAGACTCTGATGATAGCCTCCAGCCAATCCTCGACTGCCTGAGGGTTCGTCTCTTTGTGGAACCTGGGCGGCCTCTATCGCTGAAACTCGTGCAGTGCACTCAGGCAGCGTGCACTCTCTGCTACTAGGGCTGGTGTTATCGGTGACTCAGCGGGTAGTGGTACCACTGGTGCCTCCGCTGTAATGGGGCCCTGCACCGAGGCCTCATCGCTCGGTGGGCTTCCATCTCGCACGTAACTAGGAACCCTAGTTGGCTGCCTTCGTGGGGCCATCCTGAAAAGAAAACAGGGGTTCCATGGTCAAATAGTATACCTGGTGATAAGACACAAAGTAATCACAAAGAAAACTTAAAACACACATACAATCAATGTTTTTGTGCACTGAGTCGGAAATCAGGAGTCAGGGTCCTGGTGTATGGATACGTCAACCACCGCCCCAACACTGGACTCCCTGGACTGAAAACCACACTCAATACTCTTAACATTATTTCTTCACAGAGAAGAAATTATCAGAGTCCTGAGTTCTGCGGTAGAACCGACTCCTCTGATACCAATTTGTCACGACCCGTCCTCAGGGCCTGTGTCGTGACTACCCCAAGCCCGCCTTCCATAGTCCAAGGGCTGGAGACTAGTACCAAAGGCATAAATCCCGGTAAAAGGGAAGAAATTGCCTTTATAAAAGTAAAAAAACACAAAAAATTATGCAAGTAAAGAAAGAAATAAGTAAAACTGAGAACAAAAGTAAGTTCTAAAAAGTAAATGGGCCAGTATACAAACCCAACTGAAAGTACAATACAACTGAAAAGAAAGTACAACAGTAGAAAGTAAAACAGAAACCACTGAGTCATCCTCCAAATATCCCACCTGAAGGGTGGGTATAGATGGTCTCCTCAGCTCCTCGGGTTCGACCGTCCGCCCTATGTACGTCCCGCTAAGTGGTCCACCTCCGAGTACCGTCCAGCTCCACAAACCTCTACCTCAATCAGTGTTGTCTGTCGTCTGCATCCAACACAAAGTAGTGCGGGCATAGCCCGTGCAGGGGTGAGTATACGATACTCAGTAGAGACCCCAAGACCCCTGAAGGTCTCCCAGAATCCACTAAGGATAAACCAAAAAGGTAATATACAATCACTAAGTATCAACCGAATCTACTAAGGTATATGTCCATACATATACCTAAGTCATCAATTCCAGTTCGGATCCAACTCTCGAGCCCATGCACATCCCAGTCCACACAGGAAAGAAGTCAATCACACCAATGATAATGACTGAATAGTCAAGACTCATCTCACACAGGTATACAACTCACGAAGAGGGGTGGAGATGATTAGATGTAGCCTCTGAATCATCTCATCTTCTGAACACACGTAGGATCCTAGTACAGAAGTCGTCATTGATGAACCCATGTAGGATCCAAGTATAGTAACCATCGTTGCCGAACCCATGTAGGATCCAAGTACAATCGTCATCATTGTCGAACCCACGGAGGATCCAAGTACATTCATCCTCGCTACCGAACCCATGGAGGATCCAAGTACAGTCGTCATCGTCATCGAACCCACGGAGGATCCCAAAACGGTAGTCGTCGCAGTCGCATCTAGCTCTAGGGTTCCCGCACTCAGCACGCTCGATTCTGGGAGGGTCCGCTCCATGAGTAAAGGGGTCAATACATCAACTGTAACTAAGTCTAGAGTTTATGTATCCCGAAGTTCCGTCTCGTCATAAGGAACTCAACGCGACAGATGGCGCGTCAATCGGACGCCCTATCTGATAGATATTGGCTTTTTTGTTCTAGGGGCCCAGTTGGAAATATGCTCATTCCAAACCTAGCCATTTTCCTAAGTTGTCCAAAACTCACTTAGAGTTTCGCAAAAGGACTGCCACATCATGAGGGTCCCAGTGCCGTATAAGGCACGTCGATCAAACGTGCGTTCTTTGAATTATTAATTTTAAGTGAATACAGGCCTGACCCATTAATCCCGGTGGGCCGGCGGGTCGGTTCAACCCAGTTTTAGCGGGTCCGACCCGGAAGGGGTGTTGAAACGGCCCGAAGAATCGCGTGGCCTGGCCCGAGGGGCGCGGCCCAGCCCGAAGAGGCGCGGCTCGGCCCGGCCCGACTGGGCGTGTCTCTGCTGGCTTGGCCCGAAGGCCGAGCGATCTGGGGGGCGGCCCCCCGACTGCCCGAACTGGTGATGCCTCCCTCCCTAACCGGCCGGTAGAAGCTGGCCGACCACCTGGCGCAAGCGGCCCGCTCGAGCGGGCCGCGGTTCTTTCCGCACATCTGGCGCGACGGTGCCGGCTTCCTCTGTCGCAGCCTGCCCTAGTCGCAGTTCCCCATCCCCAGCACGGCGCGACGACGCCGTTCTTCCTCCTCCATGGCCCGCTTGGCCACTTCTTTTCTTTTCATGTGCGATAGCGGCTCTTGCGCCATCGGCCTCTTCCGCGTTCTGCCTCTGATTGTCGATTCCAAAAAAATAAACAAGATCCAGCGGAGGGTCGTGTGGTCGTGTTCATTCTCCCCGTGCCCTCCGCATTAGGCTATAATAATAGGCTAGGATAAAAAAAGATGTTCAACGACAAAAGAGGCACAATTTTAATCCATTAAAATTGAACTTAAATCCCCTACCTCGAATATGGTTTGTTCGTTGTAGACGCGGAAAGCGATGTCGCTCCATCAACGTCGGAGAAGAACTGTCGTCGTTGGTGAGTTCCCCGTGTCGGTGTCTCCTCCCCTGACTTGGTGGAAGAAGAGGATTGGAGAAACGTGGAGCGTTCTTCACCGAGTCGTTCTTCGTTGAAGGTGGATGTTCTTCGTCGAAGAATAAAAACCGTTCTTCGTTGAGGAGATAAATACTTCTCTCTCTTTTCTCAAGAGCTCTCTCCCAAAGTTTTTCCAACACAACAAAGATCCCCCAAAATAAAATATTAGGCTTGGCTAATATTTTATTAACACATCAAATTAAAAATTCAAAACTCAAATCACTTAATTAATTAAGTGAAGAGGTTGAATTTATTAATTAGGGTGTGTTGGAAAACAATAAAGAGAGAGGGGGAGAGGAAAATTCATCATAAATTAAGGGGTTGTCATGAATTAAACATGGGAGTTCAAAATGGAGTTAGAAATGAGTTATGGAAGATGAAAGGTTGGGGCTTGTGTGGGCCCCACCTTTCAATTATCCACACATGGGAAGTTAGGTGGGTGTGGTCCCCACCAATAACTTCCCATGAGAGAAATTAACTTCCACTGATATAAATAAAATTGTGTACCCAATTTTATTTATTTTATTCAAAATTCCCAATTATTAACTTTCAACCCACATAAAACACAACTGTGGTAAAGGTCCCCTTAAGAGGATATTGGTGCTGCGAGTTCATCGGTGCCCTCAGATTTCAATTCCGAGCACCGTTTAAAAAGATAGAAAAACTCGCTCGTTCATTCACTAAATATACCCGAGCTAAACTTCGGAAGTTGATTCTGGGAACACCGGGCCTCGGAATCAAGTGTCGTTAGAAGCCACAGACTCGTAAAATTCCAAAGTATTTAAGAAAAAAAATTCCTTGAAATTTATGGGTCTTTAAAATTTTGTATTAAACAGCGTCTAGATAAATCATACACGATGTGTAATTTTTTATTACGCGGTAACCGGCCTGGAAATCTCGTGTACGTGGTACCCGGCTTCTCCTTTGTACACGGTTTCACTTGGGCCGGATCGGACTACACGGCGTGTTTCTACAGCATACATGTCATGTATTATGGTTCCCACGTGCCGTTCAATTCTGGTCAACACGGCGTAATAAATACTTAGGCATACTCAATTCACACGGTGTGGTTTGGCAGACCAGTGCCGATTCGTTGAACCTAAGTACACGGCGTGTAGTTTTTCATTACACGTCGTGTATTCCTGTGTTTTACAGACAGAAATAGCGGCTCCTCAGGATGAGTTCCTCATTTTTATTTTAATCAAAATTAAAATTAAAAGGTTATTTCTGTGATGTGAATCGTGAAACGAAGGAGGAAGAATAGATCTCGTTTATTCATATTTATAGAACGATTTATTTCGAATTGAATCAAATATAAATGAGTAAATTATCAATGAAAATTAAATAACTATAATCAATGTTGTAAACTCCTTTGATACCATTTGAAGGTTTCGGGCGCAGCGGAAGCACGTGGGTGGATGTGCCCACTTGGCCTTTTGTCATTAACAATGATCAATCCGGGATCAATACGACGATAAACGCCAGTCTCCACGGATTGAATCACAGAAATAGACAAAGAAAATGAAAGTACCTGAACCACAAAGTAGGATCGTTACATTTTGATTATAATTAATTTAATCAATTGAAAATAAGTACCTTTTTGGCGTTCTTTCTTCTTTGATATTTCTAATCACATTACAATGTGATGCGTTGTTGCGTCGCAGAAAACAAGGGTAGACTTCCTCTAGCGGTGATCCACATGTGCACCTCGTATCTCTGGACGTCGCCAAAGGAGTCTCCGGGTGATAGCGTGGAGAAAAAATTTCTTTTGTTGTCCGCCATAGATCATCTTGATCCGATGGAAGAGGATCTCTCTCGGTCTTGAGAGCGTTCTTGGAAGAAGAGGTTCTTTCATCCTTGAAATAATTCTCCAGAATTATTGTGTGTCGGAAAAGAGTTGTGGTTGTGAGGATATTTATAATCGGGTTTGAGGTTGTAGAGTTATGACAATAAATAAACGTGTTATGAATTTTATTTATTTCATTGACTCTTATTTAAAACCCCCATGTCGAATAATTAATTCCTTAACATGTGCCCACCCTGATTATAATAAATATCATTTAATAAAACAATATTATATCCTCAAAATCCCGACTGGAAAACTACATGGCGTGTAGTCATTAATACACAGTGTGTACTTCTTTTCCATAAAACTACACGGCATGTAATCATTAATACACGGAGTGTACTTATTTTTCATTTCCTTTCAAAAATGAAAACTACACGGCATGTAATCATTAATACACGGCGTGTACTTGTTTTCCATGAAAAACTACACGTCATGTAATCCTTAATACACGACATGTATATCTTGTTTTTCATTTCCTTCTTCCTCCATCATTAAAATGATTTAGTATTCCTTGAATAATTATTAAACCACATACATGAATAATCTTTATTCTACTTGAGATACTTGGATATACTTAGTGTGTGACCCTCTAGGCCTCTTTCTCGTTAGCATTAGGCAGGCTTGCCTAAAGTCCAAGATTACTGTCTAGAAATGGGTCAAGGCACCCAAGAAAAAGAAGTTGACGCCGCATTGATGTGTCACCTCATATGAATTCTTACTATGTAATTTAATCCCTTTGTCTCAATATTTCGTCAAACAGGTTTCATGGTAGTGTCATAAACCTATATGCTTGATCTGTCATTCTTTGACTTCCATAAATAAACTCGTTGTGTCACCATGGCCATGGAATTTGTTCGACAGTTATATTTCAATCAAAGGGCCTGAGATATCTACTTTCATAAATATGGAAGGGAAAAATCCTTCCTCGACTTATCCATTAAAAATATGTCATTTGTGACGCACCCAACGTACCCTACTTCCCGCTAACTCTCTTCGTGACTATTTTCGTCAGCAAATCTAAGTGTGCGAGTCATGACATGAGTTAATGATAATATTCTAGTCTAAGGACCATTACACACACTCATAGATAGCAATGTCCGATGACACCAAGACATACAGAATTTCTACTGGCGGGTCTGTTCTCATAATCTCCCATCTTGGAGATTACCAAGTGCGAACTCCATGAGAGAGAGTCTCGTCTTCTTAAGAGTACTCGCACATAACGGTCTGTATACTATGTGTCCAATCATAGTATGTCATCCAACCGTAGAACTTTATTTAAGAATATTGTTATATCATTGCAAGGTTCTCGTCATAGCGGGGATCTTCCATGACCTTATTAATGAAAAAAATATTCCAGGACATTATTATATTATAGTCATGAAGAACGATGAACAATATATAATAAGAGTACATTCATGTAATCAAAGTACAAAACAGTTGGTTCTCAAGACACCAACCCTTACGACCCCCCCCCCCCCGGACACCACCCCACCCCCTGGACAGCCCCATGGACAGCCCCCCCCCCCCGGACACCCCCCCCCCGGACACCCCTACCACCCTTGGACAGCCACCCCAAACCCCTAAACAACCCCCCAACCCCCTGAATTATGAATTGAATTCTTTATGTATTTAATTAACTTATAAATTATGTGTTAATGGTTTATGGGTATAGTTTTTGTATGTGTATACTTTTTGTACTTACCTTATGAATTATGTGTTAATTCAGTATGTGTGTAGAGGGTAATTAAATATAGAATTGGAGGTATTCATATTTATATTTGAATTATGTGTTGGATGAATTATGTATGGATTCATACAAAATTCTATATATATTATGTAGGTATACTTGTTAATGGTTTATTGTGTTACTTGTTGTATATTATGCACATATTATGTTGTGTATGAATTTTGCAGGCTTACTGGTGGAATTGATGTAGTTTCACAGGGGGAGGCCACCAATTTGGCTTGCTGCTGCAGGTATAAAAAAAATACGCCATCGGTTCACAACTGTTGGCATATGTGTAGAACCATAACTTATACCAATGGTTTTTATGTAAACCGTTGGTATAAATATATTCCAATGGTTTGTAAACTATTGGCATATATAATTTTACTTGATTTTTACCAACGTTTTGTGAAAAACTATTGGTAAAATTCTATACCAACGGTTTACACAACCGTTGGTATAAAGACCCTTCATGATATTACTCGTGGTTTAAAACCGTTGGTAAAGATTTATACCAACAGTTTACTGAAACCGTTGGTATATACTGATTTTTTCAGACATATACTAACATTTCTCATAGAACCGTTGGGATATGTCTATCCCTACGACTCAAGACCCAATGGTTTGTAAAACTGTTGGTAAAGCTAAAATTACCAATAATGATTGATAATTGTTTTTCAAATTTTCAGGTATCTCAACATGCTGATAAAATTGATAATTTATCATTTGTTTTGAGTAACTCGCCATTCAAAATGGTTAAATATTATAATGTAAATGTGGTGAATGGTTTTAAATTTCATACACGTGCATATGGGGAATCAAAATATAATAATAGTGGTGTTTCCTTGAGAGGATCTCATCATAGATAAAGTAAAGTTGACTTTTATGGATTATTGGAAGAAATAATTGAACTGTGTTATCTAGGACAGAATTATATAATGATGTTTAAATTTCATTGGTTGAATACTAATAAAGGCTTGCATGTCCATTCACATCATGAAATAATTGATATTAAATATAAAAAGCATTCTTGTAGTAAACGATCCCTTTTTATTGGCTCATCAGTCACATCAAATTTATTATGAAAATTATTTTACTCCTTCAATAAAGTTAAGTGATTATTGGAGCATAATAAAAATGAAATCTTGTGAAAATCAGTTTATCCAAAGTGAATATGGTTCCGCTGATGTGCAAGGAATTGAAAATTTTCAATAGAAAACTCCAAATATATCTTTTTGATAGAGAGACATGAATATCAATGATGACACCCCCACAATTGTGGGATGATGGAGTCTATGATGTTGTCAATGTAACAAGTGAATTTGAAATAGCAATAGATAATGAAGATGAAACTCCCATAAAAATTGATGATACTGGGGAGGAATATGAAGATATTAACATTGTCATATACAAAGATGAGGATGAATATTAACACAATTAAATACTGGTTATATTCCTAATATATATATATATATATATATATAATACTTGTTTTCAGTTATTTTCTGATAATAGTCATTTCGTGTTTCAGATGAATGATGAACGTTTATCTGATATATTTAATGAGTTGGATGATGTTGTACTGCCTGATGATGAGCCTAATGATACATCATTTGACCCTCATACTTCTGGAGGTACAACGAGGACTCGAAGGGGTCATGGTCTTGTGAGATTGATGATTCCTGACCCTATCCCTGAGCGATGTTCACACCTTTAGTTCAATCCATGCATATGGAGGTATGTTCAGTTGTGTATTTGAATTAGTTTTCATTAATTTTCATTAATTTATTTATATACTAATTGTTTGATTATTTTTTCTCCTTTTTCATATATTTTCTCGTATAGTTTTTGGATGGGGAAGTTCTATATTGTGGAATTATTTTTTTGGAGCATGGGTTACATGGGATCATATTCCCATTGATGTTCAGCACTGCATGTTCGATCATTGGATGGTACGTAAATAAATAATAGTTTTTTTTGAATTTATTTAATTAATAACATGATATTATTAATTATTTATAGGTTTTATGGTATCTCATAGATTATATCATGTGTGACTCTATCTGGGAGGCATGGGAGGTCTGTATGCATGAGCATTGCCATTAGTTTTTACACAATCTGAGGAGGACGACAATGTAAAAAGATGGAGTCGCAGATTTTGATCAGACTTACTGCACCCACCGACCATATTACATCTCATCTCATGTTTGGTATGGATTATGTTCATATTGGATGGGAGATACTTTTCAGAGGAGAGTATCAATAGGTTGATAGAATTGGGGGATACAGGAGGTGACGCGTCAATCTAGTAGTTGTATATTCAGTACACATCAATAACATATGGTAAGTAATTTTTTAATAATTAATATAAATTTAAATGATGTAAACTCTTTATTTTATAATCATATAGGCATTCGAATAACCGAATATCACGGAGTTTGACGTTTATAGGAGAATGTACAGTGATCTTATCACTGGAGATATTAGAGGTGATCACCAGCGTCATATTGTGGTCAGTATAATTCCTTTTTTAGTTTTAAAATTAACTGAAAATAATATTTTAACTATTTTAATTTTAAATTTAAATTAAAGGAGTCATATGAGTCCATGACATCTCAGACACAAGCTGAGATTCAGGAAGATACTAAGGATCAGACCTCTAGTGTAGCAGGATTTGATGATGCAACATGGCTGCAAGCGACTCAGTATGCCTTTGAGAAAGGCTCGGTTGTTTGTATCATATCTCGATTGGCGTCTGTGACTTATTATGGTACCATTGCTATGTCGTTGTGTAGCTCAAGAGGATCTCATGAAGAGTTGTCATCAAATTCTGCACAGTATGAGGAGCAGAAGCGAGCTCAGGGTGAGCTTATAAAGACCATGCGTAGGGAGTAGGAAGAGCTCCCTTGACAATAGCAGCAGCAACAGAAGATACGTTGATGGAAGCAACAACAGAATGAGAAAACGATAGAGTACATGTGATGTCTGACTCATGGTTTAAGGATGAAGTTCTCTCCACTAACTCTTCCAGCTCCGCCAACTCCTCCAAATGACCCCGCCCCTAAGTGATTTATGGACTTTTTCTTATAAACATTTGAATGTACAAATTTTTTGTAATATTTTTATTAATCCATGTATTTATATTTCTATATAGGGCATTGTTTATATTATGGAGAATATTTTTTATTATTATATTTTTTATATTTTTTATTTTTTTATTTATTTATTATTTTTTTATTTATTATTATTTTATATTTTTGTGAATATTTTATTTTTTATTAGTTTTTTATTTTTTTATTTATTATTTTAATTGTATTTTTATTAATTTTATTATTTTTTATTAGTTTTTATTTTTTTATTATTTTATTACTATTAATATTATTTTATTAAACATAATTAATATTTTATTTTATTTTTTTAAGTTTTTTTCAACGAGTGGATCATCCCATCGCAAATACTTATTTGCGACCGGTATATCAACCTGTTGCAAAAGGTTTTTTAAAAAACCCAGATAAACTATTTGCGACGTTGTTTTCTGTAATAGGCCATTTGCGATAGAATCCTATCATAAATGGCCCCTCATAAATACTTCAAATTCCAGTTGTGTCGGTCGCATTGAGCATGAGTTGGGAACCTCTGCATAACGTAACTCTGGTTCACAAAATTCACCTGATCGTGTGAAGCTAGAGGTGGTAACCTTCATGCAGTGTATATTTGTTTGTGGAACACCCTTCCTTCAAAAAACTCTTAATCTTCTGTACAAGCCTCCATCTTTCATGAAATCAATGCCCTTGCCTCTATTGGGCCTATAAATACATCCTTAAGTCTAACTTTTAAAGCGGACAAGACCTTTCAGCTTATGAGAAAATATCTGAACTCACGAAACTCAGAATCATTGCTAGCAAGAGGGGAGATGGATTTCAAAAGGCCATATTTTGTGAAATTGCCTCCCATGGATTCTTGAGAACCTCAACCCATTATGGGGATGCCTTTCACGTATTCCCTTGGTGATCATGTAAAAATAAAGCACTTTGTGGATCTTGGGTTTCATGAGATAATTATCCTTCACGAAACCAACCCCATGTGAACCAAAAATTCACTCTAAGGTAGGGTCACCCTGTTTCATGAAACATTTTCTTTCAAGATACCCCTGAACTTCGCGAAGCCATCAACTTTTAAGAACCCCAACATTCGTGAAACCTATCCACTAAGCCTCCCCATGGTGCCTCCTTTTAGCCAACATCCTTTTGTGAATGTTAAGTTCTAAGGGCCCTTGTACCAATATAGAACCAATTCAACTGTACCCCAAATCTTTGTGCAACCGATACCACCAACCCTCATGTCTTCCCTTTATGTTTCAAGAACGATATAGACCATTAACTTTCCTTTTTATCCTAATCATATGCACCCTAATTCCTTTTGCTCCTAATCATAGTCTCCCTATCATCAAGACCCATGATTTCCACTCCTCTACGATATTTTTTACACCATGTCCCACCTAGAGGCATATGAGTAGTAGGCACATAAGCCCTGAAGGTGGCATCATCAATAGAAACTTATAAAATTTTCTGATAGAGAGGACTTATGCCAGATCTTCCTCTCCTACCTTGAAATGGTTTCCCTTGGTGTATACCCCAAAAACGTTTGAGCTTCATAACGCAAAACTGCCTAGTCCCATGTCCTAGTCATGCGACGTCAAAATGCACGAAAAATTCCTTAACACATGACGTTAAATTGTATCCTTACCCCATATCATGAACCTAAGATTCCCCATGTATGATCATCATGTAATTCTAACTTCTCTCTCACCATGGGATGATCCTCCTCCTTCGGGAAGCTTCTACACGTAAGCCCCACACCATGCCTTATTGATCCTCCTTTCACGACATGAGCTTCCTTACCACATGATGTTAAACTGGATAAACTGATCCTATCACATGACCATAAATTGAGGCATCAGACTACATGGGTTTTGATCCCTATTTCTTAATAGGGTACATTGGACACCTCCTTGAGGTTCAGTCCTGACATACCAAAATATATGGGGTACCTCCCTGAGGCTCAATCCTGATGCCCCAACACTCTACCAAATCCCAAGTGTGAAATATTCCCCTTTGGGGAAACACTTAACCACTCATATGTCCCCACAAGATGTTAAACATGTGACATGTCTGTCCCCACAAGATGTTAAACATGTGACCAACTTGTCCCCACAATACGTTAAACTTGTGACCCACCTATCCCCATAAGATGTTAAACATGTGACCCGCATGTCCCCATAATATGTTAAACCTATGACCAAATTGTCCCCATAATACATTAAACCTGTGACCCACCTATCCCCACAAGACATTAAACATATGACCCGCCTGTCCCTATAAGATGTTAAAAATGTGAACAACTTGTCCCCACAAGATAGTAAGCCTATGACCCACATGTCCCCACAAGACGTTAAACCTATGACCTGCCTCTCCCCACAAGATGTTAAACCTATGAATCATCTTCCCTCATAAGACATTAAAGTTGTGACCCATCTATCCCCATAAGATCTCAAACCTCTGGCCCGATCCAGAATTTTTACCCATACAATAAAAATAAGATTCCTAAGGTAAAATCCTCAGAAGACTTACTCCCCTGACTCCAACTACCTCGGGGCGGACATGAGATGCCTTAGGATCCACACCTAAGATGCCTCATATGATATGCCTTCAATTTAAAGAGGATAATACTTTGCAGGTTCCCAACCTACCCAACATCAAGAGATGCCCAAATATGCCCAACATTGCTATCTGATATAACTGAAGGTTTCTTCCCTATCGAGACAAAATCAGTATAATTAACCAGCATCCACCTCAAGATGGCACCAGGAACGAGTTTCACAAACATGATTTAAATATTTGAGGGAGACCCTGAATAGGGGAAAAGCTCCAAGAAGGAATCCATGGAAGGAAAAACCAACATGCCATCATCTCATTTCAATAATGGAGCTGGCATTGTCGACTAAAGTGATGGAAGGCACCTACCTTTGCAAAGTGGTAATGCGGGGAAACAAGCAGCACATCACCGCCAAATGAAGAGATGATGCATAGCCCTGACAGAAAGCGTTGAAAACAGCCAGACATTGGAAAAGAAAATATACGGAATACTTGAAGGGTTGTAAGAAACCATATAGAGATTCCACCTCAGGTATTAATGTTATAGAGTTAAAACCTTATATTATGTAGGGTGTAGGATATAAACTATATGTTTTACAGGTGTAGTAAATATACAAGAGTTCATAAGTGAAGGAATATTTGAAGATGGGAGCATGAAGTCTTATTTCAAGCAATGGAGCAAGGATTTTTTGCATTAAATACTTGGATGCATGGATTACTTCAAGCTTGGAAGAATTTTTAAAAGGATGTGTATTGTTTGCTTAATTTTTCTCTTAAGAAGGGCATATAAACAATAGTTATTTAAATGAATGAGATGAAGTTTCTGATACACATGGTTTATAATTTGTCCAAATTCTATAACAATATTGAAAAGAAGAAAAGGATAAAAGTAGTTTTATCTGGGATAA
The DNA here is from genome assembly GCA_963277665.1 of Viscum album. Taxonomy (NCBI): domain Eukaryota; kingdom Viridiplantae; phylum Streptophyta; class Magnoliopsida; order Santalales; family Viscaceae; genus Viscum; species Viscum album. Next base: position 1,329,672,186 of record OY728143.1, read on the forward strand.
AATTTTTATTCAATAATATGAGGGAATCTAATTATACCACTAACAGTGGCATATTTGATAAAGTCTTCTTTTTAGTAAATTTAAAAACACATATAATACCATATATGATAAGGGGGTAGTATTTTATTTTTAAGTATTCCCGCCAAAAGGAAATAAAAGTTATTTCCTAAACACAAAGGAATTTGTGTATCTTATCTTGATATCCTAAAAAAGAATATAGTTTATAAGAGTCTATTGGTTGTTTGGTTGTACTTACAGAAGTTCAAAATAAACAAGGAAAAGATCATGCTAGTAAAATTTCAAGAGTGAATTTCACTTGATATCCTAAAAAATTTAGGATATGATGGTAAAAATAAAAATACAAAAGCTACATTGGTTTCCATAATAAAGTGAGTTAAAATTGATATACTAAAATTTTTAGGATGTATAGGTAATGACATAATGTAAAAGTTACAGTAGTTACTAGTAGATTTCAAGGAAAAGGTTTGATGGAAATATTTTCAAGAATGATGATAATGCAGTTAGAAAATTTATAAGTATAAAAGAGAAATTTTTAGCATCATAACATTGGATGTTTTGGAGTTAAGGAGTTTGAATACGTTGAAGTAGTTGAACATTAGGAATATGATTTCTAATTCTCACCATCATTCAAACGAGATTACTTCACAGATGTTACTCACTATAGAGTTTATTAGGAGGGTTTTATCAAATTGTCACATAGAGGTGTGGTAGGAATTATATATAGACGTAATGAGTTAACAAAACCCCATAAAGTGCAAAAAAACACAAGGATGATCTTACAGTCTATCACATGTGATAAGTTAGACATGTTCTTATTAGCAGTTCCAAGTAGTTATTCTGGGTTGTATGTAATGTTTGAAGCCTACGGGCAATGAATTCCTCTAAGGCCTACGGGTCATGTAATACTTACGCCTACGAGCCTTGTAAGGGTTCCACCTCACCCCTTGAAATGTGGATTATCAAAAATCAATAAAAAAATGAAGCCCTTCGGGCCATTGGAGGTTAGACATGTTCTTATGTAGGGATTTGTTAATTATTCTTAAGAGTTTAAGAATTTAGAATGTATCATAAAAAAGGTAATCTCCACTTTGTCATTTCGCCATGTTGGATGAATATATGTATAAATAGATAAACATTTCGTGAAGTGTATATAATTAACCTCTCAAATTGCAAATTTGAGTTATCCCTAACCAATGTTTGTCATGATGTATTATAGGTTATGTTTAAATTTCAAGGTTAGCATGAGTGTGATACTTGTATGGAGATGAAAAATATGCTCATGGGGAACAAAAATGTTTTTTTTTGTATTGGATGACCCATAGAATATACCACATGGAGAGTCATACACTATGTCTTTGGTATACTAGAAATGCATTGTTCATATTTGGAGCCCCCACACCTGAGATTAGTGAGATTCCTAGTATGAAAATATTTAAACTTTGATATCTTCAGGCTTAGCTAATCAGGATGTGGTTGGGAATGTTGTTGATCATGTAATGGGTTGAAGCATAACCAAATTGGATTTTTCATCTCGTATGAAAAGTACGAAATCAGGGCCCTCGATTGAGATAGATTAAGGAAATGTATAATCATACATAGAAGGTACATGTGATGTGTTTTTTACTTGGATGAGGGGCATTTGATGTGCATATTTTCTAAACGAATGACATGTGTTGTATTCATAGAACTGGCCATTCTATACTAGGAGAGTCAAGAACTTTTTAGGAGGTTATATGAGATTGACATGTTTTGTGTCTCATGGTCACTCGATTTATGGGAACAAAGGAACATATGAAAATACATGCTAGCATGTGATGCGGCTGGTGCGCACATGTATAAAGATACATTTGTTTGATGAAGATCACTCCAGATCCCTTTGTAGCTTGAGTAGGATTAATGCTTTGCTAGAGGTCGCTCTATGCTTACATTTATGGATTCGATGATTCATATTTTTTTTCAACTGCACAAAGTCTCGTGGGGTCACATTTTTTGGTTGAATGGATGGGGATTGAGTTTTAGTCAGAGAGTTGCTCTAAAAGTGTTTTATAACTTTACCCAAAAGAGTTTTGGATGGGGTTCACAAAAAGTATTACATACGATATATTAAAATGTTATATTAATGATAGTTTTCCAAAAATGTTTTGGAAGATATCCAATGGTGTTCTAGATATGGTTTCACAAGTTATTATATATGAAATGATATGAGGTGAAATGACATGAAAATATTTTAGGATTTAATGTAGGTGGGAGATTAATAGGAATATGTCATAACGCCCTTGTATACTGTATAGTACAATTGAGATTGTCATAGAGTATGACACACCATTTGGAAGAAAATGCTTAAAGTTAAACCTGTGGGCATATCGTTTCTTACAATATGATGATATCGTATTTAAGTTGCTTGTGCATAACGTATTGTACAATATGGTTGAGTCGTAGAACCATATATCGAATGGTTCGATAGTTTTGGCATTGTCATGACTTATTCGACCATTCGAGCGTTCAGGAGTTAACGTTTGGTTCTCCCTTACACGTCAACTATTATTAAAAGGCTTGGGAAAGTTAACGGCCATAGGTTACATGGGTTGTAATGAAAGACATTACTCTTACATTTACAAAACGTGCAACAAAATGCATGGCTTGGATGCATGGTTTGAGGGGCATCCTCATAGCCTATATAAAGGAGCCTAGGCTTTGGGCAGTGGGTGTGAAATACTCTTAAAATCCTATGACTGAAACCTTCCCCTCCCAAAGCTCTCTACTTTCACCCTTTTCTTTTGACATACTAGTATATCTTGAAGGTTGAAGAACCCCACCAAAAAAGTTTGGGCGATTCGGTGCAATCTGTGGATACATCTTCGAGGGAAGAACTTTTTTATTGTTCTTTGGTGATCATCATCAAACATCAAAACAAGGCATTAGCATAAGCATTCGACGATGAAAGGTACACATTCTTCATTTCAGTTTCGTAAAATTTCAGTTTCGATGACATGGTGTTCTTGGGTTCATGGTTTCTTTGTGCTTCCACTGCTTTGATTAATGGTTAATTTATGCCTATCACCTTTGCGGTTTTCAATGTGTTCTAGTGGGTATGTATATATCCACCCATGCATGGGTGTTTCATCTGTACATGTTGTTTCTTATGTAGACGACAAACAGTTCAGTGGTGACCTAGGTGGACACGATGTTTGTGGAGGGCGGGTTAGTGGTGCTTGGAGGTGGCAATAGCAGACGACGTTTGTGTGTGGTGCTAATTCGTTGCAAAGATCGCTTCAATTCATTTGCTTTATATTGGTTTTCTGCTAGGTTTGTTGGATGTGCATTTTTTCCATTTACTTGTGATTTATGCACAATTACTCTTATGAATCTTAGTGGTTTTTGCATGCATTATATATTACAGTTGGTTTTTATTGTCTAGCCAACATTATTTTTATCATTTGTGGAGATATGTGTTTACATGTGCACTAGGCTAAAACCTTTGATCATGTGTGACATGTGTACATGATTCTACTTACCAGCATCTGGACTATTGGAGACGAGCCTAAGTGGCGCACTCGACTTACCTCAACCTAGATGGGGTCTTGGTGAGTCGGGTCGTGTCATCCGAAGAGAGAAAATTCAGTATCATGAGAAGCTACAGACTTGTTCCACCAATTTCTAGAAGATCTAAATTGAGTGCATTCACCAACAATCAAAAATATGCTCTAAACTAATGCAAGAAGCAACTTTTCCCAAGATTTATAACATAAAACCCAAGCTCCTTACCCAAGCTTCTATAAGATCCGGAGCCATTGGAGATCAGAAGCTCAAGTCCCCCAATCTCGTGCTTCCCTACTCAGCCAACTACTCCAAAGATGATGGCAGGTTAAGATCAAACACATGTGAAATCTTAGGGAGCTCTGGATTCCATGAATTCTCCATCCTCTCTTTGAAATCCAGTTCCATGACTTGGCAAGAATTTCCCCATGTTTCAGAATTGCAAGAACAACTTTCAGTAGTGGTATGAATCACATCTGTTTTTAAGAAAGTTTCATTGGGTTGAGCAGCTCCTCCACTTGTCAAGGGATTCCCCTTGCCGCTCTCAATTAATTGGGATCTGCTCAGATCCTTTCCCAGCCTAGCATCAACAATACTCTCTCGAGACACAAATTCATTATTTCTCAAGGACTCACAACAATGCTCAAACAGAAGGGCTTCTGAATCCTCCTTGGAATCCAAGGAATTGCAGCCCCAAGACTTGGGAGCAGACTTAGCAGTGCCACAGTCACCAGTGTCACTTGACAACATCAACAGACACAAAGCCGCATCCACTGCAGTATCACAAACAGCCGAGGAGGAGGAAATGCTCTTATCCAGCCCAGCAGCTTTCTCTTCCACTCTATCTTCCTCTGACCAGCCATCAACTGGTTTTTCCTGCGCAGCACACGGCAAGTAATCGCAGATAGATGTTTTGGAAACCCCCTTTGAAACAAAGCAACAGCCCCTGTGGCCAAAAAGATCCCTCCATGAGTGGAACTCCACGCCACAATGTTTGCACTGTGCAACAAAAGACTTTGAACCATCCGGTGCCCTCAATGTTTTCCTGGGATTCCCCTTATATAACACTGGTTTCCCCTTCTTCCAGCTTCTTCCTCCCTGGCCATTACAAATGCTTTCAGGATGGGGCTTGCCCTTTCCTTCTGCTTTGGGTGAATCTCCATACATCACGTGGTACCTCATATGGCCGCCCAGCGATTTCCCAGATGGAAAACTCCGGCCGCATAAATTGCAGGCATGCTTGGGCCTCTTCTTCTGATCTCGTCCCATTTTTATGGTCCTGTTTTTGATCAAATCAAATCGAACTCAACAGCAATGTATGGGAGAGAGAACTTGAGTCAGAAAGAACCCCTCGGAACAAAGAACAGCAGTTGGTCAAGCCATACCAAATCTGGCTCGAATCTGCAGAAATGCTACATTAGATGATCTCGGTAAAAATGGAGGAGGGAGGAGGAAACCCCAGCGGCCGAAACAGAGACAGATCCGGAGGGTGGAGTGGTAGCGCCTTTAAATCTGGGAGTTAGTTTCGAACAGATCAAACAGTTCCTTACTTTTCGCATACGCTGATCCGTCGTTGGTCGTCGTCGACGAGCAACCTCCGTAAAGGCGAAGACCGATACGCACGAAAAGATCAATTAGAGCAGAAAAAGACGGGGAGGAAGGTACAGACGAACGAAACGATGGAAAACGAAACGACTGCCCCCGCATCGTAAGGCGTAAGCCGGAAAGCATGTTCGTTTGGCATAACGAAATATTGAGGTCTGGATACAAATGGTTTATCCTGTCACAAAATATTATGGAACGATAACAACAGTGTCCAAAAGTCCGGAAGATCGAAAGATAGCAATCCGAAGTTACACTACAACCCATAAAAGTCTTTAACAGTGTTAGAATATGGCTTTGTATGTGCAAAGAACGTTGATAGTCGGAGCGCAATAAAAAGCCTTAGGTCTTTATCGGTGGTTTTGTTTATCACTGATATAGATCTTCTTTATCAGCAATAAAAATATCACTGATAAAGAGGATTATTCATTTGGGCTAGTTTAGCGCTCATAAAGGGGTAGACAACCGTAGTGTCGTGCTAAAATTACAGTACACTGCAGCATCAAATACAAGTAACAAATATATAATTTAATTGAAATAAAATTTACAACACAAATACATGAAAAAACACTATATTATAGACATTTCAAACATTGTTTTATACAGTTACATTATTAAGTACAATTTATCACATACATTCAAAAACATCAATGTTCTTTTGTCTTTGACCTCCGATCCCTGGTCATGCTATCAGTTGTTGAACAAACCATCCCAACTCGTGCAAAAGAATGCACATGTATAAGAAAAGAATTCTTATATTAGTAATACTATTAAAAATTAAATTAAACACAAAGTGTCAATTTTAACCTAAAAACATATACATTGAGTCATATTAGGCATACCGTGTAATGGATTGAGTTGTGGTTGATTCTTACACGTCACACCATTTCGTGTTGTTCTCAAAAGTAGTTTCTCTTGAATTGGCTCACATCTATGGTGATAACTCTCACTATTGATGTGTGTCAATTCAAGAGCACTTATTTTTTAGAACAAGCCTTCATCTGTCATACTATTTCTTGTTTATCTTCTAACATTATCTCTGTGAAAATTAACTAAATTAGTATCAAATAAAAATGATAAGAAAATTAATTAAGAAATAAGATATAAAATGATGATAAAACAATCTGAGTTTGTTTGCTCAATTTTGTCCATGTGATGCGAGTTTTAAACTAAAATGACACTAATATATTGAAAACACGCACTTCGAGCTATATCGACCACATCGTGTGTCAGGTTGACGTGCGGTCAATTCCTATCCATCAAAAATGAATTATGGATCGTTATCCTAATGTTTGAAAACAATTTGATCTCGTTTGGTCAGTTTTAGCTGGGTGATATGTGTTTTAAACTAAAATGACACCTTTATATTGTAAACACATACTTTAAGTCATATCGGTCATATCGCATGTCAGATTGATGTGTGATAGATTCTTACACGTTACAAATGAACTCTGGACAGTTACCCTAATATTTGAAAACAATTCGAGCTCATTTATTCCATTTTTTCTATTTGATGTGTGTTTTAAACTAAAATGATACTTTTGTATTGAAAACACACACTTCGAGTCATACCAACCACACCCTGTGTCAGATTAATGTTCAGTCGATTCCTACACATCACAAAGTAATTATATATCATTTTCCTAAAATTTGAAAACAATCCGAGTTTTTTGCTCGGTTTTGGCAACATGACACATGTTTTAAACTAAAATGACACTTTTATATTGAAAACATATACTTCGAGTCATACCGACCACGTCGTGTGTCAGATTAATATGTGATCAATTCTTACATGTCAAAAATGAGTTATGGATTGTTTTCCTAAAGTTTGAAAACAATCTGAGCCCATTTTCTTGGCTTTGGCTAGTGACGTGCGTTTTAAACTAAAATGACACATTTTTATTGAAAACATGCACTTTGAGTCATATCAGTCATATCATGCATTAGATTGATGTAAGGTTAATTCTTACATGTCAAAAATGAACTATGGATCACTATTCTAAAGTTTGAAAACAATCTGAGTTTGTTTTCTTGATTTTTTCTATTTGATGCTTGTTTTAAAGTAAAACGACACATTTGTATTGAAAACACACACTTCAAGTCATACCAACCACATCATTTGTTGGATTGATGTGTGTTCAATTCCAACACGTCAAAAATGAATTATGAATTGTTTTCTTAAATTTCGAAAACAATCTGATCTCGTTTTCATGGTTTTGGTGACCTAACACATGTTTTAAACTAAAATGACACTTTTATATTGAAAACATGCATTTCAAGTCATACTGACCACATCAGGTGTCTGATTGATGTGTAGTCAATTCATACATGTCAAAAATGAATTATGTATCATTTTCCTAAAGTTTGAAAAAAATCTGAGTTTGTTTTCTTGATTTTGGCTATGTGATGCGTTTTAAACTAAAATGAAACTTTTATATTGAAAACATGTACTTCGAGTCATACCAACTACATCGAGTGTCATATTGACATGTAGTCAATTCCTATACCTGAAAAATGAATCATGAACCATTTTCCTAAAGTTTGAAGTCATTCTGAGCTCATTTTCTCATTTTTGGCTACGTGACGCATGTTTTAAACTAAAATGTCACTTTTATATTGAAAACATGTACTTAGAGTCATACCGACCACATATGGTATCAGATTGACACGTGGTCGATTCCTATACATAAAAAATGAACTATGGATCACTTACCTAATGTTTGAAAATAATATGAGCTCGTTTTATTGATTTTGGCTATGTGATATATAACATCCCGCCTTTTTATAACATAAACTTTCATTACATTACACAAAACTGAGGATCTTTAAGGTTTAGTGTATTGGAAACTAGGAACATAATACATGAAAACAACATAAAACATTCCTCTTAAACACTTGAAAGGCTTCTCCTTATGTTCATCCTAGGTTCATTACTGCATCTCATAACCTGGGGACGTACATCAAAAGAAAGGGTGAGCAAAAGGCCCAGTAAGGGAAACAAGATGAACATTTTACATGTGAACTTGAGATACTTCAATAAGGACATGAAAAGAACTTTAAGGCATGAGAAAGAAATCATGAGGCATTTCATAATAAAAATAACATTTTTCATAACTTGAAGATGTGGCTGCAACATTTAATATTGACAATCGTTTCGTTTCACCAAGGTCCATCCCCAAGGTGTCGTTAAAAATTACCAAGGTTATTCACCAAGGCGTCGTTAAAAACGGTCATCTCTAGAGATTAAGTCTTTACCCAATGCATTGGAGCGCTATCAGGGCGCACCCTTAAATTTGCCTTTATTATCATGTGAGCCACATATATCATCATCAAACATTTCATAAAGAACCCATATAGCACAAAATAAATGGGTTTCATTTCATAATCATAACGTTTTAAAAACTGCTTTAAAGACATGATCTTTACGTCACTTTAAAACCCACAGAAAAGGAAGGTGGGTCTCATGTATGTAAATACCATAATTTAAAATAGAAAATTTTGGTATATATGTGAATACCCCTTTAGAAGAAAGAGCTTTGAGTATTCACTTAATAATATAAAAGAACTTTAGAAAAAGAGAGAGACATTTTGAGATGGAAATTCTGCAGCATAACGGCTATGTCACGAGGTTTTAGAAGACATTAAAAAGAGAGGGAAAATGGGTCAAACATTCATAAATGACCCATAAAACAGTAGATGGACAGAATAAGAAGGATACATGATCATGGTAATGAAATTTCAAGGACATACCATTTGAAATGAAAAACATGGAAGAAAGACAAAAATTAGATTTCTCTTATGAAAGTTCGGCAGCCTAACGACGTTACTTAAACTTCAAACACAAAGATTTGAAAAGATCAAATAGGGTCTCTCATCATGTGAACATAAGAGTTCAGTATGATAGATATAGAGATATTTCCCCAACATAATTAAAAAGAACTTGAAAGACTTGACATGAAAGTAGAACTTTGAAAAGAATGAGAAGGGTGAAAGAATCCCCTAAAAATTCGGCAGCCTAACGACGCCACTTAAAACTTCAAAATACTGAATTGAAGAGATCAAATGGGGTCTCTCATCATATGAACATAAGATTCCAGTATGATAGATATAGAGATCATACCCCAACATAACAAAAAGGAACATGAAAGAATTGACATGAAAGTAGAACTTCAAAACGAGAAGGGTGAAGAACCACTTAAAAATTCGGCAGCCTAACGGCGCCACTTAAAACTTCAAAATACTGAATTGAAGAGATCAAATGGGGTATCTCATCATATGAACATAATAGTCTAGTATGATAGATATAGAGATCATACCCCAACATAACAAAAAGGAACTTGAAATACTTTACATGAAAATAGATCTTGAAAAATGAGAAGGGAGAAAGAATCTGTTACAAAAATTTCGACAGCCTAACGGCGCCACTTAAAACTTCATAAAACGAAATAATGAGAGTAAGAGGGGATCTCTCATTATATGAACATAAAAAAGGGAAGTAAGAGGAGTATAAAAGAACATCCTCCAACATATGAAGATGGATCATAAAAGGAATGACATAAAAGAGATTACTTGAAATTAAAGAGAGAGGTCAGATCCCTTACCTTAAAACGTGACTCTTGAAACTCAAAGTTTTGGACCTTGAGGGCTTGGGGGCACCTTGGGAGGACTCCTTGGGAGGTAAGGAGACCAGAACTTTGTTGGGGGAGAGTTGGGAGTGAAAAAAAAGGAGGAATGAGTGGGTATTTATAGGGAAAGTGAGGGGACAAGGCATTAATGGCCAAGGGACACCTCATTAGTGGTTTGGGCAAAACCATGGGCTTTCCCATGGTATTTGCCCATGGTATTGGCCACTTGGGACACCTCATACCTTATCTTACTATTCACAATTTGACCATATTGAATATATACATAATACATCATTTAATGATGTCATTAGACACCCGTAACTTAAAAACTGTATTTTCACTATTCATCGAAAATTCAACTTTCTCAGAATAATCCCAAAATTTCACCTTAACCAAATATCAACGCTCTGATTACAAATATGAACTCCATTTTATAAAAATAATTTTCTAAATATTTTTAATTTAATTTTTAAATAAAAACACTATTCACCGAAAATTCATTTTTTCAGAAAAAACCCCAAAAATTACCATAGCATAATATCGGTGCTCTGAGTTCAAAAATGAAATACGTTTTATAAAAATAATTTTCTAAATTTTTTTAATTAAATTTTTAATTAAAAAACACTATTCACCCGAAAAACTAATACTTGAATAATAATTTATGAAACCGTTATTTAACCATTTTATTGAATCACATTACTTAATCAAGGTGCCTAGATTATATTAATACTTTCTTTAAGTGAGATTACTAATCCATTTGGTCACATTACTAATCCTAAGCGTAAAATCACTATTCATAATTTACTATTCATCAAAAATCAAGTTGATCTTATTAGACTCGAAATTTCGTAGTGATCATAATTATAGAAGACCATTTTTTGAAAATCATTACACATTTTTATTTATTTAAGGTTTACATAAACATTTTTAAAATATCCTTTCTCTAAAATTTATCAAAAATATGCATACTATATTTATCTGGACATTTGAAAATTCATAAAATTCATCATAAGAAGAAATCCAAATTTTTATTTAAAACAAAGGATTACACAATGCAATTACGGTCTCCTTACATAGCCCCTTATCACACCAGCATAGGACCTAAGTGTAAGGTGTGCTAAGGTGAGAGAATCCGAGGGAGGCTTGACCAACATCGCACGAGTCATAATTTCTATTAGTTTGAACTTCTCGCGAAGGCAATCCCGTTCTAGCTTCACACGATGAAGTTCAGCTTGGGTTTGGTCCAGAGCAAAGCCCAGTGGTGCTACCTCCTTCCCAAGTTCTGTTAGATGGGCTTCGATCGGTCCAAGACTACTGGGTGAGGCCATCGAATCTTCTTTCTATATTAATTAACCAAGATTGCTTGTATTTAGAGATATTAATCAAAACATTTAGTTTCCAGCGGTCATATTGACCAATGGTCAAATAATAGTCAAAACCCAACAGTCTCATTTTAATTATACTCATGTTATCAAATGAAACATTTTTGTTGAGTATAAAAATAAAATAAAATAACACATAAAATTAGGAAATAAGATTTATTCAAAATTTCGGGTCGTTACAATCTTCCCCCCTTAAGAAATTGCGTCCTCGCAATTTTTTTTAAAATTGGGTTTTGAAATTTAATTGAAAGTCCCACATCGGAAAAGGAGTCAGTAAAACTATTACTTTAAAAGAAAGAAAGGGAAGTACGAAGGTCACCCGAGTTAGCCCACACTAGGATTCCATGTAGGAAAACATGGACATGGAGGAAAAACAAAGGGTCAAGTTCTGAGGGAGAGTGATAGAGAACGTGATTAGGAGAAAGTTAACTATAAGAAAATCCCAAACTTATGATGTGTGTAAACGGTCATTGATTACCTAGTAGGAAACGTAAACCAACAACATTTTTGTTTTACGTTCCTTTTCATGATTTTGAGGAATTCATTTACTACGTAGAACAAAAACATAAGAAAATATACCTACCTTCATGTAGAGTTTCATCCTTTAATAAGTTTCTACCAAAACTAATCTTTTCTCCAAAAGATGAGAATTCAAAACTACTTGGTCTCATCAAAACACAAGAATCATCTTCTAGAGAATCACATAAACCACAAAAGATTAACTATCTATTTCTTCTATCTTTAAACATTATCCCAAAAACATAAAGGGTAAGGTAAAACAACTCTTCAAAAAGAAAGAATCCCATAGGAAGGGAAACTATTTTTAAATCTTCAAAGTTCCATGGTACTACCCAAAGTTCATCATAGACCATCCCATAAATAACGGTCCTTAAAATTCCTCCAAATAAACCAAACTAAGATTGAAACCCAAATACAAGAGGGATTTGATAACATGGTCTTCCAAAATAAACTTCATTGTTCATCTCCAAACAACATCAACCACACCTAAAATCTTATAACAAAAGTAGATAACCTAAACATATTTTACCCAAGATAGGTTAATCATTTCCATAAGTAACCTAAATTACTATAAGTCCACCTTAAATTCATTGATTCTTCAAAATATAAGTCAAACTTACTCCTTAATGAAAGTACCGTAGTAATCTATTTACCTTGATCATATAGGGTCCTCAAAATAGTGAACGTCTTCCAAAATAATAATAATCTTTTAATCACCTAATCATCTCTGTCGTATTAATACGACAATCGTAGCATTTCCTATCACATTGGTCGTTGGGACATGTTCTTCCATTTCCCGCCATTAACTAAGAAAAGAATATATAATTAGGGGCTTAAATACTTAGCCAATAATCATGAAAAGAAACTAAAAGCATATAAGGATAACTTGTAGAAGAAAAGTATACCCTAACTTGTGATCCCCTAGGTTCCCATCTAGGTTATCCATGATCATATATTCTGATGTGGACCTCTATTTTATTTTATCTTTGTTCCTTTAACAATGGTTCATACTAAGCTTATTAATTTACCAAATCATATCCCACGGGAGTGTCGTAACCAAGAGTGCAGCAAGGCCCGTTGTCGTGTACCAGTTCCCATTCGAGTCTAGCTCAAAGCAGTGTTTTCGGGTTTTACCCCTATGTACATCTGTGCCAGAGCCACCTCTACCTGCTCGTATCCAGACATGGATGTATTTGCTTGGAAACCCCTTACTCAATACTCACCAAAATACCAGGAAGATTTCCTATATTTTAACTTTTCTATAGGCTTCTTCCTAATGTTTTCATATCCTAATTTCCACAAATAACTAAACCATCCTTTGATACCAACTATAACATCCCGCCTTTTTATAACATAAACTTTCATTACATTACACAAAACTGAGGATCTTTAAGGTTTAGTGTCTTGGAAACTAGGAACATAATACATGAAAACAACATAAAACATTCCTCTTAAACACTTGAAAGGCTTCTCCTTATGTTCATCCTAGGTTCATTACTGCATCTCATAACCTGGGGACGTACATCAAAAGAAAGGGTGAGAAAAAGGCCCAGTAAGGGAAACAAGATGAACATTTTACATGTGAACTTGAGATACTTCAATAAGGACATGAAAAAAACTTTAAGGCATGAGAAAGAAATCATGAGGAATTTCATAATAAAAATAATATTTTTCATAACTTGAAGATGTGGCTGCAACATTTAATATTGACAATCGTTTCGTTTCACCAAGGTCCATCCCCAAGGTGTCGTTAAAAATTACCAAGGTTATTCACCAAGGTGTCGTTAAAAATGGTCACCTATAGAGATTAAGTCTCTACCCAATGCATTGGAGCGCTATCAGGGCGCACCCTTAAATTTGCCTTTATTATCATGTGATCCAAATATATCATCATCAAAAATTTCATAAAGAACCCATATAGCACAAAATAAATGGGTTTCATTTCATAATCATAACATTTTAAAAACTGCTTTAAAGACATGATCTTTACGTCACTTTAAAACCCACAGAAAAGGAAGGTGGGTCTCATGTATGTAAATACCATAATTTAAAATAGAACATTTTGGTATATATGTGAATAACCCTTTAGAAGAAAGAGCTTTGAGTATTCACTTAATAATATAAAAGAACTTTAGAAAAAGAGAGAGACATTTTGAGATGGAAATTCTGCAGCATAACGGCTATGTCACGAGGTTTTAGAAGACATTAAAAAGAGAGGGAAAATGGGTCAAACATTCATAAATGACCCATAAAACAGTAGATGTACATAATAAGAAGGATACATGATCATGGTAATGAAATTTCAAGGACATACCATTTGAAATGAAAAACATGGAAGAAAGACAAAAATTAGATTTCTCTTATGAAAGTTTGGCAGCCTAACGACGTTACTTAAAATTCAAACACAAAGATTTGAAAAGATCAAATAGGGTCTCTCATCATGTGAACATAAGAGTTCAGTATGATAGATATAGAGATATTGCCCCAACATAATTAAAAAGAACTTGAAAGACTTGACATGAAAGTAGAACTTTGAAAAGAATGAGAAGGGTGAAAGAATCCCCTAAAAATTGGGTAGCCTAACGGCGCCACTTAAAACTTCAAAATACTGAATTGAAGAGATCAAATGGGGTCTCTCATCATATGAACATAATATTCCAGTATGATAGATATAGAGATCATACCCCAACATAACAAAAAGGAACATGAAAGAATTGACATGAAAGTAGAACTTCAAAACGAGAAGGGTGAAGAACCACTTAAAAATTCGGCAGCCTAACGGCGCCACTTAAAACTTCAAAATACTGAATTGAAGAGATCAAATGGGGTATCTCATCATATGAACATAAGAGTCTAGTATGATAGATATAGAGATCATACCCCAACATAACAAAAAGGAACTTGAAATACTTTACATGAAAATAGATCTTGAAAAATGAGAAGGGAGAAAGAATCCGTTACAAAAATTTCGGCAGCCTAACGGCGCCACTTAAAACTTCATAATACGAAATAATGAGAGTAAGAGGGGATCTCTCATTATATGAACATAAAAAGGGAAGTAAGAGGAGTATAAAAGAGCATCCTCCAACATATGAACATGGATCATAAAAGGAATGACATAAAAGAGATTACTTGAAATTAAAGAGAGAGGTCGAATCCCTTACCTTAAAACGTGACTCTTGAAACTCAAAGTTTTGGACCTTGAGGGATTGGGGGCACCTTGGGAGGACTCCTTGGGAGGTAAGAAGACCATAACTTCGTTGGGGGAGAGTTGGGAGTGAAAACCAAAGGAGGAATGGGTGGGTATTTATAGGGAAAGTGAGGGGACAAGGCATTAATGGCCAAGGGACACCTCATTAGTGGTTTTGGAAAAACCATGGGCTTTACCATGGTATTTGCCCATGGTATTGGCCACTTGGGACACCTCATACCTTATCTTACTATTCACAATTCGACCATATTGAATATATACATAATACATCATTTAATGATGTCATTAGACACCCGTAACTTAAAAACTGTATTTTCACTATTCATCGAAAATTCAACTTTCTCAGAATAATCCCAAAATTTCACCTTAACCAAATATCAACGCTCTGATTAAAAATATGAAATCCATTTTATAAAAATAATTTTCTAAATATTTTTAATTTAATTTTTAAATAAAAACACTATTCACCGAAAATTCATTTTTTCAGAAAAAACCCCAAAACTTACCATAGCATAATATCGGTGCTCTGAGTTCAAAAATGAAATCCGTTTTATAAAAATAATTTTCTAAATTTTTTTAATTAAATTTTTAATTAAAAAACACTATTCACCTGAAAAACTAATACTTGAATAATAATTTATGAAACCGTTATTTAACCATTTTATTGAATCACATTACTTAATCAAGGTGCCTAGATTATATTAATACTTCTTTTAAGTGAGATTACTAATCCATTTGGTCACATTACTAATCCTAAGCGTAAAATCACTATTCATAATTTACTATTCATCAAAAATCAAGTTGATCTTATTAGACTCGAAATTTCGTAGTGATCATAATTGTAGAAGACCATTTTTTGAAAATCATTACACATTTTTATTTATTTAAGGTTTACATAAACATTTTTAAAATATCCTTTCTCTAAAATTTATCAAAAATATGCATACTATATTTATCTGGACATTTGAAAATTCATAAACTTCATCATAAGAAGAAATCCAAATTTTTATTTAAAACAAAGGATTACACAAGGCAATTACGGTCTCCTTACATAGCCCCTTATCATACCAGCATAGGACCTAAGTGTAAGGTGTGCTAAGGTGAGAGAATCCGAGGGAGGCGCAGCCAACATCGCACGAGTCGTAATTTCTATTAGTTTGAACTTCTCGCGAAGGCGATCCCGTTCTAGCTTCACACGATGAAGTTCAGCTTGGGTTTGGTCCAGAGCAAAGCCCAGTGGTGCTACCTCCTTCCCAAGTTCTGTTAGATGGGCTTCGATCGGTCCAAGACTACTGGGTGAGGCCATCGAATCTTCTTTCTATATTAATTAACCAAGATTGCTTGTATTTAGAGATAGTAATCAAAACATTTAGTTTCCAGCGGTCATATTGACCAATGGTCAAATAATAGTCAAAACCCAACAGTCTCATTTTAATTATACTCATGTTATCAAATGAAACATTTTTATTGAGTATAAAAATAAAATAAAATAACACATAAAATTAGGAAATAAGATTTATTCAAAATTTCGGGTCGTTACATGATACGTGTTTTAAACTAAAATGACACTTTTATATTAAACACTGTCACGACCCATCCCAGTGGGGCCCGAGCCGCAACTCCCCAAGCCCGCCTCCAATAGGTCAGGGGCTGGTGACTAGCACCGAGTAGGCATACTACTAACATGGGAGGCATTGCCTATAAACCTGTACACACGCACACACATCTCCAAGCTCACAAAGCTGAAAAGTAAAAACTACTAAAAATGGAAAAGATGCATGCATACACTAAAAACCAATCACAGAGTACGACAGGAAAGTAAAGTGAAAGAAAGTAAACTCTGGTCCAAAAGTACAAGCCCACCAGAAAGAAAGTCTGTAACAAAGTCTAACCTGTAAAGAAAGGTGCTGGGACTGCAGTCTGTAGCCGTAGGAACACACCTCGGCCTGTCTGATCTCACTGTGTACCATCCGGTCCTGGTCCGCCTAAAATCCCGTCAAAGGCTTGCTCGTCTGCACAAGACATGACACGTGCGGTCAAAGCCCGTGCAGGGGTGAGTATAACAATACCCAGTAGGACACCCTGAAACCACAAAGGAAATACAACAAGGAAATATCACAAAGGAAAGATACAGTCAGCTCCACACTGTATATGTCTAAAGAACATACTACAAGAATATCCAGATATACTCATGCACAATCGACTATCGCGAATACCACCACTAGGATCCAGCTCGAAGATTCCACTAAGCATGCATCCGGGAGAACACACTCCTAGGTCTGAAGAGAGAGGTACGAAGTACTCATTTCGGGAGAACACACTCCACAAGTACCTTGAGAACATGATGCTCAGATGAGGATCACAACCAAGTCATGGGGTGATTCTGACAACTCAATCTGAGCTAATCCGCTAAGCAGAGGATCGACGCCTGGGTAAAGTTGGTCACGTCGATACCAAGAACTCTACCTAGGGTTCCAGGAATGAATAGAGGATCTGGCTCTAAGTCTCACAGAGGGGATTCCAACAAATCTATTCAGGGAGTTCTGCTGAAGGGATCATACTTATGTGTAAAGGAGATTATACCGGAACCTTCAGGGAAACGACCAAGGGTATGAACCCTAAGAGAACTAGTCCAAGTCACAGAAGAAAAGTGGCTCAAGTTCAACAAGAAAAGGTTACACGGAATGTAGTATGGTTACACGCCGTGTTCCTTGACCCCGGGTACTGCCTGTGTAAACGACCCGTGTCATTCGTTCAAGCTGTGTAAAACCAAACTACACGGCGTGTAGAAAAGGTACACGACGTGTTCCTTGACCATGGGTACTGCCCGTGTAATCGGCCCATGTTATTCGGCTTGTCGGATAGAAAGAAACTACACGATGTGTAGAAGAATCACACGCCGTGTCCGAGCACCTGAGCTCGCTCCGTGTACGCTGGCCATGTGTCCGTACACGGCCTCTGTCCGTGTCCGTGTCGCCTGCCCGTGTACCAGTACACAGGGTATCCCGTGTATCTGGCCGGGGAGGGGTATACATGGCGTGTCCATGGATATGTACCCTGCCCGTGTTCGTTTACTCCTGGAGTAGATGTTATGTAATCCCTCCGATGAACACACGCCGTGTAGCCCATACTACACGCCGTGTAGTCGGGAAATTTACAGAAGCGTCGTCTTCCTCCACGCGCCTCGGCTGTTGCTCCGAATCTTGATCCAACCGTCCGATCATCACGAAAATCTGGATTTGGGGTTGTCCCGCTCCTACGAAACCGATTCCATCGGTTTCGGGCTTCTGATCGGTCTTTAAAACGCATCCCGATCCGTTCGCACGAAACACTCAAAGAACGTGAACTTCCAAACCGCATCGATTCATCCGCCGCCGTCACCCTCGCACCTCCGCTAGGTCTCCTTGACGTTGGACCTTTGATTTTGGATCATTGTGTCAACAAATTAATGCGCAATGATCTATTTCCTCCAAGAATGCGTAGAATGCAACGAAGAACTTGAGGGAAAAAAATAATCAACAAGAGGGGAGAACCTCAATCGTTGTTCGTGACGATCCGGGTTTGCCGCCGTTAGATTGAAAACCAAAAAAATCTCAAGAATCAAAGCCTCAAATCCCCACATGAACCCGTCCCGCAAGAACGATCGACCCGCGAGCTAATCTGTTCATGGATTAGTCCGCATTCATCGTGGAAATCAAAAACGGGGAAGGAAAAATCAAGACAAACATCCTACCTGGATTTCACGGCATTCGTCGGCGATGATCTGGTCGTTGCGTCGTCATCACCGCGTTGGGAGGTTTCCTCCAGAGCCTCCAGATCCGCCAAGGGTTTCAAGGTTATGGAAATTTTAACCCTGATCCCCTGTGAAATCTCCATTTAAAAATATAAGGGATTTCGTTGTAACAATGATTTAAATAAAATATTTTAATTAAATATTTTATTTCGGTTGCATCCAAAAACCATATTTTACTACCGACCTGCGCCGACCGATGTTAGCCCTCGCCTAAGGTAAAAACGCTATTCTGAACGCAATGGTGCCCTCGAATTTCTGATCCGAGCACCTGTTTAGGAGTTATTCCACTTTTTTAGGAAAAATGCACGCGGCTGTTATTTAATTATTAAAATTAATTCAAACAATTGTTCCAGGCTCACCGGGCCTCGGAACTGCATGCCATCTCAGAGAATGGTCTTGAATTAATTCCCATATAATATTAAAAATAATACATGGAGAAAATCTGGGACATTACATCACACCCACCTTAGGGCTTTTATGTCCCCGAAAAGCCAAAACAAAGGCTACTCAAAGAGATGTGGGTATTGCACGTGAATCTGAGCCTCCCGCTCCCACGTGCTCTCCTGGAGATTCCCGTGCTTCCACCGGACACGCACCAAGGGAATAGCTCACCCACAAAGGATATTCTCCTATCGATCTTAGATCTCCACTGGGTACTCAGCAAAGGTCGCTCCATCATCGATGTCCAGCTCGCCCCAGTCGATGACGTGCGATGGATCATGCACGTACCTCCGTAGCTGCGACACATGGAAGACGTTGTGTACCTGGTCCATCTGAGGAGGTAGAGCTAAGAGATACGCTACCTCACCAACTCTACTCAGAATCTGTAAAGGGCCAACGAACCTCGGAGATAGCTTGCCGCCTCGACCAAATCTCCACAATCCCCGTCGAGGTGAGACCCGAAGGAACACATGGTCTCCCTACTCAAACTCCAAGGGCCTCCGCCTCCTGTCGTCATACGACTTTTACCGACTCTGTGCAGTCTTCATCCGCTCCTGGATGACCTGTACCTTCTCTGTAGTAGCTCTCACCATCTCTAGGCCCATGAGTGCTGACTCTCCCGGGTTAGTCCAACAAAGTGGCGACCTGAAAGGTCGCCCGTACAGAGCCTCGAATGGTGCCATACCAATAGTGGAATGATAACTGTTGTTATAAGAGAATTCCACCAGTGGTAGGTGATCCTCCCAGCTACGACTGAAGTCAAGTATGCAAGCCCGAAGCATATCTTCTAGGACCTGAATGGTCCGCTCGGTCTGACCATCAGTCTGGGGATGGAACGTTGTACTCAAGCGTAACTGAGTCCCAAAAGATTTCTAAAATCCCTTCCACAACCAGGATGTGAAACAAGCATCACAATCTGATACGATCGTGGATGGAACTCCATGAAGTCGAACTATCTCCTGCACGTAGAGGCGCCCCAGTCTCTCCACTGAAATCTGCTCCCGTATGGCTAGGAAGTGGGCCAACTTGGTGAGTTGATCAACGATCACCCAGATGGCATCGTGTTCCCTGGACGTACATGGTAAACCCGTCAAGAAGTCCATGGATATCCCTTACCACTTCCACTCTGGCACCTCAAGGGGCTGAGTCAAACCTGCTGGCACCTAGTGCTCAGCCTTTACTTGCTGACAAGTAAGGCACCGAGAGACGAACTATGCCACATCCTTCTTCATTCCTGGCCACCAGAACTGACATCGGAGGTCCTGATACATCTTTGCTACGCCTGGATGCACCGCAAAATGGGATGTATGGAACTCCCTCAGAACCTCCTCCCGCAACGTTGCTGGTACTACTATGTGCCCTCTGAAAAGAACAACGTGCTCCCCACCTTCTGAATATCCATCAACAACATCACCTGTGGATATCTGAGCATGTAGAGTATCACAGATAACATCCATGCGTTGTGCTTCCCTGACTCACTGTAAGAGTGGAGGGGTAAAAACCATCGACTAAAGGTAAGCTCCCTCATCTCCATCCACGAAGGATAACTGTAAGGAGGCCAACTGCCTTGTCGCCTCATCCAGCAACTGCGAACTGGATTTCTTGCTGAGAGCATCCGCCACTACGTTCCCCTTCCCAGGAGTATAAACGATCTCAAAGTCATAATCCTGGAGGAACTCAATCCATCACCTCTGTATCAAATTCATATACTTCTGAGAAAATATATATCTGAGACTCTTGTGATCAGAGTAGATGGTAAATCGCTCACCCATCCGGTAGTGCCGCCACATCTTCAATGCGAAGACTACCGCTGCCAACTCAAGATCATGGGTCGCGTAGTTCTGCTCATGTGGCCTCAATTGACGTGAGCCATAAGCAATCAATGCTTGCCTCTGCATCAGGACACAACCAAGCCCGGTTCCTGATGCATCTCAGAACACTACGTACTCGACACCCTCCTCCGGTAACCTCAAGATCAGGGCGCTCGTCAAACTCTATCTCAACTGCTGGAAAGCTTGCTGGCATCTCTCGGTCCACACGAAAGGCTGCCCCTTTCGGGTCAAATCTGTCATGGGTGATGCAATCCTGGAGAAATCAAGGATGAATCTCCGATAGTATCCTGTTAACCCAAGGAAACTCCGCACCTCCGTCACGCTCCGGGGTGGCTCCCATGATATCACTGCCTCCACCTTGGCTGGGTCCACTGATACACCATCTGCTGAGATAATGTATACCAGAAAGTGGACCTCTTGTAACCAGAACTGACACTTCGAGAGTTTCCCATACAATTGGTTCTCTCGGAGTGTGTCTAAAACCATCCTTAGGTGTCTCTCATGATCCTCCTCGGACGCAGAGTACACAAGGATATCATCGATGAAGACCACTAAAAACTAGTCTAGATAGGGCTGAAAGATCCGGTTCATGAGCCCCATGAACACTGCCGGGGCGTTCGTCACGCCGAAGGGAATCACAAAGTACTCATAGTGACCGTAGCGACATCTAAAATACATCTTCAGTATATCCTCCTTTCGTACTCGCAACTGGTGATAGCCTGATCATAGATCAACCTTCGAGAACCATCGTGCCCCTCTCAACTGGTCGAAGAGGTCATCGATCCTCGGTAGGGGATACCGGTTCTTTACAGTCACCTGATTCAAGCACCGGTAATCCAAACATAGCCTCAAGCTCCCGTCTTCCTTCTTGGAAAACAACACTGGGGCCGCCCAGGGTGAAACGCTGGGTCTCACAAAGCCCTTCTTCTCCAAGTTGTCCAACTGCACTCTCAGCTCACGAAGCTCTGTAGGAGCCATCCGATATGCTGATGCTGATATCGGTGTCGTCCCGGGTTGCAACTCAATGCAGAAATCTATCTTCTGACGGGGAGGTAGCCCGGGGACATCCTCCAGAAAGACGTCCTCGTACTCATCCACTACTTCTAGAAACTGAAAAATTGTAGCATCTACTACACCAAGGGCTAGGCTAGCCAACTGATGTGAAATCGGTTGTGCCCTTCTATGCACGAGTCCATCCTGTGCTGCCTGGG
Organism: Viscum album; assembly: GCA_963277665.1. NCBI lineage: Eukaryota > Viridiplantae > Streptophyta > Magnoliopsida > Santalales > Viscaceae > Viscum > Viscum album. Next base: position 1,329,694,360 of record OY728143.1, read on the forward strand.
TCTCTATCTCACCAACAAAAGAGAACCTCATTACATCACTGTAGACACACCACACCCTTCACCTAAAACAGTCGATCTGGGCATGAACTGTGGATAGCCAATCCATACCAAGAATGACATCATAAGGCCTAGACGCTACCACCAAGATGTTCCAACCAAAACTCTCGCCTCCAAGGGTCAGGTCACACTGTCTACAGAGGTGTGTGATCTCTAAATCTTCTCCAGTCGGTGTCTCTAAGCGTAAGGGTCGAGTCAACAGCTTGACTGGAATCTCAAGGTCTCGAACAAGATAAGCAGCCAGAAAGGAATGACTAGCACTTGTGTCTATCAATATGGCAGCCAAGGTAGAAAATACACAGATAGTACCTCTAATCATTCTGGGAGTACCTGGGTCATAAGCCTCTGCCGCCTGCAGTTGTCCCTGCCTCTGTCCACCAGCTCCCTGAGCCTGGGGTGGACCTCTTGGGGGTGGTGGTGGTAAAAGATCAAAATGACGACCACCTCCGGCTGCTCTCCCAGCTTCCCTACCACGTATAGGTCCCTGACATCGGCTACTTGCTGCCGAGGTCTCTGCTCCAGCTCGCCCACTACTGACATCTGCCGGTTGTCTCTACTCTTCCAAGAAGATCTCGACCACAAAAGCCCGCTCGATCACCCCAGCATAAGTAGGAATGCTCATAGGGACACTGCTATCTCGGATATCTCTGCGCAAGCCCCACTCGAAAGTCCGAGCTCTGAAGTACTGATCTCTGACCATATCCATCGAGTACCGTGAGAGGTCGGTAAACCTCGACGAATAGTTATCCACCGTCATGGTTTCCTGCTGAAGCTGAAGAAGCTTCTGTATGCGTACTGCTCTCAGGGTAACCGATGAAAACTCCTCTCTGAAGAGACGATCAAACTCCGACCAAGCGAGTGTCTCCTCGTCGGGAGTCTGGATAACCAAACTCCATCATCGTCCTGTCGAGCCCTGAAGAAGGATCGCTGCCAGGATCACCATCTGGTCTACTGGTGTCCTGACCAAACGGAAGAATCTCGCCACCGCCTCAAGCCAGTCCTCTACTGCCTGAGGGTCAGGCTTGCCTCGAAACCTGAGGGGTCTCTATCTTTGAAAGTGCGCTCAGCCTGCGCTCCTCCTCCACTGGTACAACATGTACTAAACACTGCTCTACAGGTGGTGGAATAACTGGCACACCAACTGGTGGTAAAACTGGGGGATCTAGTCCCTGTATCGAAGCTTCATCACCGAGGGGGTCATCCTCGTGATCGATCTGTTGGATCCTAGCGGGTGCGCATCACGGAGGCATTCTGTAAGGAAACAAGATGTATCTCAGTCAGTGAGTATATCTGGAGAGCTGACTCAAAAAAGGATATGGAAACCACAACCCATTCCTATATGATTCATGTACCATTATTTTTCCCTGCAACTAGTGTTCTCATGTTCCGAGTCAAAAAGCAAGTTATCAGAGTCCTGGTGTATGGATACGTCGACCACCCACACCAACACTGGGGTCCCTGGCCTGAAATCCGAACTCAAAACACTTAACACTATTGCCCCAAACCAACTCATAGACTCTCGGTCCTAAGGTAGAATCGACCACCTCTGATACCACTCTGTCACGACCTGTCCCAGTGGGGCCCAAGCCGCAACTCCCAAGCCCGCCTCCAATAGGCCAGGGGCTGGTGACTAGCACCGAGTAAGCATACTACTAACATGGGAGGCATTGCCTATAAACCTGTACACACACACACATCTCCAAGATCACAAAGATGAAAAGTAAAAACTACTAAAAATGGAAAAGATGCATGCATACACTAAAACCCAACCACAGAGTATGACAGGAAAGTAAAGTTCACGAAAGTAAACCCTGAGCCAAAAGTAAAATCCCACAAGAAAGTATGTAACAAAGTACAACCTGTAAAGAAAGGTGCTGGGACTGCAGTTTGTAGCCGTAGGAACACACCTCGGCCTGTCTGATCTCACTGTGTACCATCTGGTCCTGTTCCGCCTAAAATCCTATCAAAAGCTCAATCGTCTGCAAAAGACACGACACGTGCGGGCAAAGCCCGTGCAGGGGTGAGTATAACAATACCTAGTAGGACACCCCAAAACCAAAAAGGAAATACAACAAGGAAATACCACAAAGTAAAGATACAATCAGCTCCACACAGTATATGTCTAAAGAACATACCACAATAATATCCAGATATACTCATGCACAATCGACTATCACGAATACCACCACTAGGATCCAGCTCGAAGATTCCACTAAGCATGCATCCGGGAGAACACACCCCTAGGTCTGAAGAGAGAGGTATGAAGTACTCGTTCTGGGAGAACACACTTCACAAGTACCTTGAGAACATGATGCTCAGATGATGATCACAACCAAGTCATGAGGTGATTTCGACAACTCAGTTTGAACTAATCCACTAAGCAGAGGATCGGTGCCCGGGTAAAGTTGGTCACGTCGATACCAAGAACTCTACCTAGGGTTCCAGGAATGAATAGAGGATCCGGCTTTAAGTCTCAAAGAGGGGATTCCAACAACTCTATTCAGGGAGTTCTGCTGAAGGGATCATATTCCTGTGTAAAGGAGATGATACCGGAACCTTCAGGGAAACGACCAAGGGTACGAACCCTAAGAGAACTAGTCCAAGTCACAGAAGACAAGTGACTCAAGTTCAACAAGAAAAGGTTACACGGTGTGTAGTATGGTTACACACTGTATTCCTTGAACCCGGTTACTGCCCGTGTAAACGGCCCATGTCATTCGTTAAATCCGTGTAAAACCAAACTACACGGCGTGTAGAAAAGGTACACGTTGTGTTCCTTGACCCCGGGTACTGCCCATGTAACCGGCCCGTGTCATTCGGATTGTTGGATAGAAAGAAACTACACGGCATGTGGAATAATCACACGCCATGTCCGAGCACCTGGGATCACTCCGTGTACGCTGGCCATGTGCCCGTACATGGCCTCTATCCGTGTCCATGTCACCTGCCTGTGTACCAGTACACGGGGTATCCCGTGTATCTGGATGGGTCTGGCCGGGGAGGGGTATACACGGCGTGTCCATGGCCGTGTACCCTGACCGTGTCCGTGTACTCTCGGAGTACACGTTATGTAATCACTCCGACGAACACACTCCGTGTAGCCCATACTACACGCCGTGTAGTCGGGAAATTTACAGAAGCACCGTCTTCCTCCGCGCGCCTCAGCTGTTTCTCTGGATCTTGATCCAACCGTCCGATCATCATGAAACTTCGTATTTGGGGTCGTCCCACTCCTAAGTAACCGATTCTGTTGGTTTTGGGCTTCCGATCGGTCTTGAAAACGCATCTCGATCCGTCTGCACGAAACGCTCGAAGAACAGGAACTTTCGAACCGCATCGATTCACCACCGTCGTCGTCGTCACACCTCCACTAGGTCGTCTTGACATTGGATATTTGATTTCAGATCGTTGCGTCAACAAACGAATGTGCAACGATCGATTTCCTCCAAGAACGTGTAGAATGCAACGAAGAACGCGAGGGGGAAAAACAAGAATCAACAAGAGGGGTGAACCTCGATCGTTGTTCGTGACGATCTGGGTTTGCCGCCGTTAGATTGAAAACCAAAACAATCTCAAGAATGAAAGCCTAAAATCCCCACATGAACCCGTCCCGCAAGAACGATCAACCCACAGGCTAATCTGTTCGTGGATTAGTTCGCGTTCGTCATGGAAATCAAAAACGGGGAAGGAAAAATCAAGACAAACATCCTACCAAGATTTTGCAGCATTCGTCGGCGATGATCTGGTCGCTGCGTCGTCGTCACCGCGTTGGGAGGTTTCCTCCAGAGCCTCTAGAGCCGCCAAGGGTTTCAGGGTTATGGAAATTTTAACCCTGATCCCCTGCGAAATCTCCATTTAAAAAGATAAGGGATTTCACTGTAACAAATATTTAAATGAAATATTTTAATAAAATATTTTATTAAGGTTGCGTCCAAAAACCAGATTTTACTATCGACCTGTGCCGACTGATGTTAGGCCTCGCCTAAGGTAAAAACACTGTTCTAAACGCAATGGTGCCCTCAGATTTCTAATCCGAGCACCCGTTTAGGAGTTATTCCACTTTTTCAGGAAAACCGCACGCGCACGTTATTTAATTATTAAAATTAATTCAAACATTTGTTCCAGGCTCACTGGGCCTCGGAACTGCACGCCATCTCAGAGCTTGGTCTTGAATTAATTCCCATATAATATTAAACATAATACATGGAGAAAATCCGGGACATTACAAACACACACACTTTGATTCATATCGTTCACACCGTGTATCAGATTGATGCACAGTTGATTCCTACATGTCACAAATGACTTAAGGATCTATGTACAAAAGTATCAATCCAATCAGAGTGTCTTTTCTAGGTTTTCAGTGAGTGACATATGTTTTTAACCTAAATGTCATTTTTAAACTGAAAACATGCACTTTGAGTCATATTAGTCACACTATGTATCAGATTGAGGTGCGGCTGATTCCTAAACGTCAAAAATGAGATGTTTATCATTTTATTAAAGTATAATAAATATTATTTTTTTACTCAGTTTTGATCATGCGATATATGTTTTGAACTAATGTATAAAGTTAAACTAAAAACACACACTTCGAGTCATACCGAGCACACCATGTATTGGATTGAAGTGAGATTGATTCCTATACACCACAAATGAATTATGATTTTTTTTCTCTAAATTATCAAAAAAATATGATTGTGTTTTCTTAGTTTTGAGTATGTAATGTGTGTTTTGAACTAAAATGTCAATTTTAAACTGAAAACATAAACTTTGGGTCATATCGGTCATACCATGTATCAGATTTAGGTGTGGTTAATTCATACACTTGACACCATGTATTTTGATTCTACAATGCATTCAAAATTTATGGTTATCTAACAATATTATTGTTTGATAACCCAAAATATTGAATGTATTTTCAAATAAAAAGAAAAGTACATCATCCTTGTTGAGTGCATGATCACAGTAAATGAGTGCATCATCCTTGTTGAAGAAAAAACAAGTATAGACAAAGTCATTTCTTCATGATCTATATAAAAATTAAAAAAATTAGTATCAGATAAAAATGATAAGGAAATTAACTAAAAAAACTAGATAAAATGATGAGAAAAGTAATTAAATTAGTAGTAGGAAGTCACCTATTCATGATGTATGTATACATTCTGACACCATGTATTATTCCCATTGGTTTCTAAAAAAATCAATTTCCTATGTTATACTTATTCTTGAGAAACAAATAAAAAGATATATAATCATTATGATACTAATGCTTCACATCCCAAATGTATATCTAAGGTCATATCCTATACTAGATCACAAACATAGTAGGTAATTACCTATATTTGACGCTGAAAAACATTTTTACACCACGTATTATGCCCACTCATCTCTAAAAAAATTTAATTCTTATTTTGAGTATGTATATTGTTAAAAATATTGATATTAATGAGAAAATATAGAGGAACAAATGATTAATAAATATTTTTAATGAAATCGTATTTAACTTCAGAAATTACATATTCAGGGATGCGAGTCTTTTGATGGTATTTGATATCTTTCATAAATTTTCAAACATAATATCCACAATCATTATTGTTATTTTTCTTTGATCACTATAGAAACATTGAACAAAATAAGTAAATTGTTTTGAAATATGTTTTCATATTTAAATATTTCTATATATACCTTAATCTGTTTCCATTTTAAGAAATCCATAGGCTTCTTATGTTTAGTCACCGACCTCATACCATGATTTAGCCTATATTAATAGATATCCTTATCATAAAAAAATTATTTTTAAAACACAAACACAAACATATAATTTAAAGTTTATTTTTAATAAATTTATTTCATTGCATTAAAAGTTCACAATGCACATCATATGTGTCTGGTTTGATGGAAATCCATGCATTGGATCCAAAAAATAAACATTAGGGGCATCCAAATTGATTATGACTGGCATCCAATGCTTTCTAAAAAAATAAAAAAAATAATTAATGAAAAAAAGAAATATATATTTTATATGATTAGATTGAAGAGATTTACCCCTGCATTATAGGCATCAAGAAGAGTCTTTCATCTATTATTTTCTTCTGAAATTCCTTGATTAGTTCAACTTTTTTCTTATCAATTTCTTCCACTTCCAAATAAATTTCATGTGTAGAAATGATACAGGGATTAATGAATCCAAATCACGATTCACATTATTTTCCATTAATATAGTAGTAATATAAATTCCTATATAAAATATGAATAGTTATTAACATTAATGAACATAGTAGATCCTTTTTTAAGAAGTTAGAATATGAAAATATACCTCATGTATGTATTCAAAAATGAGACTCCCAACCATTCAAACTTGATAATATCATTTATACTCTCCAAAAAAACCACATATGTAATGAAATTTATAAATATTTCTTCTTTATATTGAATGTAGGACATATCTCCCTTTTTGAATGTGGTTTCTACATGAACTTGTAATGTTAATACATGTTGTAGTGGAACTGTCAGGGTGAAGGTACCTCATAAGGTATTTTTGTTTTCTTGAATGATTCACTGGATTATCTTGATCTAACCTTTCATTTCCTCGTTGTTTTATTCATCTATAATATCATATCTCATTTCATATTTTTTTCATAAACTGTTAAAGTTTTTACATTTGAATTTTGTTTTCAAGTACATACCTTATGTATCTTTATAATATTAAACGATCATGCTATGAAAGAATAAATAGCATCATTGACCGTTGTAATATCCAAATCATCAAGAGGAATAAGAGACTCATATGTCGGCTCACAATCTACCTCAACCCCCACTCTCATGTGATATTTTGGGAGTTCTTTTTTATGTATCATGTCTCTTGAGATATTATACACTATACCCCTCACAACAAAGTAATGTGTGGGTGTTGATGGGTAGAAATCACATAAAACTTCACCATGTACAATTTCAGTAAAATAAAGTTATTGAAAGTTGTTTTATTCACATTTAAGATAAAGAGTAATGAACAAATTGATTACCTCAGGAAAGGTATGTGGTTAAGGGGAATAACTAACTTCAAAGCTAGTGTGGTCATTTGGCTCTTCATATGCTGATCTCTATTCCACTACCATTTTTCTTCAATCCTTTTGTATACATTGGTACGCCTAACCCTATAGGAAAATAATGTATTTCAAATCATCTATATTTATCTATAATCCTTTCATTGTCTCATATGTAACTCCCTGTATCTTTGTATTCTCAAAATATGTATGAGGTGACACTCCAAAACATGAACCTCTAACGTGGCCATATTTTCCTGGCTGCATCAAAGCTATTAAAAGTAGTTTTTCTTCAGGTATGATCAATGTTGATTCTTGTGTCTAAAAAATATAAAAAAACATGAATATAAATTGATATTTTTATGTAATATTTCTATAAATAAAAATGAATTACTATTATGTCATACTTACACATGCCTCTCATAATGTTCATGTGTTTTCATAAACTAGTTTACCCTCTTTATTTACATGGGCCTACTTCCATAACACATGGTGTGGGATGGAAGTGGCTTCATATTTTGATTCATCAATATGTATATAAATAAAGGAAAATATTTTGTTTCATATCACATACAACTTTTATTGTAGATTTAAAATACACATACCCTTTTATTCTCTAAGGAAGTGTACCCCATCCTTACTTTGTGATAGGGGTACAATGGTTTTGATGCACATTGTTTATTTTCAGCACTAATTTTCTATTTCATAAATTAACAAATTTGAATGAAATGTGATAAAATAAATAATGTCAAATAATATATTATTGAATACAATACACCTAAAATGATTTCTCATCATAATGAATGATGAAAGCATTCCATGTTTCATATTTTATAATGTGTCCATACATAACTAGTGGGTGGGGCTTTACTTTCCCCTCAACTTACTTGAGATAAATCATGGTAATAAGTGTCCAAAAGACTTTATGGGATTTTACAGTGGCCGTTAAGACATATTTCTTACAGAAATCATCTAAAATAAATAAATTTTATAAGGAATAATGAAAAGTAAATAAATGTTTCATTATATAATTTTTTGGTAAAATAGAAAAAGTATATCATAATATTAATTTAATATCTTCCAAAAGTATTTCCTTCATTATAGGATGTACATGGAATCACATATCTATATAAATTAACACATTCATTCTCTTTGTGACCCCAAAATAACTAATGAACATTGAATTTTTTGGGGTCAACAGGTTAACCACATTGATTCCATCCAACCTCAAATTTTATACCCTTTTTTTCCTCCTTGATAATTTTATCCAACATAGTGATTCTACATCATTCTTATTTTTTCATCATTATGTTTTTTATCCCCTAATAATTCTGTAGTTTCCACATCAACAATATGTTCTTCCCTAAGATTAGTAATATCATCATGTGTAGAAGTCATGGTCCACATGATTAGTCAAAAATTTAATTTATATTACATAAATATAGTACATACCACAAAAATTATGAGGAAAATCATAAAATATTAAAAAGAACATTAACCTCATTAAACTCTATTTTATTTAATTGTTGAAGGGATTTGGATCCTTTATCAAGTATTCATATAACCTCTATAACATCCTACCCCTACACATTGGATTGAGTCAAGGTGGAATTCTTACTTATCCTTAGGATACATCCCCAAGATTCCAAAGGCTGGAAATAAATGTGAAGGGTTTCAATACAATTGGGGGACGATTTCCCCTTTTTAAAATAAAAGCAACCACAACCAAGAATACCATAACCATAACTACTATATGATGCATGATGAAAATGTATAACACTAAAAGAATAAAAAATGAAAATCAAACTCAATTACATTTATGAAACATATCAGAGTACTAGGTGAAAACCAAACTAGAATTAGAAAACAAAAAACAGAAGACAAAACCAACAAAAACTTGATGACTCCAAGGTCACCAACTCCATCGACTCCACAACTCTCAATGTGATCCAAGTTCAAAATCCACAAGACATAATCAAATTATCATGATGAATCACCAAATAAATGAGATACTTTTCCTTTACCTATGTATCAATGAAAAATATCTACAAAATCACCAAAGTGCTAAAGCGGGGGTGATTAATAAAACTCGATAGGTTTTCCCCAAATGACTTCCATACTCACACCACTAGGATATAACTTTTTATTAAATTTTTATAAAACCATTTATATAAAACTATTGAAAATAGTTTTTATCAGAATATAAAAAAATTGACATAACAAAATAGTTTTCCTAAACCAAATCCATTTCCAAGGAAATCAACCAAACAACTCTTTAAAACTATTTCTCAAACTTCTGTTTTGGCATACCCATTCTATCCCACATATCCACATATCCAAACATGCATGCCCAAGTGACAGTTCCATACTCATGAGCAGTTTCCCATTGATCTACTGAGTCATCACAAGGTAACCAATCCCATGTTCCATTACACCTTTAGCATCGATCACCATGTCATATTTCAACCAGGCCATGTATGAAACAAGAACAAACACCACCAAGTATGCACAAAAACCATTCCAATTTTTTTTACATAAATCCATTATTTATTTAAAATATTTCAAAGAACATTTTACATGCATCAAAAAACAAACCATAATTTTAAAACCATCATTTTAAAATCATGTTACTAATTTCACTATCCACTAAAACAACCAATTATCACAATTTCTTAAAACATCAATTAAGAGGGTTTACATTAAACACTATAATGGAATTTAAAAATTTAATTCAAGAAAAACAATAAATTAAAATAAATACTTCATGTTCTAATAAGAGGAGTCTAGAGTGAAGCCACATACCTCATAAATTATGTCAAAAACAAAGAACCACAAAAATTATTAAAAAAAACTAGGTTGAATATCTAAAAACCCACCTTATATATCTTTCACTAACATCATCACAACCAAATATCATCATGATTGGAATCTAATATCATAGATCTATCTCAAATAGACTAGATGTATGAATCTGAAAGAGGTAAGTAGAGTAGATCTAAGGAAAACGACCAGGAAAAAAGACTTACCGAGGAATCTGACCTTCAACACACCAAGATTTTCCAACAGATTGCTCACAGATCGAAGGGAAAAGTCTCCACAACCTTTGGGAGGATTAAAAACTGAGTTAGGGTTGAAGATATTGAAAAATGAGTAGATTATGGGAAAAACCGAGTGAGTTCCACTTTTTTAGGATCTTACTTTTAACCATGCATGGTTAGCTCATAAAGGTAGAAAAATGTTGTGCTAACCTTGCACTAGTTACTACCTCAAGGGTAACCTTTCATGGGTGGATCATAAAGTTAGACAAACCACGTGCTAACCATGTATTACCATATGTTCCACTTTATATAGTTTCTCCTAAGTGGTGTTACAGTTTTTACAAATCATGCACCTAACTGTGTGCCTATCCAGAAGTCTCTGTTTCACTTTGCACAATTTTATATAGGATTTTCATGATTTTTACTAATCATTCCCCAACTGTGATCTCTAGAAAAGCCCCAAAAAAATTCCAAAAGTTCTTTAAAAACTTCCAAAATTCACCCAAACACTTTACATAATTTAAAAATATAAATAAAGGGTTACATACTTAAAAATGGGAGTGCTATATTGACTACTTTCCTGAAATATTTCAGTTCATTGCTTGACCATTTATTTCTCCCGTTCCCAAATTTCTTCATGAATATGACCATATTTCCATAAAATCCACACTAGACTGATGATTTTCCAACATAATACTTTCTCTTTCCTATCCACAATTTGTACTGGCACATGTGTAGCATCCCTTCCTAGTTTCTACTCAACACTTTTCTGAGATGCAGAGCCACATGACCTCAAGCGCACCTCCCTGAATGCCAGAGGCTACCGACTAGTAGTGAGGGGCCAGGGTGTGTCCATGGGGAGACTATTACCTCATGGATAAAAGTCTACACAACTTATAAGGGTATAAAATAAATAGAGTAATCATAAATAGAAAACAAATTATAGTGAACATAATGAAATAAACCAAGAACAATAAATAACCAAGCAGAAGATGAGTAACAATAGATACCAAAATGATCATGTTAATGATTCTATACAAAAATGATAGTATAGGGGGATCAAAGGATAACTGCATACACTACATTCTAGAAGAATATACAAAAGAGAAAAACTAATACTATAAGAATTTTGAGCATAGGCTTAGTCCTCTGCCCCCAATCTCTATCCTAAAGTTATAAATCAATCAAACATCAGAAGCCACACTTTACCCTTTGTCCATACCCGCAATCATAAAATATTCTTGGGTGCCAAGGGAATCCCAAGAAGGTTGTGAGATACAATTTTAGTAGGTTGAAACCCACAATGTCTAGGATGATCCATTTTGTGCAATAAATAAATGACAGTGTTCCATAGGGATCAAATGTAGAGAAATAAATAAATAGAGTAACACCTTAGTCAGGGTACTTAAATAGATACCTATCCCATACCACCTACTTAGGCCTAAGACAGATGTCTAAAAGAGGTACCTATGAAATTATTAATAGTAAACACAAGGTCTATCATAAATAAGGAAACTAAGGTAGATATACTCCAAACTTGTGCTTTGGTTTGGCATCCACATTTGCATGTCATCAATCAAGAACAATCAAAATATAAATAAAATACAATCCATATGGTGTAGAAATCAGTCAATAAATCCATTAAATATGAAGGTAGAGTCTTAATCCCATCCTACATGATCTATAATAATCCCAAGGTTTGTTATAGGTATCTCCGATATAACCAATACCTTCAAGTCTATCCAAGGCAACCCCTACGACATCCCTTGTATCACTTAAGGAATGGTGACTATGAGTCCATACCAAGTGTCTCGCATAGAGTAACAGGTATCACATGAGACATGGCATAGTCATATAACCAAAAATTTCATCCTTGGTTACTCCCCTAGGGAACTGGTCTCACTCATGAGTATTCATAAAGTACCAAGAGAGCCCAAAAATGGCAATCCAATGCATCGCTCCCTACGTTTCAAGTAAAATCCAACCGAACTTGGGGAGTCCATCCATGGAATCCTCAAATCCAGACCCATGTTCTCCTCCGACCCATAGAAGGTGAGCCATAGTAACCAAGGTACATCATAAGGAAATGAATCTATATATAATTTCATGATATCAAATAAACATTTCAATATCACTTTCTCACAAACTAACCAAACTATACAATTAAAGCCAAAAAACCATGGCATAATTTATATGGAAAATCAAAAGGCATAACATATATATAAACACATGTCATCAGTGAAATTTTAGTATCACAATTTATTAAACTTAACCAAAAATGAAATTCAATTCAAGCCACCCAATTATGGCCTAAGTAATAAGAACAAGAAATTAGACAACAAGATCAAGGTATACGTCACATAACATGGAATAAATGGAATCAAAATATTATGAAATGAAGCATAGGAAATTTGAGAACTTGAATAAACAGTTAACTATAAGGTGAGAGGCATGAAGTTCAAGGGCCAATATCATTTCCAACCATTTATCTTAATTTGAATTATAATTTAAGACATTTAATCAAGATAAAACACCCACATGGTAATTTAACCATTTATGGAATGGGAAATTGGCCATTAATGGTGGGTACACCAAAAGGGTTGGCCAAAGACCAAGAAAAATACCCATGAATGGGTTTCTCTATAAGTATAGGTTACAGAGGGTATATAAAACTATTTTAATTAATTTATTAAATAAAAACGAAGCGTCTCTGAAAGGGTGTGACGAGCGGCATGATGACGCGTCATTTAAAATGAAACAAAATGAGTGAGAAGGACCTAGAACATATGCATCAATGTATTATCACTCCACTTGTCCATTGTAGATGATTAATTCGACATAAAATGTAAGAAATCGAAGGATTTTTCAAACAAACTATAAATAGGGAAAAATCCATCATACTAAAATAGCATAACAGATGGGAGAGGAACCTTGAAATAGATTAGAGAGGAAGATAGAGCTTATCAAGATGGATACAATGCTTAAAAATGTGAGAAAAATAGATACTAGATGGAGGAGGGAGCGTGAAACCTAGAAGGAGGAGAGATGGGAGCTCCACGTGTGAAAGAGGAGGGGGAGCTGCTAAAGAACAAAAGAGGAATAAGAGGGGTGAAAAAAACATTAAAGAGGGGTAGAATAATAATTTCACCTAAAAAATAAGGGTGAATGGTTTGGCCACATGGTTGAACAAACCATGCTCCAACCATGCAACATTCACTACTTCAATGGGGCACCCTGGATAGTTAGGCACACCGATTGACTATTAGTGTGAAAATCGTGCAAAACTGCTCTGTACCAAACCTGAATTTGGCTATATAGGCATGTTCCCGGGGTTGAACGGTTTTAGAAAAACCAAAAAAACCACCAAAACCCCACTATTTGAAACTGCATGGTTTAGGGAAACCATATAGGCTGGGCTACACTATTTTTCCTAAACATGCGACCCAGTCTTTTCTTCCCATTTTTGGGCTCCAGGCTCCGAACGATCCCCAGATGCACCCGAGACCACCTTGAACCTCTTAGGCATCATTTTAAGGAATTTGAATAAAAAATAAATTATCTGTACCTTTAATAAAAGATGGTATGTTAAAACCTACCCTCTTAAGATAACTCATCCCTGAATTACCCTTCTGAGGGTGGTACGATGTCATCTGAGAAGAGTTCTAGTCACTATGGATGTACATTGACCTCTCTCTCCTAGGTCTCATACTATACACATCTATTCCAACATAGAACCTAGACCAGTGGAACCGACCTGTCTTGGAGATCATTTTTACTCTGATCGATGATACGTATCAGATGATCCTCGAAGGATGTATCCGCCTCCTGCTCGATATCCTCAGGGTCAAATAAATGAGACAAGTCTGTATGATACTGTCAAAGATATGATACATGGAAGATGTAATTCATGGAATGATACCTATGAGGTAAAAACAACCAATAGGCCACCATCCCAACTCTTTCCACTATCTCAATCAACCTAATCTACTGAGGTGAGAACTTTCCCTTTCTCCTGATTTGTTTGTGACCCAATATAAGTGATACACATAGAAAGATACGATGTAACACATAGAACTATAGAGGTATACAATGATGATTAGTATATGACTTCTTTCTGAAAAAAGCTATAGAAACATGCTTATGAATTAGATAAACTTACTCTAAAGTATCCTAAATGATACAAGGACCCAATAGAGCTGCCTCACCTACCTCAAGCTAGCATAGAGGTGAAAGACACTTCCTACTATAGAGGTCCCCATACGGATCCATATGGATCATTTCTTAGAATATTGTGTTATAGAAAAACTCAAACAAAGGTATATTACTTTTACATGAACCTCTAAAGTCAATTATGAAAGACCGAATCATATCCTCTAACACCCATATTGTTTGTTCAGATTATACCATCAGTATAAGAGTGATATGATCTTCTCGGAAGAACCTGTGAACCCAGTGCCTTTTTCAACCCTTGAAATAACTATGAGGTAAATAGATAATCTTTGTCTAAAATGATAGAATGAGGAACACCATGAAGCCTCACTATCTCTCAAATGTAAATAATTCCAAGCTCATCAATATAGAAGGTTTCCTGAATCAGAAGAAAGTGTGAAACCTTGGTCAACCTATCGATGATCACCCATAATGCATCACTAACTCAAGGGGATCTCAGTAATCCCATCATGAAATCCATGGTGACTTCATTCCAGCTATCCATAAAAAAACTTCATATGTCAAAAACATTCTTGGGATGCTCTAAGGAAACCACTACACTCACCTACTTTGGGTCAACAGATACGCCTGCCTCAAATATGATATGACCCAAGAAGTGAATATTTCTAATCCAAAAGTGTTATTTACCAAGATTAGAATATATTTGGTTCTCTCTTAGTGTTCTTAACATGATATCAAGATGATTTTTATGGTTGTGTCTGGTGTGAGAGTAAACTAAGATATCATCTAAAATGAATACCATGAAGGAATCAAGATACAGGTGGAAAAATTGATTCATTAAATCCATAAAGATTGCCAGTTTGTTTTTCAGACAAAATGGAATAACTAGGTACTTTTAAAAGTTTTACCTCCTCTAGAACACTGTACATGTTATGTTTGATGGTCTCACATACACATGATGGTATCCTAACCTCATATCAATCTTATAGGAAATAGTTTCTCCTCAGAGTTGGTTGAAGAGGTCATCTACACAAGGTAGTGGAAACCAATTCTTCACTATAATCCGGTTCAACAATCTATAATCCTTTTAAAATATGAGGGTTTCATATGAATTCTTGGTGAAAAGGACATGTGAACCCCATGATGATGTATTGGGTCATATAAAACCTTTTTCCTCTAGATCTTCAAGCTGTTTCTTGTGTTTTTATAGCTCTATAGGATCCATCCTATATAAAGAAATGGGAACTGGTGCCACACCTGGTACTAGATTGATGGTGAACTCAACCTATATCTAAATAGGTAATCCAGAGAAATCATCAGGGAAGACATCCCTGAAATGATCCACAGCTGGAGGTAACTCTACTAACTGCATTTCCTGATCACTCATAAGGCGACTCACAAACTAAGCCATCAGTCCCCCCAGCCCAGTAATCTTGGGTCTAGATTGACTCTCCTAGATATCCCATTCATCCTTATAGATATACGCATTTCCATAAGGTAATATGAAATACAATCAGTAGTGATAGCAATCCAATTGGGCACGATAAGGCACTAGCCATTCCATACTGAGAATGATGTTGAAGCTAGACATCTCGAGGATGAAGAAACTCCAGGAGAAATGGAACCCACCAATTTCAAGGGGGAACTCCTGACACTGGAGTATTCCCTCTATTCTGAACCCTAATGGTGTGTTGAGATACATTATGCCACAAAAATACTCGATTGTAAGGCCCAAAATTTCCACAACCACAATAAAAACAAAAGAGTATGATACACATGAATCAAAAAGGTAAGAAAATAGAGTAGAGGCTTCTAGAATAGTAACTCTCACCATATATGGCCCTTGACTCTACTTCTTTGACACTGGACTATCTGCATAAATATGTCTTGAACCAAAACCCTAATATACTTCCTGACTAGCCTAAGAAGATCCACTATGATGATGCTAATATTCCGGGGATTGACTAACTCAATCAAAACCACTAGAAACTTAGTCTAAGTGATCGGTATAAAACTAAATCCCAACCTGAAGTGTATTCATATATCTCATACCTGATAGAGGTGTTGGTACAGATCCCCTCTCACTAGATGCTGGAGTAAAAGATCGACATAAGCACCAAAAGTGACCCATCTCGCCGCAAGCTCAACACTTGATTGTGTTCATCGTGCACTGAGGAATCTTATGGCCTATCTTGATAAATTGATAATACAATATATAATCGGTTCATGTCATATGGATGGTACCACCCCCATAAGAACCCTCGAAACGATGCTTCCTACTACTAGAATAACCATCGACCTACCTCAAAACGGAACAACCCTGACTCACATTTCTAGCTTCTTTAAGATTATGTTCTATAATAAGGGACCAATTACGTATCTATATAATGTTAGTAAATTGAAATAAATTCACCTATGAGTGGAAAAAATTTACAATCCATTCTTAAAAATGCCTCGCAGGCGTCAACTCATCACCGTCATAGATGGAGCGAAATGCTAGAACTAGGTGAAGTGAGCAGAATATCCAAGCATAGTCATAGAGACCTGCTAAAGATGCATGAACTACATAGAATGATCTTATATTAGATTCTTTGGAAAGGAGTGATCATATAAATTCGTTTGGAAGTCATCCCAGACCATACATCGATAACTCTTTGATTGAGATATGACATCCCACCAACATTTGGCAGAGTCACATAGAATGTTGGTAGAAAGTATGAACCTCCACTCTAGAGGCATATCTAGATGGTCAAAGATAGATACCATGGATTCTAATTGTGACTCAGTAGCATGAGGTATGCCATCCCCCGATAATGTGGGAGGATGCTGATGTTGAAAGTCCCGAGTCAGCTCTGCCATAGTTGGGGCAGCCCGGGGAGCACCCTGAACATACTGAATGAATCTAAGAAGAATTTCCATGAACTAAGAATCAATTACCAGTGGAAGATCAATAGGAACTGAGTCATGTGTCACCATAGGAGGTACTATGGGTGGATTAGGGTCCACCACCTCCATAGTGTGCTCTCTCCACTCTCTTGGCATATAGTACGAGGACTTCATAGTGTCATAATCTACAATTTCCAAGAACACTCATCGGATATGATTTATATTATATAGGGAAACAGATAAATAAAATACAGGCATAAGACCCTCCTATAAGTACAACATAAAAAACATCATACTCCTAGAGCCAGGTCTAGATGATAGGAAAACACATAATAACCACTAAGAACATGGAAAACATAGCCTACTGCACATTGCAATGGTTAACCCAAGGTTAAGGTCTCACAATTATCATGTGTAGTGACCATTTAATTTAATTTTGGTATTCAATTTAATCCATTGATTTATATAAATTTTCTTTAGGAGGGTCCGCGGACTGATTGGCATCCCGCGAACCAAGGTGGTTCGTAGCTCCGGGTTCGATCCGTGAAACAGGGTGGTCCGCGGAGGGTTCCATGCAGGCAACGGCGGCCAGGGGTGGCGCCGGCTGGAGGCTCGTCGGTCGGGGCTTCGCCCACGTAGTAGGGTGCTATGTGGCGCGACAGATCAGAAAAGAGGCATAAACTCCCTGGTCCGCGGGGAGTGCATCTACGGAGGGGCTATGGTTCACGGTCTTCTCTTTTTTATGTTATTTTGAGTTCGTGGTTCACCAAATTATTATGCGTTTTCGGTTCCTTATTAGTTCGTTCCCAGGTTCATACCTACTCTAGTTCATGAACTGGAACTTTCGAAGTCCTAATACTTCCTTTGAAATCCTTTCACCCGAATCTAATTGATCACCTTTTAGTCCTCCTTCCGAATCCCCCAAAATACTCATCCTCCTTTCCCCCTCGGTCTCCTTTTATAGAGTGGGGAAATAGATGTATCTGCGGTCACGCGACACCTTTTGCGAAGGCTCATGACCGAATACATGGTTTACGGCTGAATTGATCATTCCGTAATTCATGGTGGGTATTGAGTGCTTCTCCCCCCGCGAAACGAATGAGGAGAGTGCTTCACGGCTACGGAGGGTTTCGCCTCCATTTCGCGAACGACAGCGGAGGCGGTTCGGGCCGACTGACATGACTCATGGCTGGGGCGGTTCATGTCGGTGAGCCGGATTGGCTCCAGCCCTACTTCACCCCTGCAGAGGGTCTTCTCTTCCATTATGCGAACAACAACGGTCCACGGAGGAGGGGACACTTTTCGGAACCGGCCGTGCGTCGTTAACATTGGACCGGTCCGTAGACCGGTTCCTCCTTCTCCATCCTTCAGTTTTGTCCGTATTTTCCCATCCCTTTTGAGGGGAAATTGAGAAGAACATCCCTTGAGTTAAAGGGGATCATCGTTCTCCTTTGCGGATTTTTTAGGACCCTACAAATTCCTCCCATCGGAATGGGGTCCGATCAGAATGAAGAGGAGGCCATTCCGATGCAGAGTGGTCCTGAAACTCAGATGGGTGATTGGACAATGCTCTAAATTTTTTCCCGATCCAAGGGACTCAGCGAGCATAGTTTGAATTTTTCTAGGGTTTTATAGGAAAACCCTACAACCTTTTTGTCTTTTCTTGTTAATTCCCTAATTTTTCCTGGGCCCATTTAGTGTGGGCCCAATGGGTATGGCCTGACTTTTGCTTAGGTCACCCTTTTTGGGTTTTTGGCCTAACAGGATTTGTGCCTCTTTTCTTGGCCAATTTAAATTCCCACCAACATGAATATCATTACTGATGTTTTAGGTCAAACAACTTTGACCAAATATGGTGGGGAAAGGGCCCCAATGAGGTTTGGTTGATTAAAATATGTCTCAGTGTCCTTCAGATGCATGTGGGGGGAACATGTTTAAATTTTAATGGCATGCAGGGCATGCCTCAAGGCATGGGGGCCGCGTCGACGTACAGAGGTAAGAAGAGAGTTTCCTAATGAAAACTTTCCTTTGGTAGACGTGCTAGTGGCGATCAATATGAAGAGCCACTGAGGGAATGGTATGCATAGTCGTGCAAAGGTGTCCTCAAGTCAATGACTATCCATTTCTGATGGCCATGTGACTTCATGGAAGTCTAGCTCATAGAAACCATGATGGGTGGCTTGGAAAATTATGAAAACCACCAGGGGTGGCTTAGAAGGGGAGTGTGACATCTGAAAGGGTTTTGGGAACATTCGTACTAATCAGGAGCATGGTCAAGAGACCACTTCCCTACGCATTTAGTTAGCATAAGGGATGGTTGAGGCTTGGCTCAGTTTAAAGTCATGCAGCTGGAACATCATTTAAAATGGAACGAATTCTTCTAATTCTTAGTAATCTTGTCAAAGACGTTCCACCATATTCAGGCAGGGTTGTGAAAGAGGTTGGTAAACTGTAGCTCAGAGGGTTTCCGAATACCGGGATAGACATGGGGGCTCAGGGGCCAAGAGGCGTACGGAGAGAAGAATTGCCTAATGAAATATTGCCTTTGGTAGACGGGCCAGGGGTGATCAATATGCAGAGCCGCTGAGGGCATGGTATGCATAGTCATGAAAAGGCATCCTTAGGTCAATGAATGTATTCCCCCGATAGCCAATCAACTTCAGGGAAGTTGAGATTTGGGACCACCAGGGGTGGCTTATGAAAGTTCGGATTTTTCTGAGTGCAGAGTATGGTTTATGATGAGAGGGTTCCTGGATACGAGGGAAACATCTAGACCAAACTTCTAGAGAATGGGTGAAGTAATCCCTTCTCACATGGGTGTGAGACGGTGGCTTGTGCCTGTCTGACCCGTGCACTGGAGGATAGTGAAAAACCTCCATTCCTTACTGAACCCGTGGCAGGTTTTACCGTGCAGTTTAGCATCATGTGGTAAAGATGAAGAGCATTATTAAAGGATGCTGTGCAGTTTAACGTCATGCAATGAGGACAAGGGGGATTTTTCTTTCCTTTGCCAATGCTGTGTAGTTTAACGTCATGCAGCAAGGACGATTGACCGTGCAGTTTAACGTCGTGTGGTAAGGACGTAGTTAAAAATGCCGCTCTTGATTAGAATGTAACTGGGCCTGAGTATCCTGGCATGTCCAAGAAGTGGAGGGGGGTTGATGGTGTAAATCATGGTTCTGGGGTTTCTTGGATAAGGAGAAATGTCACAGAGGCTCTGAGGCCAGTAAGCGTACGGAGCTAGGAAGAGTGTCGCCCGAGGAAATATTTCCTTTGGTGGACGAGCCAGGGGCTATCATTATGCAGATCCGCTGAGGGAATGGTATGCATAGTCTTACAAAGGTGTCCCCGGGTCGATGACTTTCCACTTCTGATGGACATGAATGGTTATGAAGATCCAAAATTATCCGGGCCACGAAGTTTGTCATCGGGGAAGGAAATGTCTGAACATGTTGGGCCTACTCAGCCCTGGTTGCCGTTAAAGCTTAGAGAGCTCCCTGCACTGATTTATTTTGTGCATGGGGGTGTACCTTTACTCCATGCAGTTTAACATCCTGCGGTAAGAATGAGGTACTCCTAGTTTAGTGGTCATAGAGCTCGGACCATTGGGTGACTATTACTGCAGTCACTCGAAGGATAACTGGGTCAACATGTTCTGATATACTTGGAACAAGGTGGGGGATGAAGGTTGTAAACTTCAAATTCGAGTTTTTCCGGATCAGGAGGTGTGGTGTGGGGGCTCTAAGGCCGGTAAGAATACAGAGATAGGAAGAGTACCGCCTGAGGAAATCTTGCCTTTGATGGATGAGCCAGGGGATATCATTATGCAGAGCCGCTGAGGGCATGGTATGAATAGTCATACAAAGGTGTCCCCGGGTCGATAACTTTCCACTTCTGATGGCCATGAATGATTATGATAATCTGCGATTGCTCACAATGAAGAGTTCGACACGTGGGGTTAATGGCATCCGGGTATACAAGAAACATCTTCACTGAAATCGTCCATTGAGTCAAAGTATCATAGTCCTGGATTGATGTTCGTTGGTGCAGGTCGCTATGTGAACCACCGAAGGACACATAGGCTAGCCAGATAGGGATACCCTGGCAAAACTTGGATATGAAAAGGGGAATGAACTTGTAAACCACTGCTCCATAAATTTTTGGATCGGGAGATGTGATACGGGGGATCTGAGGTCGGTAGGTGTACGGAGCTAGGAAGAGTGTTGCCTGAGGAAATCCTACCTTTGGTGGATGAGCCAGGGGCTATCATTATGCAGAGCCGCTGAGGGCATGGTATGCATTGTCATGAAAAGGTGTCTACGGGTTGATGACTTTCCACTTCCGATGGCCATGAGTGGTTATGAAGATCCATAATTATCTCGGTCATGGAGTCTGATGTATGGAAAGGATGCATCCAAATGTGCAAGGAGTATCTCCATCTCGTATCTCCATGTGTCTTGGGTGGGTCACGACGAAGTCCGTGCAGTTTAATGTCATGAGGTGAGGACGAAGTCCGTGAAGTTTAATGTCATGTGGTGAGGACGAAGTCCATGCAGTTAAACATCATGCAGTGAGGATGAAGTTCGTGCAGTTTAACGTAATGCGATAAGGACAAGGTCCGTGCAGTTTAACGTCATGTGGTGAGGATGAAGTTCATGCAGTTTAATGTCATGCGGTAAGGACGAAGTATACACCCCGTGCAGGTATGGTCCATACACAGGGGAAGGGTCATTTTTAGCATTATTGTCCGTGCAGTTTAACGTCGTGCGACAAATATGAAAAAATACACCCCATATAGGTCTAGTCCGTACACGGGGAAAATGGAGAATTTTTAAATCTTGCTATCTATATAGTTTTACGTCGTGCGGTAAGGATGAGAAGTACACCCAGTGATGGTCTGGTCCATACACGGGGGGAAAGGGCCTTTTTTATCTTTTATTCAGGGGGCTGGGATAGGACTGGGAACCCTAGCGTCACTACGTATCCTGCAAGGGAATGAATCAAGCCGCATGTAGTTATCTGAAATAAGTACACCTCGTGTAGGTCTGGTCCGTACACGGGGGAAGGGGATATTGTTAAAACTTTCTATCTGTGCAGTTTAACGTCACGCGGTGAGGACGAGAAGTAAACCCCGTGCAGGTTTGGTCTGTACACGGGGGGAAGAAGGCATTTTTAACTTTTATTTGGGAGTGGCTGGGCCAGGATAGGGTATCCCAACGTCACTACGTATCCTATGGGGGCAGGAATCAAGCTGTACGTAGTTCTCTGAAATCCGTGCAGTTTAACATCATGCGGTGAGGACGAGGAATGCACCCCGTGCAGGTCTGGTCCGTACACGGGGGAACAGACATTCTTAAATCTTATTATCCATGTAGTTTAACGTCATGCGGTAAGGACGAAATACTCTTAGTTTAAGGTCATAGAGTTTGGACCGTTGGGTTCTTGTCAGTTTAACATCATGTAGCTTGGACGAACTCCATGCAGTTTAACATCGTGTGGTGATGACGTAGGTGACCCAACATGAAAGGAAAAGAGGGGGTCTGTGCAGTTTAACATCGTGTGGTGAGGACGAATTCCGTGTAGTTTAACGTCGTGCGGCAAAGACGTCCTCCACTTTCAGTTTCTATGAAAAATACTTCTTTAGGAATATCTCATTTGTAGGAGCAGTTGTAAATTTTCCGTCCATAGAGATCAGGGTATATGCTCCGTTGGAGTAGACCTTGTGTATAATGTATGGTCCCTCCCATTTGGGATCCAACTTTGGAGGCTTCTTTTCAGGTATCATTGGGGTCCGGAGGACCAATACCAATTCTCCTTCCAAGAAAGACCAGAGACGGACCTTTTTGTTGAAGTCTTGTGCAATCTGATTCTGGTATACCTCCAGATGGTGCAAAGTGTGCAACCGCTTCTCGTCTAGATGTTCAAATTCACCTATCCACTTTTCTGACTACTCATCATTGGATAATTGATCACAGATGGCAACACGGAGTGAGGGAAGTTGGAGTTCAATGGGCAGGACCACCTCTGTGCCGTACACCAATGAGTACGGGGTGGCCCGAGTAGCGGTGCAGATTGTGGTTTGATAATACCACAATGAATGGAGGAGTTTATCCGTCCATGACTTCTTGTCTTTGTCCACCATTTTCTAGAGAATGTTGGACAAGGTCTTGTTGAAATCCTCTATCTGTCCATTGGCCGCTGCATGGTAGCGGGATGAGTGGCTAGCCTTGATACCATACTCGTGGTATAGTTTCTCCAATTCAGCAGTGCAGAAGTTGGTGTCGTTGTCTGTCAGTATGTTATGAGGGACGCCAAATCTGGTGATGATATTGTTCTTCACAAAGCTGACAATATTTCTTTCCCCGACTTCCTTTAGGGGTATGGCTTCTGCCCATTTGGAAAAGAAGTCAGTTGCCGTGAGGATATACTTCAGCTGTTTGGCCGTGGCGGGAGGATATGGTCCCATGACGTCCATTCCCCATATGGAAAATGGCCAGGAGTACTTGGCTTGATGAAGTAACTCCGGTGGTTAGTGCATGAAGTTGGCATGAATCTGGCATGAGTGGCATCTCACAGTAAAATGCTCACAGTCTTGTACCACTGTGGGCCAGTAGTACCCAAGCCTCCGAACCTGATGGGAAAGCTTGGTCCCTGGTTGATGCGCTCCACATACACCGACATGTACTTAATTCATTATGACAACGGTTTCTTCTCCATCAATGAATCTGAGGAGCACTCCATCGAGGCCTCATTTGTAGAGGACCTCCTGCTGACCCATGATGCCATATAGGACAAAGTTGATTGCCCTTCTCTGTATTTGCTCTTGTTCAGCCCTATCTGATGGAAGTTCTCCTCGTTTAAGGTAGTTTGCAATGGGGGTCATCCAGCCAGTGGAAGGAGCATATGGCTCGGGGATAGGACTAACTTCATGGATTTATTCCGTCTTGGCCTGAACAAATGGCAATACCATTCAACGACGAGCAATACTAATAACCATTTCATCCCGGCCTGGGTCAGCTAGGGCTATGGCCGCGTTGGCTAATGCATCAGCGTGAGCATTCTAAGACTGGGGAATATAGGTCAACATTGGTTCTGTGGAGAATTCTGCCATTAACCCTTGGACATGGTCAAACAGGGGGATCAGCTCCTCCTTTTTAATAGTATAGTCACCATTGACTTGCTTGATTACCGGTTCTGAGTCACCTTTTACCTTAAGGTGCTGTACTTGCGCCTGGAGTGTGAGTTCCAGGCCTGCAACGAGAGATTGATATTCCACTTCATTGTTCGTACATCCTTATGATAGGAGGAAGGAATATGGAAAGACTTCCTTTTCTGGGGACACGAGTATTATCCCCAAACCCACTTTGTTGAATCTGGGATCCTCCATCCTCTTCCCGGTTGGGCTTCGGGATGTGCTGTCGAAGTACATTTTCCATGATGGGAATTCCTCTAGAACCAAGAAGATGTCTTCATCAGGTAGCTCGGTGTCCGATGCAATGGTCCCTATTGAAGGATGATCTGACAGAAAGTCTGCTAATGCCTGACCCTTGATGGCTTTCTAAGGCACAAACCGGATGTCAAACTGTTTCAGGATGAGCACCCATCGGGATAGGTGTCCGGTTAGCATCGGGCTACTGAGGATGTACTTGAGTGGGTTACTCCGCGAGATCAAATGGACCTTATGATGCTGCAGATAATGTCGCAAATTTTGAACTGCAAAGACCAAATCCAAACAACTCTTCTCGATATTTGAGTATCGAGTCTCAGCATCAATCATTGTTCGGCTGAGGTAATAGAGACTGTTTTCACTGCCCGTGTCATTCTTTTGTGCGAGGAAGGATCCCAAGGATCACTCTAAGGTTGTCACGTACAAGATAAGAGGTCTTCTTTCAACTGGGGGCATGAGCACCAGTGGTCTTAAGAGGTACTTATTCAAGTTGTCAAACGCCTCTTGGCAGTCATCCGTCCATTGGTACATGACCCCCTTCTTCATTAACTTGGTGAAGGACAGACATTTGCCTGCCATGTTGGCTATGAACCGCCTAATATAGGCTAGATGTCCTTGGAATCCCCTCAACTCAGTCAGATTTTAGGGAGGTGGCAGGCCAAGGATAGCCTTTGTCTTCTCAGGGTCGACTTCCATGCCACGATGGCGTATGACGAAGCCAAGGAATTTCCCTGAGGTAACCCCAAGGGTACATTTCAAGGGGTTCATCTTCAAGCTATGCTGTCAGAGTTTTTTGAAGACGGTCTCAAGGTCTAACAGGTGATCCAATCACTGTCTGGACTTGACCACCAGGTCATCCACGTAACATTCAACGAATTTCCCCAGGAACGGTTTAAAGATCCGATGCATGGCACGCTGATATGTGTCACCAGTGTTCTTGAGACCAAAGGGCATGACCCTGTAACAAAATACTCCTTGAGGGGCCCTGAAGGCAGTGGCTTCTTCATCTTCTCAGGCCATCCTAATTTGGTTATAGCCGGAATATCCGTCCATGAAGGATAAAGCCTCGTACCCGGCCGTCGCATCGATTAACAAGTTAGTGATTGGAACCGGGAATTCATCTTTCAGACAATACCGATTGAGATCTCTGAAATCGATGCAGACACGGATTTTTCCATTCTTTTTCTTGACAGGGATGATGTTGTCCAAACAAATGGGGTACTGGACCTCTCAAATGAATCCTGCTTTGATGATATTATCGACTTCAGCGTCTATTTTGGTGGCATGTGAGGGATGCATCCTTATGGCGGCCTGTTTATAGCCCCAGTGGTCTTCTGGAAGACCTAAGTGGTGTGTTGGTACTTTGGTATTGAGTCCCAGAATTTCTTGTGTAATTCCAGGTGAAAATATCCCGATGTTGCCTCAGGAAATAGGTATATACCTCATGATCCTCAGGGGACATGGCTGCACTAATGAGAGTAGGCCTCAGATCTTCCTTGGTACCCAAGTTTATTTTCTTGAGTTTTTCCACATTTGTGGAGATACCCTCCTCAAATGCATGAGGTGCATCCCTGAGATCTTCCTACTCTTCTTCTCCCAAGTCGTCATCTTCTTGATCTAACGGGGGGAGAGTTTCTGACACGGGCTCTTGGGAGTCCGGAGGCTAGGTGTCGTGGGTGTCCTTACTCGAGTATTCATCCCTGGATCGAGGGTTGGTGGATGTTCCCACAATGTCACACTTGGCCGTTATGGCTGAAGTCATGAGGAAATCCGAGTGCGTGTCTGGACTCGAACTCCTACTCTCAACGTGGTTGATGGGTAGGACATAATCTTTGCCAAGCTGCCTAAGGGGGTCATCAGGAACCACCTCTAGGCTATTTGGAGCGGGTATCCAGTCGACACCATCGACCAAAGGCTTCTTTTTCTTTTGCTCATAGAACCCATCGTCAATATAATGTGACTTGAAGAGCTCAAAAGGGGCCTTGTCGGCGTGAAATGTTCCACTTTGTCCACTGACGCAGTACTTGATACACTGGTGATAGGATGAAGGAACGACCATGTGCTTATGGATCCACAACCTTCCTAGAAGGGCATTGAATGCTGTGCTCTGCCGGACCACCAGGAATTCCGTGTAGGCTACCAGGTCACCAAAATGGGTCTTTACCTTGATTTTACCATTGTTTTCTACTCACTCTTTTTGTAACCCAACAGAGTAGTGGCCGAGGGAATTAGGTCATCCTCACTATAGCCCAACTTATGGAGTGTCCGTAGGGGAAGGAGGTTAACTCCAGAGCCATTGTCTATAAAGAATTTCAGGATATCAATACCATTTAGTGTTCCGGACACATATAGTGTTCTGATGTGTCCTTTCATGATGAAATCTTCATCCTGATCGGTGAAGGAAATCACTGCATTGCATTCAGTTGAGTCAGTCTCTGTCCTGTAAATTTCGGTGGTAGCTACCTCGGCTTGAAACTCCTGGGGGCTGATCAAAGCTTCTATAAGGGCCTCCCTGAGGTCTACTGACAGACTTAGGGCATCGAGGATTGAAAGCTTGGCTGGTACTGATGCCAGCTGCTTAAGGATATCGTATTTCTGCTCCAGCGGCCGACGCTTCTCCGTTGGCGGGAGAGTCTTAGCGGGTGCTTTAGGGGCTGGAGCATTTGAAGAGGAGGGGCCAACCGCGGGGTCAGATATCGATGGAGCTCCTGCGTTTTGAGGACTAGGCCTGGCCGGTCTGTTTGTGCGCACTAGGTAGCTAGGAACTTTCTCCTCCTCTGGTGGGTATTGCAGAACAACAGGGCCAAAGTGGCTGCTTGTGGAAGTGGAGGGGCATTCTTTCTCCTGCTAAGTCTGTTGAAGGGCTCTCCCATGAGTTTCTGTGATACTAACGGTTTGGGCCGGGGTCCAACCGTAGGGTTGGTTTCGGCCGTGGTTGCGCCTCCCCTGGTATCCCCTACCTCTGCGATTCCTCCTCCTGGCTCCTCGTGCAGGGAACTCAGGTTCGTAACCATACCCTTTGTCAGGTAATGATTCCATAAGATGGATGACGTTAATAGAACCAAATATTGTCTCTTCATCCTCTGATAGGTCAACCTAGTCGGTTGTCCCTGATGGTGCCGTTTGGTGGGTCGGTGCCCGTGGCGCCAAATTCAAGGGAATATAATCTACCAGGGTTGGGACTAACTTTGGCCCCATCATGGACTGCTCCTCTTGAGATTGTTTCCTCTTTCTTCTATTACGCCCAGATGACCGGCTCGTGGAGGGTTGTGAGGTAGATACTGTTAGCTCTGCGGCTTTAGAGGCTGTTGGTAGAAACACTGGACTGTAGTTGAGCTCGGAGTATGCCCTGGGCTCGGTTGATAGTCTTCCGAGTCATCCAATTGTCAAATTTCTTCCCCTGCTAGCTGGTGAATTTCTTGCCACCCCTCCTCTTTGTCGGAGTTGGTGGTAGAGATACATGCCACATGTGCTGGGGGTGTTCCCAGCTCGACCTGTCCGGAGTCTACCATCCTCTTCAAGAGGTCTTTGAATATGAAGCATTCTCGGATATTTTGTCCCAACATATGATGGTAGGGGTAGTAATATGGTCTGTCATCGCGGCCGACCTCTTCAGGTTTCCTCGGCTCTGAGAGGCGGAGCAAGTTGTATTTCATAGCGGCAATGAAGTAGCCTCAGACTTGATCATCCCAGAATGAGTATGATTTTTGTCTTCGTTCCTCAAAATAGTTCCACTTAGGTCCTCATTGATCATCCCGTTTAGGTGGAGGCAGCCGCTGATATGAAGGAGGCCCTTGATGATTTGGTGGAGGCCTGAGTGGTGGAGCGGGCACAGGGGCTGGCTTGAGTGTGACAGCGGACGCTTCAGCTCTAGGGGATCTTTTCGCAAGATCTTGTGAGACTATTTCGGACTTTGAATTAGTCCGCTGTAGGGAGTCCTCAATTATCTGGGCAATGTCCAAGAGATGGCGGAAGACAGTGGTTCATTCCACTGGTATGAGTGGTGTTCATAGCTCATCTCGAAGATTATCGATGCATATGGATAGCATCTCATCTTGAGGCATTGTCCTGTTCAGGGAGTAGGTCAGAACTTTCCATCTGGAGATGAAATCTGAGACCCTATTGTTCTCCCTCTGCTTACAGTTCATGAGATTGCTGAACATTGTTTTAGGCAACGTTGAGATGAAGTGGAACAGGAACTGCTACCGAAGGTCTTCCCATAGTTTTATTGAATGGGCTGGCAGACTCGTATACCAGACGAAGTAGGATCCTTGCAAGGTCCGTATGAAGCATCTGAGTTTCACTGCTTCTTGTTTCTCCGGAGTCCCCATCATAGGGTCACAATAGTATGCGTAGTGCATTAGATGCTGTTTCGGATCGCCTAATCCATTGAAGGTAGGGAATACAGGGCTCCCAAAATTGGGTGGAGGCGGTGTGTTGCTCACCCAATCTGGGTAGGGTTTCGGATCTGGCTATATCGGAGCGTGTCGACCTTCCATAGCTTCCAATTGAGCTGTTAGTGCCTCGATGGTGTTAGTGAGACCCTGGTTTACATCCTGTTGGGCCCGGTCCTAAGAAGGCATAACCCGAGGCATTGCCTGAGGATCCGGACTGGCTGGCACCAGGGGTGCATGTTCCGTTTGTGGCACCTTCGGAGGGTTTAGTCGTACTCTCTCCGGTTACTTCCTGAGTGGAGGGAAGTCTTGGTATTCATCCGAATCTATGTTTAGGTAGTTGGATGGGCCGGGCGCCTCGTTGGATGGGATCCCTAACTGTGTTTCTTTTGCTAGGGAAAACCTTAGTCTTTGAGGTGCACTTACTGGGAGTGCATGATGTGGCTCCTCCTGGGATGCACTTTCAATAAGTAGGTTCCTCTGGAGTAGCTCGGCGTTAAGCCTCCGCAATTCTTTCATATCCTCTTCCTATCGAGCGAATATCTCTTTGAGCGTGAGTGGATCATTTTTTTCGAGAGAAGGAGGCGGGTTAATGCTAACTATTCCTTTATTCTTATCCCTATTTGAAGCTCATTGGGTAGGCAGATGAGGGTTTTCCGGAAGGACGGACATATTTTGGGCCGCCCTCTAGTTCCAGGTGTGCACACCTGGTGGTTCGTTGCGAGTCACAGCCTAACCAGATCTATCATCTTCTGATCCCTCCTGATTTGCAATATATCTGGTGTCACCCATGGGGTTAACCTCTATGACGTTGATAGATGCATATTGCGGGGCGAAGAAGATGTCATCTTCCAAATGGTAAGATGATCTCCCGCGTCTTCTGATGGCCTTCCCTTTCGTGACCTGAGATTTCCTTCAGACTTCTTGACGAAGTGTGACGCAGAGAGTTATTTGATGAGACCTTACAATGCACCTTCCTCTCAGAGGGGATGATGATTCAAATGATGGGATAGGATGGGAACCTCCTCTTCTGACTATCCTCCCTAGACGAGAGAATACTGATTCTCGTGGGGGAGGTTGTTGTTGAGGGGGTAATAATGCCCCTAGTCTTGAGGGATGGGATTGGCTCTGTTCCATTGACATCAAGTCCTTTCCTGGTTTTATTGGTCTTACAGGGGAATTTGTTGTTAAAAATTACCCCAGCACTACAGGCTGGGGTTGACCCTGGATTGCGGTAGTGGCTGCGGCTATCGCAACCTGCCTGATCTTGCGTGCCCCCATTCGGGGGTGAACTAGGTTTGGTGCCGAATTCACCTGTGGATCAATACCTTCTGGGGAGGCAGGAAAAGATCGCTGATTGGCCTCTCTTAGGTAAGAGGCCTGTTGTATGCTCTCGGTGGCCTGATTCAGGAGTTCTTGAATGGCTTGTTCCCGTCAGGCCTGACGCTTCTGGGACTTACTCAAGGCCTGACTCTGCTGGGTGTGTTGCCTTTCCTAAACAGGGAGACCACTCGATTGTCATCTTGACGTGATGACGTTTCATGAAAACATACCGAACAAGTTCTTCTAGGTGGGGAATGGAGTGAAATGCAGAGCTCCATGTTCTCCCCATCCCCTGATATGGACTCCCATCGGAGCGTCACTGATGAGGTGGCGCAGTTGGTGCAGCGCACAGAGGTAGGCTATCTCCATGTTTCCTTTACACCTCCCGGGTCGCTGCTGCCGTGCTGAAGGAAGAGCTTCTAGGTCGATGTGACATAAGAGGTCCCCTATTGTGTTGACGCGGTCTACATATCCATCGTAGGAAAGGAAGCTTGATTTCAGTCAGCAGAGGGTTGTCTATTTATTATGGCGGATGCCATGCACGCATTCTTCCGACAACTCTCTGGGTATGTCGAACTGAGAGGTGGACGTAGGCCAAAACATAACTGGTATATCATCCCTGGCCAGTCGTTTCCTCAGGTGAAACATATCGACATATTCCTCCGCTAGTGATTCTTCTACCTGGCTAGCCCAACTGAGACGCTCACTGCCAATGTTGTCGGAGGCAGTGGGACTGGTAGGTGCTGAGTCATTATGTGGGCGATTCTGAGGTGGTTCAGAGGATGAACGCGACCCTGGACCATCTCCTGATTGCAGAAGGATGTCGTCGGCGACTAACTGGGAATCTGACATGCTTGATCCCATCCTTCTGAGTGCCTCGACATATAAGGGCTTTTTCGTGATTGATTCGGCAGGGGGAGGACCTTCCTATCAATATGATATGTCATCACGGGGAGGACCTCCGCAATGGCGGATGTAATGGCGAGGACTACCATTACTACTTGATGCTTCACTGCATAGAGGACTTTTGCAGTGCAGACCCTGGGGAGGACCTCCAAGGCGTGTCGCAGCAAGGGGAGGACCTTCTGGCTGCATAGCGTCATTACGGGGAGGACCTTCACAACAACTGCCATCATGGTGAGGATGACCATCATGGCTTGACGTTCGACATGCATTATGGGGAGGACCTTCAGGACACACCGCGACAAGGGGAGGACCTTCTTGTTTCTTGGGGACAATGTGGGGAGGACCTTCCCAAAGGCAACTGTGGTGGCGAGGACTACCATCACAGCTGTGGCAATGGAGAGGACTACCGTTACTGATGCTGTAGGGACAATATCTTCGGGATACATTCTGGGGAGGGCCTCCAGAATGTACTGAAACGAGGGGAGGACCTTCTCATTGCTCGACGTCCCTACGGGGAGGACCTCCATTATCAGGGTGGTGAGGTCTACCACCGTGATCTGATGCCTGGCTGCGCGGAGTGTCGTTGCAGCATAACCCCTGGGGAGGACCTTCAGGGAAGGCCACGATAAGGGGAGGGCCTTCTTGTGATGATGAGACGTCACTGCGGGGAGGGCCTCCGCAGTTGCGACTATGATAGCGAGGACTACTATCATAATCTGTGGTCCCACTGCATGGAGAGTGATTGCAGTGTATACCCCGGGGAGGACCTTCAGGGTGGACCGCAGCAAGTGGAGGAACTTCTTACTACTCGATATTCTGGTCACATGGAGGGTTTCCGTGACTCGCATCAAAAGAGGATCTCTCATGATCGATCGTTATATGCCCGCGGGGGAGGCCCCCATGGGTGCTAAGGGGAGGACCTTCAGAGCTACTGGTAACAACATTGTGGGGAGGACCTTTGAAACTGCTACTGCCACTCCCATAATATGGTAATGGGTGGGTAGGGTTCTGAGCCTGTGATGTGTGCTTAGCGGCATTGGGAACCCTATATTCCAGCAGCATGGAGTCATGAACCCATTATTTATTTTCCAGCTGCCTTTGGCGCATTCGAGGCACTCTTTTGTGGGCAGCGGGGACCACCTGCTGTTGACAATGGCCTTCACCTTTGGGTCTCTGTCTAATTGGGTCCCGTGATGCTGTCAGGATATGCCGACGAACATCTTGAATTTTAGCAGGGATATATGCCTGCTCTGGAGAATCCACTATGATGGATGGGTGTCCCCCAGTTGGAACGAGTGAAGCTACTCGATCCGGTTGCCCTTGCGTCACAGAATATGGCCGGCGACCCTCCTAGGAAGAAGAAGGGATGTAGATCTGCTCCAAGGCGGCTATCTCATATCTTAGATGAGTCGCCTCAATTGGGGAGACAGGATCATGGGCCCAAGTCCTTGTTGTTTCCGCTAATGCAATTACATTCTGGAAAGTATGTAAGATATAATCTAGGATTGATACCTGCTCCTCCATAATTTCCAGGATATGTAGAGAAACATATTTGGCTAGAACGGGTATGAAAGCCCATTCCGGTATCGGAGTAGGAATATCCTGCTCCGGTCCTCCGGTGGTCTGTGAGTACTGATAATTCTCCTGTTTCAGGGTAGGTGAACGAATCTACCCCTGTACTGGGATACACCAGTTTATCTCTCCGTTCGCCGCCACATCGGGATGGCGGACTTTACTTGCATCCTCAGGGAGCTGGCCCTGCATATATTGGTTTCCCACCATATCGAGTCAGTGGCCTTTGTTGGCGGGGAGACATGCCCGCCTATGATTTTCCACCACATCTGGGTGGCAGGCTTTGTTTATTTCCACCATATCAGGATGGGGGCATCAGAAGAAACTACTAGGAGCTGGTCCTACAGGTGCCGGGTCGCCACCACGTCAGGTTGGTGGGCTTCATGACCCTGGGTAGGGAGAGGTACCTGCCTGGTAAGTACTGTCCTGTGTGAGTGACGGGCTTGATGGAGCTCGGTGGGGATGCGCGCCGGCTTGTATGATGCCGCCCTGTCTGGATGGCGGGCTCGGGAGGAGCGAACAGGTGTAGGTGCCTGTTCGTGGTACGTCTCCGTGGCTGGGCAGTGGAGCTCCTCCGTAGGGACCAGGGTGATGACCGGTCCCTGATTGTACGTCTGCCGCCCTCATCGGGCGGTCCGAGGGGTCGGAGCTCGGGGAGCATGGGCCTGAATCCTCGGGGAGACATCCTCCTCGATGCGAGGATGTCAGGTCGCGGCATGACCGCGATGACGTCTGCTGGCGGGGGCCTTAGAGCGGAACCCCCGTTTGGTGGGGATGAAGTCCTCAATGTCAACCTCATTCGCCTCCCTAAGATAAGGGAGGTATTCATTGTCCCGTTCTGGGGATAGACTCCCGAAATGGTTGGAGACAGCAACATGGGTTTTCTGGATCTGCCTTTGCGGCCGCTGTTGGGTAGGTGACCGGCGAGTTCTGGTGGATCGGAGGGCGTGCATGGCCACCTCCACCTTTGGGAGAGTACCGTTCACGTGGTACTCTCAGATCAGCGCATCTGAGACCCAGAGTTAAAGACATTGGGTGGGTGACAGGGTCCTCCATAGGTGAGGACGTCCGGTCATTGCGTAGTTGGAAGCACGTTCTTGTGAGTTCCTTCAGGAAACCATTGGATCGAAGGGAGTTTTGAAGGTAGTACCTGTAAAACACTTTAGAAAATACAAACAATAAACCCGTCAAAGCAGCATATCACAATCCCATGCATAGTTAATGACCTTGCTTGGCCCTCCTTGTGAGTAAAAGGGGCATAGGGTGGGATTAAGTTAAATCCGTCATGCTTGGTTAAAGATTCACGTCAGGTTCACCATTTCTGTTTCACGGTTTCGGCCTCAAAATGCCCAACGACTCCGTATCCAATGATGGATGAACCTGCTTTTCAAAGGGACGAGTTTTCCAGATGGTCTGACCAGCGACGCTTAAGAACTCACATTGGTCGAGAGGATGGGAAGTCGGGCTCATCACACCCTTTTGAGGGGAATTATTGCCTGTTCCGGGACTCTCTTATAGATTTAAGACATATTCATATGTTCATGAATCTTTGGTTTATACCCAAACATAGTATCCACAGATTTAACCCTGGTGGGAAATGGTCAGCTGAACACAGGGGTTCAGAATCATTTATGCCAGAGGTTTACCATCCCTCGTTGGATTAATGATACTGAGGAGTCTGAAATCATTGAGACGGTGCAAGGATTAGCTCGGTGAACCGATGTGAAGATAGTCGGATCGGCCGGTTATTGGGCTTGAACCTCATGGAGGCTTCCTACGTACCCTTCCTAGGGGACAGGGATCAAAGTCCATGTAGTTTGAATGGGAGTATTGGAGAACCGATGTGAATGTGGACTCGGGGGTCCGAAGGTGGTTGGGCTTGAACCTCTTGGAGGCTTCCTACGTATCCTTCCTAGGAGGCAGGGATCAAAGTCCACGTAGTTCGCATTGGCTTGGGACATACACTCTGAGGTAGCCCATGGTGATGGATTGGGGCTTACACTCTGAGGAGGCCCATGGTGTGGATTGGGGCTTACACTCTGAGGAGGCCCATGGTGATGGGTTGGGGATTACACTCTGAGGAGGCCCATAAGAGGATGTCATGGTCGATGCTTACTCTAATCCCACATGAGTCATGCTCGGTGTGAGAAATAAGAGGCAGGAGGAACCAGAGGATCACATCATGAAAGGTGAGTCCGTGAGAAGTGGAGTGGGGCTTACGCATGAGGGAAACCCATTAAGTCGGGGCTTACTCCGGGATGGATGCCCATGCCTAAAAAGTGCAGCGGGAGAGGGAAAGTGGGTGCTCTTGTGTGCCTATCCTCTCTTACAGTACATGAGGGCTCCCTTATGATGGGTATTTTACCACCCTTGAGGAGCCCTTAACAAGTAGAGGGGAAGAAAAGGGACTCCAGAGCTCAGACTCCGCATTACCGTGGGGATGTAAACCTAGGAATGCTTCGGGAATCTGCTCAAGGGTCAGGGAAACCCCTTCACCTCTATTTACTGTGGGTATGTTAACTCAAATGGCGCGCTGGTGCGCCTGAGGGTTACACCACACGGATCCGGTGGCTCTGGTGGAGGCCTCAACTCGGGGCCGATGAGTAGGCCAATGAGGGACTCATGGGGAATCATGCCGGATCGGGAGGATCTTATGTGGATCGGGGAATGGGAACTCTGAAGGTTTTTGTGCCCTTAGAATAGGGAAGTTATACGCGGCTGGAGGGGGCATCTGTGAACCAAGGTGGTCCATGGACTGAGAGGTCATCTGGGAACCAGGAGGGTCCGCGGACTGACTAGCCGTCCGTGAACCAGGAGGGTCCGCAAACTGGTTTGCCGTCCGCAAACCAGGAGGGTCCGCAGACTGATTGGAATCCAGCGAACCAAGGTGGTTCACGGCTCCGGGTTCAATCCGTGAACCAGGGTGGTCCGTGGAGGGTTCCATGCAGGCAACATCGGCCAAGGGTAGCACTGACCGGAGGCTCATCGGTCGGGGCTTTACCCGCGTAGGAGGGTGCTATGCGGCGTGCCAGATTGGAAAAGAGGCATAAACTCCCTGGTCCGCGGGGAGTGCATCCATGGAGGGGCTATGGTTCGTGGTCTTCTCTTTTTTATTTTATTTTGAGTTCACGGTTCACCACATTATTATGCATTTTCAGTTCCTTATTAGTTTGATCCCAGGTTCATACCTGCTCTGGTTCGCGAACTGGAACTTTCTAAGTCCTAAGCCTTCCTTCGAAATCCTTCCACCCGAATCTGATCGATCTCCTTTCTGTCCTCCTTCCTAATCCCCCAAAATCCTCCTCCTACTTTCCCCCTCGTTCTTCTTTTATAGATTGGGGAAAGAGATGTTTTTGCGGTCACACGACACTTTTTTCGGAGGCCCATGACCGAATACTCGGTCTACGACTGACTTGATCAATCCGTAATTCATGGTGGGTATTGAGTGCTTCTCCCCCCATGAACTGAACGAGGAGAGTGCTTCACGGCCGCGGAGGGTCCCTCCTCCATTTCGCGAACGACAGCGGAGGTGGTTCGGGCCGGCTGACACGGCTCGCGGCTGGGGTGGTTCATGTCGGTGAGACGGATTGGAGCCCTCCCTACTTCACACCTGCGGAGGGTCTCTGGTTCCATTCCGTGAACGACAACAGTCCATGGAGGGGGGGACGCTTCGCGGAACCGGACCTGCGTCGTTAACATTGGACCGGTCCACGAACTGGTTCCTCCACCATCCTTCATTTTTGTCTGCATTTTCCCATCCCTTTTGAGGTGAAATTGGGTAGAACCTCCCTTGAGTTAAAGGGGATCATCATTCTCCTTTGAGGATTTTTCAGGACCCTACAGTCCCATACACCTTATAAATTAAAATTGGGTGTACACTTAATCCAAACCATAACATGTACCTACAATTTAAATTTGAACATTTCTATAAATATAAAAAATCAGGCATTAAAAGGCACAATAAAACATGGAACAACAACAAACCGCATGCAAAAAAGGAAATTCACATCGAATAGTAAACATGGCATGGGATAATACATGTCAATTTTATCCTATTGTTCCCAGTATGATGCATGATTAAATATTCCCTCATGTCATTGAGCTATGGTAGGAGAGATCCAAAAGTACAAATATTACATCAATAATATTAACAACACAAAGAAAGTTCAATACCCAAATGGTGAAATTCATGAAATCGTAATAGTGTAAGCAATAACAACATTTACATAACCCAGGAAAATTGGGTTTCCCCTGTACATGGGTTAGCTACATCCAAGCATAGGGTTAATTCAAAATTCCAATATCCTAGTCTCCTATATAACCCAAATAGTAAGACAAAAGGAAAATATCCTATGATACCACTTTGTATCATCCCACCTTGGTTTCCACTGAACAGTGCCCCGAGAGGGTGAGCCACATGACCTCAAAAAAACCTCCCTGAACACTAGAGGTTGTCGAGTAGTAGCAAGGGACTAAGGTGTGTCTGTGGGGAGACTATTACCTTATAGACCAGAGTATACATAGTTCAGAATGGTAGAAAATAAATATAAGAAGACTAAATAGGAAATATAAAATGGTAGAAATAATGAAATAACCCAAGAAGAATAACTAACCAAGCGAAAAATGAATAATGATAGATACCAAAATGATCATGTTCATGATGCTATACAAAAAATGAGAGTACAGGGGGATCAGGGGATACAAGAATATACTACATGATGTAAAAATATACAAAAGAAAAAATGGATACTGAAATCATCATGGGCATAGGATCATTCCTCTACCCCCAGTCTCCATCCTAAAGCTGTAAATTAATCAAGCATCAAAAGTTGCATGCTTCCCTTTGTCCATACCTATGATCATAAAATCTTCTTGGGTTCCAAGAGAGTCCCAAGAAGGGTGTGAGATACAATATTAGTAGGTCATCACCCATAGTGTATAGGCCAATCCATTTCGTGAAATAAATAAATGACAGTGTGACATAGGGTGTAAATTCAAAACAGTAAATAAATAGAGTAACACCTTAGTCTGGGTTCTTAAATGGATACCCATCCCATACCACCTGCTTCGGCCTAAGACGTATGTATGAAATTGGTACCTATGCAAGTCTTAATAGTAAACACAAGGTCCATCATAAATAAGGCAACCAAGGTAGTGATACCGAAATCGTATGCTTTGGCTTGGCAGTAACATTTCCATATCATCAATAAAGCACACTCAAAATATAAATAAGTGACAATATATATGGCATGGAAATCAATCAATCAATCCCTAAAATCGAAGGGTGGAGTCCCAATACCATCCTATGAAATCTATAAGAATACCTAGGGGTGATAAAACATGAACCAACAAAGCATATGGATCTAGTTCAGCATGATCCCATCAAATAACATGGACAAGACCAGGATGATACTTTTTCAACTAGGATACATGAAACAAATTATGCACCACACTGAATTGCGTTGGAAATTCAACTGATATGCCACCTCACCAACACTTTCAAGTATCTCAAAAGGGCCTATGTATCAAGGAGATAACTTACCCTTCTTCGCAAAACATCAATTCCCATGCCTTGGAGAGATTCTCAAGATCACATGATCACTCACCTAGAATTACAATAGCCATATACATTGATCTGCATATGATTTATAATGAATCTATTCCATCTACATCCATTTCCTGATAAACTGAATCTTCTCTGTTGACTATTGTACAAGTATTGACCCAACCAGTGAAGTCTCACCTATTTTCACCCAACAAATTAGAGAACAATAAGGGAACTCATACAATGCTTCAAAAGGATCCATATGTATCGAGTCCTGGTAACTTTTGTTATATGATAACTCCACTAAAAATATGTGATGTTCCCATGAACCACTAGAATCCATTAAACAAGCCAACGACATGTCTTCAAATGTTTATCATCCTTTCAGATTTTCCATCCATATGAGGATGATATGTTGTACTCATAGTCAACTGATTCCTAAGGGCCTGCTACAAGGATTTTCAGAAATGAGATGTAATCCTTGGATCTCTGTTGGATACTATAAAAACTGGTATTCCATTCTTCTTTACTACTTCTTGGATATAGATTTTTGACAAGTACTCTATCATATGAAATTTACGTATAGGGATGAAATAAGCCAACATTGGGAGATGATCCACTATCACCCATATGGAACCGTTTTTCCGAACCGTTTTTGGGAGACTTATTACAAAATCCATGACCATCTTCTCCCATTTCAAGAAGGAATATGTAAAGACTACAACATACCTACTAATTTTGGATTCTTTGACTTAACCTACGGATAGGTGAGGCATCATGAAACAAACTCCGCTAACTTTATTTTCATACTAATCCACAAAAACTGTGCTTTCAATGCCTTATACATATTCTGTATTCTAGGA